>BCNH02000010.1:14834151-14848736 GCA_001662345.2 Metrosideros polymorpha var. glaberrima
AAAGAGAAGAAGGAAGGAAAGAGATGGTTCAATGGAAACGGCGTGGACGTGGGTTTGGGCGGGTCACGAGCCCCGCCTCGCTCGCCATGGCTTTACGCCACAAGACGCACCAAGGATTTTTTTTACTTACCCTCCAAGATATAGAAAAGTGATACATCCAATTTATTGTAGTGCCACTTTTAGGATTTTTTTTTTTAACTCGATCAAAGCCAATCTCATGACATGCTAGAGCCAACCGTCACGATTGACTTAATTTATATTTGTGGAATCAATAGTGCTTTTGTAAAAAACAACATTTGCATCTGAGGATAAAGAAGCCCGTGGATCAAGATACGTCGGCATACCGGCCCGTGAAAATTCTATATGGTTGCGTACAAATATCATGATAAAGGCAAGTAGGGTGGGAGAGGGGAGCCCTGTTTTGAATGCATTTGGGGCTAATTGCATTACTAGATACCTCCACTCTTTTAAATGGCACTAGATTATTTAGGTAAATTATAATTAATTTGCAAAAGGCACGGAAAATCAACTAGACAAGCGTATTATATTTTTATGAACATATCCATTTATCACAAATATTCATCATTTTTTTTCTAATTCTTGCTTGCTCTACTGAGATGGATTTGAGATTTCATTTTATATCATCATTTGAAGTTTGGGACGTGTATTTGACATGTTATGTTTCGAGTTCAAAGTAGGTTAAGCATTTCAAGCTTTTTCCGATGCATTTTCTATCAACAGTTTCCTTAAATTTGTTCTATGTGTGACCTAGTCCGTGTGAGGCAAGATATCGGAAGAGTGTTTCATAGAGGTGGTGACCATTTGAAGTGATTCTTGCATTCATTCTACTCAAGAAAACATTAACCATTGACAATACAACCCCTATTTTCGTGATTAGGTATATTTCCCATTGACCCTTTTGAAAGCCAGCAAGAAGTCACTCCTCGGTGAACCTTTTCACCCGCATATTCCTTTCTCCCGTCAGATGGATTGGTCTCCGTCCACTAACTCCACATGTATCGAAGAGGCTCCAAAAACGACCTATCTGAGCCAAAACCCCATAACCATTTAGGATGAATTTCATATTTATAAAGTAGAATCTTTCACATGTAGGACTTGGAGCGTTGTGATTAAAAATTGAAAATACTTTAGCTGAGTTAAATGTGGCCAGAAATATTCATATATTGGATTTTTTTTTTTCAAAATCCAAGTCGCTAAAGAAGAATTTTAAATTATTATTGCTATGGCAACTAAAATTCTATTATTTCCTCAGGATTCATATGCGAAATTTCATTTGTACAAACTAATCTGGATGAATGTCTTGCATTGTTTTTACGTTGAAATGTTATTTTTTTGTCCTTGGTTTAGTATTACACCAATGTGACTCACCTCAAAAATATATGTCGCTTTTTCATTAATGTCTTGGTAAAAGTTGAAATCGAGACCATCTTTTTCAATTTGCCTTATCGTATGGAAAGATCTAGTGAATAGCATAATCTAACTATTGTGGATAGAATACGAAAGTCAACTTTGTGAAACTCAATGCCAAATATCATTTGCGTTCATGACAGTTTTTGTAAGGGAAGCCTTAACATTACTACATACACACTCCGTATAAGTTCTAGGTCGGTCGATTTTCATTACTCTCACTCAATAGGCACATGCTGTCAGGAGATCGAATTTGGGCAATCTCTAGCGACCAACAATGATCTAGGGACAAAAAAAATTGAATATTATACATCTATTGGACTTGACATATGATTATTAATCGTGGATGGCTATTCAGGTATATATTATAGAGTTAATACCACGAAAAACTTCAAACTGGTACGTCTATGACAAATTTACTAAAAACTATTTTTTTTACCACGAAAAACTCTAACTGGTAAATCTGTGACAAATTTACTCCGAACTGGTACACTTGTGACAAATTTACCTTCCGTCAGTTTCCATCAAATTTTACTATTAAATTGCTGAGTTTAATGACACGTGACAATTGACAGGGTGTGCTAGTTTTGAGTTTTATCCTCAATTTGTCTCAAGTTTGCCAATTTGGAATTTTTCGTAGTGTTAATCCAATTTAACGGAAACTAACAAATGATAAATTTGTCACAGGTGTACAAGTTTAAGGTAAGTTTGTTATAGGCGTACAAGTTTAGAGTTTTTCATGGTAGTAACCCTATATTATATAATGAGCTCGATGTCCAAATACATGGAGAACGTTGGTGAATTGTGGCATTTTTTTGTAGGGCAAAAAAGTAGGACCATGGTTACAATTGTTTCTTGCAATTAGTAGTAATATATCATTTCAATCGATGACAGGAGTTTCTATCACATTTTCTCATAAGACTGCATTTGTTTCATGAAAAATCAATAATTCGAAAAATATTTTCCAAACACAAATTTATCATTCAGTGCTATTCACAGATTTTCATAATTACATTTGTTGACCATATTTTGAAATATCTTTTCATTTCAATATATTTCCTAAATTAATAAAATATATGCTATCCTTTTGTTACTTTTTTTTTTTACCTTTTTGGTCTATATAAATATTACTATAATTCCATTTAAATATATTTTAACTTATGATCTATATAATATTGAAAATATTACCTCATTCAGAATTATATAAGATACATATTCCTTTTATTTAAAAAAATATTTTCAAAAGAATACTTAATAACGATATTAATTTATCCATAGAAATTTCATATTTATATTACTTGTGCATAATTTTTATATAAAATTTGTAAGTTTTGTGTGTCGTATTTTATTAATGAAATTTAACTAAATCTGTAAATTAAAAAGATTAAAAATAGTAGAAATTATATCAATTCCATACAACTCTAAATGGGGTTCTACTGTTATTATTATAGAGATAATGTACTTAAATAGAATTATCATAATATCTATATGGACCAAAAACATATAGAAGTAAGAGAAATATAGCCATTTTTTTTTGTTGATTTAGGAGATAGATTTATTGAAAAGATATTTTAAAATTCGGGCAATAATATAATTGTGAAAACTTTTGACTTTTTTATTAAAATTTAAGGGACTAAATTGAAGAAATTAAAATTTTAGAGATTATATTATATATGTAAGTATAATGCAAGGGTTATATTAGACGAATTAAAATTTCAAGGACTATGTTGGACGTTAAACCATAATTTAAGGATTATTTGTATTATTTTCTAAATGTCATTTCCATCAAGAACATTCCGATATCTCTCCACCTTCGAAACGGCGCCGTCTGGACAGTCTCCCACTCCAACAATCGCCACCACCACGCAGGTCCGGAGCTCCAACTCTCTCTCTCTCTCGCTCTCGCTCTCTCTCTCTCTCTCTCTCTCCCTGGCCATCTCAATAACGTCAAAGCAATTCTTTCATCGATCACTCTTCGATTCGTAGGGAGGAGACCACACAGGTGGGGCAAAGATGACGGAGGCGATGATAAGGAAGAAGCCGGGCATGGCGAGCGTGAAGGACATGCCCGTCCTTCAAGACGGCCCTCCACCGGGCGGGTTCGCTCCGGTCCGTTACGCCCGCCGCATCCCCAACACCGGTCCCAGCGCCACGGCCATCTTCTTGGCCGCTCTTGGCGCTTTCTCTTGGGGCATGTACCAGGTCGGCCAGGGCAACAAGATCCGCAGGTAATCTACAAGATCAATCCAATCCCACGATTAGCCGAGAAATTTCGTTTCTCTGGATTGTTCGTTTTTTCTTGTTAGGGTTAGGGATTGTTGGTAATTTGGTGATTTTTTTTTTTTTTGGTCTGGGTTTTGCTTAATCTGTTGAGTTTCTTGCATTTTCCCCTTTTCGCCTTATCTGGTCTAAAGCTGTTGGGAATGTGATTTGGTGATGGAGCGATAAATTAGTTTGCAAGATGGGGTATTGTATGGATTGAACCAAAAGGGGATTGCTAGAGTGAGCTTAGAATGAGCAAGCATTTTCCGTTTTAGTTTCTTTTCTTTGTGAATATAATGCGGCAGCTGAGAATTTGTGACATTGCTTGCGATTTCAGCTGACATTCTCAGCTTGCTCTCTTTCTTAATTTGGATTTTTAGGTCGAGATTAGTTTATGATGTTACCGCTTTTATGTTGAATTAGCACGGAATGAAAAGAAGTTAGATGAAGATTAATTGCTTGAAACAATCGCAATGCTGTGTTACATTTATTTAATAACACGGAAATGGAGTGCTTTGCTTTACAAATGGGTGGAAGCAAGCATAAGGGTGTTTGATAGATGACTGAGAAGTTGAGTTGCAAGACATTGGAAGACCCTGTGAAAGTGACAATTTGCTGGCACCAGTCAGGGAGTAAATGAGGGTTAGCAGTTCTTTGATGATTCGAGATGCACACCAGTGCAAACTACTTAAGGCTTCAGAATTTGATGAATTCTATTCTTAGTTTCTGAAGATAGAAATGCAGAGTGATAAAAACAGAATTGGGTCATCCTCTTGCACGGTTCTCATCTCTATGCCCTCTTTCTTTCTTCGTTTTTTTTTTGTCAGGCCCTTTTTCTTAAGAAGCATAGTGAAGGGATGTCAAGTGATTTTTTTTTTTTAATAAACAAACGAGACTTGAATAATGGGTAGGTACAGCAATGTATCAAATTCAAACTTGTGACTCTCTGGATTGCTTAAAGTGTGATGTCTATGAAGTCTGATCCAGGTTATCAACTCATCAGTTTATGCGTGTGGAATTTTGCCTTCCGGTTATTGTTATACTTTTGGGCCATTGCCTTCTGCTTTTATTGGCTCTGGCATAGATTCACTGAAGTTGGTAATGATCCTCACAAGTGGACTATTATGACTACTCTCAGATATTTTGTTGATGGCGTAATGGAAATGATGATTTCACAGCTCTGCTTTGTGAGTATGGAAATTTCAGTTAGTTACTACTAAAGTGATATATCTCTAGTTCTGCCAAAAGGAAAAATCTTTGGGTTCATTGTGCTTTTGTCAATGGAAGTTGTACATTCAATATTAGCATTTTACATGCCTTATTTAAGGTTAGTAATAGTCTTTATCAATTAATCTGATGCAAAGGACTCTTCCGACATTATAGTTCTATGCATGCTTGTAACTTGTCCCAATATTATGTTCTTCTTGGTAGGCTGGCATGATGCAAGTGAACTTTGCTAGAATACTTTTTTTGTTAGAAAAGAAATTATGCCCTTGCTGTAAAGCTTTACGTAAGTTTGAAAAGAACAATATATACAGATTTCTCTTCTCTTGTGAGCATGGAACAGCATCTCCTTCAATTCAAGTCTTGAATGGTGCTGTTCCAAGAGGGCTTGGATCACAGGCATATTACAGCATTCTTTTCAGCTAGAAGTCTCTTCCTTTATTGTATTTTTCTATAATTCTTAGAATTGCGGTGGATATGCTAGGATTGCATTAAAACTGGGTTTATCTTAGCATCACTAATAATAGTTTAACTTAATTTTTGCTGTAAATAACTGTAATTATGTAGGCAAACTTTTCTGTAAGTGTATAAATTGTGCTTATCTTATAGAGATTGTGTGCTTCCAATTTTTTAATAATGCACTACTTGATTTGGGTTACGGTAGTGAGGTATGATCAAACTGTGTCTCTTGATCCGCTGTTGAATGGGGCACATATGAGTTGATGCAAAATTGCAGTAACTTTGACCTAAAAAAATTTCAGTGTCATTTAGTGGGACAAGCTATGTGAAATGGATTTGTTTATACTCATCTGACAAGTCCATGTCAATTACCGGAAGGAATAAATCGTTAAGGAGACAATCTGGTGGAAGTTGTCTATGCTGTCTGCTGATATGCAAGAAGAATGGAGTAAGAAGAAGTGTATAACTTGGTAACTTTAGAGTTTCAAAGAGCCACATAGCATGTTATGCTGTTCAAAAGCATAATGTGTCGAAGAGCTTTTAAACGTTGGCATCTTCATCATGTTACTTTAATAAGCTTTTGATTTTTATCTCTGTAAAACTTGCTGTTTCAGCCTGCTTTTCCTTATTGTGGTTCTATGTGAAGAGAAACTGAGGTCCTTTTGAAGAAAAGTTTTTCCCCCCTGTTGGCCACCGTTCACTCCTCTAGTCTGTTTAAAGCATCTTTTGATTGCAATTTACTCTGGCATACATTTCTGCAATTTCAAATTGAATTTTTATGTACTTACTGGGCCTCACTTTGTTTACCAAATGATATTGTGATGCATGATGCAGACTATGAAATTAACTGCAAATTACTCAAGTACAAACTTTACGTTGCAAACTTTTCATGTTTGTAATTATGAGAAAGACATAGTAGTAATACATATAACGCTATTGTCTGCAATGATGTATTTCACTGAAGTGTGAGTGCTATGCTTTTACTCTTGAAATGAGATGTGCGAAACGATCATTATTACTTGAAAAGTTCACTTATAGGAAGTATAAAATGAACTGCATAATTCTGATCTAAAGATGGTGGATATGTAGGTTGACTTATAGGTACGATACACATCTTCGGATCCATTTGGAAAAAGTTTTTCATAGATTTGGTTTCGAAATCCACATCTAAGTTTTTGATATCTTGATTGCCTTAAAGAGCATAACATTGACAACATGCCTGCATTCTCCAGGGCACTGAAGGAAGAAAAATATGCTGCGCGGAGAGCCATTTTGCCTGTGCTGCAAGCTGAAGAGGACGAAAGGTAAAGCAAGAGCTTTGAATATGGCCCCATTAATTGTCTCATCACTGCTGCATTAGGAACAATAAGTGAAAGACAAGGAACTTTGCTTTTTCTACTCAGATTTGTCAAAGAGTGGAAAAAGTATCTCGAGTATGAGGCCGAAGTTATGAAGGATGTTCCTGGTTGGAAAGTCGGTGAGAGTGTCTACCACTCTGGGCGATGGGTGCCCCCATCAACCGGTGAGCTCCGCCCTGATGTTTGGTGATCCAGTTGCGTGTGGCCACTTGTCAATTGTCATGAAGTCATCTGTTTTTTGCTGCAACTTTTCTAGTGATCTTCTGCTTATTTCGCTGGCTCACAATGAAATAAAAATTTGTCTCGAATCCTTGTACTTGAACCCTGACTGGAGTTGATCATCCTGTTCCTTCATGCTATCATTGTTGCAAAATTCTAAAGTAAACCCTGAAGCACCTTCTTGTTAACTTTTTCTTACTTAGTGTTTGGGAGGACCAGGCTATATTATTGGCTCTGATCTTTTTTGCTCATAATGAAGCTGAAACTCTATTGAGGTTGGACTCTCAGTTGCTGCATGCGCTGAAGCTATTCTCTCGTTCATTTCATGATTTTGCTGCACATAGATTCTCACTATGTTATTCTTCGCACGAACAACTCTTTCAGTTGATCTGACTGAGGATCATAACTCTTTTAAGTGGAGACGGATTAAATGCGTGAGAATCCATAGAAAAGGCAAATCCCCTATGATGCACCAGATTTGGCTCGATGGGTGATGATGATGTGCTACATAGTAGATCATATTAGGTCTGTCAATACGACATTTTTCCTGGACTGCACATTTGCTGGTGCTAAATGTAATACATAAACAAAGCACATACAATTCCTAATGAGAAGTAAATAACACTCCGCCCGTTATCACTTATGCACATTTTTCAGTTCTGCATGCAAACCTTTACATTATAAATTAACTGCTCGTCTGCACATATCTTTTTTGAGCTCCGTGGGAATTCAATTTTAATCGCACTTACCATCGCTAGTTCATTCCAGGAATGCCGCACATTGGCAAGTACCTGTAATCACCACCTCCAAAACTGGTCCATGTCGCCATCCTTCCTCACATCCCTAAAATTCTCTCCTCTTTTTCGAAAGATAAGGATGGCAGGGCAGTGCTTTGTGGCCATTTTGTCAAAATCTCTCATCCATTCACCTGACATGAATAATTGAATGGAATGCGCAAGAAAACCCCTTCCGGTAAATGACTAATCAGTTGACAAGCGGGATCCTCTGGGTGAATTTTCTTTCTGCTGCTGGGAGGAATATGCTTATGATAAAAACCTTCTCCTCATTACACAAAGCACAAAAATGAGCAGGCCACACATTGTATCTACACTGTACAAAGCATGAAAGCAACACATATGGCAGAAAAGAACATGCAGTTGCAGGCCTCTAAGCCTCACGGTCCGTCACATCTACTGAAACTATTAGGATAACATGGGCAGACTTGCATATCTCAAGGAAACAAAAGACGGGGATTGTACAAACCGCACCACTTTAGAGGCGATACAAGTGGAGCGTGTTACAGACCACACACGACTGGAAACAGGGGTCCAGTCCCACCGAGCTTATTGGCATCAGGCACACTGGCACAGAGGAAGACACTGTTCGACATTTCCCAGCTCCAGTCCTGCTTCCTATAAACGGACATACGGGGCCAGCGATTGATCCTCATGTAGTGTTCCCTGATCTTCCCATCATCAACGAAGCTAGTGACTATGGAATAACAGCATTCATGGCCACCCCACACCCTGTCGCCAGGATCTGCACTTTGGCTGCCATCGAGATGGAAGTACCGGCGCATTGGAGGGCCGGTGCCTTTCCAATATGGATCTAGATTTTGCCAATACTCAGGTGCAGCCTGGTTAAAGCCAAAATTTTGTCATCAGTAGATATCTTGGCATTCATGAGAAAATCCAGATATGAAGTTCAATCCATAGAGATCCCTCCAGCATCAAGAAGCTCAATATACATGCAAAGCTTACAGGCCTCACATTGGCGATGAGTGGAGATTACTCTTGCCTGAAGATTAGCTTGTATTTAAGAGACGTTCAAGAGCAAAAACTGTCTTATGCCAACATCACATCAATGTCAATACACGATTTCGAGCTCTACTTTATATTAAGTGAGGTGCACAACTTTGACTTCTTCCATTGATGCACTCATGACAGATGTAACGCAGCTTTATCCAGACTCCAATACAGATGTATCATATATATTGACAAGTAACAAGCTAAAAGTAGAGCTCAGAGCTTAGTTATAACAGAACAAAAAACAACCTCTACGAATATTATGTTGCAGTTGAAAGGCACATACCTTACTGAAATGGAACTCCCATGCATGATCACAGAGATCATACTTCGTGATGCGGGTCTGTCATGAGAACAGAAAGACATGAAAAAAAATAAAAGGTGCAGGTGTGCCCGCAAACTTGAGAGAGAGAGAGAGAGAGGAATGAAAGGCATACCCGTTTTCCATCCATAACAGATAAGGAATAAGCTGCCATCTTTGATATTCCATGAACTTGGGATATTCTAGGTATGTGCGCTTTGCCAGACCACAATTCCTCGCACTGAACTAAAGAGAAAATATCAGTAAATTATCAAAAGAAACCTTCCTTGAACAGCAATAGCAAGATTGAACCACAACAAATCATGAATATTACATCTATACATGATGGGCTCACCTCATAGGCAGGACCATTCCGACTCTGAAAAATTCCTCTAGGAATCAATCCATTTCATGTTCTAACTCTAGCTTTTGCAAAATTCTGTCTAGTACCGTTTCTACTTTCTAATGACTAAAATTTTCTATTAACCAAACAAAGCAAATTCATATAAAGTAACATTGTAAAAAGACTAGATTTTTGAAAAGGTCATAAACTGGTATACTTGTGATAGATTTACCCCAAACTTAGTTGTTTAAAAAAATAATAATTACTTAGTTGATATTTCTTCAATTAACTCGTTTTCTAGCGAAAGGACTTAGTTCATCTTCATTTTCTCGGACAAACCCTAAAATTCGGGGTAAATCTGTCACGGGTGTACTAGTTTGGGGTTTTTCGCGGTCAAAAAATTAGTTCGGGGTAAATTTGTCACGGTCTACCAGTTTGGGGTTTTTCATGGTATTAACCCTTTTGAAAAAGAAATGTTTCAAAGCACAGAATTGCTTCCTCTGATATATGCTTTGTGGGCGGCCACCATTGGATATGCCATTCAGAATACTTTCTATGATTTTGCTCAAAATTTTACAGTATTAATTGTTTATACTAGACATGTTATGTGAGAACTTTGATCCAGAGGGAGGGAGAAATGGTGGTGGCCATATCTTCAGTTTAAGTACCCAGAATAACTGGACACGCACAGGGAAATTTCTGTTCATGAAGCTAGAGTCGCTGCCTTGGGGACTTCAACTGTCATGATGTGCGAGATTATTAGATGGTCTTTTGCCTTACCATATGAATCACTGCCTTGTTAAAGATTCTTTGCCACCTCATGCATGGTTGGAGTTTTTGTCTACTTCCCCAACTTGTGCTGGCTTGGCATTTCTCTCCATTCCATCTCACCTTCTTGGATAGCCACTCTATGTAGCTCGCCACTCTATGTAAGTCCTTGCACCCAACTCAAAATCTCCAGCTGGATTGATCCAGCAATAAAATAAAAAAAATTCAGATGGATTGAACAAAAGACAAGAGTGGTACTTTAGGGAAGAGGTGAAGGCAGAAACAAGAAACAAAGGACAAAAAGTGTTATGACCTATTACTGCCTAGCTAATTGTAAGAAGTGCTTCATCTTAGATCAACAAGGTTTTGCAAAAGTGATTGCATTCTAAATTTGACCAAAGACTCATTATGCTTGAGGAATGTATAAGACCGTGAATAGCAAGAAACTTCAAGACATTTCCGGTGTTCTGAAAAATTAACAAATATACATTCATCCTTGACCTTTCTTATTTCCAATCTATATAAACTGGTCATGAAGGCTCTTGTATATCCAAATAACTCCTCTCCTTATCTAGTCCAATTCCAATTTCAAGTATATCCCAAGGTAAAAAAAAACTCACAACATTCACTCTAGATTCTCTACCTCTTTCATCTTCGGATGTCTCTATCATCTCTCTCATTCAACTTGATAGCTTGACATGGCCAGCGGTAGAGTATCAATCTAAGGAGGTCAGTAGATGGAGATAGCCAACCATGCACAAGCTAAGAAGTGGACAAGACAAGCCCAAATAGAAAACAATTTGCTAATTTACAGGATGTCCTGGCAGGAAAAGGAATAAACAAAACAAGCTCACAAAATATTTTCAAGAAAAAGAAAACACGATTCTTCATTCAAGCGAAAGCTTCTCTATTACATTGTAACTCTTTTAAAAGAAATTTAGCCCCACAATTTGTACAACTCGTTGAAGTTCAAAACAATCAACCAAATCAAGCTAAGCACCACTAAGGAACATAATTTGTGGCGGTACCCCAATTGACATGAAATGTAACTAGGCCATGATAACACATGAAACAACCAGCCATATATCAATGATGCATAGTAGAAATGTTGAATTGCATCCTATATCTGCTAAGCATTTATAATACTTCTGCAATCCATTTCATGATAAGGAACCAAAAAAAAATTTCAAAAGCTTCTAAAATTCACTAAGATAAGATTAAATCAGTAAATTTTTAGACTAGTCAATATATTTTCACATATTGCAATCTATAGTAACTACTTAGGAGGCTAACAAAACATTCCCATACAATTCCTCAACAGATCCTTCTCAGAATTCCCCATGCTTAGACTCTGAAATTTCTGTCTAACCTCACTATAACCATGTGTATCGGTAGGCACTAGTCAAGCTGAAATGGTTCGGGTGCCCCGTGTCCCCTTAATATATAAAATCACCATATCCGTCTTTTCTTTTGGCTTACCCCTTAAGCCCCTAGTGGTGTGTGGCCACGTTGCCACAGGATTTGACCCAAGACCTCTTGGCACTAAATCGACAAGAATTGCCACTAGGCCACTAAAGCCTTTGGCTCCCCCCTGCTTAGAATCGCTGTCAATTTCGATTTATCCTACATCTTTTGGGCACATCTCTCTTTCTCTCATCTGAAACCTTTTTTCCCTCTCATACAGCTTAGATTTTTAAACAGAGAAAAGGGATATCTAAAGTACACTCCTCACCCGATGAAGTTGAATGAATAGAAAAAAATGTGAAGTAGGCAAGGGCTAACAAGCTAACAAAATGCTAATACCATGGCAAAATTGTTCCTTAAATTTTATGAATGGGTGTCCACTGCAAAAAGGAACACAAAAAATCTATTGAAAAATAAACAATGTTCGGGTCAAACAGTAGCTTTGGTGATCCATCTTCGAGGAGAGTTGACCATCACTAACATATGGCCAACCCTGACTACATATTCACCAAGTCCTAGATAAAACAACTCCATAGATGGAAGAGCCTCCTTGACCATCAGGGTAGAATTTTTCCTAGTGACACGCCCAACTTATTAATAAAAGACATTAAGCTAATATGATTTGTTCCTGCATGGTGCACCGCATAGTATTTGACTCCTCATCAGCAAGGGAGCAAACAAAGAATTGACAAAATAGAGTAATCCCTGTATTCCTTTGGCCAGACTACTACTCCCTCACTATATGGAAATTATTTGTCCCAACATGATGCACCTCATGGAATGTTGTTCCGGCGGTATTAAAAGTTAAATCTAAAATTCAGATACAACAAGGATCCACCTATGTACGGAAAACTCCTCCTACCGTCGCTCAGCTTTTAAGTAAAATATCTGCAATCTATTAAGTTGTTAACTTTCAAAATATGCCACAAACCAACAGAGAATCAATTTAATAAAATCACAAAGATAGAATGTAAATCTCGGACTTTGGATAGAACGTTTGCAAAAAAGGTGCACAGATACTTTCCTTGAAGTCCAGTGACATCTCTAAAGTTCTCATCTTAGGTTCACAGTCAGTTCATAAAGACTCCAAGGATGCATGCTACATCAAAAAGCATGGTTGACGTCATAAAAGCAGTAAACTACATCACAGATCATCTCAAATCAAATTCATAGCACTTACAGCAAGTGGCTTTATATCATCAAATTCTGCATATTTTAAGTTCTTCTGTACGTGTGCCAGCTAATTCACACGTTCAAATACCACCATATACTCTACAGCCAATAAGTAAACCATTCCCATTATTTCGAATAGCGATAATCATCGATTTGTTATTTAAAGACAAACACTAGCAAGACACTAGTCAAATGCAAATAAACTGCGAGCTGATCACTCAGTCAGTCGTCCAGGTAAAAAGCCCAAAATACAACCACAAACTTGGCTCTTCATCAGGTACGTAATGGCTAATCGAAAGCTAACCCGAATCGAAGAAACAAATCCACTTAAAATGGCTTCACAGAATCCCTACAAGATTCTCATAAACACTTACTAAATAAGATACTCCGTCTTAAAATTCTCTTCCAGAACACCAAAACCCTCCAAACTTGTTCATCCAACCACCGACAGGAATCATAGCACAAGATCTCTATCCAACATCAGAATTCAGCAGCACCAACAGAAGAACGAATCATTACGACAAACGAAATATCCGAAATCACAGCATCGATGCAATACAGAAAGAGAAGATAAAAACGAGCGGAACAGACCTTGAGGCTCCAGAGCCGGTCGCTGGAGGCGACGCGGTGCCATGCGCGAGAGACGAGCAGAGATAGTGCCACGTTGCGTGCGTCGAGGTTGTTCAGTATCATCACCATGAGGTCCGCACCGAACACCTCCAGCGGATCGCGAGACGACGACAACGGCGGCGGAGGACGATCCCGATCCTCGCGCTTCCTCTTCCCCCTCCTCCTCCTCTTCCTCTTCCACTTCACGGCGCCTTCCTCGCCGGACGGCAGCAAGTGGTCCCGCTTGTCGACGTCGTCCGGCTAGGCGTCGCCGCTCTTCGCGGGCGGCATGCGGTCTCTCGTCTGCGCCATTGCGGAGCGAAGCACTGAGCCACAAAGAGAGAGCGACGACACTGACGAGGAATTGTTTGGTGACGAGGTGGGAGATTGCTGATGGACAGGGGTTTTTGTTTTGGGGTCTGTTTTAGTCGTTACACCGACAGGACAAGCCAGACACGGAGGCCGATTTTTTGACCAAAAAAAGAAAAAAGAAAAAAGAAAAAAGGAGGTCGATTTAGATGACGGATGCGTCCACGTGGCCCTTCGATGAGGGTCTGACGCGGATGCATTATGATTGGTGAGTGACAGTGCAGGTGGGGGATTTGGAGTCGAATGCGGAGGATTATCCCAAGCTTCACAACCCAAAAATGCATTCCCAATCCGACCATGTGTGTGTTTTTTTTGGGTCAGGAGTAAAACTTTCCATTACTCTAGGGACAAGCCCAATTACAACTTAAAGCAGCGTCCGAGCAAATGAGATGCCAGAGGGCTTGAGGAGGTCTAGAGGCCGCAGCTGGCTTGAGGAGGTCTAGAGGCCGCAGCTGCAAGGTAAGGCATTACATTTTTGGACCTTAAGGGCATGCATGTTTATCATTCTTTCGAAAATCAATTCTGGCAGAGAATCAAAATTTATATTTACCAAACGCACCCTCATTTTCATTCTAATTTTGGCAAGTTTACCAAACAGCGCTTGGGGATTGGCGTCCGGCGGCTGACGTCCGACGAGCGTAAAAAAGAAAATGAGAAGTGAAAATAAAAAGGGAAAAAATCATTAAAAAAAAACCTCAAACCTTATGATTATGTGACGTATTTACCTCACTTGAAGTAAAAAAACGCATTTATCTTCAAACTTTTTTTTATTTTCACTTTTTTTATTAAATAAAATTTAAAAA
>BCNH02000010.1:14848901-14872879 GCA_001662345.2 Metrosideros polymorpha var. glaberrima
ATTTAATAAAAAAGTAAAAGAATCACTTCTAGTAAGAATTGATTTTGGTATAGAGAATCAATTCTTTACCAAACACAAATCTCATTCGGAAGTAGAAAACTGTTCTAGAAGTCATTCTTTACCAAATGCATTTCTCTTCCAGAATCACTTCTGGCAGAGAATTAAAAATTCTGGTAGGTTATCAAACGCACCCTAACTAACCAATCGACGACTTTGTTTGTCTTCTTACAGCAGTGGTCCAAATGGACTTCAGGGACTTTAGACAATAGAAACTTACACTCTACGATTAGAGGAGCAACTTCCCAAGAAGCCTTAAGTGTACTTGAAAGAAAGCCTAACAAGTTGGAGTTGTCAGATTCAACGGTGTACGTTTTTCTTGTTGCTTCAGATCGTGTAAGAATGAGTTTTAGGCTTCCAAGAAGTTCTAGGGTTTTTGCCTGCAAAGCCGATGTTACTCTCATTGATTTTGCATTTTCGTCAACGATCTTGCCCGATGAATCTCGACAAACGCTAGCAATTGCGCCCTTAGTCGAGCCTTCCACGAAAGAGCCATCGCAATTCCACTTGAGGCTGCCTTGTTCCGGAGGTCGCCAAGTTGTCGGTGAGCTTTGTGGGTTTTGAGTGAGATCTTTGCACTTTCGGTTCCTTTTTTTCGAGTTTTTGTGCATGGCTATAGCAGATTCCACTGTCATCTTCGCCTTTTTTTTGGCTTCCTGAAGATTGCATTATTTCTGGAAACCCATATATTGCACAAAGTGATGGCCAGTAACTCAAATGATGGAGGATTTGTGGCGAGATTTTTAAAATTGAGAAGCCAATCCTCAATTCTGTTTAGTCCTAGATGCAAGATCTAAATGCCTATTGCTGGGTCGGACCACACGTTGCTTGTCCTGTGACAGAGGAGGAGAAGGTGCTCTATGGTTTCTAGTGCGTGTCGACATAGTGGGCAAAGTGGCTCCGGTAAGATTCTTCTCTTAAATAGATTCTCACTAGTTGGAAGTGCATTTTGACATACACTTCATATGAAAATTCTGATCTTTGGGAAAGTTTAGTTTGACCTCTGAAGCTATGAGATAGTTATAACCACTTTTAACCGAATAATTTCCATCTCTCGTTCTTGTCCAAACTAGTTTATTTGCTTCATCACCAGCTCGTAAAGGAATTGCTAGAATTTCAGCCACTATTTTGTTCATCAAATAATAGGTTCAGTGTTTGATCTTTCCACTGAGCTTCCTCTGGATTGATCAAATCTGCAACTAGCTATGGTTCATTCCAATTTGACTGTGTTTAGTTATATTGATTTAGGCATTTTTTTACGTTCTATCTAGGCCTATCAAATAGGTGGATTGTATGGGTAAAAAATGGTCAAATCCAAATTGATCCATTTAACTCACATTGATTCAATTTTTTATGCAATACAATTTTCATGATCGCTACTCGACCCAACCCACATTTCAATTCTTAGTTATAAACTAAAAAAAATACTCAACTAAAATCAAATTAAACATGAAAAAAATAGCACATAAGAAAATAAAAAGTTATATTTTCATGACAGTAGGTTATTGCAATGATGTTAAATAAAAGAATTGTTCCAATAAAAAATAAATGCCTAATTAATTTTTTTCAAACAGCCAAAAATATAATAAATTGGAAAGTCAACGTTCAAAAATGTATTTTATTTTCGTTATGATCTTGATGGGCCTCCTTAGTCGTGGACTCTGCACCAACAACCCATATCTGAAGAAAACTTCCTTCTTAGCCAGGGCACGCAAGTATTTTGAAGCCCGAGCCTTGGGCCTTCTGGGTTATGGGCAAAAATGGGTTGAATATGGACTATTCGAAACTCATTAGGACCCGATCTGATTTAACTTTAAATTCTTAAACTCACATTCATTGACCCTTTAATATAAGACAACCCATATATAAGTCAAAACCTGAAAATATGAGTCAAAGAATGGGATTTGACACCTCTAATTCTATCCTTGGTGAAATAAAGTTATAAAATCGGATATTTTCATAGCTTATCCTGTCCATATATAAATATATGATAAAAATCTCTCACAATCCACAATAAAAAAACTACAAAATACACAAACGGAGACAACATACTGACAATCAATCCATGATTATTGTATGATCTAAATTTTAAACAGCTCATTCCAGCATTCTAAAGCCACATAATCTTGATAATATCTTTTTTTTTTTGTTTGCTTTGGCGAGAAAATCTTTAGGGAAAAGTTTTTACTTTAACAAAAGCCAGAACAAGCAGGTTTTAAGTCTCTACATAATTCACTGCTAGTTATAAACCCGTAGCTTTGGCACGTGAAAATGAGAACCGAGACTCTGTTAGTAGTGGCGAGCGAGAGGAGATTTGGGCTTTGAAGAAAAACAAACACGAAGCTTCGTTCCTCTCCTTTTAGGCAAACGACTTTGTTCCTCAGCTTTGTGTTCACTTCTTTCTTTTTCGCCAGGTTTCATTCGTGGATTGGATGATGGATAAACCAGCAAGCCGCTGCTCTTTCCTAAAGGTAAAGGAGCTGGCGCAATGAATTGTAATTGTGAAAAGGTAGGAAGATATGGCCAAAGAAGGTGATAGCCCTGTAGATTCTTTCCCATGGTTCGATCCTTCCTAGTAAAACGTGGCGTGTTCAAATTCTGATCGCTATTCCTCCTACAATATAAATCACATGCAATTATCTAAATCAATTTTATTTTGAGATTAGAAGATGTATCATAAACAATCTTTTTTTTATTATTAGAAATGTATCAAGAAATGAGAATATATATGTCATGAATTCATAATGTTCTTGTTTCCGTAAAAAAAATTGTTCAGTAGTTTGCAATATTTAATCATCAAAACATACTTCCGCTCTATTAGTCAGATAAAGGTTCATTTTCTAGTCATTTTCTCTGAACATGAATTATATTTGGATTTTATTACTGAATATTTTTTTAGACACTTGTTAAGTAATTAAATAGTCAAACAGTTTTAGATCATTAACTCAAAGTGTCGAGCGATGTTTTGAAATCCGAACCTACAAGCATTTTGAGGACACTTCTGAAACATAAACACTATCCAAACTGTAGATCAGTCATATTGATTGAGCTCAACATGAAATCTACCTTCTTTTTCAGCTCTAAAGAAAAAAAATTTCAGTCATCAAAAGCTGCTAGAACCCTAATTTTAATCTAATGATTAATATTTTTATTTAGGGGTCGGGGTTGGTGATGCATGCGTGGGCCAGTGAGTGTGGAAATGGGGTTGGGGTCAGAGTGTATGGGAATGGTTGGGAATTTTCTGAATTAAGTGTATAAATGAGTGTGAATTAAGTGTATAGAAGATTGTGTTAATGATGAAGAACAAAGAAATGACGTCGATGTAGGGATAGAGTATGATCACCACCAAGGTCTAAAGGATGCACCACCAACCAAGGATAAAGATCGGGATTGACAAAGTTCACCACCAAGGATTAAAGAACGAACCACTTGCCAAGGATAAAGGACTTTGGAATAGAAAAGCTCACCACCAAGGCCTAAAGGACACACCACTAATTGAGGAGAAAGGGCTTTTTTGGTTCACCACCAAGAGTAATCCACTCTTCAAGGATAAAAAAAAACCAGAATAGGAGTTATCCACTGTTCAAGATATGATTCAACTCACTAAGAGAAATTCTCATTCATTCAATCAAGTCTGCTTACATTGGAGAACTCTTCCTTGATTTATAGAGGGACTAAGACATATAAAATAGGTAAACATTAAAGAGGCTTGGGGACTACCAAGACATTAAAGATATAGAGATAAGAAAACTAATTAAAGATCTAGGAACTAGAAAATGCATTTAAAACATCTAGAGACTTGAACTTAGACTCTTGAGACTCACAACACACTTAAGACTCACAAAGACCTAGGAAATCAGAAATGCATTATAGACAATGGAACTTCGAATGCGGACTCTTCAGCTTTATGGTTCATCTTCCCAAATTCGTGCTTCAGCCTTGATCAGATAATAACTACATGATAATTTCATCTAATACTAAAGAAAATTGTCTAGAATAGCCTTCTATCGATAGGTTGTTGATTGACTTTGAAATCGGCAACTATTCTTGGCGAAACGATCCTAAAATGGAATGAATCGACAACTTGATAACCTGGTCGATGTATTGGCAACTTTATTACGTGACCCATCGAAGCAAGTTGTGACCAAAATCCGCTTTGCTTGAATAAACATCGACGATGTGGGGTTAGTCGATGGAATCAACTCACATACTCTCGCTTCATGATCAATAGAGCTTGCTGCTCCCGCATCAATCTCTCTATATTGAGAAGATTTGTCCTCAAATCATGATAGGTCTTCATCTTCCAAATAAGGAGAAAGGTCTTCCATACTAAAAGTTACCGAAATGCCAAAGTCTCTAGGAAGTTTAATCTTGTATGCATTGTCATCTATCCTCTTGAGAACTTTATATGGACCATCAGCTCTAGGCATGAGCTTGTTCTTTCAATGGGATGGAAATCTTTCTTTTCTCAAGTGCAACCGCACAAGATCACCTGGTTGATTTTGAGCCTTCGGTTGATGCTTGTTTGCTTTCTTCTTGTAAGACTTGCTAGCCTTCTCGATCTTAGATTGAATTTGCAAGTGAAGTTTCTTAATCGATTGAGCTCTTTCTTTACCATCGAAATTTACTTGAGATTTTGATGGAATCGGAATCAAATCGATCGATGTGGGTGGATTAATTCCATACACAACTTCAAAAGGTGAGCTACCAGTAGTGTAACTCGGTCATCGATCATAATAAAAATCTACATGTGCAAGTTTTAAATCCCAATCTTTCAAAGGCTTGCTCACCACACTTCAAAGGAGAGTAGTGAGGGTGCGATTGGTTACTTCTGTTTGGCCATCTGTTTGGGGATGACAAGTGGCGCTGAATAAGAGTTGAGTAACAAGCATCCTCCGTAGTGTCTTCCAGAAATAACTCAGGAACTTAGAATCACAATCCGACACAATTGTTTTGGGAACTCCATAAAGGCGAATGATCTCCTTGAAATAACGCTCAGTTTCATGAGATGCATCATCAGATTTATAGCATGGTGTGAAATAAGCCATTTTAGAAAATCGATCGACAACTACCATGATTGCATCTTTCCCCCTTTGAGTTCTTGGAGGAGCCACGATGATATCCATACTCACATCTTCCCAAGGCTATAATGATACTGAAAGTGGAGTATATAATCCTTGATGGAAATGACTCTTGGCTCTTTGACAAGTAGTACACCTTGAGATAATAGCATTCATATCTCTATTCATCTTTGGCTAGTAAAAATGCTCTCAAAGAATCTCAAGAGTTTGGTTGACGCCAAAGTGACCAACCAATCTTCCACCATGAGTTTCTCAGATTAAAAGATCTCTAAAGGAACTCTTTAGCACACATAATCAATTTCCCTAAAAAAGAAACCATCCTGGAAAGAATAGGTGGCTTGAACTGACTTACAATTGTTGATGATAGATGAGAAATTGGGATCATTAACATAGAGTTCTTTCATCAATTGGAAATCAAGAATTATGGAATCCAAAATAGTGAACATGGAATATCTCCTCGATAAGGCATATGCTATAATGATAGTATGCCTAGGTTTATATTTCGAGACAAAAGAAAAAGATTAAAGAAATTCTACCAATTTGGCATGTTTTGAATTGAGTTTATGTTGGCCACTTATATGCTTCAAAGCCTCATGATCAGAATGGAGAACAAATGGTTTCGGCCTCAAATAGTGAATCCAATGATTGAGAGCTCTCACAATGGCGTAATTCTTCTTCGAAACCATCAACTTCTCATTGAAATAAGCTAAAGGCTTTTGGGCTTGGACAAGAACAGCTCCAATGCCAACTCCACTTGTATTGCATTCAACCTCAAACACTTTATCGAAATCAATAAGGGAAAGAATAGGGGACACGACCCTCGGCTACCGAGACACAAATGTGCCACAGATAGTCACAAATGATCTCACCCGATGACATGAGTGCTTAAGTCATGTGGCCACTTCATTCTAACATCAAAGCCTTAATCATGAGCCAACATTAATGATGGGTGATTGACCATCTTATTTGGCAAGTAGTTAATGGGGCAATCAGCATGACCAAATCTCTAAGCCATGATTACTAAGATGATTCATAAACCACTTGGCCCAATGAGAGATGTTCTTCCAAGGGGACCACATATGTGTCTCACTAATGATTATACCTAAGCCACCTCTCCATCTAGGCTAGCCAAATGGCTCAAGTTTATTGGACCATTTGTGCCTAAACTAGATTAGCATAATCTAGGGTCATAATGACCAAATCTAGGCTATTAATGCCAAAGGCCACTTAGGAAAAATTATGGCCACACAATTGATGCCATGATGAGCCTAGATGACAATAGCTTGGTAGAATGCCACCCATGCCCAATAGTTAGGAGCATGTCAAGATTTCATTGGGAAACTTTGCCCTCATTAAATGAGGGTCATTTGTGACATACTAATTTTCACTTACTTGTATTTAAGCACATAGAGTAACATTTGAGGATATTAGTTAATTTTCACTTAATTTAGGTTAGTGGAGGGGGGTGTGACATTTAATTGATTAAGGAATAATGTCGCCTAAGACGTGATCGATTGAGATAAGTGTGGGACATTTTTGGGGGTCCAATGTTTCGACCCTAGTGCCGAATGGGTGAGGTGATGAGACAATTTTGGAACAAGAATTATGGTGTCAATAATCTAACTTGATGGACACATAATGTGTCCAAATGTTCAGCTTTATGGACCGAAAATTTGCATGCATGGGACATTTGGGGAGTAATCATGAGTCTTAACTTATGGATTACACATTAAACCTGCATGGATGCCACTTGGCGTGTTCCTCTTCCTCCCTCATCATTACATGCATGCAATACTTGATGGAGTCACTCTCTCCCTCATTTCTCTCCTTCGCCAGAACACCCTCTTCCCTCTTTCTCATTTTCTCTCTCTTTCCCTTCACTCACTCTCTCTCTCTCTCGCCGGCTCGTCCTGTCCACAAGGCTCGTTTGTCAGCGCGCAAAGAAGGAAACGAAGCTGGGCATCATTTGTTCTAGCTTATGGCGAGTGAAACTTCAATCTCTACTCCTCTCGGTCTGTTGGAGTCTTGATTTAGGGAGTGATTGTGCTGGATAGGTTCTGGTTGCTCAGAAATTTTCCATGAGCCGAGGGGACTGATGGCTTGCATGCCGCGGATTGTTGCTTGCATGTTCTAGTAGAAGCTGGAATTTTGAAACCTTGCTTTGTTCGTGTTCATGAAAGTGTTGTGATCGAACCTTAGTCTCTATGGCTGTTTTGTGTTCATGATTAGGGGTTGTTTCCCTAGTTGGTGTTGCAGTTTTCCAAAAATCTGCTCATGCCGTAGCCTTAGGTTGAGATTTCTAGTTCGGTGGTGACATGGTGGTCAACTTGTTGCTTGCATGTCTGTGATCGAAACATTGATAGTCGCTGGTGGCGTGGTTGAGATGGTTGGCGTTGATGGTGCCAAGGACCAACAAGCGACCGAGAAAGGGAGAACTTGGTACCATGGCTGAATTTTGGGTGCATGTTATGGTTCATGTAGGTTATGGTCCATTTTGACATTGAGATCGAGGCTTATAGCCTCGGTGTGACTTGTATGTGATCTTGAGATGTGATATGTGCCATTTTATAAGTGAAGCTGAGAATGAACCAAAGGGAATGGGTTGATGCGGCAAGGTTTTGGTATTACATGATGATGAACATTGATCTTGGGCGTGAAATGAGGTACATAGATGTACGATCAATGGAGAATTATAAGTTTTTGGTTCAGTTTGTGAGATAAATTGTGAGGTCTAGAATTAGTTTTCAAAGGGTTAAGTTTAATTTAATTGATTGAGTGTTTAGAGATTGTAACCGTGTAGAATCGATATTAATATTCATGCTCATGCTCCTGGTTTAGTATTTTAATTGATTAGATTCATGATGCTTCATATACATATAATTGGTTAATCGCATTCATATGCATCATGAACATTTGCATTGGTGAGAAATGTACTCGTGAGGACCATCGGTTTCCGATGATGCCCCGTGGGAGCCAAGTGAGAAATAGGGAAGCCTGAGATCGGTAACTCTCAAGGTCGTGCAAAGTAAGACGTGATGGTTGTCGCGCAAAGTAAGTCGCGATGACCTCAGAGTAGGAGTGAGATGCCTATGGCTAGTGTACCACAGAAATCTGGTCAGCAACCGAAGGAAAATAATGATTGAGGGTAATCACACGAAGGTACATTAACATGTCATATGCATTCAATAGCGTGCAATTACATACTCATATAGTTTATGATTGATACATTCTACAACTTCTAATTCATTGATTATGAATAGTGTATTGTCTGGATATTAGCGTTGGTATTACATAAGCTCCTAAACTATGAAACTAATGGATTGGGTAGTGTGGAAATTGATGATTTCACTTGCTAAACAATTGCTTACTCTCGTTGATTTCCTCTTTTTTAGATTATTAGATATGCTTGCTATTCATGCACTTCCGATTGCTACTTATGGCGCCCTCGTGGAGTTTGAGGTGTCTTGGTCTGAATATACCAATCTTGAAATTCCTGATTTTGTGTTTGTCAAGTTCGAGTCTACCTTGTAGGTTGACGCCTGTTTGGATACAGGGTTGATCCCGTTTTGTTTTGGAGCTATCTATGCTAAGGTTGATGGGCATCTTTTAGGCCCTATTCCTTTTCCTTATAGTGGTAGAAGTGGTGCAAATGGTGGTAATTTGGGTGGCAGGGATGGTGCGAGATTGGTGATGACAGTCAGCTAGTGTCACTTTTTGGCGATGGCATGAGGCCATGGCGTTTGGGCCACTTTGAATGGTGCGGTGGTTTTTTTTGTGTGTGGCTATGACCGCAATTTGGATGGAGTTGATCGATGGCTTAGGCGTGCATGTGATGGTAGTAAGGGAGTAGGATTATCCTTTTTGACCTCCCAGTTAATCTCACCTTTTAAATATAGGTCTAATTGTTGTCGATAGTCCATCGTCGATCTAAATGCTATCTATGTACATGAAATAAAATAAAAAGTTGCCCTCATGTGTAAAACTTGTTTGTAAATGTTGTTGTGCATTACTTTACCTTCTGCTTGCGCACTATAACTTAAAGAACTAAAGAAGCTGAGTTAGTAGTGTGACAACCTGGGACATCACAGCTCTAGTCACTACAAGCGGAGGTAGTATCAGAGCATAGGTTTACCTGGAGTGATAAGGTGCGTTAGTGATTGAAGTGATTGGTAGGGCACGCGCGTTTAACATGGCAATGCATGTGATTGTGTTTGTTATTGTTATGAACAACAAGTAACTTCGGTTACTCGTATGATTCAAGTAATGTAAGTTACTTGTTAGGTTGGATCTCGGTCATGTCTAATAATGAGTGATCGATGTGCAGAAGTTCTGTTGATGCAAGATGAGTAGGGCAGGCAAAGCTTCATCTTCAAGAGCGACTCCTCAAGTAGGAGCGGATCCTTGAATAGATGGGATCCTAGAAGCATTAGGAGAATTGGTAGGGCAACGAGCTCAACAGCCAGCGGCGGCAGGAGATGGTGATCGTCGTATTCAAAGGATTGGTTAAGCAATTTTTGAAATTGAAGCCATCTAAGTTTGAAGGACTAGGAAATCCAGAAGAGGCGGGGAAATGGATAGTTGGAATGGATAAAATATTTAAGTTTTTGGATTGCAACGACGTTGATAAGATTGCTTAGGTTGAGTATCAACTTGAGGGTAATGCTCAACATTGGTGGGACGGAACTAGGGGAACATTATTTCCAATTGGTATAGTAGTTACTTGGAGGGGTTTTACCGAAGCTTTTTATGAAAAATATTTCTCTGACTATGCCAAAGATAAAAAGATAGCAGAGTTTATATAGCTGACTCAGAATGATCTAGCGGTAGATCAGTATGAAGCAAAATCCTCGGAACTATCATGGTACGCCCCTCAAATGATTGAGAACCAAGAGGATAAGGCTAAAAGATTCCTAAATGGCCTAAAGGCAGACATCATGAAATAACTGGTGCCTTTTGACATAAAGGATTACAATAAACTTTATAGGTGAGCCCAACTAGTGGAGCAAGATTTAATGAAGGAAAAACAAAGATGGTGCAGCAAGCAAGGCCAGGCCATCAAGTTATGAATACTAGGCGTGACAAGAGGCCGATGTGATTTGGAGGATCATCGTCGATGTTCAATAAAAGACGCAACTTTGTAAGCTATGGGAATTAAGGTAGTAGTCAGACGGTGAACCAAAGACAAAGTTTGAATAAAACGTGTTGACAATGTGGTAGGTCACATGGAAATATGCCATGTGGAGCGTCAAGGGTATGTTATGGTTGTGGCCAGCAAGGTCAAATACGTAGGAATGTCCTCATGAAGGACAACAATTACGTGCTGGTATAGCGCGCCAGCCTCAACAGGCATCTTCAAGTGGAGTCTTACAACAAGGAAGTTCCAAAGGGGGACGAGATCAGTCGATAGATTTGGTAGTATTGGCTATGTACGATTTTGACGTTATCATAGGAATGGATTGGTTGCGGAAGCAACGAGTCAATATGGATTGCTATGGAAAAGTAATCCAATTTAACCCACTTGACCAACTTAGCTTTGAATTCTTTGGGAACAGAACAAACCCTGTTGTAACTCTCATTTCTGCACTTAAGACACACGAGCTTCTTAGCGTTGCTAGGAATATCTGGCAGTGGTTAAGGATCAGTCTAGGAAGGAGGCAAAACTTGAGGAGATTTTTGTAGTTCACGAATTTCATGATGTTTTTCTTGAAGAGTTACCTGGTTTACCTCCTAAGTGAGAAATTGAGTTTGTGATTGAGCTAGCTTCTGGAACGGAACCCATCCCAAAGGTTCCGTATCGAATGGCCCCAATAGAATTGAAAGAGTTAAAGGTGCAGTTGCAATAATTGCTTGATAGAGGATTTATATGACCAAGTGCTTCGCCTTGGGGAGCTCCCGTGCTTTTCGTAAAGAAGAAAGATGGATCTATGTCCCTTTGTATAGATTGTAGGCAACTTAACCAAGTTATGGTTAAGAATAAGTATTTGTTGCCTAGGATCGATGATCTATTCGATCAGTTGCAAGGAGCATCAGTATTTTCGAAGATTGATTTGAGGTCTAGATATCATCAGTTACAAATTAAGAAGGAGGACATTCCTAAGACGGCTTTCCGAACTCGATATGGACATTACGAGTTCTAGGTTATGCCTTTTGGGTTGACAAACACACCTGTGACATTTATGGATTTAATGAATAGAGTGTTTAAGCCGTTCTTAGATTAGTTCGTGATAGTTTTCATTGATGATATCCTTATATACTCGAAAGAATTTGAAGAGCATGAGAAACACTTAAAGATTGTACTTTAGATGCTTAGAGAGCATAAGCTGTATGCAAAATTTAGTAAGTGTGAATTCTGGCTGGATCGAGTAATATTCCTGAGTCATGTGGTAATTGATAAAGGAATTTCGGTGGATCTAGCTAAGATCGAAGCGGTGATTAATTGGCAACCAACGATAATAACGGAGATTCAGAGTTTCTTAGGACTTGCGAGATACTATCGAAGGTTTGTAGAAGGATTTTCTTGTCTCACTAGTCCATTAACTCAATTAACAAGAAAGAATGTGAAGTTTGAATGGAAGGAAGAATGCGAGCATAGCTTTCAAGAACTCAAAAGAAAGCTGACAACGGCACTAGTCTTGACATACCGTCGGGAAGTGGAGGATTCGTGATTTATAGTGATGCTTTGCATTAAGGACTTGGGTGTGTTCTGATGCAACATAGGAAGGTTGTTGCATATGCTTCAAGACAATTAAAGCTGTATGAGTTGAATTACTTGATGCATGATCCAGAGCTTGCGTCCATTGTCTTTGCTTTGAAGATTTGGAGACATTACCTTTTTGGTGAGAAGTTTGAAATTTATATGGATCACAAGACTTTAAGGTACCTATTCTTGCAAAAGGAGTTGAATATGAGGCAAAAAAGATGGATGAAACTATTGAAGGACTATGATTGCAAGATTTTGTATCATCCCGGAAAAGCAAATAAGGTTGCAGATGCTCTGAGTCGGAACTCCACGATGGTAGCAAATTTAAGAGTTAGAGAATGGAGATTGTTAAGGAACTTGTCGGACTTTGAGTTTAAACTTGAGGTGGATAACCTTACAAGCCTTGTGGCTACCCTTAGGGTCGAACTTGAAGTTATACGAAGAATTAAGAAACTACAATAGTCGGACCCTGAGCTAATAAAGATTTGCAAGGAGGTGTTAAAAGGCAAGAAGTCAGATTTTCAAGTGTCAGACGATGGGATCGTCAAGTTCCATGGACGCTTATGTGTACCCGGTGATGAAGAACTAAAGAAGGAGATTTTGTTAGAAACGCATCGAAGTAACTATAGAATTCACTCGGGTAACACGAAGATGTATTGAAACCTTTGACAACATTGTTGGTGGAACGAGATGAAGGTCGATATCGCGAAACACATCTCTAATTGTTTAACTTGCTAGCAAGTGAAAATAGAACATCGTAAGTCTGCTAGAATGTTAAGACCTTTGGAGCTTCTTGAATGGAAATGGGAACATATAACGATGGATTTCATACAAATTTTGCCAAGGACATTCAGGGGTCATGACTTTATCTGGGTGATAGTAGATTGTTTGACCAAATCGGCTCATTTCCTGACTGTGCGAATGGATTACTCATTGGAGAGGTATGCTGATTTATACGTTAAGCAAATAGTAAGATTACATGGAGTGCCAGTTACTATAACATCGGATCGAGACTCAAGGTTTACGTCAAATTTTTGGAAGAGTCTCCAGGATGCTCTAGGAACGAAACTTCAATATAGCATGGCTTTTCATCCGCAAACTGACGGACAATTGGAAAGGGTTATATAGGTGTTAGAGGATATGTTACGAGCCTGTATAATTGATTTTGAAGGCAATTGGGATGAGAAACTACATTTGGTAGAATTTGTTTATCACAATAGGTTTCGGGCGAGCATTGGTATGACACCATTTGAAGTTTTATATGGAAGGGCTTGTTGAACACCTATTTGTTGGAATGACGTTAGAGAACGAAGCTTCACGGGACCGGAGCTAGTGTAGATCACGATTGACACAGTTAAGAATATACGAGATAGGCTCAAGTCTACATAGAGTTGACAAAAGAGCTATGCAGATAAACGGCAGAGACCTTTAGAATTTCAGGTAGGCGAACATGTGTTCTTAAAAGTGTCGCCGATAAAAGGTGTGTTGAGGTTTGGAAAGAAATGCAAGTTAAGCCCGAGATTTGGGAGACTATTTGAGATACTTGAGAAGGTTAGAGACTTGGCGTATCAGCTGGCTTTTCTGCCAAAGCTGTCCAATATACATGATGTCTTTCATGTATCAATGCTATGAAAATATCATCCAAACCCTGATCACATTTTGGACTATGAGACGATTGGTGTGGATGAAAATGTTAAGTATGTAGAAAGACCGGTAAGGATATTGGATCGAAGAGAGCAGACTCTAAGAAATAAGGTTATTTGTTTGGTTAAGGTGCTGTGGAAACATCACGATACAGAAGAGGCAATGTGGGAAAGCAAGGAGATCATGAAGCGCCAATATCCTCATCTGTTTGAGCAATTAGGTAAGATTTTAAATTTCGAGGATGAAATTTCCTAAGGTGGGGAGATTTGTGACATCTTAATTTTCACTTACCTGTATTTAAAAACTAAGAGTAACATTTGAGGATATTAGTTAATTTTCATTTAATTTAGGTTAGGGAGGGGGGCGCGACATTTAATTGATTAATGAATAATGTTGCCTAAGATGTGACCGATTGAGATAAGTGTGGGACATTTTTGGGGGTCCAATGTTTTGGCCTTAGTGCCGAAGGGGTGAGGTGATGAGATCATTATGGAACAATAATTTTGGTGTCAATAATCTAGCTTGATGGACACACAATGTGTCCAAATGTTCAGCTTTATGGACTGAAAATTTGCATGGATGGGACTTTTGGGGAGTTATCATGAGTCTTAACTTGTGGATTACATGCATGCAATACTTGATGGAGTCACTCTCTCCCTCATTTCTCTGCTTCAGCCAAACATCCTCTTCCCTCCTTCTCATTCTCTCTCTCTCTCTCTCTCTCTCTCTCTCTCTCGTCCTGTCCACAAGGCTTTTTCGTTAGTGCGCAAAGAGGGAAACGAACCTTGGCGTTGCTTGCTCTAGCTCAAGGTGAGTGAAACTTCAATCTCTACTCCTCTCAGTCTGTTGGTGTCTTGATTTAGGGGGTGATCGTGCTAGATAGGTTCTGGTTGCTCAGAAATTTTCCATGAGCCGAGGAAATTAATGGTTTGCATGTCGTGGATTGTTGCTTGCATGTTCTAATATAAGCTGGAATTATGAAACCCTGCTTTGTTCGTGTTCATGCAAGTGTTGTGATTGAACCTTAGTCTTCATGGCTGTTTTGTGTTCATGATTAGGGGTCGTTTCCCTAGTTGGTATTGCGGTTTTTCGAAAATCTGCTTGTGCCGTAGCCTTAGGTTGAGATTTCTGGTTTGGTGGCGACATGGTGGTCGACTTGTTGCTTGCATGTCTGTGATCGAAACATTGATAGCCGCTGGTGGCGTGGTTGAGATGGTCAGCGTTGATGGTGCTGAGGACCATCAAGCGACTGAGAAATGGAGAACTTGGTACCATGGCTGAATTTGGGTGCATGTTACAGTTCATGTAGGTTATGGTCCATTTTGACATTGAGATTGAGGCTTATAGCCTCGGTGCGACTTGTATGTGATCTTGAGATGTGATATGTGCCATTTTATAAGTGAAGCTGAGAATGAACCGAAGGGAATGGGTTGATGCGGCAAGGTTTTGGTATTACATGACGATGAACATTGATCTCGGGAATCCTTCCATTTGCTCTTGCCGCCCAGCACTGTTCACTTTCTCTCCTAATCAGTTTTCTCGCTCGTACTGTTGCTCTTCTGTGCCTGGCGCGGCTCCGGCCGTTTCACCTGACGGCCTGGTCTGAAACTCGGCGTCGTGGGTTGGCTGGTCCCTCCCGACATTCTCACCGAAGGAATTCGCATTCTGTTCATCGCGTGGATCGCTATGTCAGATTTGGCGTGAAGGCTGTTGCTGTGTGAGTCTGTTTCAGAAAATGGCAACTCCGGTGATACCGGCCCTTGAGGCTCAAGCCACCACCTTTGTGGGCCTAGTACCACACAAGACGAGTGTGGCTTTGCTTGTTGGACAGGGATCGGAAGGCCCTTCAGTCCCGGCTCGTCTGGGCAGTGACGATGGGAAATCCACGCAACCCCATGTGTCTGGCGGCCCTGTTCCAGACCCATGTGTCTGGCGGCCCTGTTCCAGAAAAGGCGTGCATCCAAGGGGGTCGACAAGGCAGTCGAAGCCGAAGCAGGGGTCGGACTCTTTCCAAGCCACCCCATTCGCGACCGGCTCAATCTGCGATGCCTAATCTTGCCCAGAAATCTTGGGCGGCAGTTGCCAAATCTGCAGAAACAAGTTATTCCCTCTCTTACTCTCCTGTAGAGCCGGTTGGGGATAAAATTTCTGTTATCATATCGAATGACATCCTAGAAGCCTCGGACCCCAAGTGGAACTCTTGTCTCATGGGGTATTTTGTGGGCAAGCGCCTCCCCTTTAAGTTAGTCGAGTCGGCGGCTAAGCATATATGGGGACCGCACTTAACAGACCTAATGGCCAACGAGGATGGCTTCTTCTTTTTCCATATTCTTGATGCTGAATTTAGGCGATCCATCTTGGAAATGGTCCTATTACAATTGCTAGGGTCCCGTTAATCCTTCAGCAGTGGCATCCGCTTGTGGACCTCAAGCGAGGCCAACATTAGTCGCTCCCTGTGTGGATTAAATTACGGAATGTACTGTACTCCCTTTGGTCGGCCCCAGGCATTAGTGCCATCGCCAGTGCGATAGGGAAACCGCTATACGTTGATTGACAAATGGAAAGAATGACAATGATCTCATACATCCGGGTTTGTGTAGAACTTGATGCTCGGCAAGCAAGACGGGACTCGGCTGAGCTAATACTCGGGGGTACTACTCGCCTAGTTTCTGTGGAGTACGAATGGAAGCCGTTATCATGCTCCTCTTATGGCATATTTGGGCACAAGTGTCCGAACATTATCAAGGATGCCCCTGTTGCGTTGGTTGCCTCAACCCCAACAGCGGCCGCTGACCTTGAGGCCTGGATACAAGTGCGAGGTAAAGCGCGAGCGTCCACTCAGCCAATTGCAACTGTGCAGGAAGGACCATCTCAAGTGGCTCCTTTGGCATCGCTGCAGCCTACGCAACCGATGGGAGACACTCAAGATTTTGCCCCTGGTGTAGGCCAACACACACCTGCCTCTACACCGGTATCATCCTCCGACGAGGAATTTGCAGTGGAGGGCGGTAGCCTAGCGGACAGTGAAGAGGAGGAGACTTCCCCTTCGGCTCCCCCAACCACGCGTAAGAAACTCGCTGAGTCCCAAGCCTCTCGTCCGGCAATGGAAAGGCAGACGGGCCCTAGTCCGCTCACATAGGCCCCCATCCGCCCTGTCCCCCCGGCTTCTGGTGCTTCTGTGGGGAAAACATGACCAATTGTGCGGCAAAAGAAGCCAACAGGTTCTAGGAAATGGTAACCCTATACCCCTTCGTATTATGTTTATAGGTATTTGGAATATCAGGGGTTTAGTTGACCCTATTAGGCAAGCGAAGATTCAAAATTTTGTGTGGACCAACAGACTTTTTTGTGTCGGTATTCTCGAGACCAAAGTGCCCGGGGACCTTTTTCTTAGCATCTTCTCCGGTCTCCTGCCTGGGTGGTCGTGGACTGCCAATTATGAGCATTCCCATAGAGGCAGAATATGGGTTGGGTGGAACCCGGCGTCGGTCAGTTTTGTAGTGTCCTCGGCTACAGTCCAAGCCATACATGGCCACCTGACGATTTTGGATAATCATAAGGTTTGCTTCCTTTCCGTTATATATGCTGAACACACATTCGTTTCTCATAGACCCTTGTGGTCGGACCTTATCCATGCAAGCTCTGCACTTGAAGAGTCCCCATGGATTATTGCTGGGGATTTCAACGCCATTAAAGACTCGACGGATAGGATTGGTGGTTCGAACGTGTGGCCCCCGTCCTTCGACGAGTTTGGACAATGCCTAGCCCAATCAGGCTTGGAGGATCTAAGGTATACCGGATTTCGTTCTACGTGGTCAGCTTCCTCGGGTTCTAGGCGCAAACAGAGAAAAATAGACCGGGTTCTTGTTAATGCCCAATGGAGAAATGTCTTCTCCTATTTTGTCGCCTCCTTCTTGGTGCTTGGGATATCGGACCATACGCCCATGGTAATCAAAGTTGTTGACCCGCCCACCGTCAAGCGGCCTTTCAAGTTTTTCAATTACTGGATGAGCCACCCTTCTTCCTTTTCATTGGTCTCTCAAGTTTGGGAAGTCCCCTTCCGTGGTACACCCATATTTGTTCTGTGCAGCAAATTAAAGTCACTCAAGAGTCGGCTGAAACTGCTCAATCAGACTGCCTTCTCGGATATCTCTACTAGAACTAACCAAGCAAGGGCTGAATTATCAGCGATCCAGGATGTATTGGCCAGCGAGCCCCTGAACCAAGAGCTCGCGGATCAGGAGCACATTAGCCTTTGCTCCTTTGCTAAGCTGAAGACACAGGAAGAAGCTTTTTTCAAACAAAAATCCCGGGTTCGTTGGCTTAAGGAAGGTGACCGGAACACTAAATATTTTCACCACTTCGTGAATAAAAGGAACAGTGGCAATCGCATCCTTTCTATCCAAGATTCCAACGATGCCCCCATCTCAGATCCCGGCCTGGAAGCGGTGTTGTCGGCGTTCGGGTTTCCGGTGATGTTCATCAAGCTGGTTATGACATGCGTCAAAACGGCAAAGTTCTCGGTCTCCATTAATGGAGAACTCCATGGTTTCTTCCTGAGCGGACGAGGTATTCGCCAAGGTGACCCTATCTCTCCTTTCCTTTCTAACCTGGTAATGGAAATTTTTTCCGGATTACTCCTTAACCATACTAGGGAGCCGGGTTTCAAATATTATTGGAGATGCAGGGATACTCGCCTATCCCATGTCTTCTTTGCCGATGATGTGCTCCTTTTCTCGGAGTCCAATGCCGCATCTATCCACTTGCTTAAATTAGCACTTGATCGTTTCTCCAGCTGGTCGGGCTTGAGTCCCAACTAGAACAAGAGCGAAGTCTTCTTGTCAGGGGGCGATAGAGACTTGACGAATATGATCCTCTCCACCTTCAGCTTCCAAGAAGGGGCTCTTCCGGTGCGCTATCTAGGCCTTCCTATAATATCAGCAAGGCTTGGAAAGCTTGACTGCGAATCTTTGATCAACACGATCACAGCTCGGATCCAATCGTGGGCGCATCGTTTTCTCTCCTTTGCCGGGCGGCTCTAGCTCATTAAATCGGTTCTGCAGGCCATCTAAGTGTTCTGGGCAAACGTTTTCATGCTTCCCAGGTATGTACTTTCCCGTATCGAGAGGATCCTCAGGCAATTCCTATGGAAGGGTCCCAACCTTGGCATAGGCGGCGCCAAAGTTGCATGGGAAAAAGTTTGCTCTCCTAAGGAAGAAGGAGGACTTGGCATTTGAAAATTGCTAGACTGCAATCGAGCTTCTATGCTCAAGCATATCTGGATCCTCTTTACAGACAAGCAATCGCTTTGGTGCCGGTGGATACACTATATTTCTCAAAAAGAGGAACTTTTGGTGCGCGCCTAAACCGACGTTCTGTTCTTGGGCCTGGAAAAAGATTTTGGACCTCTGCTCTAATTTCCAACACCTTTTCCATTGGAGGATTGGGAATGGTTTCTCTACTTCATTCTGGTTCGATTCCTGGAGTGCCAGGGGACCGCTGTACAAGATAGTCTCGGATCGACTGATCTACGACTCAGGCATTCCCCGTCACGCCACGGTTTTTAAAGCATTAACTGGGTCCAACTTGGATGATCATCCCCTGGCCGAAGTTGCTACTCTTATACAACCCATGCCACTCCTCCAGCCGGCATAAGCGGACTACTTCACATGGACAGAACAAGCATCCGGCGAATTCTCCTCTGGCTCGACGTGGGAATGGATCCGAGCAAAAAATGAGCATGTTCCATGGCATTCCTTCATTTGGGACGGAGAGATGACCCCTCGGCACTCCTTCCACGTATGGCTGACCACCATAGGATGTCTCCCAACTCAGGTATTCCTTCTAAACTGCCGAAGGATCCAGGAAGGACTTTGCCCCTTGTGTCGGAGCCGCCCCGACTCGATCGACCACCTGTTTTTTGGGTGTAACAGTACGTCTTCTTTGGTTATGTTTTGGGCTGCCTGTTGCAACATTGTATGGAGGAACCGAGGCTGGAAGGAGAACTTGCTATTCGCTTCAAAGATTCTCCGGGGACCACAATTTCACAAGGTAGTTGGTCGGTTTGCCTTTGCTGCGCTATGTCATTCCATTTGGACTGAATGGAACCATATTCTCTTCCGTGACAAGGTTCTCTTTATTCCAGCGCTCAAGAAGCACCTTGAAAAGGTTGTACGAGATAAATCTTCAACTTTCAACAATGTCCAAGACACGGCAGCCAACCAGCGTTTCCAACGCACCTGGGGCATCTCTACCGCAATTTTTGCTTAGGTGGGTTCGGCGTTTTCCTTCTTCGTTTGTCCCGTTGGACCTTTGTTTGGCTTAGCCTTAGCGGGTCTCCTTTGTAGGGCGCTTGCCCGCTTGTTTCTTTCTTGGTGAGCCTTTCCCAATCTCTCCTAACAGCATTGACAGGTTGTCTTTTCGGTTTGGAGGTTTGTCTGGTAAGGTCTCTCTTTGTAAATGGCTATTTGGTTGGATATATACTTAATTTTACCCAAAATAAAGAAAAAAATTGATCTCGGGCATGAAATGAGGTACATAGATGTATGATCAATGGAGAATTAGAAGTTTTTGGTTCGGTTAGTGTGACAAATCGTGAGGTCTAGAATTAGTTTTCAAAGGGTTAAGTTTAATTTAATTGATTGAGTGTTTAGAGATTGTGACCATGTAGAATCAATATTAATGTTCATGCTCATGCTCCTGGTTTAGTATTTTAATTTATCAGATTCATGATGCTTCATAAGCATATAATTGGTTAATTGCATTCATATGCATCATGAACATTTGCATTGGTGAGAAATGTACTCGGTGAGAACCATCGGTTTCTGAAGATGCCCCATGGGAGCCAAGTGGGAAATTGAGAAGCCTGAGACTAGTAACTCTTAGGGTCGTGTAAAGTAAGACATTATGGTTGCTAGGAAAAGTAAGTCATGATGACCTCAGAGTAGGAGCGAGATGCCTGTGGCTGGTTTACCATGGAAGTTCGGTCAGCAAACCGGAGGAAAATAATTATTGAGTGTAATCATGCGAGGGTACACGAACATGTCATATGCATTCAATAGTGTGCAATTACATACTCATATAGTTTATGATTGATACATTCTAACTTCTAATTCATTGATTATGAATCGTGTATTGTTTGGATATTAGTGTTTGTATTACATAAGCTCCTAAACTGTGAAACTAATGGATTGAGTAGTTTGGAAATTGATGATTTCACTTGCTAAGCGATTGCTTACTCTCGTTGATTTTCTCTTTTTCAGATCATTAGATATGTCTGCTATTCCTGTATTTCCGATTGCTACTTATGGCGCCCCCGTGGAGTTTGAGGTGTCTTGGTCCGAACATACCAATCTTGAAATTCCTGATTTTGTGTTTGTCAAGTTCTAGTCTACCTTGTGGGTCGACGCCTGTTTGGAGACTCTTCGCTGGCCTCTTCATGTAAAGGGGAAATAAAAACCCATTCTCTCTCTTCTCTCAATTTCGGCCACACCATTCTCTCTCCTCTCATCTTGCATGCAAAGTTCTCTCTAGCTCACTTGACGAAGCCAAAGATCAACCGTGCTTGGCGAGGATTGAAGCTCATTTTTTTTTTGTCGCTCGATCAAGACTTTAGACAAGTGAAATCTCTAACTTCTCGGTTCTATGATCTTTTGGTCTGCTTGGTTCGACGTTAGTGGGGCCGTGGGTTTCGGGTTGGATGAGAATGGGATGAATGTGTGTATGGCGGGGATTTCTTGATTGCATGTCTTGATCTACTCTAGGTTAGGCTTCCTTTGGTCTTAGATTGGCGAGATCTACTCTTGATTTTTTTTGTGTGTGTGGATTATATCGGCCGATTCTTCATGGGGAAGATTGTGCCGATTACATAGTATGGGTGAAGCTATGGAGGAGAATAGATCTTATGGCTTGTGTTGTGAATTGGTGGGTATTGCCTAGATGATCGAGGTTACCTGAGAACGAGAGTGAGCCGTGAGCTTGGTTCGTTCAGAATTTGGTGATCCATGAGTTTAGCTTGTTCCTCTAGGCTTGAATTGTTGAGTCTACGCTAGATAGCCCTCATTGGTATTGAATTGATGAGTCCTATTCTTGGTTTGATAAGTGTGGCTCTCGGTTTGGGTAGCTCGGAGATGGGCTAGTTCTCAGTTTGGTTTAGAATTGAAGAGATTTATGCTCGACATTGATGGGTGTTGATGTTCGGTGATCCTGCTTGGGTGTAGCTGTGTGGTTAAGGGTATAGTTTTAGGTTTGAATTGTTAAACTTTGCATTCTTTTGGCCTTCGATTGTTGAGTTTATCATTTGATAATGAAAATTTTTTAGATATGGTTTTGGATTATGCTAAATTGAAGTATTTGTGTGCTATTCTTTGCATGGTGAATGAAAAACATGATGAATGAAGTGAGTTGTGTGGCATATGGTAGTCATGACTTAGCATTTGCTAAATAAATTCCTGAAATGAGTGAAGGAAATGGTGTGGAGAAAATGACCATCAGACTGCAAATTGATGAGACCGTGTGGTAATTGGGAGGTCCAAGGACTACAAACCTTGAACGCCACGGACAGCAAATCGTAATGCCTCGGGAAGAGATACTTGTGGATAGTAAACCACAGAAGTCCAAACTACAAACCAGAAGTGACCGACACGAGTCGGATTGCAAACCAGTTGAACCGTGAGATGGGGATGTTGGGACTTTATCCCATAGAAAGTGAATGAGAAATGTGAATGGAGATAGTCCCACATGGGATAGAAGGGAGATGGAAGATGGGTTTATCTAGAGAAGCCTCTCAAGTGGGTTTGGGCCCCAAGGGGTACCCCACTTTTGTGGAAGGGAGAGGACCTACCTAAAGCTGGTCGGTCCACACGCGCGCGCGCCGCCGCCTGCCCGCTCGGTTCAGGCCGGGTCCAGGTTCCTCCCAGCTCATTAGTTCCATCCGTTTTATTTTTTTCCGAACGGACACGATGCCTTAGTATCCGAACAGACGTATTTTCGAGATGCAATTTTTTTTCTCTCGAACATATATGTCTGTTCGTGATTGACGGTTCGGTTCACCGAACGAACCTTTTCGATTCAACGTGACCCTTTGCCATTCCAATGACCGAACGAACCTTTTCGATTCAACGTGACCCTTCGCCATTCCAATGACCGAACGAACCTTTTCGGTTCGACGTGACTCTTCATTGTTTTAAGAAAAAATCTACCGAACATTTTTTCATATAGAAACAGACACACACACGCACTGCTACGCACGTCATTCATCATATTCATTGTGTGTGATTTTTCCTGCGAAGTTGCGTTCGAAGATTTCCTCAAGAGAAGTACCGCTTCAGAGGAAAGGCGATCCGTTCTATCCTGGGAGACAATTGTCCAAGAACCTTGGGTATTGGTAGAGGGGACAAATTTGTCTTAAGGACACAACGTGAACTCGTTGGGCTCGGATCATTCATCTACACATTCGGTTTACTTCATTTCAGGTTGGTCGACCGACTTAGTTTTTGTTCGTGCGAACAGAAAACATACCCGACAACAATCTTAAGACAAATTTTCGATTCTGTTCTGTTTCGTGTTCGTATAGTCTCGGTTTTCTTTTATTAATTTCTACTTCATTTCAGAAATGGCTACAACATCGGTGACGCCTGTTGCGTCTGTTCCGACTCATGGAGAGAAGCCAGAAAAATTCAATGGGACTGATTTCAAAAGATAGCAACAGAAAATGTTGTTCTATCTGACAACTTTGAATTTGGCAAGGTTCCTCACGGAGGATGCTCCGAAGTTGGATGAAGAAGAGGTAGACAAGGAAAGGTTTGCTGCGGTAGATGCATGGAATCATTCTGATTTTCGGTGTCGCAACTACATCCTCAATGGTCTCGACAATTCCTTCTACAATGTTTATAGTCCGTTGAAGACGGCTAAGGAGTTGTGGGATAGTTTGGACAAGAAATATAAAACCGAAGATGCTGGATTGAAGAAATTCATTGTCGGCAAGTTTCTGGACTTCAAGATGGTAGACTATAAAACCGTCTTAAGTCAAGTTCAAGAACTTCAAGTGATCATGCATGACATTCATGCTGAAGGTATGAAGATTAGTGAATCATTTCAAGTGGCTGCGTTAATTGAAAAGCTACCACCGCTTTGGAAAGATTTCAAGAATTATCTCAAACACAAGAGAAAGGAGCTATCACTTGAAGACTTGATTGTTCGATTGAGGATAGAGGAAGACAATCGACTTTCTGAAAAGAAAGCTCGTAGCAATCCGGAGGTCTCAAGGGCCAACATTGTTGAAAGCGGATCGAAACCCAACAAGAAGAGGAAGATGTATGGAGAGGGATCCACCCATGGTCAAGGTCTGAAAAAATTCATTGGCAAATGCTACAACTGTGGAAAGTCTGGACATCGTGCCAAAGACTGTAGAGCTAAGAAAAGAAAGACGACTCAGGCGAATGTGGTGGAACAGATTTCCAATGCTGTTTATGATATCAATCTTACTGCTATGATAT
>BCNH02000010.1:14875205-14889047 GCA_001662345.2 Metrosideros polymorpha var. glaberrima
GAAGTCTCGACATATACGCCGAAGACACAATACTGTAAGACAACTACTCTCTAGTGGGATTATCACGATTGATTTTGTGAAATTAAAAGATAATATTGCGGATCCACTAACAAAAGGCCTAACTAAAGAGATGGTTAAGAAAACATTAAGGGGAATGGGTTTAAGGCCTATAAAATAAGCCATCATAGCGGAAACCCTACCTAGTTGACTGGAGATCCCAAGATCTAGGTTCAAAGGGACAACCAAGTTATGCAGGCTGTATAGAGTACTGTTAACTCTTACTTATTCCTGTACGGAACAGTACTGACAAATGGAGGTTAAGCGTAAGCTTTTAATGATTCTGATTTGGGTATATGATATACCACACATTCAGAAATCACCTATATGAGCGTGAAGTGAGGGCCGCTTCTATGAAGAATTTGAAAGGCCGAATTCTTTAAAGCACTCATGAAACCAGGCGGTGTTCATGGCCAAAACGAACACAACAATGAGAACCAACTTCGTTTGAGAGAAAGTTGTGTGATTCCTATTGTCTTGACCTACACCAAAGGTCGACAGTTCAAAGACATCAAGTCTACTGATTGACTGAGTACGTCCGATAGGTCTCACTAGGGAAAGTTCAAAGTTTCAGACTACTTATCCCGATGCAACGTTCACTCATGGAATAATCGCACATTGCATCTCATGCATACACAAAGAGTCATGATATCTAAATTACTCATTCATGTGGAGGATTGTTGGGACTTTATCCCATAGAAAGTGAATGAGAAATGTGAATGGAGATAGTCCCACATGGGATAGAAGGGAGATGGAAGATGGGTTTATCTAGAGGAGCCTCTCAAGTGGGTTTGGGCCCCAAGGGGTACCCCACTTTTGTGGAAGGGAGAGGACCTACCTAAAGCTGGTCGGTCCACACGCGCGCGCGCCGCCGTCGCCCGCCCGCTCCGCTCGGTTCGGTTTGGGCCGGGCCCTGGTCCAGGTTCCTCCCAGCTCATTAGTTCCATCTGTTTTATTTTTTTCCAAACGGACACGATGCCTTAGTATCCGAACAGACGTATTTTCGAGATGTAATTTTTTTTCTCTCGAACATATATGTCTGTTCGTGATTGACGGTTCGGTTCACCGAATGAACCTTTTCGATTCAATGTGACCCTTCGCCATTCCAATGACCGAACGAACCTTTTCGATTCAACATGACCCTTCGCCATTCCAATGACCGAACGAACCTTTTCGGTTCGACGTGACCCTTCGGTTCAACGTGACTCTTCATTGTTTTAAGAAAAAATCTACTGAACATTTTTTCATATAGAAACAGACACACACATGCACTGCTACGCACGGCATTCATCATATTCATTATGTGCGATTTTTCCTGCGAAGTTGCGTTCGAAGATTTCCTCAAGAGAAGTACCGCTTCAGAGGAAAGGCGATCCGTTCCATCCTGGGAGACAATTGTCCAAGAACCTTGGGTACCGGTAGAGGGGACAAATTTGTCTTAAGGTCACAACGTGAACTCGTTGGGCTCGGATCATTCATCTACACATTCGGTTTACTTCATTTCAGGTTGGTCGACCGACTTAGTTTTTGCTCGTGCGAACAGAAAACATACCCGATAACAGGGGATGTGTCACGCCCCGGCCCTCGAGCGCGCGACCATCCCGTTTCATCTCTTCTCTTTGGGTCATTAAAAATGCGATGTCCCAGGACACGTCGACGACCTGTTCATTTTATCTTTACAATTAACGCATGTGGAAGAGCTCGACAAACACAACAGCAGGGATAGTAAGAAAAACAGTGAAACAAACATCAATATCAAAACTCACATTTTTATTTATAAACTTGTTAACCCTAGGAAGTTTACATTTACAAGCCCTCACTTTCGGGCTACTTCCTAAATAGACTACCAAAAGGTACCGGGGGTCGGGTTAACTTAAACTTTTCTACGCGAGGGCACCTTGAACCACACCTGTAGACCTTCCAATCTATGATCCTAAAAAGCAGTTAACAACAACGAGTAAGATAAAATCTCAGTAAGTTAACAACCTAAGCCTCATGTAGGGTACTGATCCACCTAGAGCATACCCTAAACATGTAACCTAACGACGATGGTAGATCAATAGCGAGTAGCTCTCACTCTATACAACTTATAACAGGTTCGGGTGACTCTCGCCACTCAATAGACAAATCACAGGCATTCTTACCTTGCCTTGGCACATGCACACGCCATACATGTTGTCAGTTATAATATTCTATAAGCCACACAATCACCCAAAATACATAATCAGAACATATATCATTGATTTTCATGCGCAATACATCCAAGCATGCTCAATTTTTATGCCAAGACACACGGATTACGCTGGTTATTCACTAGTCCACGCAAGGTACTTCCGACATGACTGGGCATCGCCCCAAAACCATCAGGCGTGGCAACGTCACATCCTCCCCTGGAGATGGACGACATTCCATAAAGGAGAATCGGTCCGGCCTCTACCGCAATTTGTCATCCAGCCCTGCCGGGCATCCGATAAATCATCATCATCCCGACCCGATCCGAGACTACGATAAATCAGGCATTATCCCCAATTACCATGGAGGGTCCGTACACTTTGTGATCACACGAGCACATAGGCATACAAATCTCTTTTCTTCTATCTGTTTAATCAATGCACTCATAATATGTGCTCATGCCATGATTTGTGCTCACACGTCGATTTATTGCCATTTTCACACGTATAAATGCAATAACAAATCACACATGATTACTCTATTATACTTTTTATGCCAAACTTCACGTGTTTCATTTTTCAAGCCTCACATATTATTCCAACGCATAAAGTTCTGTATCTAAGCATGAAACCACACCAACCAGCATTTATAGGCCAAGATACATTATTTTTGATAGAAAACCATAATTAACTAACCTAACCATGGTTAAGTATCCAACCTTAGTTAATCCAACCAACCATAGTTAATCCAATCAGCCTTAGTTAACTCCCATTTGCACTTAAACTAATCCTTAAGTGTAATTAACAACCTAATCAAGAATTAGGAAGTTAACTCACTTGTTTATGCGACGGTGGCGACTACGATGGCGACGGTGGCGGCGGCGTGATGATGGCAGTGATGAAGATGGCTCGGTTTGGTGGTGGATAGCAGAGCTTGGCTTGGTGTGGCGGTGATGGTGCGATTTGACAATGGCGACGACGATCTTTCCGGCGGTAAGAATGCGGCTCAAGCTCGGCATAGCGATGAACGGCGGTAGTGCGGCATGGCTTAGTGATGGACAGCGGTGAGGTGGGCGACGGCAAGGGGGTGGTGTGGCTGAATTTGCAAGGAAAATGAGACAAAAGGAAAGAGATATTTCAAGAGAGAGTGTCTTGCTATTTATATTAGTAAGAGTGCATTATTGCTTCCAATAATGCAACTCAAAAGATCTAGCTTGGCTTCTTGAAAGGTCAAGACCACTTTAAGGCTAATTAATGAGACAAGGAAAGAAAGCAAGAGAGAGAGAGAGTGAGGGGGGAAGGATTCGGCCACATTGAGGAAGAAAAGAAGAAGAAGTCCTCTTGCAAGCCTTTAATGTTCTTGTCTTAAGTCCATAAATGAAACTCCAAAATATCCAACTTTCTACAAGGGGCAAAATGGTCTTTTCCCTAATTTCGGCATTATTCATGTGGGTTGCACTATTCACACGGGCTTCACACTATTCACGTGGGCTTGGGCTTGAATTTGATGGGCCAAATGGGCTTGATATCCAATGGGCTCTTTATTTGGGCTAAAAATGGGCTTTTGGGGTAAAACGGTCATTTCCTATCATACGGCCTCTAGATGACCGAATTTAATAGAAAATAGGCCCGTGGTTTCAAGCCAAGTCCGAAACATCTCTTTGGTTGTCAATTTTCGACTTACCGTCTCTTAACTGAAATTTTAGGGTTTATCGATAAACTTTGAATTATCGATAACGGAACTTTCAATACTTCTGATCGGATTCAAATTTGTGTTTATAATCCATCGAATTCCATTTTAGTATATTGGTCGAAATTTGGGATGTCACATGATGGACCAAACAATGTAAGCATTAATGAAATCATGTACATGTGACATATAGAGCTTGCTAGCATTGCATAAGTAGGCATTGAATGCTACATTTGCATTATGTATGGCGCTTGTCTTTGAGTTCTTGTTACTTTTCATGTTAGATAGAAGCCTAACTGAGTGATAGGCGTATTGTGTAGTCGATAAGTTAGAAATTTCATTTGTTGAGTGTTAGCTCACCCTTATTGATTTTACAGATCATTAGCATTATGGCCGCGGTACCTACTACCCTTATTGCTCAATATGACACTCTGCTAGACTTTGAGGGCCACCTGGAGAACTTCACCAACCCAGCCTTTCCTAATACTATGTTCACGAAGTATACGGCCACTTTGTGGGTCGATGTAGGTCTGCTATCAAGATGGGTCTACCTTTTGTTGCGATATACGTAACGGTTGATGGGTGAGTTCTTCGTCCGCTTCCGTATTTGTTCGATAGTAGCAGCAGCAATGATAAGAGTGGTAGGGAGTAGAGGTAGTGGGTGAGCGACCTGTCAAATGTACAATTAAAGTGACTTTTTGGGAGACGAGTGTACGACTCGCACGTGTAAAGTTGTCGCGACCTCTTTTTCTCGAAAAGAGTTTAGGGTTTAGGGGTATTGCCCGAAGGGTGGGCTGAATGGCCCATCGATCTAGGCGCGGGCTCTCCCAAGCTCATACCCCGTGCAATGTTAGGAGATTTTCGATTTTTAAGGTTCGATTAACCCTAATGAAAAATTTCTATGTTCGAAGTCGTTACTAGCTTGATGGGGTCGGCTAGAAACCAATCGAGATGCGGGAGTATCGTCTCGATTCCAACGCAACAAGAGATTTTTTAGGTTCGAGGACTTGGTTACACTAGTTATTCAACTAATACCCTTCCGGTACCTAAACTCGATCATTTATGAACTAAAGTGTCCAAACCATCTCTACCTAACATTCTATCCTAACCGGGCTAGAAAGGTGGATAACAATCAATGTATTAAATTGCGCAATCAAGTGAAATCGAATTGAAATGCGCAATCAGTGACCTAAGTATTGTCTCTAAATGAAAAGGCATCCAAAAAGCTTATTGTAGAGCCCTAATGGCTTGTTTGATTTGAATTTAATTTTTCGAAGTTTGTTGTTGTTGTTGTTGTTTTCTTTTACAGGACTCGGACCGTGTTGAGGAATCTTGTCCGAGAGGGGTCAGGCCTAGACTTGAAGGTTCGGATTGGGCCTTTTCTATTTATTTGATTTTTCTGAATTTTTATGGATTTTTTTTATGAATTTTTTTTTATTATTTTGTGATTTATTTTATTATTTTTTATTTGGAAAATGGAGGTTCGGATAGTCCTACCCACGGGATGGAACATACTTCTGTCTATTCCGTTTTATTTTTTGTTTTCTATTTCTATTTGTTTTTCCCTCTTTTTATTAATAATTTTTTTTCTCTCTGGTCGTTTCTTTGTGATGCCACTAGGGACCGACTTCCACCTTCGAGCTCGCCGGAGTGCACCATCTTTGGCCGTCGGCACTTACTGTCGATGCCGACTATCACTAACACTGGCCTACCTCAACTGCTGTTCGAACACAGCCGTCGCCGAGCCACCGCGCTGGTGACCACAGAACCTACCACCGGTGACCAATCCCTCCATCGGACACAAACTACAGAATCTATTCCGATCGGCTTTCGATCACTTAAACTACATTTAGAGCACATGTGTTCATACACAGAGCAAGGAATAGAAAAAAACTAACACATCGGAGCTTTCAGTCATAGGCGTCTCCGGTGAGAACCAAACTCCGGTGATGATGCTCATTCACGGATGGCGCCAAAAATCATAGCAATTGTGCCGGAAAATCACATATCAGCACATGTCAGATGTGACTCTTCAACTATCTCTAACAATCGTATATCAAACCAAGCTGATTTCATGGAAACAGATTCATCGTTTCATTTAGGCATATCGTTGAACAGTTGGTATATGATGCAGAACATGAGTACCATATGCGACTTCTAGCTTGAACATGGCATACGACACGCCAAATCATCATTATGGATCACAAATATCACTCAGTTTCATGTCAATTTGTTCAGAAAATTTACAACTGAATCAACGTCTCATCCTCGGCAAGAACGGGACAAATCGACCGAGGGACTCACTTGGTTCACCGATGGAGAAATCTATTGGAATCAGCGACGGCAATAGCGAGGATGCGAGCTTTTGTTTCTGTATCTTTCTTCTTCCTTCTAGTATATCTCCTTCCTTGTGCGATCACTTCTTTCAAGTTTTTTTTTTCTGTAACCTTTTTCGCACCTTCTCCTTCTGTGAACTTTTTTTTTTTTTTTCGGATCAAGCGCCCTAGGCATGCCACAGTGCTAAGCATGACACAATTTCAATCATTATTATGTCTTTAGATTGGCGTAAGTGGAAGACAGAATTAAACTCAAGATAAACAAACCAAATGCGAACGCAAAAGACATAGAAACATCATACATTGCTTACATAGCAGGTTCGGTCACTTACACATATCATAACTACATTAACTTCACTTGCCAAAAGACCACATGACATGCCACAAAAGACCATTCTTTAAACACATAAGTCAGCTTCGTCTACGCCTGGGAGGGGGTCTAAAAAGATGCCTACCCTTCTACGTGCCAGCGTACTAAAATCAAAAGCGTGTCTTACTATATATAGACACTATACGTATATGTACACATAAGGCATGGCACCTCCCTACACATTTGATCCACTAAGCTCATCTGGATCGAAGTACTCCTTGGGTCCACTATTACCATCGCCATTGTCAGAACTGCTCAAACTCACATCATCCTTGATAACAATCTGGAAAAACAAGGGTGAGCAAAACCTAGCAAGAGAAATATCCAAACTTTACTTTACACGATCCTAATGTCCCTCGATTAAAGAGTTTGTTCAAGTCAAGCAACTCAAATGAGCTAGTGTGACAGTCTGAAATTACCTAACCCTTATCAAGCGCAAAGAATAACATTTGAGGAGAATAGTCGAGCTTATCTATTTGACTGTGGTCGAATGTGATATTTTGGGATTTCCGGTAGGAATATCGAAGAGGTATAGTTGCTATAAGATTGGATTAGACTATATGAGAATTATAAGGGATAGCTTTACTTTTGTGACCTTATAGATGATATAAATTTCTTTGTATTAGTAACATGATAATAATAGTACTATTTCATGTGTTACTTATAAACTTAAGTATCTAGCGATTGTTGTGGATGAAAAATATGAAAATTAAATAAATGTTCTATGTTTGTGAGGACCGAAAATGATAATGGATGAATTATGCATGGAAATTCAAGGACTCAATTCCCCTATCTTTCCTCACTCATTCGGCCAAGGACCCTCTTCATCATTACCTCATTTTAAATATCTTCTTTTCCTAATTTTTGTGTCAATGTGCAGAATGGCACTTCCTCATGAAAGACAAATGATGATGATTTAAAATGAGGAGCAAAACTTTTTTCCTCACATTCTTTCTTGCATGCAGCCGATATATCTTTCATCATTACCTAGTTTAGTGAATTTCTTTTTTTAATTCTACCATGACATGCAAAATTTAAAGGGGCACCAAGTGTCAATTGAGTTCAGAAAAACTACAAGTTCCTATGCTAATATGATGATTATGGGTAAAAGAGAGAAGCAACCTCAATCCTCCCCCTTCCTTTCTTCCTCTCGCCCTTCTTTGTTTCCTCTCTTCTCTACTGGCCGAAGCTTTCTTCTTCTTCCTCACCGAGTCCTCTGCTCATTTTCTCACATCCCAAGCTGTCTTGAAACCTTTGTTTTGAGTTTTCCAGCCTAGGCAAGTGAAGTTTCCAGGTTCTACTATACTAGATTTTCTTGGTTCTTGGTGTAGAGAAAGAAGTGTAGAGATATGTTGTTGCATGTGCATTCTGTTCTTACGAAATGCTTGCTGTCCACAGTAGATTGATGATTTTGGGATCTTGGTCATGTTCTATTTGAGAAACTGAATTGCATGTATACAAATCAAGAAATTTCAAGTTGAAAGCATGCTGGAAATGTATGGATAACCTTGCATGTTGCGGTTCCAGCTTGGGTTCATTTTGAAATGCATGTTGATTTTTATAATGTGTCATATTAGGCTGTTTGTGTTGAATCTTGTTAAACAGTGAACTGTTTGGTGCTATTTTGGTTGGTAGGCATAAAATGACTTGCTGAAAATCCTTGTAATGTATATTAGGAGATAGATATATGCTGTTCTTGGTAGATGATTGGCTGAAATTTCTGTTATATACCAAGTGTGGCTGCCTAGGATTAAATGTGCACAACCGAACACTATATGTTGTCGTTATGCATGGTACGTTCCAAAATTTTGCTGGATGTTATTGATATTTGCCCCATGATCAATAAATGAGGAGCTATAGATGACATTGCACTTAGGGATAGTGGAAATAGGGGCTGGCATCAAGGTCGCTTTTATCAATATTATAAAATTATGGCTAAATTGTGATGCTCCTAGTTATTATGATTGAAATGCTTGCTGCCACTATCTATTTTGTATCATATGAAGTTGTTTTGTACTATAGGAACTGAATGGGGGGGTAGTGCGTGAAGCATTGGTGTAAGAGAGTATTGATTGGGAATTGTGTGCTGCCTTTCAAGATAAATTTTGCATGATTAGTATGAGAAGAAAAGATACTAAAGAACTGTTCCATGGAGATGATTTTGATGATACCCCCAAGGGAGTTGGGATGCCCAAGTGTGTAAGTCATGTGTCACGCCCCACCCCTCGAGCGCGCAACCATTCCGATATTTCTTTTGGGTCATTTGAATGGACGTCCCTAGATGCGTCGTCGACCCGTTTATTTTATCTTTTGATTAACGCAAGCGGAAACGAATAACAAACACTTGACAATCATCATAATAGGGATAGTAGGAAAAACAACAACACTACACTCATTACCAAACACGCTCTGTTAACATACAGGTTATAGGGCACTTCCTATCGAGACCATCAAAACGATACCAGGGTCGAGTTAACCTATCTCATCTATGCGAGGGCACCTTGATCTGTCCCAAATCACACTTGTCGACCTTCCATTCTATGGTCCTGAAAAGCGATTAATAACAACGACTGAGATAAAATTTCAACAAGTTAACAACCTAAGCCTCATGTAGGGTGCTGATTCACCTAGAGCATACCCTAAACATGCGGCTTAACATCGATGGTAGATCAATAGCGAGCAACTCTCACTCTACTTAATCTACGATAAGTTCAAGTCACTTAACTCAATCAACAGACAAATCACAGGCATTCTTACCTTGCCTTGGCACATACCCTGCATATTGTTAGTTATAACATTCGATGAACATTGCATCAGCCAAGGCAATCAGAACACATATCACCATTTCCCATGCGCAATCCATCCAAGCGTGTTGCAATTTTATGCCTAGTGATTACGATTGCTTTCGGCCATCGCACGACCCGAAGGGTGGCGATCTCAACCTGTGACAGTCTGAATTCTTGCTACCCTTACCAAATGCAGAGAATAACATTTGAGGAGAATAATCAAGGTTACCTATTCGACTATGGTCGAAAATTGATATTTAGGACTATGGTCTTGGTTGCTATAAGATTATGATTAGACGATATAATATAATAAGATTAGGATTAGGCTATATGATATAAATGTCTTGATGTCCACATGCAGAAATTGTGTCCATTTTTTTTTTCCTCATGAAAAGCTAAAGGGGACAATCTAAGAAGAGAGACCAACATTGTTCCCTCATCCCCTTCTTGCATGTGGCCGAATTACTTCCATCACCACCCCATTTCAGCTTTGATTTTTCTTCTCATTTTGTGCTGCCGTGCAAAGGACAATCTAGTCTAGTATTAATTTAATTTTTGACAATCATAAGTCTTGCATGCAGATCTTGTGCAGCCAAACCAGACTTCTTCCCCCCTATGATTGCCTCATCCATCAGAATCCTTCTTACTTGTGCTGTTAAACTAAGAAGCAGAATTTTTTTGACAAACGGCACAAGACTCCTAGCTATTTTCATGTCCCATGCACAAGCAATGATGAAGTCCAAGTTCAGAAGAAAAAATTCAGTCACTTCATTCTTCTTCTTCTTCCTCTCGGTCTCTCTCTCTTTGCCCTCCTCCTCATTCTAGCTGAGCACCACCCATTCTCTCTTTAGAAAATACTCTGCATTTTCCTTAATCTCAAGCTGTTTTGAGTGTTTCCACACTAGGCAAGTGAAATTTCTTGGTTCTAATCGATGAGATCTTCTCTTTTCTTGGAGTAGAGATGGAAGTGAAGAATTCAGGTGCTGCATGTTACTGTTTCTCTGCTTTGTTTTTGGCGTGAATGGTGTGCTGACCACGAAAGCCCTATTGCATGTTGCTGTTTTGATTCTTTAAAGACGGTTCTAAGTGGAAAATTGGTTTTCTGCACCCCAGCTTGTGTCCTATGTCAAGGTAGGTAGTGGCATGCGAAATTTGTAGTCTTAGGAACCGAGGGACTTGTTGACATTTAGGTGAAATTGTTGGAAGTGCCTGATGCCATGTTTCTCGCATTCTGCATGCTGCGTTTTATGACTGTATAGGGTGAAAGACTTGCTGGAATTTTCTGTTATGGGTGGTGGTACATCAAATTTAGTTACACATGGTAATACTCTCGCTAGAAACGAAAAGCTTTGAGCTGTATGTCATTGTTGGCGTTGAAATACAGTAGAACCGTGAGTCTTAGGGTGCTAGTATAAGTAATACATGCTGCGTTTGATGAAAAATCGTAGAAAACTCATTGTTATGCCTTATGAGTGTTGTTGCAAGCATGTTAGTGCTATGGATGACTGACCGACATTGTTTACCTTGAAAGTTTTATTAGAAGTTAGCACGATAGACAAAAATTTATATTTGGAAGTTGAACCTTGTATTGCCCATGTAACTTAGGAATAGAAACTGAAATTTCAATTATTCCTTGTCGCGACCTAAATTTCGCCGAAACCTAGGCTAATGGATTACTAAGTCAATTAATAAATTAACTAACCTAGCTCGAGCTCTCCCAAGCTCTACCAAATCGTGACTTAAGTTCAAATAATTAACATGCAAATGATTTAACTTTGGAGTCACCACTAATCAGTTTACGGTAGGTCGATTAGACACCTAAATAAAGTATCAGGAGAAATACTCTATTCCTTCGAACCAGAGATTATGAGTCCGGGGACTTGGTTACGCTAGATTACTCTAACGCCCTTTCGGTACCGTTCTTTTATTAAAGAAAACATTTGAGCAGGCAGCTTTGGGTTAATTTTAAACAAAAGCTTTAACATGTGAGGTATTCATGCGAGTGCGCAAACATTATTTAAAACCAAATAATCGAAGAGTTAAATAAATTGCAAAGAGGGAAAGATGACGTACCTGGACGCTGCAGCCTAATCCCTAACGCTTATGTCCAAAGCGTAAGACTTAGACTAATGCAATTAATTTGGAGTTTTCACTTATTTAATGAAATGCAATAAATGCAACTTTATACTAAAATGCGATGCAACTATACTATATGAAAGACACTAAATTAAATGACATGAATCTAATGACTTATGAAATAAATGTCACACGTTATGGTCCTAAACTTACCTTCACTAAATGACGGGTAAAATGTATGCAACTATACTAAATGGCACGCATTTAATTTAAGCTATCAAATTAAATTAATGAACCTAGACATGATACTACATGAATGCACCTAGTCATGAAACTAAAATGATCCTAGATGTAGTACTAAGATGAACCTAGACTAAATGACGTACCAAATACATGACATGCATATGAATATTTATTTTTGGTATTTTATGATTTTCGGAATAAAAATGCATGAAATTCAAACTATCCTAAATGAAGATTATCTTTAATATTTAGGAATGAATTGAAATTAAATCCCAACAATATTTTAGAAAATCTTATCCTAGTTCTAGAAGATTTTAAGATGAATTGTTACTTAAATGATGCAATGCTAATCTATATGCAAGATTATTTAAATGAAACTAAATCCTATGAGATATCGTTTTTAGGAAACGTTATCTTTCTAAAATGGAATGCAACCTATGAGATACGATTTCTAAAAAATCATATCTTTCTAAAGATGATTTTAAAGATGGAATCTCTAGTAAATTCCACCTTCCTACTTATTTTGATTTTAAAAAGGGAATTTCGAATTTTGAAAATATTTAGAATATCTAAAAAAAATATGTACCGAATATCCATCACATCCAAATGGCAAGATTTTATCGGCGGATCATATCCAACGGATTGCGGATAGGTTTGGCTGACATGTTAAGATTTGGCAAATCGTATCCGACGGATTGCGAATAAGTTTGGCCAATCTTCCGTGCGTGGGAATCGAATATCAAGGATTAGATATTAGATTGCCTATTATGCACGTTGTCGAATTAGGAAATTTCCTAATTTAATCCTAATAGAATATAGGAGATATGCACATTAGATAACAATGATTCAAATTAGGAAACAATAAATATTGGAATAAAATCGGATAAGGAAATTACCTATTTCATGGATAACGTTTCCAAATTCGAACGCGATGGGATCGGAACCGGTGGTGGCTCGAACGGCAATTGGTGGCTTGCGGTGGCTAGGCTCGGCTTCTACGAGTGCCGTGGGATGGTCACAAGGGTGGCCTCATGACTGGACTCGTATGGTAGCTCGCGGCAGGTCTCACAGTGGATGCTGGTTTCTCAATGTTGGAGGTGCAACAAATCGTTGCCTGGAAGTTCGCTGGTTTGGTTCGACACCTAGCCTAGGCACATTGTGACACCTGCAAAAACTTGGTTAAAGATAGCTAAAATGAGGACAACAAACCCCAACGTTAGTGGAGTTTGGGTGCAATGAGATTTTCATGAAGGATTAATAACTCCCTGGATATTGCTTGATGGTTGTCTCGATTCACGCCTGATGCTGTTCGTGGACTCGCGGGCACTATCCATGCGCGGTCTGCTCGGGTTGCAGGTACAACCCAATCATGAACGTCCTCGTCGTCTTCCCTTGGCCACGGATCAGCATATGGTTGTCGGTTCTGGGGGCTGATCTGGAGCAACAGCAGGGAGCGGCTGCAGCAAGGAGCAAGCAGCAGGGGACAGCAGCAGGAACGTCTCTCTCACGTGTGTCTCAATGTGTGTTATGAAAAACTCAATTGCCGATCTCCATTCCTTGAGGCATAACGGTGTTTATATAGACGATATTAGGTCAAGTCAGGGGCCTCAACTTTCTATTATTTGCAAATTCGACCCCAAAATTACAATATTTTTCAATCAAGTTCCGGGAGGGTCAAATCGCATCAAATTGGTTTTAATTTTGCCATCGGTCTGATTTAAATGCAAATGCATGCTAAAAATTAAATAAAAAACTATATAAAAACTATAATGGAAAAATGATTTAATATTTTTGGAGGGGCCGGGGTCGGTCCCTATTTTTTGTGTGCAAATTAATAAATTCTAAATAAAAACTAAATGATGGTCAAAATTTAGGTGTCAACATTCCCATTGATATTTTCGGCCATGCTTGTTGTCATCCACTAGCTCGATTCTGTGTGACCTCGTTGGATGTTATGGGAATAAAATGCATGCTGATATAGGTTGCATCAATGAGGAAGAACGGCATTAGAAATTGTGCTTCATCTTAAGAACTTATGTCACGCCCCGAGCCCTCGAGCGCGCGACCATCCCGATGTTTCTCTTCTCTTGGGTCATTAGAAATGTGACGTCCC
>BCNH02000010.1:14891179-14907315 GCA_001662345.2 Metrosideros polymorpha var. glaberrima
GGGAATGAAACAAATGGTCCGATCCTGGGTTCGAAACTTGGAGGCGGCGACTTCGGTTGCCCCTCCTCCATTACTCACGCGCCATTTCCACTAAATAAAACTTTTGGCGCTTCTGTCTCACCGTTTGAACTTTAGTTGAGTGGTAAGAGACGGCACAAATCGAAGTCTCGAGTTCGAAACTCACAGACGACGGCTTCGGTTGATTCTCCTCCGTTAGTCTTGTGCCGTATTCTTTAAATAAAACCTTTGGCGTTGAAATCCCAAAAGTCGTGCCTTAGCCGAGTGGCAAGCGCACGAGACGCGCACGAGACAGCGAAGGTCCGCGGTTCGAAACCCGTGGACGACGGCCTCTGTTTCCATTCTCTTCTTTCTTTTCCCTTTTTTTGCAAATTGTTCTAAAACAATTAACTTCGACGATCGTCCTTCGATTATTCATACTGTCGAAAATTCAGAATAGTACAGTATTCCACATCGTCGAAAATCGGGATATCACAACTTAAATGCATGTGACCTTGTGAAAAGAAGCTATAATAAATGGTGTCCCATTCAGGATGTTTTATTGATGCCTCGGGGGAGTTGGGATGCCCAAACGGAGAAGTCTTGGATGCCTCAATAGTTAGTTGAGATGCCTTGGAGGGAGATGCCCAAGTGAGTAAGTCTTGGAAGTCTGAATTTGGAAATTTGGAAGTGAATGGTGCGGGCCGATAACAAACGGCAAATATTGCACGTGAGAAATTGGGAAGTACCACCATAACACACTACAAGGCTAATAAGTCGTGTGAAATCATGCGTGGACATTTTTCTTGATATGCAAGTTTTATACCTACAATGGTTGACCATTTTTCACAATAAGTAGTTGCTAAATACTGAATGTATTCTTTGAAGTGCCTAATAATTGAAATTGGGTGACTAGTGATCTGTTTTGGATTAGGATTAAATTACGGTTTGTTAGCTTGACTCCTATACTCTTGTCGAGAAATGAGTAGACCTTATAAAGTAGAACCTTGTTATTTCATTCGCTGGGCAACGCTCACTGTTGAATTTTTCAGATCCTTGAGATGGACGTGCCACCGCTTGCACGTTATGGAGCACCTGTTTATTTTGAAAGCACACTTGAAGATGTTTCCCTTCCTGGTTCCTCTTTGTCTTATACCCGTTGGACTTTTGTGCTGTGGATTAATGTTGGACATATGCCACTGGTGCCGTATTGTTTTGTTGCCTGGTACGTGAACCGTAATGGTCAACGCTTGGATCCATTACGCTTCATTGATGACTTGAGCGGCTCGAGCAGCGAGGAGAGTGACTCGGAGGAGGCAGTGCGGACGTGTAGATGGTGTGCCTATGAATGCCTATATAATAAGTTATGTGTTTATGCGTGTATGTGTAGTGTATACGTGTCTAGGTAGACACGCTTTTGGGCTAAGGTGTACCGGTTTGGGTGTAGAAGGGAATAGGTATGGCTCTTTTTGATTTCCTCCCCCAGATGGCAAGCAAAACCGGTTATGGTTAGGGAAGATGGCACCGTTAGTTTTATTCGATGAAGTCTTTTGTTGTGTGTGATGGATGTTTGTATTGAACTAATGTGAAATCATATGTTATGGTAATGCGAAGAAAAAGGGTGCTTTAGCCTACTTCACTGTGTATGTTTTGTGTTGCCCCCTCTTCGTTCACGAATTGCTTTCTCTAACATCATTAGAAAAATGCAACGAGAATAAGAGTAAGTAGCATTCGGAAAATGTATTAAATAGAAACACTAAACTACTCTAATTGTATCCCTGTGACCAAATTGGACTATTTTCTTTTGTCCTTGTTTTGCTTCCGTTGTCTTTTATGAAACACAAAATGAACCCTTGTGTGTCATATATTGGTACGTGGCGTGCTTGGGACGTCATAGCCTCTGTTTTGGTATCAAAGCGTAGGTTTACTTGGAGTGATAAGGTGTGATAGTAGTCAAAGTGATTGATAGGACGCGCGTGTGATTGAATTTGATATGCTGTGAAACGCTAGTAACTTTTGTTACTTAAAATAATCAAGTAACTTGTGTTACTTATTAGGTTCCAAATTCAGTCACATCTATTGGTGTATGTGATCGATATGCAGAAGTTTTGTGACATCAGATGAATAGAGCAGGCAGAGCTGCAACTGCAAGAGCGGCTACTTAAGGCGGGGCGGAACCTGGTTTGGATGGAATTCTAGAGGTGTTAGGAGAATGGGCAGAGCAACCGCCCAGAGATAGGAGACAGCAGGAGGCGGTGATCACCGTATACAAGGATTGGTTGAACAATTCTTGAAACTAAAGCCATCAAAGTTTGAAGGTTTAGGGGACCCCGAGGAGGCAGAGAAATGGATCATTAGAATGGAGAAGATCTTCAACCTCCTATGCTGTGACGATGCTGATAAGATTTCTTTGGCTGAATACCAATTAGAGGGTAATGCTCAGCATTGGTGGGATGCAACAAAGGGTACAGTATTCCCGGGTGAGACAGCTGTCACGTGGAGAGGTTTTGTGAATGCTTTTAATGAAAAGTATTTTTCTGACTGTGCTAAGGATAAAAAGATAGCGGAGTTCATGCAATTAACTCAAAGGAACTTAACGGTGGATCAATATGAGGCGAGATTTTCGGAACTATCAAGGTTTGCCCCTCAATTAGTTGAAAATGGTGAAGATAAGGCAAAAAGGTTCTTGAATGGTTTAAGAACAGATATTAGAAAACAATTGGTGCCCTTTGATATAAAGGACTACCATCAACTTTATAGGTAAGCTCAACTTGTGGAGCAAGAGTTAATTAAGGAAAAAATGGAGATGGGACACCAGACTCGACCAAATCGCCTGAACACCTTGAACAATTTCCGTCGTGACAAGAGGCCAAATCACATGGGAAGGCGACCATTCCCACCTTACAAGCGTCATCAAGCAGAAAGTTCTGGAAGACCTTGGAATATGAATCCACCAATGGGACAAGCACAACCTCCAAATAGTAATGTCTGTAGGGTGTGTGGTAGGGAACATGGAAATATACCTTGCCAATCATGAAAGACATGTTTTGGATGTGGTCAACCCGGACACTTGATTAAGGATTGTCCTCAGAAAAGACAATATCAGCTCATTGGACCAATGCTGTAGCTATGTCAAGGTGGACCATCATTTCAAAGAAACCTTCAAAGGCCGCTAGCTCAAGGAAAGGTGTACGTAATGACGCAAGAAGAAGCGGAGAATTCTAAGACGGTTATATCAGGTATCATTTCTCTGTGTGATCACAATGCATATGCTTTATTTGATACGGGTGCCACACACTCATTTGTGTCCTTAAGATTTGTGAGGCTGAATGGAATGAAACCAAAACCTCTTGAAATGTCGTTTAATATTACCACACCACTCGGGGATGTTCTTTTGTCTACCATGGTCTGTGAGGACTGTAAGATCACTATAGGAGGACAACATCAGGTGATAGACTTAGTGATTCTATCCATGTATGACTTTGACGTCATAATAGGTATGGATTGGCTTCGTAAGCAACGAGCCAAGGTGGACTGTTATAGGAAGACAATCCAGTTTAATCCCCTTAACCTCCCTAGTTTTGAATTTTATGGAAATGGGAACACTCCTTTCACGACGCTCATTTCGGCAATAGAGGCTCATAGACTCCTTGGGGAAGGCTGTCAAGGTTACTTAGCGTACGTGGAAAATAAAGCTAGCCAAGAGATGAAACTTGAAGAGATTCCTATTGTCCAAGAATTTCCAAACGTCTTTCTTGAGGATTTATTCAGACTACCACCGGAACAAGAAATTGAGTTTGCAATTGAAGTGGTCCCAGGAATAGAACCAATTTCAAAGGCCCCGTATAGAATGGCCTTATCCGAACTAAAAGAGTTAAAAGTGCAACTACAGGAGTTGTTGGACAAAGGGTTTATTCGACCAAGTTCATCACGGTGGGGCGCTCCAGTGCTATTTGTAAAGAAGAAGGATGGATTGTTACGCCTCTGCATTGACTATAGGCAATTGAATCAAGTGACTATCAAGAATAAATATCCATTGCCTAGGATCGATGATCTATTTGATCAATTGCAGGGGGCGACGGTATTTTCCAAAATTGGTCTAAGGTCGGGATACCATCAGTTATGGATCAAGAAAGAAGATATCTCGAAAATGGCCTTTCGAACTCGATATGGACATTATGAGTTCCTAGTCACGCCATTTGGATTGACTAATGCACCCGCTACATTCATAGACCTAACGAACAGGGTATTTAAATCATACTTAGATCAATTTGTGATAGTCTTCATCGACGATATCTTGGTCTATTCAAAGGAGCTAGAAGATCATGAATGGCACTTGAAGATTGTGTTGCAAACGCTTAGGGAGTGTAAGTTGTATGCTAAATTCAATAAATATGAGTTCTGGTTGGATCGAATAGTATTTCTGGGACACGTGGTGACTGGAGATGGTATCTTGGTAGACCCAACTAAGGTGGAAGCAGTGCTAAATTGGCCAAGGCCAACCACAGTAACAGAAATTCGAAGTTTCTTAAGACTTGCAGGGTACTATCGAAGGTTTATGGAAGGATTTTCATGCCTCGCCAGTCCATTAACTCAGTTGACAAGGAAAAACGCAAGGTTCGTATGGTCTGAGGAGTGCGAACAAAGTTTTCAGGAATTGAAGAAAAAGTTGACTACGACACCCATTCTAACCATACCTTCAGGACCCGGAGGCTTTGTGGTCTATAGTGATGCCTCGCATAAGGGAATTGGCTATGTTTTGATGCAACATGGAAAGGTTATTGCTTATGCGTCAAGACAATTGAGGCCGTATGAATTGAATTACCCAACGCATGACTTAGAACTTGCTGCAATAGTCTTCGCATTAAAAATATAGTGGCATTACTTGTACGGAGAAAAATTTGAAATCTACACCGATCGTAAGAGCTTGAAGAATTTATTTTTCTCAAAAGGAATTAAATATGAGACAGAGACGGTGGATAGAGTTGTTAAAGGACTACGATTGTGAAATCCTATACCATCCAAGGAAGGTGAACAAGGTGGTAGATGCCCTTAGTAGGAAATCGGCACTATCAGTTGCTAATATGATATTAAGGGAGTGGAGTTTATTCGAAGCAATCGCAAACTTGAACATCAGATTGGAGGTGAATCCACTCTCAGGATTGAACCTAGAGTTATATCAGAAATCAAGACTCTACAACATACAGACCCCGAGATAATGAAAATTCGAGATGGAATCTCAAAAGGAAAGAAACCAGATTTTCAAGTGACTGACGATGGGATCGTAAGATTTCATGGATGACTTTGTGTACCAAATAGCAATGAGTTAAGAAAGGAAATCTTATGAGAAGCTCATCGAAGCAACTATAGCATCCACCCAGGAAGCACGAAAATGTATCGAAACTTACGACAACATTACTGGTGGAATGGAATGAAGGTCGACATTGCTCGACAAGTCTCGAGGTGCTTGACCTGTCAATAAGTGAAGGTGGAACATCGTAAGCTTGTAGGATTGTTGAAACCGTTAGAGATTCAGGAATGGAAATGGGAGCATATAACCATGGATTTTGTGCAAGGACTGCCAAGAACATCAAGGGGACACGATTCTATTTAGGTGATAGTAGATCGCCAAACCAAGTCTGCTCATTTCCTAGCCGTGCGAGTGGATTACTCATTAGAAAGATATGCAGATTTATATGTCTAGGAAATAGTTCGACTTCATGGGGTACCTGTGACCATCACGTCCTATCGAGATTCAAGATTTACTGCGAACATTTGGCGAAGCTTCCAGATCGCATTGGGAACTAAGTTGCAATATAGCACGACATTTCATCCATAGACGGATGGACAATCAGAAAGGGTTATTCAAATATTGGAAGACATGTTGTGGGCGTGCATCCTCGACTTTAAAGGCAACTGGGATGAGAAGCTACACCTAATAGAATTTGCCTATAATAACAGCTATCAGCAAAGCAATGGAATGGCGCCGTATGAAGCGTTGTATGGAAGGATTTGTAGAACCCCTATATGTTGGGACGAAGTGGGCGAGCGAAGTTTGACTGAATCGGAATTAGTGCAAGCTACAAATGATGTAGTTAAGATAATTCGAGGACGGCTAAAGATTGCTCAAAGCCGACAAAAGAGTTATGCTGACAAACGACGAAGGCCATTAGAGTTCAATGTTGGAGACCATGTATTCTTAAAGGTATCACCAGTGAAGGGAGTATCGAGATTTGGAAAGAAAGGGAAACTAAGTCCAAGATTCATAGGACCATTTGAAATCCTTGAGAAAGTGGGGGAATTGGCGTACAGACTGGCCTTACCACCAAAATTGTCTAGTGTACATAACGTTTTCACGTGTCTATGTTAAGAAAATATGAGCCAAATTCCACGCACATCTTAGACTTTGAAACGATAGAAGTGGATGAAAGAGTGATGTATATTGAGGAACCCGTCCAAATTTTAGACAGAAGAGAGCAAGTTTTGAGACATAAAATTATTCCTCTAGTTAAAGTGTTATGGAAGCATCATGACATTGAGGAAGCCACGTGGGAAAGTGAAGAAGACATGAAGCGCAAATACCCTCAACTCTTTCCAAATTCAGGTAAGACTCTAATTTCGAGGATGAAATTCTTACGGTGGGGAGATTTGTGACAGTCTGAATTCTCACTACCCTTACCAAATGCAGAGAATAACATTTGAGGAGAATAATCAAGGTTACCTATTCGACTATGGTCGAAAATTGATATTTAGGATTTCGGGGGGAATCTTGGTGAGGTCTTGGTTGCTATAAGATTATGATTAGACGATATAATATAATAAGATTAGGATTAGGCTATATGATATAAATGTCTTGATGTCCACATGCAGAAATTGTGTCCATTTTTTTTTCCTCATGAAAAGCTAATGGCGACAATCTAAGAAGAGAGACCAACATTGTTCCCTCATCCCCTTCTTGCGTGTGGCCGAATTACTTCCATCACCACCCCATTTCAGCTTTGATTTTTCTTCTCATTTTGTGCTGCCGTGCAAAGGACAATCCAGTCTAGTATTAATTTAATTTTTGACAATCATAAGTCTTGCATGCAGATCTTGTGCAACCGAACCAAACTTCTTCCCCCCTATGATTGCCACATCCATCAGAATCCTTCTTACTTGAGCCGTTAAACTAAGAAGCAGAATTTTTTTTTGACAAATGGCACAAGACTCCTAGCTATTTTCATTTCCCATGCACTAGCAATGATGAAGTCCAAGTTCAGAAGCAAAAATTCAGTCACTTCATTCTTCTTCTTCCTCCTCCTCTCGGTCTCTCTCTTCGCCCTCCTCCTCATTCCAGCCGAGCACCACCTATTCTCTCTTTAGAAAATACTCTGCATTTTCCTTAATCTCAAGTTGTTTTGAGTGTTTCCGCACTAGGCAAGTGAAATTTTTTGGTTCTAATCTATGAGATCTTCTCTTTTCTTGGAGTAGAGATGGAAGTGAAGAATTCAGGTGCTGCATGTTGCTGTTTCTCTACTTTGTTTTTGGCGTGAATGGTGTGCTGACCACGAAAGCCCTGCTGCATGTTGCTGTTTTGATTCTTTAAAGATGGTTCTAAGTGGAAAATTGGTTTTCTGCACCCCAGCTTGTGTCCTATGTCAAGGTAGGTAGTGGCATGCAAAATTGTAGTCTTAGGAACCGAGGGACTTGTTGACACTTAGGTGAAATTGTTGGAAGTGCTTGATGCCATGTTTCTCGCATTCTGCATGCTGCATTTTATGACTGTATAGGATCAAAGACTTGCTGGAATTTTCTGTTATGGGTGGTGGTACGTCAAATTTAGTTACACATGGTAATACTCTCACTGGAAACGAAAAGCTTTGAGCAGTATGTCATTGTTGGCGCTAAAATACAGTAGAACCGTGAGTCTTAGGGTGCTAGGATAAGTAATACATGCTGCGTTTGATGAAAAATCATAGAAAACTCATTGTTATGCCTTATGAGTGTTGTTGCGAGCATGTTAGTGCTATGGATGACTGACCGGCATTGTTTACCTTGAAAGTTTTATTAGAAGTTAGCACGATAGACAAAAATTTATATTTATAAGTTGAACCTTGTATTGCCCCTGTAACTTAGGAATAGAAACTGAAATTTCAATTATTCCCATTGATATTTTCGACCATGCTTGTTGTCATCTGCTAGCTCGATTCTGTGTGACCTTGTTTGATGTTATGGGAATAAAATGCATGCTGATATAGGTTGCATCAATGAGGAAGAACGGCATTAGAAATTGTGCTGCATTTTAAGAACTCAAATGCATGCAGTTGTGTGAAAAGAAGCTATAATAAATGGTGTCCCATTCGGGATGTTTTATTGATGCCCCGGGGGAGTCGGGATGCCCAAGCGGAGAAGTCTTGGATGCCTCAATAGCTAGTTGAGATGCCTCGGAGGGAGATGCCCAAGTGAGTTAGTCTTGGAAGTCTGAATTTGGAAATTTGGAAGTGAATGGTGCGGGCTGATAACAAATGGCGAATACTGCACGTGAGAAATTGGGAAGTACCACCATAACACACTACAAGGCTAATAAGTCGTGTGAAATCGTGCGTGGACATTTTTCTTGATATGCAAGTTTTATACCTACGATGGTTGACGATTTTTCACAATAAGTAGTTGCTAAAAACTGAATGTATTCTTCGAAGTGCCTAATAATTGAAATTGGGTGACTAGTGATCTGTTTTGGATTAGGATTAAATTACGGTTTGTTAGCTTGACTCCTATACTCTTGTCGAGAAATGAGTAGACCTTATAAAGTAGAACCTTGTTATTTCATTTTCTGGGCAACGCTCACTGTTGAATTTTTCAGATCCTTGAGATGGATGTGCAACCGCTTGCACTTTATGGAACGCCTGTTTATTTTGAAAGCACACTTGAAGATGTTTCCCTTCCTGGTTCCTCTTTGTCTTATACTTGTTGGACTTTTGTGCTGTGGATTAATGTTGGACGTATGCTGCTAGTGCTGTATCGTTTTGTTGCCTGGTATGTGAACCGTAATGGTCAACGCTTGGGTCCATTATGCTTCATGGATGACTTGAGCGACTCGAGCAACGAGGAGAGTGACCCGGAGAAGGCAGACGATGATGGTGGTGCGGACGTGTAGATGGTGTGCCTATGAATGCCTATATATATATAATTATGTGTTTATGCATGTATGTGTAGATGTATACATGTCTAGGTAGACACGTTTTTGGGCTAAGGTGTACCGGTTTGGGTGTAGAAGGGAATAGGTATGGCTCTTTTTTGTTTCCTCCCCCAAATGGCAAGCAAAACCGGTTATGGTTAGGGAAGATGGCACCGTTAGTTTTATCCAATGAAGTCTTTTGTTGTGTGTGATGGATGTTTGTACTGAACTAATGTGAAATCATATGTTATGGTAATGCGAAGAAAAAGGGTGCTTTAGCCTACTTCACTGTGTATGTTTTGTGTTGCCCCCTCTTCATTCACAAATTGCTTTCTCTAACATCATTAGGAAAATGCGACGAGAACAAGAGTAAGTAGCATTCGGCAAATGTATTAAATAGAAAAACTAAACTACTCTAATTGTATCCCTGTGACCAAATTGGACTATTTTCTTTTGTCCTTGTTTTGCTTCCGTTGTCTTTTAAGCAACACAAAATGAACCCTTGTGTGTCGTATATTAGTACGTGGTGTGCTTGGGACGTCACACGACCTCTCTAGGTCACTACACCACTTAAAGGTTAGCAGTCCTCCGGCATGATCGGGCATCATCCCAAAACCATCAAGCATGGCAACATCTTTTCCTAGTCAATCGAGGTGTGGCCCCACCTCGACCTCCCCCGCAAGTAGACGGCATTCCATAAAAGAGAATCGGTCTGGCCTCTACCATGATCCATCATCTGAACCCTCGTCGGGCATCCGATAAAATCCTCGATTAAATCGGGCATCGTCCCCAATCCTCTAGGGGTTCATACACTTTTGTGATTACATGAGCACCTCAATCATGCATGCCAATTCAGCTCTTCATATTTTTCTAGCCAATGCCACCATGATTCTTGCTCATGCTATGATTGTGCTCATACGTCAAACTTATTGCTATTTTCACACGTAAAAATGCAATAAAATAACTACACGTGATCACACAGACATGGTTTTCTTGTCAAACTTTACATACTTCATTTTTCAAGCCTACTAGATTATTTCAATCCGTAAAACTTGATATCTAAGCACTACACCACACAATTCACCATTTAAATGCAAAAAAAACATTATTTTCGACTAGAAAACCAGAATTCATGAAACGATTACTCTTCCAAGGTAATTCTCACCTCAAATCACACAAAAGCATATACATTAATAACTAACCCAACCATAGTTAACTAACTCAACCATAGTTAACTTAATCTAACCCTAAGTGCAATTAATAACCTAACCAAGGATTAGGGAGCTAACTCACCGTTTAACGGTGGCGGTGGTGATGGCGTGAAGGCAGCGGTGGCGGTGGTGGTGGCTCGATGACGGCACGTGGATGGAAAATGGGTATGGACGGCTGCTTGGTGACTTGGACGGCGGAGCTTGGCGCTGCAAGAACGGCACAGGCGGACGGTGAGATGGTGGCAATGTGAGGATGGCAATGGCTAGGCGGTTCGACGATAAGGGCTCGGCTTGAGCTCGGCACGGCAATGAATGGTGGCAGCAAAGTGAACGGCGACGATGAAAGAGGGAAAGTGAGAAGGAAAAGAGAGAGAGGTAGAGTGAGAGAGAGAAAGAGTCTTAAATGCACCAAAATATCTTGTCCCCCTATCCATAAATATCTACCTTCTAGAATGGGCAGTTTGGTCATTTTACTCATATAGGCATTTTGGTAATTTCTACTTCATGGGCAAAACTATAATCTTCATCCAAGGGGAAAAATTGTAATTTTCCACTCAAGGCCCTTGTGGCCGAATTTGAAGAAAAAGAGGCCTGTTGGCCTTGTCGGTTTCGTCGTTCGATCACTTAATTTGAAAATACCATCGCTCGAGATCAATTTATTGTCCACCGATAAATTTGGAAAATGATGCGATAAAGTCCAATGTTCGTTTCTCAATCCTCAAAAATCCAATATCCTTAATCGGATTAGAATTCAGGGTTAAAATCCATCGAGTTCCATTTTATTACCTTGACCATGCGAAAATCCGATTATACACTTTTTCCGAATTAAATCGACATCCATAAAGTCAAAATTTCGAGATATCATAACTCTTCCCTCTTTACAGAAATTTTGTCCTCGAAATTTAAACTATTACATGATATCCTTAAAAAGATAGGGATATTGGTGCTTCATTATTTCTTCACTTTCCCATGTTGCTCCCTCTGTTCCGTGATGTTGCCAAATCACTTTGATTAAGGGAATCGTCTTGTTCCGTAACACTTGCTCTTTTCTGTCCTTTATCATCACTAATTGTTCCACGTACGACACTCGATCGTCTACTTCTATTTCCTCAAAGTTAAGCACGTGAGCCTGATTAGGCTCGTACTTCCTCAACATAGATATGTGGAAGACATCATGTACTTGAGCAAGTCGTGATGGCAATGCGAGACGATAAGCCAAAATCCTAATTCATTCCAAGATTTCAAAAGGTCTAACATACCTCGAACTCAACTTTCCTTTCTTGCCGAATCGCGAAGTACCTCGCATTGGTGACACCTTGAGGAATATATGATCACCAACCTGAAATTTCAATGGTCTACGCCGCTTGTCTACATAACTTTTTTGGCGGCTTTGGGCTGTCTTAAGTCTTTCTCTAATAACCTTAACAGCGTCCAATGATTGTTGTACCAACTCAGGATCCGTGATCTTTCATTCACCAATTTCGTCCCAACAAACTGGAGTCCTACAGGCTTTACCATACAACGCTTCAAATGGTGCCATTTTGATGCTTGGTTGATAGTAGTTGTTGTAAGCGAACTCAACAAGATGAAGTTGTTCCTTCCAACTTCCTTTATAATCCAAAACACATGCTCGCAACATGTCCTCGAGCGTTTGAATTGTCCTCTCTGATTGGCTATCCAGCTGCGGATGATAGGTAGTGATATATTGCAGCTTCATTCCTAAGGCAATTTGCAAGCATTTCCAAAATGTGGCAGTGAACTTGGGATCTTGATCTAATGTGATTGTGACTGGCACTCCATGAAGATGAAAAATTTGTCGCACGTACAAGTCAGCATATTTGTCTAATGCGAAATCCTTTCGTACGGCGATAAAATGTGCGGACTTCGTGAGTCTATCAACCATGACCCAAATGGAATCGTTACCTTGTTGACTCTTTCGTAACCCCATCACAAAATTCATTGTGATATGCTTCCATTTCCATTCTGGGATCTTGACAGGTTGTAACAGTCCACCAGGCTTGCAATGCTATGCCTTCACTTGTTGGCACGTTAGGCACGTTAAGCACTTAGCTACGTGCTTAGCGATATCAACCTTCATGCCACTCCACCAATAATATTACCTCAAATTCTGATATATCTTTGTGCTGCTCGGATGAATACTATAGTTATTACGATGGGCTTCTGATAAAATTTCTTCCTTAAGCCCTGTATCATTGGGCACACATAATCCTCCGCGGAATCTCAATATTCCGTCCTCAACTACTTGAAAATTAGCTTTTCTCTTCGCCGAATCTTCTTGCAAAATCTTTTGGATTGCAGGATCTGTCGATTGCAAGGCTTTAATCTTTGCTTGCACTTTTGGTTCAATCCTTAAAGTAGCCATGAGACTCGATAGAAGCCATTCTTAAACCATCAATTGCGCAATCGTTGACTTTCGACTAAGCACATCAGCCATTTTGTTGACTTTACCAGGATGGTACAGAATGTCGCAATTGTAATCCTTGAGAAGTTCCATCCAATGTCATTGTCTCATGTTCAACTCTTTCTGCGAGAATAAGTACTTGAGACTCTGATAGTCGGTGTAAACCTGGAATTTTTCTCCACATAGATAATGTCTCCAAATCTTGAGGGCAAAGACAATTGCTGCTAATTCCAAATCATGCGTCAGGTAGTTCAACTCGTGAGGCCTTAACTAACGGGACACGTATGCAACCACTCGTCCATATTGCATTAGAACGCAGCCTAATCCCTTAAACAATGCATCATTGTAGATTTTATAACCTCCTAGACCAGACGGTATTGTCAAAATTAGAGCCGTAGTTAGCTTATGCTTAAGCTCTTGAAAATTACGCTCGCATTTATCTGTCCATTCAAACTTCTCATCCTTCTTTAGCAATCGTGTCAGAGGCATAGCTATCGCAGAAAACCTTTCTACGAATTGTCTATAGTAACCTTCTAATCCCAAGAAACTTCGAATCTCCGTTACAGTCGTTGGCTTTGGCCAATCCATAACTGCTTCAATCTTGGTCGGATCTACGAAAATTCCTTCGTGAGAAATTACATGTCCAAGAAAAGCTACACGAGCTAACCAAAACTCGAACTTACTGAACTTCGCATACAGTCTATGCTCTTGAAGGGTCTGCAGAATTGTCCTCAAGTGCTGTTCATGTTCTTCTAGGCTTCTTGAATACACTAGAATGTCATCGATGAACATGATCATGAACTGATCCAAATACTCCTTGAACACACGGTTCATTAGATCCATAAAGGCAGAAGGGGCATTTGTTAGATCAAACGGTATTATCGTAAACTCATAATGACCATTGTATGTACGAAATGCCGTCTTCGGTATATCTTCCTTCTTGATCCTCAATTGGCGATAGCTTGTCCTTAGGTCTATCTTGGAAAATACCGAAGTTCCTTGAAGTTGGTCAAACAAATCATCTATCCTCGGTAACGGGTACTTGTTCTTGACCGTCACTTGATTGAGTTGTCGATAATCGATGCAAAGACGCAATGATCCATTCTTCTTTCTTACAAACAGAACTGGCGCTCCTTAAGGCGATGCACTAGGGTGGATGAATCCCTTATCCAATAATTCCTACATCTACACCTTTAATTCCTTTAGTTCCAATAGCGCCATGCGGTACGATGCTTTGGAAATTGGCTCTGTTCTAGGGGCTAACTCAATCACAAACTCTATTTCCCTTTCTGGGGTAATCCAAGCAATTCCTTTAGAAAGACATTGAAAAAGTCTCGCACTACAATGATGTCCTCCATCCTTGGTTCCTCAACCTACGTATTGACCATAGTTGTCAAATAATCCTGGCAACCCTTATCCAACAAGGTTGTCATCTCAAGCGATGAAATCAAAGGAATCGAAGGGGGCCATCCGTTTCCAATGAACTTGAAACTAACCCTTCCTAGCGAGTTGAACTTGATTGCTTTACGCCGGTGATTAAGCAATTGGCTTTGCCGGCTCCTCTCGGCCATTTCTGGCGCTGTCCTACCGTCCAAGCCTTGCAACACCACCCTCCGGCATAACCAAGACGTCCCTGTGCCTGAGGTTCACCCATTCAACCACTGGAACCCCCTGTTTCTTCCCTTTTCCATTTTAATGTTCATCTTCACCATTTTACGCCTCTAATACATTTGGTTTCTGCTTGAACTAGTGATTGCTGGGCTGTTCTTGGCTGTCCATTGAATCCCTTTGGTAGCCAAATAGCTCGCTTGAGTGCCGTCTTATCATCGGCAAAGGTAGGTTTACCTATACTCATGTGATCATGTTCATCTAGTTTGCTGCTTTGACTTGTTGTTCCTAAGCCTAAAATGATGATAAATAGCATTGGTTTTCTTGCTGGTTGTCGCTCTGATAATGTGCTATATTTCTGTGCAAATCATTTTCCTAACCTTCTGTGCTTCTAATGGTTGTTTGGGCCCTTAAACGTCATTTTCTTGAGAAGTCATAGTTAAGTCATTCGAAGATGACATCTCAAACTTTGATTTGAGTGGTTGTGGAATCGAGCAAATGTCATTTACTATGTCAATGAGGTCTTCAAACTTTACCTAAAAATTCAAAAATACAAAAACAATTTCTGTTCTTTGTTGTCCTCCTCTATTTCCTGACTGACCTTTGCAGTTTCTCGATTTATTACGATTTTTTTATACAGAATCTGGAAAAGTGTTATACATGAAAGTTGTAGAACCATCTGTGCCTACTCTTTAAAAATTTTCAAGGCCAAACAAAACTGGCAAGTCGGTCAAATCGGCATGTACTTCATCGACCATTTTAGGTCATTTCTCTAGATTTTGATACAACAAGTTGTTCTATTTTATTTTGTTAAAACAACTAGGTTCTAGCCTTTTTTTGAAAAAACTTAAAACATTGAAGTTATTCATTGGGGTCTCATTTAGTGGCCTGCAAAATTTCATGTCATGAGTGTTTATTGGTCAATTTCACAAAATTCGGACAGTGTACAGACTAGTCCCTTGAACCAACGAATCTGACCTTTAAGTTACCAACTTCAAGGGTGCTTTTGGAAACCTCTAAAACACAAAAGTTACTCAAAACATATTGATCTATGTCTATTAATTTTCATGATTTTAGGATGTCTTTTACTATTTTTTCCAGGTTCATAAAGTCCCAGGGAAAATCTTTTTTTTTTTTACCTGTGGGTCTGTTTGTGCATTTTGTTGATCACCCGAGATCAATTTGGGCCAAAATTCCTATTTAAACTTCATTTTCCAAATTCTCTAATGATGCTTGTCTTACTTTGATTCGACCTCATGTTGGCTTTTCACGTAACGTGCATAGGCGAAATATACATATACGCAGCGGAAATAAAAACTATACACGTATCTCCAGAGGCGTCGTTCGTGCGTCTCAATCAAAAATCAGAATTACGAACGGGGTTAATCGAATTACCTCTAGTAGCGTGCCTGAAGCGACTGGTTCAGATGTTCTTCGGTTCGAGTCCCACAAACGTCGGACCTCTAGTTCAGACACACCACCAATCTTTGACGAGCGGAAGAAAAAGCTTGCGGAGAAACACCACTTCAATTGTGCTAGCAATCTTGTGGACTCCGTACTCTCTCTTGTATTTTGTTTTCGGCAATCAAAGACCAAGAGAAAACTATTTTTCTCTCTTGCGTTTTTCACTCTTTTGCACTCTTTGCACACCCTTGTTATTGTATGAACTGGCAACCGTTGCCTTTTACTGCACTTACACGCATAACCAGCAGAGCAACTGCTGATCACACGAACACACGCA
>BCNH02000010.1:14907610-14972661 GCA_001662345.2 Metrosideros polymorpha var. glaberrima
AAGACCATGGAATATTTGTCAAGCCACCAATTTGATCATATGCATAAACCTAATCGACGTGCACTTTATACAAGACATAAACAATTTATTCTCGATTGCAACCCCGGCCGAGGATTTCAATGCAGTGTCACGATTAGATCGCATAGGACATCATTATTGTACCTTGCATGTAACAAGGAGACAGATTCCATTTTGCGCGCACGTGTAACTTCGTATGTGAACGAATTATGACCATCAAGTACAAAGACGGATCAACGAACCGTCAATATGCGCACTTGTGAACCATAGCCATCCAACACACAAGTCAACATTGTGCCTCAGGTCTAAGGATTATTTACACAAGACCAGAGCAAGAACGATTAAACATTGACCACGCTAAAAAGGTTCCATGTTGTTAATCGTTCTGTGCATGTCATGTTCAGTGAACTTGTCCGGTACAAGCACTTGTGTTCTAACTCGGGCATCACAATACCCAATGACTTGTGACTCGTCATTCCTTAAGTATCCAATACTTAATTGTGAAGTTACGAACACACCAGTCTCAACAGGATTATTAATATCCATTTAATGATCCATCGACCGGGAACAGTTTAAAGATTTAGTCTAATTATAAACCCATCACACATATTCTTAACATCTTAAGAATAGGTCTAGTCACAACTGATCTTATGGAATCATTCATATATATAAAATAATTGGACAAATGAATGAATACGTCTTTGCCATTAATTAAATAATAAGAAAGTACAACTTAAATCCCTAACATGTAACTATTACACGGTTGCTTTAGGGCATACATCCAACACCTCATGTGTTGGGAAAATGATTTCATGCTTTGTCAAGCATGATTCTTTTGATAGTTGATATGTTGCCTTCAATTTGCATATCCCATGTCGCGTGTTGTAAATTCTATGATTGTTGTTGATTGGATCTATTAATGAACTTTTGATGCATGCTTAGCGATTAGTTCGTTGAATGTCCATTAGTTTTAACCTTAGGGATCAACATTGTTACTCTCTTACGTTGCTTGTGTAAGTGGAGGCCTAACGTGTTGATCGAAAGAACAATCAATCATAATCACTCGCTAGGGCATGAACCTTTAAATTGCACGTCTACAAAAGCCAACCCCGAGGCCATTTGGTTGTTTTTATGTGACCTTGATTGCAAAATGATTCTTAGATGCATGATTAGACAATGTTTATGCGACGGCCCGTTGAAGATGGCGAATGATCGATGTCCATTCCGGTCTCTCTCTTTAACTTTTGTAAAATGTGTTGTAATGACTAATGCCCGATGAGTTGTGGGCTTTACTTTCTCGTGTTTAGATTAGTTGTTTTGAATTGCTTGATTATTTATTACGCGTCCCGCACTTCAATATCTTGATTGTTAATTTTATTTCTAGGATAGATTAGCTCGGTTTAGGAATTTTAAAAATAGAAAACCATAAAAACATGTGCATGCTCACCTACGAAAAAAATGACTTTGACCTTTAGGATTGAAATGCTATCAAGATCGTGTGATCACTTAGAAAATATCCCGACTAATTAGGTACCGAAATGACGCTAATAGAGATCATTAGCGGAAGCAAGTCCCCAAACCCTAGAATCTTTGGTTTCATAGAATCGAGTCGGTTCTCCCTTCGACTCGATTGGGTGTCTAATCTACCCACCTCGAAATGATTAGTGGCGACTTCAAATTTTAGCTTCCTTTTACCCAAGTTGCGATTAGGTAGGACTTGAGAGAATCCCAGTTAAGTTAGTTAAGCCCAAAGCTATTTAATCTAGTAATCCTTTAGCCTCGAAATACGAAACAAGATCTATACCCTATTTTCTTGAGAGAGGGTCATGATAGCTTGGTGACTCCGCTGGAGACTTGATTACAACCTTAAGTGGACTTAAGCTGTAAAAATTGGTTGGGTGATTTCTAACATATTTCTTTCTTGATAGCGCATGTCAAAGTCAAGTGGAAAACAAGATTAGTTTGCTAACTCGTGTTAAATGTTTTTGTAGGTGGGAGTTATAAGGGGAGAAGTGATTGTCAACATTTTGTTTTGTAGGTGGAGTAAGGATGTATGCATGTATGTTGGGTTCTATTGAAGTGTTGAATGTTGCTTTACTTTTAAATGAATATTTAAGAGCTTCAGCACGATACAAAAAGCACACACAATCCGTGATCAAAATCCATATCACATTTAGGAAGCCAAATTAGGAGGTCTTGAAAGGAGGAACCTATGCGGGGAACGACCCATGGTTATCCACTTTTGATTCTGCTTATTCAATTTGAGGTTGGGAGTACTATTTAGCTGTGGTCCAAGTGGTGAAAACTCTCTTCCCAAATTGGATGGGAGCCTTTGAGCCTTTAGAATCCTTCCTTCTAGTGAAGCCTCATGCCTTGCATGCGACGTATCTTTGTGATTGGAATTTTACCTCCCTCGCGTAAGTATATCGTTCCAAACTCACTTCTCTCCCCTTACTTTTAATGTCAAGTCCTCTCATTTACATCTTAAACATGTGGTAATTGATTAAAATGCCCTAAGGTTTAGACATTATGGGAGGATCCAAGTTTCGAGTCATCCTGATTCTTTTCGAGAGGTTTGAGGCATGTGGAATGCATTAGAGCTCAAAAAGAACGAGCAAGTGGAGAGAAAGGTTGGGTACCTCATCCAACTTCCCTACGTTGAGCCTCAAACCTCCTTAATCAAAGCTTTGGCGCACTTTTGGAACCCGAAGATATCGACATTCATTTTCGATCAAAATGAGCTAATCCCAACTTAGGAGGAATTAGAATTCATAGCCGGTTATATCCCCGCATTTGGTTTCATCAAACCCCACCTAGGTGTCGACCCTATTCCTTGTGTAAGCGAGTATCTACAAGTCGAGGTTTTTTAGGTTAGAGGGATCGCTAAACATTATTGCAATGGCATTTCAATGTCATATCTCCTGGATAAGTTCAATGAGGCTCGTCGCTTTACCAAAACCCAAGATACTAGGATCTTCATCTTAGCTTTCTTTGGGTTCGTTTTATTTCCAGACACTTCAAAGACCTTAAATCCTCATGTTATTCATATCGTCATAAATGTCCTTAACCTGAAGGGATTCGTAAACACACTCCTAACCAAGACATTCCTCTCCTTAAATCATTTCAAGCAAAATGAGAGTGTAGCCTTTAGAGCACCAATAGGAATACTTCAAATATGATTTCTCTCTCATGTTAGGGAGTATAACCCTTATATGAACATCGTATCCATAGACAAGAATTCTAATCCTCTCCTCAAGTTTCAAAATCTCCAAAAGGTCACTCATTCCAAGTCATTCAAAGAATGGTATGACTTCTTGAAAGGTATTATCCATAATCAATTCTCATGGCAATCTCCTTAGTTTAAGCATCCTAGAGCCCGCCTCAACCATCCAATTCCTCTCTTAGGATACACCGGGTCCACATTTTACTACCCTTTTAAAGTCGCCCGTTAACTCCAAGTACTTCAAGAGATTCCACCTCCAATAGAGTTGGGATTTATCATTTTAACTTTCGCAAGGAGGCCATCAAGATAACACGAGTCAATGAGCTAAAAGATTAAGTAAAGCACATCGTAGCCGTTCTTTACACTTGCCAACCAAGAGAGCAAAAACATGTTGCCTAATTGGAAGGAATTATGAAGAAACATCATGCGTATCAAGAGTATGTCGATCGTGAAATAGGACTTGAAGCCACCGTTGTCCTCCCTTATGTGTACCCGAAGCCTACTCCTCGAGAGGACCAGTTGGTGAAAGCCATAAGGGAGAGGGATGAAGCAGTAGCACGTGCAGATCGCTTAGCCCAAGAAAACAAGCGTCTCCGTTCCGAAGCCGGTAGATCCTATCATGGCTAGCCATGCCAATTTCATTTGAGTTCCCTTTATTTTGTTTTAGAGTAATGTAATAGGGTTTCATTTCATGCTTTAGTAGTGAATGATGTAATAGGGCTTCCCCCTCCCCTTTTCTGCTTATGTTAGTAATGATGTATAGGATGTTCCTTGCCATCTTTGTCTTGTAATGGTCTTGAGTTCGAATGAAATTAGAGGGATATTTTATTCAAAAACCACATGTTAACCCTTTAATTGTATAATTTCTCGTGAAAGAAATTTTGATGAGAGATCACCCGTATAAGATTGGGCTTACACAAAGGTCTATTAGCTCTATTTCATCACAAGAAAATATAGAATTGGAGGCTTTTTTTTTATGTTTTCTCATCGTTTATTTGCTGTTTACTAATTTTGCTACCTTTTTCACAAAGGTACTAAAAAATGGTAGAAAGAAGATCCTGAGTGAGGACTCGTTCACAAACAAGGATGGAAAATCAAAAAGCAAATGTCTGTTTGACCAATGTGGAGACACAACTGGCAAACATCAACACCATGATGGCAGAGGCACTTAGGAGAATGAACGAGGCTCTCGCGTCGGCTCAGGCTAAGCATGTCGCTCTTGTCACCCCTCTAGATAATAGCATTCTTAAGCATGGGTCCAATGTAGAGATTCCTCTCGTTGCACCTGTTGTGATCAACCTAGAGGCCAAGGAACCAGGCAAGACCCTCGGCGATGATAGCATACAACGTTTGGCCAGAACTGAAGAACACTTGGCCATGCTTAGGGGTTACAAAGTGAAAAGGTTTGATAAGGTGGCGCCTTTGGTGGGACGAGCTATCCCCATAACACTTGAGGTATTATTTGAGCAAGATAAGGCTTTACTCCGACAATATCTCGTTGCTTATCAACACATTTCCGGAAAGTTTAGAGAAATTGGCTCTCGCTTGATTTTAAGACCTCAATTTTGAGAAGATAAAGGATTTGGATGACTTGGCGGACGCATTCCTCAACCACTACAAATTCAACTTTCAGATTGCCTCTACTCATGAGGAGTTAGAGCACACAGAGAAGAGAAGGAATGAGTCCTTTAGAGCCTACGCACAAAGATGGAGCACAGTAGTGTCTCAGGTCAAACCATCCCTAAGTGAGAAGGAATCCATGAAGATTTTTCTTAAGGCGATGCCCGTTGATTACTTTCGAAAACTCTATACCACCAGTTGCTTGTCTTTCTCGTACCTTGTAGAAGTTGGGGAGAGCATAGAATGGGCCATACGTGATGGTAGAGTGATCGAAGAAGGGCACGAGGAGAACCTTTTCAAGGAAAGACAAAGAGCCAATTGCCGATGTGGCGTACATTCAAGCTCCTAGCATTCCAAAGGCTTACTCGAATCCTCCACTAAGGCTGTTTGTGATGTCGAGGAATTCTTCTCAAGACTACGAACCAAAGAAAAAGTTTCCATAGAGGTAGTTTACTCCTTTACCTAGGCCGTTATCTAAACTTTTGCCCATGCTGCTCGAAAAGAGAATGGTTGCTAAAGAGGTGCCACACGATAATCTCCCAAAGTTCGCTAGGTTTGATGCCACCAAGACTTATGCTTACCACATGGGTGAGAAGGGGCATAACACTGACAATTGCTTCGCACTGAGGAACAGAGTTCAAAACCTTATCGATAAGGGGATCCTAACTTTCAAGGAGGCTGTGCCGAATATGCAATAAAACCCATTGCCTAATCACCCATAAAATGTGAACATGGTCTGCAAAGGTGTAAAGTGGGTATAGGTTTCCTTTTAAGGTCGATGTCGCTAAGCTATATGGAGTTTTATTGTTGGCTGGACATTGCGAGGGAAGAGGTGATATACCTGTCGGGGAAAAATTGTCGGGGAAAAGATGAGATGCATTTCCAAAATGATTGATATGGGAGTAATTCAGCTCGCCAAGAAAGAAGCAACAGACGTGATAATGTTATATGTTGCAATTGACGTGTCCTCCAAAAACTTCATTTGCGAGATTGATTGGGAGGAATTTGGGCCTTTGGTTGAAAGATTTAATGCTGCGGGAGTTACTGATGAAGGAGTCATAACCAAAGAAACAGAACCTCCAATGACAGAGGAGGAAGAGGAAGATGTCGATTTCCTAATCATGTGGAGTGATGATGAGTTCACCATTGACCTCGAAACAGACAAGGAGATGAATAGTTGGGATTATGAGTTCATGGAGCTAGCTCGTAGAGACGGTGAAGTAGTTGATACTCTGGGGCAGCCAAGTGGAAAGTATGACTTTTATGTCAAGTACACACTGTCGCGACCTATATTTCGTCGAATCTTAGACTAAAGGATTACTGAGTTAATTAACTAACCTAAATCGGACTCTCCCAAGTCCTACCTAATCACAACTTAGGTTCATTTAATTTTCAATCAAAAGATGTTCAATTTGGAGTAGCTACTAATCATTTCTTAGTAGGTTGATTAGAAACCTGAAAAAAGTAATGGAAGAATTACTTTATTTCTACGAACCAGAGATTATGAGTTTAGGGACTTGCTTACGCTAGACATTTATCTAATGCCTTTTTGGTACCTTTCATTTTTATGAAAAAATCATTTGATAGGCAGCTTGATTGGATTTTAACCTAGAGCACTAAGCATAGGTTATCACACAGGTATGCAATCAATGAAATAAAAATCCACAAATCAAGTGATAAATGGCACGGAGCACACGCCAAACAATTAAGTTCCCTCTTTTTGATTTTTGCTTTTTTAGGAAAAAGACTAACCTATATGCAATGCATGAAATTAATCTAAATGTAATAACACAAGAAAATGATATGCAACTACATTATGTGGCATGCTAAATTAATATGCCGTTAATATAACTAATATGCAAACTACATGATTAATTAATCTAATGACGGCCAAACATGAATGCGCCTAAACTATATGACCAAAAAAATAACGTGGCATTACTAAGTAGATGACGTGCATGAACAATATGCTAAATGACATGGAAATGCAAATGAATTACTTTTATGATTTTCGAAAATTAACAAATTAAAAAAAAATCTATTTTATTAAAACTAGGAAAGGAAACCTATCCTATTCCTAAAAAATAAAATAATAAGGAAAAGAATAAGAAAATTCTATCTTAGAATTTTAATCCTATCCCAAGATGTTATCCTATTAAGGAAACCTATCTTAAGATATTCTAAAATTCTAATCAAGATAACCTAAAATTCTATCCTATTTAAACTAGGAAAATGAACTCAAAAATCTAAATTTAGCTATAAAAAAAATTCCGAAAATTATCTAAAAAAAATTCTGAAAATTCTAATTAAGGATGCAATCTATCCTAAAAGATGCAAGCTAATCTACACAATTTTTTAGATTTTTAAATCATGCGAAGATAATAATAAAGATAACAAAATCAATTGGACAATTCAAATAAGGAAAGCATATAACCAACTTGATATCTCATAGCTATCTTTAAATTCAATAATTAATCTAAAGGCTTATAGATTAATATATCAAATTTAAAACCCGCGATAATCAATAATTCATCTAAGGGCTTATAGATGAAATTAATGATAAATGCGGTTGCTAAATTAAGGAACACCTATGGCTCAAAATAGGAAAGTTAGATATGCATAGGGAAAATCAAATATTTCAAAAAGATAAGATAGAAAATCTCACCTTTTGAAAAATATTCTTTCCTAACTTGAATAGACTTGGGATTTCGGATTAGATCAATGCTGAGGGCTAGGGTGGCAGGCGCAAGGTGGTGACTCGCCGGAGGGTGGTTGCGACGGTGGTGTGTTCACGGCCAAGGATCCGATCGTCTATGAAGTCTCAGGAAAGTGGCGAGACTGAGCAATAGGTTCGTTGTCAACGAGATCACACGATGTGAAACTCGGCATTAAGACTAGCAACGTTGTGAGGGGTCACAGCTTCGTCGAAGGGTCAAGGACTAATACTAGCAACAAAACTTGAGGATTCCAATGCAAAGACCACTAGATTGGTCTCATGGAATCTGCACCAAATAATCAAACACAACAGTAACCACAATCTTCAAATAAAAAAAAATCATCTTAGGAGTCAACGAGGAGAAAGTTTTCATCTCTTTTTTTTTTTTGGCTTTTTGCGAACTGTAGCGCTCGATTCCTCTCTGTTGGATGTTGGGTGCTACTGCAAGACTTCACTGGACACCTTGGTAGATCATCACCATTGATGTAGGAGGATCCTTTGCTGGTGATCGTCGTCAAAGATCACACCTCGGTTGAACAGCAGGTCGTCTTGGATGGGCTCGCTCACGATCGTGACCCGTGAGCGTTGCCTCACGGCCACTCACGGATCGGCGGCTAGACAGTGTTGCTCATCGCCTCGGCTTCACATTGACTGGATGGAAGCAACAAGCAACGACCGACGGGGACGTGCGACTGAGGGGACTCTCGACCGTGAAGATCACACGGCCACTAAGAGGAAGGCTCGGCTATCGAGTTCTCTTCCTCTCTTTCACTCACGTGTATTCGCTCCCAAATTTTTGAATGAGAATTGTCAACCAAAAACCTTGAGGCATAAGGGTGCTTATATAGATAATATTAGGTCAAGCTAGGTGCTTCAGCTCTTAATTATTTGTAAAATTGACTCCAAAATTACAGCACCTTTTAGTCAAGTCCCTGGAGGTTCAAATCGAATCAAATTTGGCTCCTATTTGTTGAATGAATTTTGATCAAGCCTAGTACATGGGCTAGTCGAAATTTAGATGATGAAATAGGCCAAATTTGCTTCCCGCCGTGGGCTTAGTCTAACTTGTTTTAGCTTGTCCGCCGCTGGTTTGATAAATATGCAAATGAATGTTATGCATGCTGAAAATTACACTAAAGAAATGATTTAACATTTTTGGTAGGGGCCGGGGTGGGTCTCCAATTTTCATGCAATTAATTAACTCAAATGGTTAGTCAAAATTTAGGTGTCAACACACACCTCCCTCGAGTTTCTATGTCGACCTTAAGAATATCATCCCCGACGGATAGGGTGGTATGGATGACATTACTCCTACCAAGCAAGACGATGAAATGGTGGCCATGCTCATAGATTTGATTGAGGACAACGATTCGTACAAAGTAGGTGAGGAAGGGATTGAGCCCATTGTCATCAAGCTACTATGTGATGACCTTGAGTCCGTCAAGATACAGGATGAGGCTTTAACCCCTATTGTGATAGAACTGTCGCAGTTTGAAGATGAGGTAGAGTTGCTTTATGATACCAAGGCTATACTGTGGGATTACGGGTCAAGTAGAGTCGATGTCGTGACTTGGTCTAGGCGATGTTATCCACCCAACTTCGGGGTAGAGAAAAAAGCTGTGATTGACGAAGATGTTAAGCAATTTTTTGCTATAATTAAGACTAGCGAATTCCAAGCGGTTGATCAACTAAGGGAAATGCCCACACAGATATCATTGTTGGATTTGCTTAAGTCTTCGAACAAACACAAGAGAGCCTTATTGAAAATCCTCAACGAGGTCCATATCCCCGAGACTATTAATGATGAGTAATTAGAAGGATTTGTAGGGTCAATCCTTCTAAAAGATCAAATTTCATTTTCCGATGGGGACTTTCCTAATGAGGCCTAAGTTCACAACAAAGCTTTATATAAATCTGTGAGATGCCGAGACAATATGGTAGCGAGGGTCGTGATTGATAATATGTCTGCTCTAAACATTTGTTCGTTGGCAACAGTTCGTCATCTTGGGATCAATCTAGAAAAGATTCAAACTGCCAAGTCGACTGTCTGTGCATTTGACTGGATGAGAAAAGATGTGATAAGAAAAATAGAGCTAGAGCTCTTTATTGATCCAGTAGCTTTTACCGTGCTATTTCAAGTTCTCGATATCCCGAGTGCCTTCAATTTCCTGCTGGGAAGGCCGTGGATTCACACCGCTAAAGTCGTTCTGTCTAGCTTGTACCATAAAGTAAAGTTTGTGGTGGACAAGAAGCTCATCACCGTACATGGTTAGATAGATTTCAAAGTCTTCCATGATACCACGATCCTTTACATAGAGCCCAAGATCAATGAGGAACCAAGCTACCACTCATTCGAGTTGGTCTCTATGATACATGTGCCTGTAGGGGCGCTCGTGAAGTATCAAGAGCTTTCGAAGCCACGATCATGTCTGAGAAAATTTTTCTTGAGAATGGATCTGTCCCCAGAGGAAGATTGGGGATATATGGTCATGGCATTCAAACTCATATTGAAGCCTTCAAAGGATACAAAGGGAGATGTTTAGGCTATGTTGAAGAGCAAGACAAGCTCACTATCCTTGGAGGCTGAGGTACCTAAGGAGTTCAGGGCAACCGAGTAGGCCGAGGTTATCATGGAGGCCGTTTTGGCAGAGGCTGAGACCGGGTTAGCTTACTCGATCATTCCCTCAATGAAATGTTTGTCAAATCCTGCACAGTGCTTCAAAAGGAGCTAGATATCGAGATCTCTCTCGACCTTTTCAATGATGAAGACTGCGTTGGTGTTATTATCATTGAAGATGAGCCAGCTAAAGAGCGTCCCCACCTCCTTGAATAGGGATGCCGTTTATCCTTTTGCAATTTCAATTTCCTACGTGGGAATCGTTTGTTTATTTCCTTTATGAGAACTTAATTCCCCCTTAGATTTTGAGCCGTTGGTTCAAGGGGGTCTCTTTTGTAAAATGGCCTTATCTTTTCTAATTCAATAAAATGCATATACACGTTTATTAAGGACGTGTGGAAGTACACCAAATTGGGCCGATGACGAAAACTGATACATACCCCAAGGCTTGGGCTTCTACACGTTTCCTAATTTTCAAGAACATACTTTAGGAACAACAATGTCCGAGGATATGAGGGCAAGTTCCCTAAGTTGTTCTTCTTCAAAGCATACTTTTTTAAAGTGTTTCAAAACAGCATGCATCATTTATTACATAAATATGTACTAACTGTTTGTATCACATGTCAGGCATAACATCTTGCATTCACATGATAGTTACATTTGTGGCTTAGGCTCACATGATGTCAATCTCTCCGATTCTGACAGCGATAGTGATCACAGAGATATTAAATGTGATTGGGATCGCCACGAGTAATTTAAGCCGTTAACTGCAAAGCAAACAGTTGCTGTGAATCTCGGTAATGATCAGAATGTCAAAGAGACTAAGATTGGGGGAAATCTCTCCCATCTTGAAGTCAAGAGGATGGTTGATCTTTTGAAGGAATACCAAGACGTGTTTGCTTGGTCCTATGCCGATATACCGGGTTTAAATCTCGAAATTATGGAGCACAAGTTGCTGCTTGATTCGAATGTGCCACCTAAAAGGAAAAAACTTAGAAGGACGAAGCTAGAATTGTCAAAGAAAATCAAGGAGAAAGTCATGAAACTCTTGGGTGTTGCCTTTATTGAGGCGGTATAATACCCCGATTTGGTTGCAAATGTTGCCCCTGTAGCAAAGAAGGATGGAGAATTAGAATATGCGTGGACTATCGAGACTTGAATCAGGCGAGCCCAAAAGATGACTTCCTACTGTCACACATCAACGTTTTGGTGGATAGCATAGCTGGTTATGAATTGGTTTCCTTCATGGACGGATTTTCCAGATATACTCAAATTCGAATGAAAGAAGAAGACAAAAGTAAGACATTGTTCATTACCCCATAGGGGACATTCTGCTATAAGGTGATGCCTTTCAGATTGAAAAACGCTAGGGCAACCTATTAGAGAGCTATGGTCACTCTATTTCACAACATGATGCATCGCAAAGTAGAAGTCTATATGGATGATATGATCGTCAAGTCGAAACGGGGTGAGGACCACGTCTAAGTCTTGAAAAAGCTACTCGATCGTCTCCGAAAATACAAGCTAAAGCTTAACCCCACAAAATATGTATTTGGAGCAAAATTCAGAAAATTATTAGGATTTATGGTTAGTAGCTGAGGCATCAAGATCAATCCGCCTAAGGTCAAGGCCATATGTGACCTTAAGCCCCCGTCAATAGTCAAGGAAGTATGGAGCCTCCTAGGAATTTTGAATTATGTGGCGAGATTCATATCTCATTTATCTGAAATGGCGAAGCCTTTCTTTAAGCTTTTGAAGAAGAACGCCAATGTAGAATGGGATGAAGAGTGCCAGAATGCCTTCGAGAAGATCAAGTGATACTTAACACAACCATCGATCCTTGTCCCATCAATTATGGGGACTCCTTTGATATTTTATTTAACGGTCCATGATGAGTCGCTGGGAGTCATGCTCGCTCGAAAGAGACCAAGCGATGGGAAGGAATTTGCAATATACTATCTTAGCAAAAAGTTCACCACGTCTGAGAGGAGCTACTCAAAGGTCGAGAAGACATGTGTAGCTTTAGTTTGGATATTACACCGTCCGCGGCAGTATACCCTTCATCATCAAATCCATGTTAGTGATAGAGAATGATTTGATTAGATACCTTTTAGAGAAGCCCGCATTGATTGGAAGGTTGGCCAAATGGCAGGTTCTCATTTCGGAGTTTAATGTACAAAACATGTCACAAAAGTCCGTCAAGGGTAGAACTATCACTGATATGCTAGCTGAGAGCCTTATCGGAGTTGAAACTATAGATGATGCGAATCTGGTAGACGAGCAAATTCTCTTTGTGTCTAGAGACAAATGGAGGATGTTCTTTGATGGTGCAGTTAACTTATCTGGTTCTGGCACCGGGGCAATTCTCATTTCCCCAGATGGTCAACACTATTCCGTTGTCGCGAAACTTGTGTTTTCGCGTGCCAAGAATATCGCAGAATATGAAGCTTGCATCCTTGGCTTTCAATATGTCATCGAAATGAAAGTCCAAATACTACAAGTTCATGAGGATTCTATGCTTATCATCCTTCAAAGTGAAGGGGAATGGCAAACCCAAGACTCGAAGTTGATCGCATATCATGATTTCCTCGAAGAGCTAGTGAGGGAATTCGAGGACATATCCTTTAGCTATTTGCCAAGATCAAATAACCAATTCGCCGATGCATTGGCAACTCTATCCTCGATGCTGCTAGTCATGGACGGATTGTACATTGATCCCTTGAAAATTGAAATCCTCAAGAGTCTAGCCTATTACATGAGAATCGAAGAGGAACCCGATGGTGAACCGTGGTTCCACAACATAAAAAATTATCTCTAGAAAGACGAATTTTCTCAAAGAAGTGAGGCTGCCAATAGAAAATACCTGATCAAGCTGGCATCAAAGTTTTCCCTCAGCGGTGAAACGTTGTACAAGAGATCATTCAATTCAATTTTGCTGAGGTGCATAGATATATGCAAAGCCAATCAACTAATGCAAGAAATACACTAAGGGGAATGTGGCCCGCATATGAATGGCCATCTTTTGGCAAGAAAAATCATGAGATTAGGTTATTATTGGTTGACTATGAAGTCAAATTGTATTCTTCACATGCGATATTGTTACCAGTGTCAAGTCTATGGCGATAAGATCAAAGTGCCACCAAATGAGTTATACCAGATGTTCGAAGCGTGGCCTTTCTCTATGTGGGGCATCAACGTTATCGGGCTGATCAATCCAAAAGCATCAAATGGAAATTGATTTATCCTAATGGCCATCGATTATTTTATGAAGTGGATTGAGGCCAACTCATATGCCAATGTTATAGCGAAGAACGTGGCTAAGTTTATCCGCAACGATATCGTTACCCATTATGGAGTTCCTGAAGCAATCATCACCAACAATGGATCCATTATAAACAATAAGGTGGTGGATGAACTTTTAAGCGAATTTCAGATTCGTCACCTGAATTCGTCTCCATATCGCCTGCAAATGAATGGAGCAATAGAGGCGGCAAACAAGAACATCAAGAAAATTTTATCCAAAACAATCGAGAACTATAGAGATTGGCATGAACGATGGCATACGCATTGATGGCATATTGAACGTCGATTTGAACTTCGATTGGGGCAATGCCCTTTTCTTTGGTTTATGGAATAGAAGTAGTCTTGTCGGTGGAAGTAGAAATTCATTCATTGAGGATTCTCTTAAAAATTAACCTTTCCAAAGCTAAATGGGTTCAGCAGAGATACGAGCAATTGAACATGATTGAAGAAAAGTGGTTGAAAGCCTTGTGCCACAGACAAAGTTACCAAAAGCGAGTAGCCAAATCATTTAATCGTAAGGTTCGACCAAGGAGCTTTTAGGTCAATGATCTTGTCTTGAAGAAGGTCTTAACCATGATTCAGGATCCTCATGGGAAATTCACACCTAATTATGAGGGCCCTTACATTGTCAAGAAGGTCTTGCCTGAAGGAGCCTTAATCCTTGTAGAAATGGATGGACAAGAGTTGCTAAAACCTGTAAATGCTGATGTTATCAAGAAGTATTATCCATGAATGAAATTTGGGGGCTAGTGTGCCCCCCTTTCGCAAAAAACCTGAGTCATTCTAGAACATTTGTATAGCATAAATACCATGCATATCATTTGCATGTTCGTTCATTTCGCAGGTCCAAGGTCGAGTAGACCAAAGGGAAGCAACTAATGAGGAACCTTTCGCGAAGGCAAAGGTGTGTCGTTCCAAATTGTCATTTCCAAAGGATATGCGCTGATATAATTCCTTTTGTATACTGACAGGAAATCTCAACAAACCGACTTACCAGCCAACACAAGCCAAGTAAGTACCCTTTTCCCTTGAATGTCAAGTATCTCCAACAGATCACTCTCGGACAGGGACATTTAAAATCATTTCAAAAACCTTTTCGAAAATCTAAATAAGTGTTCAAAAGAAAAAATCAATTTAGAATATGATTTCCTATGACTTTTGAATGGAGCAGTGTATTTGATCATTCATACTTTGATTCATGCATTTTCTATCAAATCCCCATGGAGGGTGTTTTGAAACAAATGATTTCCAAGAAAAAAAAAGGAAAATGTTAAGCATACCGGGTAGGTGCCTTCAGAATGACGAAAGGCAAGCCAAGACCAAACACGTCCCTACACACTTTTGAGAGTTGAGCAGTAAGAGAACACCATGTCTCAAAATGTAGGGTTTATTCATTTTGAATACATGATCAAGGTGATGAAAGGCATTTTCTTCATTTCCCTAAACACTTGCGCAAATCCCTTGCTAGCCACTTTGAGCCTAAATAGGGAGATTTCCTTTTCCAAATTACCCTTGTCAAGAACCACCCTACATCGGAGTAGATGGAGGTAAGTTAGATGACACATGAGAGAAAAATGACTAGAGATTTTCCAAACTACACTCGCATTAATCTTCATGAGATGCTTTGCATAAAACTCAAATTAGGAATTTGAGTGCTCTGGGATGACGAAGAGCGATTCGCTCTCAATCTTATATACTTTATCCTTTGTTTAACCTCTTGGGCTTATTATTTCATTTCTTGAACCCTTGTCGGTGATCATAGACTATACACCAGGGCAAGCGAATAAGCGCCATTTTTAAATGACATTAGGAACAAATCAAGACGTCGAGAACATCTAGGATCATGAAAGTCCCAAAATTCTAAGCGTTCTAGGGTTCACCAATTCCTCGTGGCGAAATATGAGGTGGCGTTTTTTTGGCAGCCTTGCATTGTTTTGGGTTTTCCCTGAAAAGAAAAGAAAAAGAGCAAACAAAAATAAAAGAGAAAAAGAAACCAAAAAGAAGAAGAAGGGAAAACCCTAGAATTTGAACCAGTGAGCAAAAATGGCCAGAGGGAAACCTATTCCTTTGTCAATTCTATAATTGTATCCCTAGTGGAACGAGTTTGCAGCATGAAATGCTCAGCTGAATTCAATTTGCAATTTCTTCAATGACTTCTCCCCAAACAGAGTCAATTTAATCCCTAACGAAGTCCGAATCCAACATGTGGCTAAAGACCAAATACTCCCAGCGATGATCTTGAAGACCGAAGACCGGTGACAAGATAGTGATGATCATCGACCTCAGCCTTCCCTATATATTTTCTGAGTCAAACTGAGCCTTTTCATTCCCCCATCCCTAATTCGAGTCTACGTTACCACCCGTTGAAGTCTCTTCCGAGTAGGGCACTTAGATTAATGTAGAGTTTATATGTCTTAAGCTTTGCACGAAGAAGTACAAACAATATTATTTCTTCTTATTTTGCAGGATTCTTGACTTGTAAAGCCGAAGCAATTAATGAAAATTTATTTTCAAAAGCCTTGACTCAAAAGAGTCCACATTGAACACCATTGACTAAACTAGCATTACGGTCCTTTAAAAGACCTTTTGGGTTGGTCAAATTGTATTAATTGTGAACATCCTCGATAACCTTTGACATAGGTTATGAGAGAATTCTTTCCCCAAATGTATTCAAATACCCTACACTAATGGTTGGGATCCCAAATCTCTTCCTGAGAACCATGGTGAGAAGACCCTTCTGATCAAGGTACAACAATTTGGTATGTTTTAGCATAATCTTTTGAATTTAGCAAAATCATTTTGCTCACAACCTCTTCTTTAAAAGGAAGTTTTGATGGTTAATGGCATTCGTCAACCTTTGAATATTGATTGCATTGAATGATGTTCAAAAGTTCTCATGCATTTTAAAACTAAATATCCGTTGATTTGCCTAAGGGCAATCTCAAAATCTTTGCAAAATCCCTCACCTGAACAAGGTGCATTTTTGAAATTCTGTTAGACTCACCACGTGTAGCCTCGAAAACCCTTTCAAAGAAATCAATCTCCAGTGGATATTTCCCTAGTGGAGTTCTCACAAATTTCCCTCTAATTAGTGAAATGCGGTCATGGAAGACATTTTGAAATGATTAGCTAAGTGTGGTTATTAAAACCATTTTCATATGATTAGCCAAGTGCGGTCATAAAAAATTCCTTTTATAGTCTTCTTGCAGTGAACGTGGGTCATAGCCTTGGAATCCCTCCTAGTGATCGTGGCCCATAGCCTCAGAAGATTACTCAATTAAGCTAACCCCTGCGAGTGTACATGGGTGGCTTTCTCAAGAGGACAAGTAATCCAATGCCTGGTTATACTCCTTACCCTTTTTTTTCAAGAGGTCAAGTAGCCCGATGTCTGGTTATTCGCCTCTTGTTCCTAATAAGGTAATTAATCCTAACCCAGTTATTTATCGAGCAAAAAAAAAAAGGGGGTGGGGGGGCGCTCCTCAAGAAAGAGAGAGAGAGAGAAGCATATGGAAATGTATGACAAACGTTCTAATGGCTAGAGGTAAGCTTCAAAGGTACGTCCTCGATCAAATGTCATTTTTCTTTTCTTTCCTTTCATTTCCCCGCATTTCTTTCTCGAGCCAGTCGACTAAAAATTCTGATATCATTTTGTCTTTGAGAGGAACCTCTTCGAACTTCCTCTTAAAGTGGGGCAACTGTTGACACCTGATTTTTAACCAATCAGTTTTTTTAAAGTAAAACTTGGAATTTGAGTTTTGATCACGACAAAACCATTTTTCAAAATAAAAAAAGAGTCATTTATTTTAGATAGCATTAATTTCAATTTGAGTTCCTACATGTTAAAATCATTTAAGCATTAATGTGATATCCGTAAATTTCAACTAATGTACTAAAATCGAATTCAATGGATTTTAATCACAAATTCTAATCCGACTAAGAGTATGAGACATTACTTCATCGAAATTTCAAAGTTTATCGATAAACCCTAAATTTCCAAATAAGTTATGATAAGCCGGAAATTGAGAACCAAAGAGAGCCCATGGGTTTGGTAAGGCCCAATGGGCCTCACTTCTTCAAAATTCAGCCACCAAGAGGCCCATTAAGAGAAAATTACATTTTTGCCCTAAAAAGCCCATTTTGGCCCAGATAAGGAGCCCTTTAGATATCAAGCCCACCAAGCCCATTAAATTCAAGTCCAAAGCCCACGTGAGTAGCGCCAAACCCTCGTGAATAGTGCCAAGGGTGAAAATTACCATATTAACCCTTCTAGAAACTTTGAATTTAGGGGACACATTAATGGGCAAGAGACAATTTTGATAAATGCAAAGTGAAGACTTGGTGAAGAAGTGAGAGGACATCTTAAAGTAGAAGACTTCCACTCTCTCTCTCTCTCTCTCTCTCTCTCTCTTTCTCTCTCTCTTCTTTCCCTTCAATTATTTGCCTTAAGATTGTCTTGGATTCTATAAGGTAAGTTTAATAAAATTTGAGATTGCATTTATGAGTGATAATAATGCATTGGACTTTCAAGACAACTCTCTTTCTCACTCTCACTCTTACTCTCACTTTCTCTCTCTCTTTTCCCCTTGGTTCGGCCACACCCCCCTCTCCTCCATTTTCTCTCTTTTTTCTCTCTTTCTCTCTTCACCATCACCCACTCGCCGTGCCATGCCCTTGCCGCGCCCTTGCCACGTTCGGATTGCTGTCGTCGCCGTCAATCGTAGTCATTGTCCGTTCGCCCGTCCATCGTCGTGCCACCGAAGCCAAGCCGTCCCTATGCCATTGCTGCGCTGAGCCTAGCCACACCCTTGCCATTTGTCGCCGCCATTAAACTAGTGAGTTAATTCCATAATCTTTGGTTAGATTGTTAATTATGTTTAGGGTGAGATTAAGTGAGGTTTAGAACTAATTGTGGTGGATTAATTGATAGGCTATCTTGATAAGTGGAGTAGAAAATGGTGATAAGTTATCATGAAGTGATAAGTGATTGAGATAGGTTATCAAGGAAAGTAATAAGTGGAAGTGATAACCTATCAAGGAAAGATGATAAGCTATCACCAAAAGGGTGATAAGTTATTAGCATTTAAGTGATAAGCTATCGGTAATTATGTGATAAGCTATCATCAAAGGAATGATAAACTATCGAGGTTTGATTGATAAGTTGTTAATTAGTGTACCTTGTGCTTGTGATATGTGGTATTTCTATACATGCTTTTATGTGATTTGAGGTGTGGATTGCCTTAGAAAGATGATTGTCTCTTGAACTATCGTTTCCTAGTTGAAAAGAATGCAATTTTTGGCATATAAATGGTAATTCACATGGTGTCGTGCTTGGATGTTAAGTTTTAGGTGTTGAAATAATCTAGGATGCTTGAAAAATGAAGTACATAAAGTTTGACGGGATAAACATGTCCATATGATCACGAACTTGGAGTACTGACTTTTTTGTGTAACATCGTCTTAGCGGAGATAAGTTAACCAAATGCCCAATATCTTTTTAATGGTCTCGAAAGTAAGTAGCCCATATTGAGGGCTAGTACATATAAACTTCTTACGATTAACAAGTAGATAAATAAAGTGTGTTTTGCTAATGATTGTAGTTCTGCTGTTTTTCCTACTATCCCTGTTGTCGTAATTGTTTGGGTGTTTATTAATCATTTCTGCTTGCGTTAATCAAAAGACAAAAAGAATGGGTCGACGACGTGTCTTGGAACATCGCATTCAAAATGACCCAAGAAAAGTAACAGGATCGTCACGCACTCGAGGGTTGAGGCGTGACATCCCCATTTTATTGGTTAAAATGGTTAAAATGGTTAAAATGGGGCTATCATGCCCCGATTCTATTTGCCTAAGGCTCGGGTGCGCGACTTCCCTACATTGGTTATTTAATTGCGACGTCTCAGGAGGCATCGCTGACCCATTCTTTTATCTTTCAATTAACACATGCGGAAGAGAATTTTACATCACCCATCCAATAACAATAACAGGATAGCATGGAAAACACATACACAAAAGCATATCTTATTTATATGTATCACGACCCATATCGAAAGTTAGTCAAATTACACACCATTTACTCAGGCCTTTTTCAATTACACCAAAAAGAGATCAGTCAGGGTTAACTTAACTCTTTCTATCTACTTCCAATTCTTGGCTTACGGGAACACCGAAACAGACGAAACGAACATCCATCACTAGAGGCCTGAAAAATGGTTAAACAACAACGATGAGATAAACTCAGGAAGTAATTCAGGCCATGACTATTCTACTCAAATAGTTATATCACAATTAAAGAGTTGGCAAAATACGACTTTCAAGTCCCACTATGATATGTAGCCCAAGAATTCAATAATTCAAATTTCATTATCAACATAATGATAATCATATCATCCATCGTGCCCCTTTTAAAACTTGACACCGTCAGAAGTCAGTCTTTCCATTGACTCACTAGCTCGTCACCATAGACATATGATTATTGCAAGTTGAGATCAAAGCATGTAGGCAATAAAACCGCCCATGCAAAACGTGTCACACCCGTCGTCTCTTACGTACGGAATATTCATCACGCGGCCTTACTAGGCCGTCACAACCACAAATCACCACTTTCCTTTCAAAATACTAAAACTTCTTAAACATCCACACATTTGACCATCGATGGGAATTCCAATCCGACATAAAATCATACTTTTCCACCATCTCAACGACTAACAATCTCATCGATATAAACATTTCTTTTCAACGCTTTCACCAACGATCACTAGTCTCACACGACTACCCTTCGACTTCATGTGTAACTTTTAAGACACTCTCCACCTCTAACCACAATATAAAAGGTTGAGAAGAAGAGAAATGGCGAGACTACTCGTCTTAGGTTTGTCCGCGACACTAGATCCTTTGCTTCCTCAAGTTTTGCCGATGTTCGAACTTCACATAGGGAGAGAACGGGCGAGTTTTAAGGAAATAAAAGATGAGAATTGAGAGGAAAAGAGAGAGTGTGGTGGAGATGGTGATGAAGAGGGAAAGAAATGAACTAAGGGATAAGCTATTTATAATCTCTTGAAAAATTGCCAATAATGCAATATTGCAATTAAAACCTATAATCTATTCTAGCTTAGGTCTTCTTAATGTGCTCTCATCCAAGAAAATTTAATGCAAAGAAGACTTTTTTTGCAAACTTCTTAAGCAAGTCTCATAATAGGCTTGCATGGCTACTAATCTTATGCCTCCTTAATTAACTACTATCCAAGCAAAATTTAATGTCAATAAGACTTCTTACAAACTTCTTCACAAAGTTTATCTTCTTAGCATTAAAGACAACAAATGTCTTCTAATCCAATTTTGTCTTCTAAGAGAGAGAGTGGAAGACTTCTTGTCCAAGTTGTCATCTTACTTCTTCACCAAGTTTGGCAAAAAAAACTCTAATCCTTTTTTGTCTTCTTTCTCACAAATATATCTCTTAAAATAGGATTTCTAGAATGGGCAATTTGGTAATTTCACCTTTGACACTATTCATATGGGCTCAAGCTTAGGCTTGATTATGAAAATGGGCCTACTTAGGCGCCTATTGTGGCTTGAGGCCCATTGGGCTTCCGAGCTCAGCTCGCGTCTACTAGTCCAAAAATTAACGGTCTAATGATGCTTAAACCATTTCTACATCTCAGGCTGGGTCCAATTGAGGATGTCACACTAAAATTGAAATCAATGCTATCTAAAATAAATGACTCTTTTTTTTGTTTGAAAAATGGCTTTGTCGCAATCAAAACTCAAATTTTCAGTTTTACTTTAAAATGACTGATCGGTTAAAAATCAGGTGTCAACATTTGTTTGCTAAATGTCCATGCAATCTTGATAGCATTTTACAATCCTAAAATCAAAGCCATTTTTGTAGGTGAGCATGCAACATGTTTTTGTGATTTTCTAATTTAAAGATCTAGGCTAATTCTATCATAAGAAGAAAATTAACAAGTAAAGTATTAGAAAGCGATGCATAAAGTAAACACCTAAGTAATTTAAAGCGAGCAATTTTAAGTGCAATAAAGTAAAATCCGCAACTCGTCGGGTATTAATAATTATAAACTTTACATGAGTTTAGAAAGGGACCGGAAAGGACATCGGTTGATCACCGTCACCAACTGTTGACACCTAAATTTTGGCTCCTCATTTAGGTTTAATTTAGAAATTTTTTTGGTAAATTATTTTGCATGAAAATTAGGGATTGACCTCTGCCCCTACAAAAAATATTTAAATTAATTACATTTAGTTTGCATTTAGATTTCGGAAAATTTTTCATTAATTTTCAGCATAGTTAAATCATGCATTTTCTCATTAAAATTAGATCGGGGACTGAATCAGACAAGGCCATTTAATTGTAAAAATTCAGCCAAAGCACAGGGGATGGGCTGCCAAGTTCTACAATTTTTTTTGGGATAAATTAGAGCCTAATCCAGCCCGCTTAATTTAATATTTGGGTTAAAGCCTTTTTAATCTTAAAAAGTCCATAATTAATTAAGAAAAAGGCCAAAATTAAGCCTGAAAAAGGGAAATGAGCTCATTAAAAGGCTAAGCTTGGCCCAACTCATACCAGGGGTTGGCCAAACCTGCCAGGGGAATTTGAAAGGAAAAAGGCTCATTGGGGGCCAATTTACAAATATAGGAAAGTTTGGGGGCCAAAGTGCCAATATCTAAAAATTGAAAAAAGCCTTGTAACCTTTATAAATACCCTATTATAAGCTCTGAAGGAAGGGGGACGTGATTATCATAAAAATTTGAGGCAAAGAGAGAGAGAGAGAGAGAGGTCGAGAGAGGTCGAGAGAGAGGAAGAGGGAGAGCTTGGCCTGCAACCCGCAGCTGAGCCCTTTTGTAGCCCTCGCTGCTACCCATTGTAGCGACCGTCCCATCTCGATGTGGTGTCATTCCAAACTACAATCAATGTAGTTTCTGAGGAGCCCAAGAGATCATCGCAAGGGGTCCCAAGTGTGAAATTCTACTTGTGAGAAGAACCCCAAGCGGCTTGGTTTGTGCCTAGAGACAGAGGTCAGACTAACCTCAAGCAATTTTCTCAAGGTTGGTTCGTGTGGTTACCAAACCTAGAAGAGTCCGATCCTATGTACATATAAACTACGTGTGTTGTATTTCCAAGAAGTGTTTAGATCCACATCATATGAATCCTAGTGAAGGAGATCCAAGCACATGAAGGTAGCCTAGCAATTAGCCTTCACTTGAGAGCAAAACAGAGCACATTACTCTATTTTTGTTCAGTTCACTGATCGAAGCCACTCCAGCCGACGGCGAACACTCCCAGGTGTCCATTGGTGTTCCTTGAAGTTCCAAGTGTATCCCCAATCAAAGCCTAGTTGAAGATGAAGCTGCGAAAGTCCTTGAACCAAATGCCCACAAGGTATTCGACGAATTGCCCGAGAGGGAGTCCGAGTTCCATCACCGTCCAATCGCCATTTGCTACTTCCCTAGTGTTCCATAGGCTATTAGAAGTTCGATCGTGACTGGTGGTTCCTTGGTGGCCGGCCCTAGCTCACGGTTCGCAACTCCAAAGAAGGAAAGTTGATATTTACTCATCCGAATTAGGCAAGTATCAAATCTTTCTTTGATATTTTTAGATATTATTGCCTAATCTCATATTATGTGATCCCTAATGTTGATTTCAAGCTATTTTCATAATATCTTGCTATTCTTATCTTTTTGGGAAATTTTTTCAAAAAATTAAATTAAAAATAATTAAGGATTTTTATCCTTAATTAAGAAACCGACAACATGTGACATCGGTGACATATCTCGGTATTTAGATACTCCCTGGTAAACATGGAAATTGAAAGGCCATCTATGATATTATAGATTTGTTTTTTTGATTTTAAGTCAATTCTTTTAAATTAATTTAATTAATTTTGGATAAATTTTTCCTAAAGTTGAAGCAAAATTCGAAATTAATTTTAATGGGAAATAATTAGAAAGGTAGATTTTATTAGAAGATCTATCTTTAAAATCATCTTTAGCAAGATGTGATTTTTTAGAAATCCCATGTTATCACATATCATGAATATCTAGAAAGATAACATTTCTAGAACGTTATCTCATATGATAGTTTCATCTTTAATTAATATTGCATATAGGATAGATTGCATCCATTTTAGATAATATTCCATCTTAAAACATTTAGAATTAGGAATAAGATTATTCTAAAATATTTTTGGAATCTAATTCTAATTAATTCGTAAATATTAAAGATAATCTTCATTTAGGATAGTTCAAGTTTCATGCATTTCTTATTCCGAAAATCATAAAAAAAAAATATGAAAAATATTCGCACGTGCTTGCCATGTATTTGGTCATAATTTGTGACAGTTAATAGGCATGTCATTAGAATTAGATTATTAACTGCATGTCATCTTAGTATGAAAATTGCATTTCATTTTATTTTTATTAAACAAGTGAAAACCCAAAAAATAATTGCATCAGTCTAAGTCTTGTCACAACCTCTAATGAAAATTTTCTATTTGTTTGGAGTCGCCACTAGTCTATTTGGGATCGGCTAAAAACCGATCAAGACGCGGGAGTGTCGTCATGATTTTTACATAACTAGAGATTTTCTAGATTCGGGGACTTGGCTACATTAGTTATTCAACTAATACCCTTTCGGTACGTAAACTCAACCATTTTATTAACTAAAGTATCCAAACAATCTTTACCTAACATTTTATCCTAATCGGGCTAGGAAAGCAAATGACATTCAACATATTAAATGCGCAATCAAGTGAAATCAAATTGAAAATTGCAATCAACATCCTATGCATCGCCTCTAAATATAAAAGGGCATCCAAAATCCTATTCTAAAGCCCTAATTGCTTGTCCGATTTGAATTCGATTTTCTGAAGTTTTTTTTTTTTTTACTCGGACCGTGTCGAGGAACCCGGTTTGAGAGGGGTCAAGTCCGAACCCTAAAAGTCTAGATTAGTCTTTTTCTATTTATTTGATTTTTCTGAATTTTTCTGAATTTTCTAATTTATATATTTATTTTCTTTTATATTTTATATTATTTTATTTTTATTATCTGATTTTTTTATCCCTTTTTTATTATTTAATTTTTTTTATCTTTTCTTTTTACTCGAGTCTTCTTTCTGCCTAGGGCTTCCTGCTCAATCTTTATTTATTATTTATTATTTATTTTATTTATTTTTCTACTTCTGGTCTTCTTCTTCTTTGCGAATACTTCCTGCACTGAGGCCTCCACCTCCAACCTTGAGCTCACTGGACCCTCCACCGATGACCTTATCGGAGCTCATCACCTCTGAATGTCGACACCGGACCACCAACTCACCCTCACAGCCGACCAGTCGTGGCCGTTAAAGAATCGCCAGCAATGACCAAAATCCATTTTTTGGCGAACAAATTCTAATCAAAATTCAAGCAACAACAACATTTCTATCAAACGTCTGAACTTAGTCTAATTTAATGCTCTAGACCTACTCATATATCAACATAAGAAGCAAAGGAGGATAGGGAGCTGACACAGACGGATTTCATCCGTAAGCCGTCGTCAGAAAAACCAAGAAATGCTTCGGATTATGCACTCGTCCATGACCGGTATCAAGAATCACGAAAATATGCCACAAAAACATCAGAAATCACAGGATTAGACGAAGCTCGACTTCTAATGCACCAAAAAATGAAACGAATTTGACTTTTTACGGATCAATCCTACGGATCAATCTCTGACTATTCATTTAGGCAAATCATCAAGCATATGGTGGGCAGCGTTTTGTGGAGCTCATCTGGTTCGTCGGCACGAGGAAATGTTGGATATCATCGACAGCAGTGGCTGGAAGAGTTGAGCAATGCCCGACCACCGTGAGATAGCGATTGGAATGCGTGAACCTGCCTCCTTCGTGGTCTCTCCCTTTGCTTGTCGTGGCTTGGTTTGTCAGCCGAAAGATATTGCCGGAATCTAGTGACGGCGAGGACAGAAATGAGACTGACGAAGACCCTTCGGTGAACAGAATAGTTCTCCTTCAACAATGCCAGCGTTCTCGTTCCTCCCTCCTTGCTCTCACAAGCTCTCTCGGTCCTCTCTCTCTCTACCATCTTTTTTCAGAACCCCACTCTCCCCTCTCTGTGCGATCTTTTTTTCGAACCAACCGAGAACTCCCAAAATCCCTTTTTATCAGTTTTTGTAACTGAATTTCATAACAAACTCCCTTCTAGAAGCCCTAGCCAACTGTGATTTGCTTTGATTTCATTCTTTTACTATTCGCACACGAAGGGGATTTGAAGAAGATGATGAATAGTAACCGGGTCTTCCGGGTCGGGTCAACTTGACCCAGCAAACCCGATTTGGTCCAAAAATCGAAATTGAGCGCAAATTGATGGTTTTTTTTTTTTCACAAAATTGATACTACCTCGCGTTTCTAGGATATGTATAGGACTTAGTTATGGAGAAATTTGGACTAATTGTTGTGTCTAAGTGCAAAATCCCCAAATTCTCGAAATTGGGGTCAAGGTTGATTTTGTCTAATTGAGAGCCTTGCAGGCCTTTTTTCATGAAATTGACACCACCAATGCGTTCCGCATGGCTGATTATGCTTAGGGTAGGGCTCAATTTCGATCAAATTCGTTTCCTTGACCAAAATCCCCAAATTTGACTTAAAATGGCCTAAAATGTACCCAAATTTAGGGAAAATTGAATTTCTTGCCAAATTGTGAAATTGGCTTGTCCAATGTACAATTCTTGTTCGGGCTAACAATACAACCTAGAAGGAGGGTTGAATAGGTTGAGTGATGATTTCTAAAACTTTTCGCGGAATAACAACGAATCACTGTTGATGATTCTAAATGCTCGTGAACTAGTATGAGTGATGCTGAAGATCTAAATTAAATGATAGTGCAACATGTTCTTAGAAGGTTCGTTAGCAAGCAGATATGATGCTGATACTTAAATGTTCAGAGGTGATATAGTATGAATGCAGTAAGTAAGAGTGCAGATCACACAGAGATATATAGTAGTTCGGCTTAATAGGAAGCCTATGTCCACTCTCAGACTAACAGCCTTAACAGCGAGTTAATTCTACTAGTAAGTAGCACTGGTGATTACAATTGCTTCATGACGTTCCTCAGTAAGATAAATAACACTATCAAGACACGTACACTAGCCTTACACTTGTCTCACTAACATAGATGCTAATACAGTAAATCAGACAACAAACAGTCAATGAGCAATAGTGCTAGCAAGCACTGGCAAGCGAAGGCTTTGAAAAGTAGAACGAAGGATTTAAATGAAGCTCTTAGAAGATTGAAATCTCTTGTATCTGCTCTAAATATATCGCTTTTCTCTCTTAATAACACTCGTCCCTTTAGACTTAAGCTAATCTTCTCCTTATATAGACCTCCAGCTTGTATCGTAGCCATTGTAGCATCAACGGTGTAGATCTCGCCAAGGACAGAAAGGATGCCAGTTCTGTAGTCCGTACACAAAGACGCTAGGACGGATCATACGCCAGACGGTCAATATGAATATTCCTTATCCCTTAAGGATACCGTTGCCAGGACTGTCCTTTGTACTATGCCAGCTGCCATTGTCGCTGCTTTGTCGTTATTTGAGGAATCCAGCGATTAACTATTGCAGTATAAACCATTAACAGTTGTAATTACCAGTACAAAATCCACCATCATCACACCAACTTTGTCACTCTCTACATAAAAGTCATGTGCTTACCCCGAGTAATTTGGTGGACAATTATTACTGAAGATTGTAAAATTGTGGTGTCAATCTTAATACCTTTCATCAATACCAAAGATACTTATAAACACTATCTCCGATTGGTCCTTCCAAGTTGCCATAATATCCTCTCGTGACACTTGTTCACCTTCTTGTCTTCGATCAGGTTCTTGTCTTTGCTGACTGTATAAGATCAATGCTGATTACATTCTCATCAATGCCAAAGATACTCACGAACATTATCTTCACTAGTCCTTCCAAGCTATCATGATATCCCCTCATGGTACTTGTTCACCTTTTTATCACAAATCAGGTGCTTCTCTTTGCTGATGTAATATGATTACTGGTGATTATAACTTATTTTACCATCTACACTTGTCACGGTAAATATTAGAACTCGAGGTGATTTTGTGATTATCAAAATACCTTAGGGATGTTTTCCAACAATCTCCTCCTTTTTATGATAACAAAAACCATATCTCGCAGATGTGAAAAGTATTGAAGATATTTTGAGCAAGGTGCGTAAGGTAAAATGATCTGCTTAATCAGTTGATATATCCATTTCAAGAAGATAATGCGAACAACTTTATCAGATATGCATATAAATATCAGTACATATTTCATATGCGAAGTAATATATTTCTCCCTTTCTTGTCATAATAAAAAAGTATAAGAGTATAAAGAAGGGAAAGACACTAAACAACATAAGTTTCATTGCATTCATAAAGATAGTGAAAGATATAAGGACATAAGATACTAGTCATCACCACAAAAGATAAAAAGAATAGCTATAAGAAACATAACACAACATGTGCATGGGTAATGGTAGGTTTAGTATTTCTTGGCTTTCTTTTTGGTGGGTTGGCTCTCCTGAAAGGACATAGGTGATAGTCAAACAGGGTTATAGCATTCAAGTGAGAGGAGGGTCTCTTCGTTCTTCTTGAAATATTGTCCTTGAGCATTAACCATATGCTGAGAGTTGATGACGGCTGATATGATTTCTGCATTTGTCGATTTATTTGCTGAGGAGGACTCCCCCTAGCTTCTTGCTTTCTTGCGTTTTGGTCGAGGTGCTGGTGGTAGAGATAGCACAGATTGAGCAACTTCTAAACCTCTAAGTCTTCTCTCAACACTTTCCTTTAAGTGAAGAGCAAGAACTTCTTTGGCGATTTCATCATCTCCATTACCCATAGGGACAATAATCTTTTTGTTGTTAACCCATCCATCCTTAGTGATTTTCATAGACATCTTCATGATGGTTTCTTTGCCAATCTCCATGCTCTGAATCTTATCTACCTTAAGATCATCATTGATCTATATGCCTTTGGATCGAAGGATGAGGTTGATCAGTGCACCATATGGAAGATTACCAGTCTTCTTCTATGCATTTCTGGCTATGTGAATGATGATCATGTGGGCTAGAGAGAAGTTATGCTGTTTAAGGATAGCTCATAAGATTCTAGCTTCATATCGAGAAAGATCATTGGTGATGCTTAATTTAGGACGAAGAACCATGATGAGTATTTTGTAAAGAATGTTTATTTTCAAAGGGAGCTTACCCAATGGAACTTTGTCACTAAAATCAAAATCATTGCCATCACGAATTAAAATGGCAGCCTCAGAAGGAGTAGCAGGAATTTTCACAAAGTTTTTCACCAGGTGATGAATGAGATCAGTTAGGTCTCTTACAATCATATTATAGTTGACCTTTTCAAAATTGAAGGTGAAATTTTTAGGGTTTTTACTATGAAAATTCAAGTAAAAGTTGGCAACTACGTAAGAGTAAACTTCCTCCTTCAAGGTGCAAAAGTAAGTCAAAGAGAGGTTCTCAAAAATTCCTTTGATAAAGATGCCATGATTTTTCAAAAAATCAAAATCCATAAGACAGTGATTTGAAACTTCTCTATCAATAAGTTCTAGAAAACGTTTTTCGTGATCAAGTAAGAAAAATGTAGGATTTGAAAAAGAGAGATCAAGGGATAAACCAGGAATAGGTTCACATTGAGCAAACTCATGATCATGATCATTTTTCTTTTTCTCGACTTAAGCATCCTCCGTTTCTATAAGAGTTTTGGAGCTGCTTCCTTCAGCGGTAGTACTCATCCCCTTTTCAGTTTCAATAGTAGCGATAGAAGCATCAATGGTAGTTTTCTTTGTTTCAGTTTCCTCATGATGCTCTTCAGATTGCTTTTTGGATTGTTCTTCCAGTTCTTCTTTATCAGAAGCCTCAGTGCCCTTAGGGATTTCTTTCATTGGTGTATCAGCAGGATCAGGAGCAGAGGTTTGAGATGATTGACCCATAATCTTCTTCACTTCCTTTGGGTTCATCGATTGAAGTAACTGAGTAATAAGGAGTTGCTGCTCTTCTGTCATGCTTGGAGGTGTTGTGGTGGTAACAGCTTGAGTCACTTTTGATTGAAGGGTTGTGATGATAGGAGGTACAGGCTACAGCTGAATAGCACCAGTGGAGATGCTTCCTTCGTGTGCAGTGGACTCTGCTTGACTAGCACTTGGCTATGCTCCTATGGTTTGCTTTGAAGTGGATGACCATTTGGCTGAACAAGTAGCCATACAAGGTTTAGAGGGTTTGATAGGTTGCTTCTTCTTGGGTGCCATGGGAAGAGATTAGAAGAAATGTGGTTTACCAAGCGAGGTAAAAATACATAGGATTTTGGAGGTAAAAAAGATCGTGGGAAAGAAGGTGGTAGCTGTTTCTAGATGGTCAAGGTCGTGTCTTATATGTAGGTGAACGTGTGATAGTATGAATTTGTGAAATAATAAATGAATAATAAAGAAAATCAACCATCACGTCATAAAAATCGCTATGCGTATTTATCGCCAAATGGGTAATATTGTACAGTGTAACGGTAACTTTTTGAAAAAAAAAATTGTACCTTTCTAGTGTACATGCTAGGAGCAGTGCAAATTGATAGTAAAAATACATGGTATCTGCAATGCTGATTCCATATCCTTACTTAGTGGGATTGCAAATTCCAAGTTCATTTCAAATGAATTCAAACTAATTTTTGTCCAGAGGCTTTGTGAGGATATCTATGAGTTGGTGTTTTGAATACACGAACTCGAAGTTAACATCACCATTGCTAATATGCTCTCTCTTGAAGTGATGTCTTATCTTGATATGCTTTACTCTTGAGTGCAGTATAAGATTCTTTGTGAGATTGATTGCACTTGTGTTATCACATATTATGATTGATCCCGATCAATCTTCTGCATAATCACTGAGTTGTTGTTGCATCCAGAGTATTTGTGCGCAACAAATTCCTAATGCAACATATTCAGCCTCGGGAGTAGATAATGCTATGGAATTTTGTTTTTTCAAAAATCATGAAATGAGCATACTGCTTATCATTTGACAAGTATCTGTGGTACTTTTTCTATCTATTTTACAACTGCAAAGTCAATATCTGAATATCCATGCAATATAAATTATGATTCCTTTGGATACCATAGTCCTAACTTTGGATAATTAGCAATGTATTTGATAATACGTTTCATAGCCTTAAGATGTGACTCTTTTGGATTTGACTGAAAACGAGTACAAATACATCCACTGAATAGTATATCAAGTCTAGAAGCAATAAGATGTAATAATGATCCAATCATGCTTTTGTACATTTTAGGATCAATGGTTTTACCTTCTTCGTCTTTATCAATCTTCAGTGTTGCTAACATGGTGTATCAACCTTTTTGCAATTCTCGAAATCGAATTTCTTTACTAATTCTTTTGCATATTTTTCTTGAAAGATGAACGTACCTTCCTTCAACTGTTTGATTTGTAATCCTAGAAAGAAATTCAATTCCCCCATTAAACTCATTCCAAATTCTCTTTTTATCACTTTCTCAAAATCCTTGCACAAATGATCGTTAATAGAACTAAAGATGATATCATCCATATAGATTTGTACTAACAAAATATCATTACCACTCATCTTGGTAAATAAAGTGGTATCAACAGTGCCCTTTTTAAAGTTATTTTCTTCTAAAAAAGTGATGAGTCTTTCATATCAAGCTCTAGGTGCTTGTTTCAATCCGTATAAAGCTTTTTTGAGTTGAAAGACATGAACTAAATGATAGTGCAACATGTTCTTAGAAGGTTCGTTAGCAAGTAGATGTGATGCTGATACTCGAATGTTCAGAGGTGATAAAGTATGAATGCAGTAAGTAAATGCATATCACATAGAGATATATAGTGGTTCGGCTTAATAGGAGGCCTACGTCCACTCTCAGATTAACAGCCTTAATAGCGGCTGGAATACACTAGTAAGTAGCATTGGTGATTACAACTGCTTCGTGACAATCATTAGCAAGATAGATAACACTATCAGGACACGTACACTAGCCTTACACTTATCTCACTAACACAAATGCTTATACAGTGGATCATACAACAAATAGTCAATGAGCAATGGTGCTAGCAAGCACTGGCGAACGAAGGCTTTGAAGAGTAGGACGAAGGATTTGAATGAAAGACTCTTAGAAGATTGAAATCTCTCATATCTTTTTTGAATATATCGCTTTTCTCTCTTGATAACACTCGCCCCTTTGGACTTGAGCTACCCTTCCCCTTATATAGACCTCTAGCTTGTATCGTAGCTGTTGTAGCATCAATGGTGTAGATCTTGCCAAGGATAAAAAGGATGCCAGCTCTACAGTTTGTACACAAGGACGCTAGTACCATTACTTGTACACAAGGATACTAGGACAGATCATACATTAGGCGGTCAGTATAAATATTCCTTATCCCTTAAGGATACTGTTGCCAAGACTGTCCATTGTCCTTTGTACTATGCCAGCTGCCATTATCGCTGCTTTGTCATTATCTGAGAAATCTAGTGGTTAATTGCTGTGGTATGAACCATTAACAATCGTGATTACCATAACAATACCCACCATCATCACACCAACTTTGTCACTCTCCACACAATAGTCCTGTGCTTACCCCGAGTAATTTGGTGGACAATTATTAGGGAAGATATTGACCTAACGATCTGTATAATGGTGGTGTCAATCTTAATACCTGTGATATCCCTAATCTTCAACCAATGTACTAAGATTGAATTAGATAAATTTTAACCGCAAATTCTAATCCGTTGAAGAGTATTAGACGTTGCGAAATCGAGATATCAAAGTTTATCGGTAAACCCTAAATTTTCGGATAAGTGACGATAAGCCGAAAATTGAGAACCAAAGAGATGTTATGGACTTAGCATGAACCAACGGGCCTATTTCTTATGAAATTCGGCCACCAAGAGATCTTATAAGAGGAAATTACCGTTTTGCCCCCGAAAGCCTATTTTTATCCCAAATAAAGAGTCCATTGGATATCAAGCCCATTAAGCCCTTTAAATTTAAGCCCAAGCCCCTGCAAATAGTACCAAACCCACGTGAATAGTTCAAGCCCACATGAATAGTGCCAAGGGTGGAAATCACTAAAATATCTCTTCTAGAAAACCTTGACTTTGAAGGACAAATTAGTGGATATGAGACAAGCTTAATTAAAAGCTTGGACAAGTGGTCTTCTTACCTTTTCCCCCTAAATGGCCACCCATCTCTCTCTCTCTCTCTCTCTCTCTTTTCTTTCTTTCTCTTCCATTATTTGCCCTAAAATTGTCTTAATTTTCAAGAGCTCATTTGGATAATATTTGAATGCATTTATGAGTTGCAATAATGAAAACTTGTTGGAGAAGTTAGACCTTAGAAGACTTGGCCATTATCCTCTCTCATTCTCATTCTCAATCTCTCTTTCACTCTTTCTCTCTTTCTCTCTTTCATTCCCTCCCTCTCTTTTCCTCTTGTTCGGCCACTATCACCGCCACCATTCAGCACCAAGTCGAGCTCGAGCCGCATACTTGCCACTATTGAGCCACATTGCCTTATCGTCTAAGCCGAGCCAAGCCCATGCCGAACTACCGTCCGCACGCCGTGCCGCTGTCGCCAAGCCACTCCACATCGCCGTCCATCGCCATGTCATGCCATGTTGCTGAGTTCATCATTGTACCATTCGCTTGTGTCATTGTCACGCCAAGAAAAGCCACGCTGTGTTGCCATTCGTCGCTGTTTGTCGCCGCCGCCACTAAACTAGTGAGTTAACTCCCTAATCCTTGGTTAGGTTGTTAATTACGTTTATGGGTAGATTAAGTGATGTTTAGAACTAATTATGGATGGATTAGTTGATAGGCTATCATGATAAGTTATCATGAAATGATAAGTGATGGTGATAGGTTATCAAGGAAAGTGATAAGTGGAAGTGATAACCTATCAAGGAAAGGTGATAAGCTATCATCAAAAGGATGATAAGCTATCATCAAAAGGATGATAAGCTATCAGTAATTTGGATGATAGGTTATCATCAAAGGAGTGATAAGCTATTGACTTTTGGGTGATAAGCTATCGAGGATTAAATGATAAGCTATCATGGTTAGTTGGTAAGTCATTGATTAATGTGTTTTGTGCTTATGATATGTGGTAGTTCTATGCATACTTTTGTGTTGTTTGAAGGGTATATTGCCTTAGAAAGATGGTTGCCTCTTGGACTATGATTTTTTAGTTGAAAAGAATGCATTTTTGGCATATAATTTATGATTCATAAGGTATCATCCTTGGATACCAAGTTTTAGGTATTGAAATAATCTAAGAGGCTTGGAAAAATGAAGCATGTGAAGTTTGACGAAATAAGCATGTCTGTGTGATTACATGTGATTATTCTATTGCATTTTTACGTGTGAAAGATTGCAATGAGTTTGACATATGAGCATGAGCACGTATGATGGTTGCATTAGTTAAAAGAAAGAAAAAAAAATGAGATTTGTATGCTTGATTCGTGTGCTCGTGTGATCACAAAGTGTACGGACCCTCAATAGTGATTTGGGACGATGCCCGATTTTATCGACGATAATATCGGACACCTGACGGGGGTTCGGATGATGAATCGCAGTAGAGGCCGAACCGATTCTCCTTTTTGGAATGTCGTTTGCCTGTAGGGGAGGTCGAGGTGGGGCCACACCTCAATCGACTAGGAGGAGACATTGCCGTGCCCGATGGGGTGGGATGATGCTCGGTCATGTCAGAAGACCGCCTACCTTCAGGTTGTGCCGTGACCTAGAGAGGTCGAGAACCGTCAACCTTCAAGTTGTGCCGTGCCCGAAAACAAACGTAATCACTAGGCATAAAAATTGGAATACTCTTGAATGCATTGCGCATGAGAAATGGTGATATGTGTTTTGATTGTGTGCCTTTTCTGATTGCATTGTTTATAGAATGCTATAACTAATATCATGTAAGATATGTGTCCAGACAAGGTAAGAATGCCTGCGGTTTATCTGTTGAATGAGTAGAGTTGCTCGAATCTATTATAGATTAAGTAGAGCGAGAATCGCTCGCTATTAATCTGTTATTGACATTAAGCTACATGTTTAGGGTATGCTCTGAGCGAATTGGTATCTTACAAGAGGCTTAGGTTGTTAACTTACTAAGATTTTATTTCACTAATTGTTGTTAATCGCTTTTCAAACATGTAATATGAATACGCGAATCGTGTGATTCGGGGTTCCTACGGACCAGAGCCTCATGATAACGTTGTACCTAGTCCCTGGTCCAAACTATAGTTATGAGCTTCACGTTACGACCGTCTGGGTCGATGAAGGGTTGAGACAGCTGATACCTCATCGTTTTAAGGCGTGGTTTGTTCGCCACGGTGATGCCCTCTTTAGTCCTTTGAGGGGTTTTGATGGACCGGGCAGAGGTGGAGGTCCGGGCAAAGAAGTTTGAGATCCTATGGACATAGAGTTTCCTAACGGCGCTGTTGAAGATCTGGAGTCTGACCTGGATGCAGAGAGAGATCTCGAGCCTCCTCCCGAGTACTACCTCTAGTTCGAACTTGGAGGACCAACCTTTTTGATTTAACCCCGTAGTAGTGGAGATAAGCTAATCCCGACCTTGGTATCTTTTTGTTGGTCTTTGTAGGAAGTAGCCCAAAAGCGAGGGCTTGTACATATAATCTTTCTAAGGTTAACAAGTACATAAATAAAGTGTGTGTTTTGCTAATGATGGTAGTTCTGTTGTTTTTCTGCTATCTTTGTTATTGTGATTGTCGGGTATTTATTAATCGTTTCTACTTGCGTTAATCAAAAGATAAAATGAATGTGTTGACAACGCGTCCTAAGACGTCGTATTCAAATGACCCAAGAGAAGTGATAGGGATTGTTGTGTGCTCGAAGGCCGGGGCGTGACAATACCTTTCATTAGTACCAAAGATACTTATGAACACTATCTTCGACTAGTCCTTCTAAGCTGCTATGATATTCCCTCGTGACACTTCTTCACCTTCTTGTCTTCAATTAGGTTCTTGTTTTTGCTGACAGTATAAGATCAATGCTGATTGCACTCTTATCAATGTCAAAGATACTCACGAACACTATCTTGATTGGTCCTTCCAAGCTACCATAATATCACATCGTAGTACTTGTTCACCTTTTTGTCACAGATCAGGTTCTTCTTTTTGCTGATGTAATATGATCACTGGTGATTATAACTTATTTCACCATCTGCACTTGTCATGGTAAAACATTAGAACTCGAGATAGTTTTGTGATCATCAAAATACCTTAGGGATGTTTTCCAACAATTCTCAGTCTCTAGATCAAATGTCATGAAGGACTCAAAATACAAAAAATAACTAGAAATGGTTCGATTAAATTTTTGGTCCAATTAGTGTGATATCCCTAAATTTTGACTTATGTACTAAGATTGAATTTGATAGATTTTAATCACGAATTTTAATCCGATGAAGAGTATTGGACGTTATGAAATCAAGATATCAAAGTTTATCGGTAAACCCTAAATTTTCAAATAAGTAGCGGTAAGCTGAAAATTGAGAACCAAATAGACGTAACAGACTTGGCGTGAACCAACAGGCCTACTTCCTATTAAATTCGACCACCAAGAGACCTTATAAGAGGAAATTACCATTTTTAGCCCAAATAAAGAGCCAATTGGATATCTAGCTCATTAAGCCCTTTAAGTTTGAGCCCAAGCCCTCGTGAATAGTACCAAGACCATGTGAATAGTTCAAGCCCACGTGAATAGTGCCAAGGGTGAAAATTACCAAAGTACCCCTTCTAGAAAAACCTTGACTTTGAAGGATTAATTATGGACTTAAGACAAGATAAATTAATGTTGGACAAGGAAGTTTTCTTTCTTTCTTCCCCTATCTGGCCACCCCCTCCTCTCTCTCTGTCTCTCTGTCTCTCTCTCTTTATCTCTTCTTTCTTTCCTCAATTATTGCCTTAAGTTGTCTTGAATTTCGAGACCAAGATTGGATAAAATTTTGGGGTTGTATTAATGAGTTGCAATAATACAATCTTGGTGAAGAAGACAAGCCTTGGAAGATAGTAGCCATTGCTCTCTCATTGTCTCTTTCCCTTTCCCTCTTCTCTCTCTCTCTCTCTCTCTCTCTCTCTCTCTTCTCATTTTCTCTATTTCACCACCGTCGTCCACCTTGCCGTTGCCATCCATCACTCTTGCCACACCCTTGTCGCATCCTTGCCGCCGTGGAGCCGCGCCGCTTTGCCTTTTAAGCCGAGCCGAGCCCATGCTGAACTATCGTCCGCACGTCATGCCACCGTTGTCCAAGCTGAGCCGAGCTCGTGCCGAACTGCCGTCTGCACACCATGCCATCGTCGCCAAGCCATGCCATCGCCAAGCCATGCTGCACCAAGCCGTACTATGCCGCACCAAGCCACGCCTTTGCCAATCGTCGTCGTCGCCACTGCCGTTAAACTAGTGAGTTAACTCCCTAATCCTTGGTTAGGTTGTTAATTGTGTTTAGGGTTATATTAAGTGAGGTTTAGAACTAATTATGAATGGATTAGTTGATAGGCTATCATGATAAGTTATCATGAAATGATAAGTGATGGTGATAGGTTATCAAGGAAAGTGATAAGTGGAAGTGATAACCTATCAAGGAAGTGATAAGATATCATCAAAGGAATGATAAGCTATCGGCATTTGGACGGTAAGTTATCATCAAAGGGGTGATAAGCTATTGGTACTTAAGTGATAAGCTATCGAAAAATGAACGATAAGCTGTCATCGAACAGACGATAAGTTATCGAGGTTCGATTGATAAGTTATTAATTAGTATACTTTGTGCTTATGATATGTGGTATTTTTATATATGCTTTGGTATGATTTGAGGTGAGGATTGCTTTGGAAAGGTGATTGTTTCATGAACTATTGTTTTTCTAGTTGAAAAGAATGCATTTTTGGCATATAAATTATGATTCATGAGGTGTTGTGCTTGGATACCAAGTTTTAGGTATTGGAATAATCTAGGAGGCTCGAAAAATGAAGCACGTGAAGTTTGACTAGATAAACATGTCTATGTGATCACGTGTGATTATTCTATTGCATTTTTACCTATGAAAATAGCAATAAGTTTGATGTATGAGCACGAATCATGACATGAGCACGTATTATGGTTGCATGGACTAAAAGAAAGAAGAAATAAGATTTGTATGCGTGATTGATGTGCTCATGTGATCATAAAGTGTACGGACCCTTAATGGTAATTGGGGACGATACCTGATTTTATCGACGATATTAGCAGACACTTGGTGGAGGTTCGGATGACGGATCCTGGTAAAAGCTAGATCAATTCTCTTTTATGGAATGTCATCCGCCTGCGGGGGAGGTCAAGGTGGGGCCGCACCTGGATCAACTAGGAGGAGACGTTGCTGTGCCCGATGGGGCGGGACGATGCCCGGTCATGCCGGAAGATCGCCAACCTTCGGGTTGTGCCATACCCGAGAGTGGGCATAATCACTAGGCTTAAAATTGAAACACGCTTAGATGCATTGCGCATGAGAAATGGTGATATGTATTCTAATTGTGTGCCTTGTGTAATTACATTATTTATAGAATGCTATAACTAATATCATGCAGGGTATGTGCCAAGGCGAGGTAAGAATGCTTGCAGTTTGTCTGTTGAATGAGCAAAAGTTGCCCGAACCTGTTATAGATTAAATAGAGCGAGAATTGCTCGCTATTAATCTGTTATCGACATTAAGTTACATGATTAGGATATGCTCTGAGTGAATCAGCATCCTACACGAGGCTTAGGTTGTTAACTTATTAAAATTTTATCTCACTCATTGTTGTTAACCGCTTTTCAGACTTGTAGTATGAATACGCGAATCGTGCAGTTTGGGGTTCCTACGGACTAGAGCCTTGTGATAACACCGTACCTGGTCCCTGGTGCAAACTACAATTATGAGCTTTACGTTACAACGGTGTAGGTCGACGAAGGGTTGAGACAGCTGATACCTCACCATTTCAAGGCCTGGTTCGTTTGCCACGGTAATGCCCTCTTTGGTCTTTTAAATAGTTTTGATGGACCAGGCGGAGGTGGAGGTCTGGGCAAAAAGTTTGGGATCCTATGAACATAGAGATTCCTAAAGGCGCTGTTGAAGATCCGAAGTCTGACCCGGATGTAGAGAGCAATCCCAAGCCTCTTCTCGAGTACTACCTCTAGGTCAGGTTTAGAAGATCGACTTTTGGTGTAACCCCGTAGTAGCGAAGATAAGCTAACCCCAACCCCGGTATCTTTTTGTTAGTCAATATAGAAAGTGGCCCAAAAGTGAGGGCTTTTACATATAAACTTCATAGGGTTAACAAGTACATAAATAAAGTGAGAGTTTTACTAATGATGTTAGTTTTGTTGTTTTTCCTACTATCCCTATTATTGTGATTATTTAGGTGTTCGTTAATCGTTTCTGTGTGCATTAATCAAAAGATAAAAAGAACAGGTAGACGACGCATTCTAGGACTTTGCATTTTTAATGACCCAAGAGAAGTGACAGGGATCATTGCACGCTCGAGGGCCAGGGTGTGACAATTAGGATATAGTATTACCCAAAAATTGGGGAAAAGTATACTCCCAATTGAATTTCGTAAAATTGATAGTGCAAACATGCAATTAATAAAAGAAGGAGATGAATGACTATTTTTTTTTCATATTTTCTTGACTTTGTTTGGTATTTTTCTCAAACTTTGACTCAATTCAAGTGAAAGAAAATTCGAAAAATTAAAAAAATATATTTTTGTGCCAAAACGAATTTCCTATGTCGTGGCCAGGGTTCCTAACTTTGATTTTCATGAAAAATTTTAAAAAATCAAAAATTAGGTGTCAACAAGTCTTATGCTTTAGATAAGCGTTAAGGATTAGGTTGTGGCGTCGAGGTACGTTCTCACATTTACTTAACAATTTATTTATTACTTTGATTTATTGGGTGTTTATTTAATTTCTTGCGTACTCGTATGGCCATTTTCACATGTTAGGACTTTAGCCCAAAAATTAATCCAAGCTGCATGCTAAACATTTTTCATGAAATGAAATCGGTACCGAAATGGCATTAGACAATTATCTAGCATAGTCAAGTCCCCGGATTTAGAAATCTCTGGTTCATAGAAATAAAGCATTATCTCCCTAATGTTTTATTTAGGTGTCTAATCGACCTACCAAGAAACTGATTAGTGGCGACTCCAATTTTAACATTTTTGCATGTTTAAGAACATAAACTTAAGTCACGATTTGGTAGAGTTTGGGAGGACTCAAACTAGGTTAGTTAATTTATTAATTAACTTAGTAATCTATTAACCTAGGTTTTCCCGAAATTTAGGTCGTGACACCAACGGATGGGAAGGGTTGTGCATAGAGGACCTCTTTGTTGGGATGTTAATGTTCAAATGGTAAAATGTAATGCCTAACATTCATCTAACAATCAATTTCATATGATGACAACCAAGTGGCCTTAGGATCGGCCTTTGAATACATGCACATCGAGAATCCCTACCCAAACGAGTCATTAGGATTAATTAATATAATTAGTGCATTAGACCCTTACTTGTGAAAGCGATGTAAAGGGTTAATGATACTAATCCCTGAAGTTCAAACTAACGGTTACCTAACGGACTACCCGCCAATCACACATCGAAGTTTTAATCCATACATCCAGCAAAGACAATCACAAGCTCATTGTTGCGACCGCCTCCAAAATTTATTTTCAATAATTTTCTAATCGTTTGTTTCGGAGTCGCCACTAGCCTATTAGGGGTCGGCTAGAAACCAATCGAGACGAGAATGTCGCCTCGAATTTGTACGCAACTAGAGATTTTCTAGGTTCGGGGACTTTGTTACACTAATTATCCAACTAATGCCCTTTCGGTACCTAAACTCGACGAATCATCAACTAAAATGTCTAAACAATCTTTTTCTTAACATCCTATCCTAACCGAGCTAAAAAAAGTGAATAGCAATCGACGTATTAAATGCGCAATCAATTGAAATTGAATTGAAAAATGCAAACAGCATCCTATGCATTGTCTCTAAAAATAAAAGAGGCATCCAAAATCCTATTGTAAAGCCCTAACGGCTTGTTCGATTTGAATTTTAATTTTCCAAAGGTTTTTTTTTTTCGGGATTCGGACCGTATCGAGGAATCCGGTCTAAAAAGGATCAAGTATAAACCCTGAAAGTCTAGATTAGTGTTTTTCTATTTATTTGAATTTTCTGAATTTTTCTGAATTTTCTGAATTTTTTTTTTGAATTTTTTTATTATTTATTTCCATTATCTTTTTTTTTCTTTTCTTTTTTAAAGGAAATCGGACCAGGTCGATGGATCCAGTCCGAGTGGGTCTGACTCGGACTTTCAAAGTCCCGGGTCAGACCCTTTTTTTCATTTCTTTTATTATTATTGTTTCCGTATTTATTTATTTTTTATTTTTTATTCTTTTCGGATTCTCTCTCTTTCCCCCTCGAAATTTCCCGCCCATTTTATTCTTTTATTTTTTTTAATTGTTCTACTTTTCTATTTCTTTTTTTTTTTCTATTTTTTATTTTTTCTAGTCTTCTTCTTCTCCGACGCTCGAACGCCGTGGCCCCCCCTTTCCCGCGACATGCCGTGAACTCGCCGGACTCATCATCTCCATCCGCCACCGCCGGACCAACACCAACAACCACCGCATCCACCGCTGGTCAGTCATGGCCATCACCTAACCACAGTCGCCGGATCGCTACTCCGGCCACCGAAAACCAACATCGACGAACAAAACTCATTTTTTTCTTTGGATATCTATTCTAAGCAAAATGATCAAGCAGCATGCATGAACAGCAAGGAAATATACACAGAAAGCTAACTCAGCGTTTTCTCAGCCATGGAAGGACGCCGGAAAATGGGAGGAGATATGCCGGTTTAAGCTCATCCATGATCGGACCGCCGCAAGTTGCGAGACATGCCACAAAAATCAAATGGAAAGCGCAGAATCAGACATAGCTCATCGATCAAGCAGCAAAAGAGAATGGATTGGACTCAGTTCGAGGCATTGGATAAGCAAAATTCATTCGAACATTTAGTTGAGTAGTTCACAGGCAATATACTAAAAGCATCAGAGACTCAAATGCAACTCGATTCATGACCCAGGAATAGCAAAATACGCACCAAACGATCATTTCGCACACAAATATCATTCGGTTTCATAAAAACAAAAACTAAATCTGTTCATCGTTCAGTCAACTGGATCGGCGAGGCCTAAATTTTCTGAGGAACTCACCTGGTTGCCGGCGAATAGAAATCCGCTGGAACCGTCAGTGGCGATGGCTGGGACGGGTGGTAGACGTCAGGCCGCCGGAATAATCGCGGTCGTTCCCTCCGTTTCCCCTTCTTCCTTCTCCGTCCGTCGCACTCTCTCTCTGTACGATCTTTTTTTTCTCCAAAAACAACTTCTTCCCCCCCTCGGTATCCCGAGGGACTGATCCGTTATACCCCTCCCGATAACAAACTTAGATTCCTCTCTATTCCAGCTGGCTTTTCCGTTTTTTCAATTTTCTTCTTTATTTTTCTTATTTTCGCGCAGCTGAACCGGGGAAGAAGATAAACAATAACCGGGTTTTCCGGGTCGGGTCGGGTCGGTTTGACCCGGCAGACCCAATTTGATCCGAAAATCGAAATTGAGCCCAAATTAACCATTTTTTTTCGCCAAATTGATGAATCCTTAAACTTCCAGGACATGCATAATATTTTAATGTGGGGAAATTTGGGCTAATTGTTGTGTTAGAACATAAAATCCTCCAATTATCCAAACCGGGTCAAACTGAATTTTTTCAAATTCTGGGCCTTACTGACTTGTTCTCATGAAATCGACCTCACCATTGCGTTTCTTAGGGCTGATTACACTTAGGGTAAGGTTCAATTCCGGTCTATTTCGCCCTTTTGATCGAAATCTCCAAATTGGGCTTGAAATGGACTAAAATGTACTTGAATTTTGGGGAAAATCGAATTTCATGCCAAATTGTGAAATTGACTTGTCCAATTTGCAATTGATAGTCATTAGGTCAAATTTCATGAAGGACTCAAAATGTAAAAAGGAATAGAAATGGTTCGATTGAATTTTTGTTCCATTAGGGTATAGTAATTACCCAAGAATTGGGGAAAAGTATACTCCCAATGGAATTTTTTAAAATTGATGATGCAAAAGTACATTTAGGAGAAAAATAAGATGAATGACTATTTTTTCATATTTTTCCGATCTTATTTGGTATTTTTCTCAAATTTTGACTCAATTAAAGCGAAAGAAAATTCGAAAAATTAAAGAAAATGTATTTTTGTGTCAAAATAAGTTCCTAGGTTGTGGCCAAGGTCCCTAACTTTGATTTTAATGATTTTCACAGAAAATTAAAAAGGACCAAAAATCAGGTGTCAACACTCATAGACATACAACATGGCATAAGAATTTAATCATGCTAGCAAACAAACTCATGGCATAATGGTAATCAAAGGCAGTATAATGATTTTCATCCAAATCAAGCTCAAAGATTGAGTTCATTACTTCTAGCAAATGAAATTTAATCATGGCCAAAACACACATCATTAAAAAGCTTGAGAAATGGGGTTTCAAACTCAATAAGGAAATTTCGGCCAATTCGGTCCCAAAGGATTCGATAATTTAGCAAATAGACCCGTGGGTAAAAAAAGACTAGTTTTTCCCTGGAACTTTGAAGGCTCCAATAAACTAGTAAATGATGTTTAAAAACCATGAATTTTCCAAGAACGCAAGATCAAGATGTTATGAGAAACTTTCATGTTTTGGGTTTTTCAAAAGAGCCCTCTAGGTATGAGATATTAAACAATCTTGCCCTGGAGGTCAAGCTTCATTGGTTTTGAAAACAGTTTTGAGCAGCGTACGTATTTAGAGAATTTGACGTACCGAAAGACATACCCATGACACCAAAATTTGCAGGCTACTAATGAAAAAATTTCATGTTTTGGAATTTTACAAATAATGACTGTAACCTCATCATTTTGACCAAATAAAATAGAACAGATTGCTGTTTTGGAATCTAAAAAACCAACCCAAAAAGATTGGTAATGTGGCCATCCGTTTGGCCAATCTACCGACTTTTTTTTGCTATGAAACTTTTTCATAGAATAGGCATGGATGTGATCTACAACTTTCATGTAGAATATTTTTCCAAATTCTATGTGGAAAAAATCATGAAAACTCAAGAAGACCCGAAGGTCAGTTAGGAAAACAAAGAGAATAAAGGAAAACATAAACTATTTTTGAGTTTCTGAAATCTGCCTTCTGATTACGAAGGGCTTTTGACATTGTAAATGAGCTTCATTTTAACTCTATGACCACTCAAATCAAAACTTGGGATGTTATCTTTAAATGTATAGTCTATGATTTTTTGAAAGGGAGACGTTTACTAAGCCAAATGGCCAGCCGAAGTAGACTAACTTAGAGAAATGAGATTTCACAGAATATCACATATCATCCAACTAACAACTAGCAAGCAAAGCAAAGTTATCAACTATCATTTCGAGCTCGAAAACAGCATATAATAGCAGAAAGATTATTCACAATCACAATCTAAATGTGCAAGACCAACGACTCCTCATTCGATTGGCAAAAGTCCTATTCTAAGATAGAAATAAACCCACATTTGTCAATAGTAGATCGAAGCTCAACCGAGCTATTCGGCCACCAATACATTTCATGGATGGCCGGAGGTAGCTCACCAAAATATGAATAGTAAAAGATAAGATGATGTTAGAACCGTTAACAAAACGACTAAACGGAAACTAGAACGGAAAAGGTGAGGAAGAGATGGTCCGACGGTCGGACAAGGGAACTTTGGGCATAAGGTGGTCGAAGATGAGCCAAGTGTGGCTGTCGCAAGCCATGGAACACCAGTGGACGGCCAGAGGTGGCCACTGAAACGTTTCTGTTGGTGGACGAATCACCAACCTAGAGGGAAAGGGTTGGCGATGGTGGCTCTTCGGTGGTTGGACGGCGGGGCTAGTGATACAAGTGTGTAGAAGGGAGAGAGGGGAGCATTTTGGTGTATGAGAATCGCCAGTAAGGGTGGCTAGCGGCAACAAGACAGGCTAGCAGTGCTTCGACCGAGAGAGAGAGAGAGAAAGAGAGAGAGTCCTAGGTTTTATCCTAAAGTGGCTCTTTCAAGAATAATTCCCCTCTCTAGGGTTTTAAGGAAATGTGCCTTATATATGTTCCTTAAGTGATCTAATATTGGCCATTAATTGATCAATGGTTGAGATTCAAACTTATTCCCTAAGCTAGTGGCATTTTTGTAATTTAGGCTAAAAAATGTGAGGAATAGGTTGGCCTTGGGAAATAGGCCAACCAAATGGCCCAAATGGGTCGGCGATAAGCACGTGGACCGGTTCGATTTTTCAACCCGTTATCGCTTTAAATTATCCTATTTTGAATCTAAAAGGCTTGAATAGAAATTTTCTCAATTAAGCCGATCAAGTTAAATGTATCCACGATAAAAATGCTTGTCCCAATTTAATCAAATGAGCATAATATGCTAAAAATAGATCATCAACTGCCTTAACTTTTGGAAATGGCTTAAGGCTTTAATATCTAATATCCTGTGGATCAAATGTCATCAAAGCTAAGAAAAGAGTGATTTTTGTATTTTTATAAAATTTTAAAATTAAGGATCAAATGACCTTTAAATGCAAGGCTAATGCTATCAAAAAACTACATGACTCTTTTTGGTTTGAAAAATGGCTTTGTCACGATCAAAACTCAAATTTCAAGTTTTACTTTAAAAAGACCGATCTGCTAAAAATCAAGTGTCAATAGTTGGCCGATCTAAATCGGTGTCATCTCGCACCACACTATCTTCCTTTGGTCTTGGGTAACTCACCTAGGTCACTAGGAAGGTCGCTAGTGGTCGGATGGTTGCAATTTGGTCATTTTCTCGTATCACCTTGTTCCGACCCCCTTCATTGTCCCTGTTTTGGCTCGCTGCCGGTCAGCGGGTCCCAATTGATGCCAGCCAATGCCCCCCTTCTCTTCCTCTGGTCCTAGGTAACCCATCTATTTTCTTAAGAGGGTTGTTGGCGGTCAGATGGTCATGAATCGACCCTTGCCACCACCATGACTTGTCCTAGCCCTTTCCCACTTGAGCGAATCATTGATTTGATCGGGTCATGCTAGCCTGGCTTGGTTCGGCCAAGGTCGAGCAAGGTCGGTCCATCAAACTTGTAGGCTTGGGCTCGGGTTGTGTTTATCTTTCTTTTGTTTTGTTTTTGTTTCCGAGATAGGCCCATGCGTCGAGCCCAGCCCGGCTGAAGACCTAGGCTTGGTCCTGTTTTAGGCCTGATCTGTTTATCATCAAATAATAATATTTTTATTTTTTGGATTTTAGTTTTTGAAAAAAAAACTAAAATATTGAAAATTGGTTGGTGGACCATGGAATTGCTGCTGCTTGTCTTAACCACATGTGTCACATCCCGAAACCTACGAGTTCGTCGACATCCCGCTACGGTCGATAAGAAATGCGACATCCCAGGCTTGTCGCCGACCTACACGAGATAACGATAAGATGCACATGTGGAAGCAATTACACACTCCGTATAATAAACATCATATGGAATGACAGATAAGGAGAAAGGATCTTGTTTAAAACAAACATAATTACAAACCTCACTAGAGGCCAAGGACTACTGTATTACACCTGTCAAAACGGGGTCGATGGTGTAGTCAGTCTAACTACTACACTTCCTACGATTCTCAAAAAGGGGTCACGAGCCAACCAAACTCTTAATCTCCGCCGTCGGATACCTTGACTCTATATCCATAGGTACACCAAAACGTTGAGGTGGAGAATTCATATCACGAACGTGGGTCTGAAATGGTTTAAAAACAACAAATGAGATATAAATCTCAATAAGTCTACTTTCTAAGTTCGACTAGGGTAAAGCGTACTTTTAGAATACCCTAATATGCCGTTCTAACCAAAATCTAATTAAATGAACGAGGTAATAATACAAGTGAACTTATGGCATCAAAGAATTTGATTATTATCGAAACATGGCATAAAACATATATCAACTCAATGGACAATATACTCACAAGCACTATATGCACAACTCGATGCATGATTCACCTCGACATTCCGATATTTCTCGACCCGCGTAATCACGCCTCTGGTCCGACCCGCGTAAACACGCCTCAGATCTTCGTAACAACTCACGTCAAACGCATCAGGTGTGCGACTCGCCACAACCCGCGTAAAGTTCACGCCTCAGGTGTACGACAGTTGGCCTCGTCAGGCTCAACTATACCTCGCGTTAACACGCATCATGGTGGCCCGCGTAAAACACCTTAGGCTCAATTCTTAACCCCACGTAAACACGCCTCAGGGTAATAATGATCACTTGGTTTTCATCAAACTATCATGGAAATGCCACAATAATCACGCGACCAGTGTATAAAATCATGCGATCGAAGTCAAATCATACGATATGAAATTAAGGTAGCACGATCAATATTGGATTGTATGATTAATTAATCGAGCCACGAAATTAATGCTCATACCCTGCTCACATAGCATAAAAAAATTATTATTACTATTATTATTTTTGACATAATAATTCACATTATGACATCATAAATCATAAATATCTCTAAATGACATCATAAATTCACAAAAATCACAAATGACCTCATAATTCACATTGTGACATCACATTGCCACAAAAGTCTTCATATGACCTCATAAAGTACTAAGTGACATCATGAATCACATTATCCACACATGACATCACATATTGAATTATGACATCATAAATTCACAAAAATCACAAATAACCTCATAATTCACATTGTGACATCACATTGCCACAAAAGTCCTCATATGACCTCATAAAGTACCAAGTGACATCATGAATCACATTATCCACACATGACATCACATATTGAATTATGACATCATAATTCTCACTTTCGGATTCCCCCAAGAACAGCCCACAAACTTGCATTTTTCTCACTCAAATCAACATATAAACACTTCTAAATCATGCCATATCCATTACCACATGAAGGCACTTCAATTCTCCATGAAAATCTACATTAGAGCATCTAAAAATCACCCAATAACCTAATCAAATATTAGAAAGTGACTTACCACCAAAATGAGCTAAAAACACACGCAAGCAAATACGGAATAGGCTCCGAACCGCTACTCCAAAACTGTGGTGGCGACGATGGAGAAAACCGAACAAGAAACAAGAAGAGAAGGGAGACATTCAAGAGATAAAGAGTGAGGAGATGGAGTGGCTAAGATTATGAGGGCGAGGAGAGAGAAAAGTGGCTGAAAATCTTCTTTTATACAAATGCTTAAACTAATCCAAGGGCTAGGGTTCAATTTTGCACAAAGAAATCAAGGGCTAAGATTAGCTCTTGCATGAAAATTCAATAGAGCTAAAATATAGATACTTATCCATTAATAATTTCAGCCACAAGGAAAATAAATAAATTAATTAACCAACCCAAAAAAAAAAGACAACCGAACCTAGGGCAAAACGGAAATTTCCGATTTTCGGGTCGGTCGCGCGATTTTTTCGACTTTTCGAACCTTACCACTAAAAATATGAGGCGACATCCAAAATATATTCATTGACATCATCATAAGCTTGATACCCAAGTTTGGAGGTCAATCGTGGTCAAAACCGATCAATTGCGATTTTAGCATATTTCAAACTAACGGGCGGCTTTTTAGGTGCTACGCGTATCGACCCGTGATTGATTAGAAATCATGTCACATGTGGTTTACTCAAATCATGGCGACCTTGGTTGTCAAGTAATCGCGAGGTTCAATCATTAGTTCCGAAGGTCGCGATCGTTAAAAATCTGATTTAGGTTAATTAGCAAATTATACTATGGTCAAACGGAACCACCCGTGAACCAATTGTATAACGCTAGCAAATCGTTCTAAACCAACCTTAGATCAGCCTATGACGGCCCAAGATATTCTCTCGACAATCCTTATGGCCAAAACGTCGATCCACGTTCGAGTCCTTAGGTCCATGTAAACAATTCCTAATTAGCCTTTCCCTATTGGTTAGTCTTCTCGAGAGTGATCAATTCCGAGTGAAATTTAACTAAAGTGTAATTGATGGAATATACATCCCTTCATTTATCCCGAAAATGGGTCGAATTTCAGAATGTCACAACATGATTGGCATTTTAAATTGCTCAAATATCGCCCTTTCTTAATGCATGTTTTCAAGTTTAAATAGATTGGATTTGCAAATATTAGATGAATGTTAGGATATTGTTTGCATATCCATATTATACATCCATTTGACTACGCACTTTCAATACGTTGACTGTTATCTACTTTTCAAGCATGATTTGGTTGACTAATAGGATTGACATGAACTTGAACATCGCATGGACACTTAGTGAACATGTACCTTAGGGTTTAAATTGGTAGAAATTTCCTGGACACCTTAGTAAGCAATCAATCAGGTTTGGTACCAAAAAGGTGCTAGTTAGATAATTAGCGTAATTAAGTCCTTGGCTCTAGAATCTCTGGTTACGCAGAAATTGAAATGGCACTCTCGCATCTCGATTGGTTTCTAGCCGACCCCAATAGGCTAGTGACAACTCTTAGAAATACTTCGGTTGTTAGAAAACTTAAAACAAAATCTAACGTCATGCGAGGTATGGGCTTGTGAGAGTCTGCCCCTAATCAATAGGCCAAAGGCTTACCTTTTGGGCAATACCCCTAAACCAATTCCCAGGGTCCCGGAAGCCCGTGGGAGGGTTGCGACAACACTTAACCTTAACAATTTCAGAGGAAATGCTGAAAATGCCAAGAGAGGCTTTGGAAGGAAGAAGACAACACTTGTCGCACACAGTTCCTTATACACTTGGGAAAAATGGGATTCACATAGAGAGTTATGGATTGTTTAAGGTAAAGGATTTTCAAGATGTACCTAAAATTATGTATGTAATCCAATCCTCGTGGAGAATAGGAAAAGAAATCGATAGACATATAAATTGATTACTCAAAAGAACTCTCTTTTTGCCATATGCAGGAGCGCTTTTGGTACATACAAAATGCCCATCTTTTAGGGAGCGAATACAAGGAAATATTAAACGTTCTATAAAATGCCACCGGGTTCTGGGGCTATGTCACAATCTAAAGATTTCTTGTTGATACTGCTGGTCATCAGGAGTTCCACTCAATGCAATGATAATAATAATGGATCGCATACAAAAATTTGTACACACATGGACCCTCCGGTTTTATTATCCATTTACTCCCTTCGATTTGAGGACTGAATACATCAAAATAGTGGAAATGACCCGGCCACTGCACGCTGCAAAAGAAGAGTGTGCTGATACCATTTGAGCCGAATTTGAAGCCCCAAGACTGATTGGGAGCGATGTTGTGGAACCCTAGATCATCGTCCGCGGATTTGCAATGGACTCTAAGCGTCACTCCTCCTGGCATTTTGTTGGTGATTTTCGCGTGAACTTTCAAGAAGTCAAATATGCCAGCGTCAACTTCCTGGAGAGCCATAATGGCCACCAGCAGCAGGAGTCTTGCCAATGGGACCATATCTGGGACTCTTTCTTGGCTTGAGATATGAGTAGCAAAGAATGAAGCGCCATTTAAGGAGTCAGATGAGATTTTTCCATCAACCGACGCTTCTTTAACTCATCATTACGTAGATTAATGTACGTAGCAGTTACTCATGGGTAAGGTTTTTGTATCTACATCTATCATCATAAACAATTAAAGTCGGAGCTTGAGACACTTGCCTTTGCACGTTGCATATCTCTTTCAAATGACTCACATCGCATCTTATCGGGTGGGGCCAATCCCACACCCTAAATGGTTGACAACTCGTGTTAGATTTATAGGATCTTTCAATCGCACGAACATAAGATCAATTGATAAATGTAGCGTACCTGAATTAAAAAAAGCCATTGTTGATTCGATGGGAGAGAAGATGTCTTCTTATGGGTATGAATCTTTATCACTCTCCTCTATAATCGTTGTGATGGATGTGTATTTTTCTCTCTTCAGTTTTGTGGAAAAAGCGGATGCGTAATAACCGATCCCTCATTCTCCACAAAACAAGATATTATATAGAGGGAGTGATGGGACCAACCCTATAGCTGCCAAATCTCAACCATCTATGAAGGTTTAAAATATGAGTTCTACAAGCCCATTAGGATGTTATAAATATCTGACCGATTATATATTTAATTAAAAAGGAATCGTATCAAATATTAAATAATAGATTTGAATTCCACATAATTGGGTTAAACCTCGTCTAGTCCAACACCTCGCGCTTTGAGAGTAGACGAATTCGTCATGCTCCTCTTGGTTTGGATCCTGTGAGTCCGTGTGTTAGCTAAGCAGCTGGCTCAAGTACTTTGTTGTGATTCCTGTGTGAAATGTCATAGTCGAGTTGAGCAACATCATCCTTTTTTGCAATTGAGGGTTGGGATGGCTGGAGGTCGAGGTGGCGGTATTTGCTGCATCTCGTGTTGTGATGCTCAGCAGTGATGGCAAAATCATGGATCGCTCGGCAGTGGACAAATTCTTTCATATTAGACTAATTAAGATCTTTATATCTTGCTTTATTAGATCAATTTCGTAAAATGATAAATTGCAATCTCAACTAATGTAGCCCACATCAAAAGAACTCTTACAGTTCATGCTTGTTTTTGCAAAGTCACAGGACCAAAGGATCATGCAATTGCAAGGTTGCAATAGTTAAAAAGTTGAGAAAAAGAAAAGTCATTTGTGACAAATAGTAGCATTTTTCCAAAAACGTTGTGACGAATTGTCATTCCTAATCGTAACTTACGTACTTGACCTTAACAAGTTAAAAGGAAATGCTGAAAATGCCAAGAGAGGCGCTGGAACGAAGAAAGCCAACACTTGTCTCACACAGTTCTTTAATACACTTGGGAGAAATGAGATTCACATAGAGAGTTCTGGATCGTTTAAGGTAAAGGATTTCCATTATGCACCTAAAATTATGCATGCAATCCAATCCTCGTGGAGAATAGGAAAAGAAGTCAATAGACATATATATTATTGACACCTAAATTTTGACTATCCATTTTAGGACTAAAATTGCATAAAATATTAGGAACCGACCCCGGCCCCTAAACAAAAATATAAATCTTTCTTAATATAGTTTTCAAATAGTTTTAGTCTAATTTTGAGCATAACATTCATTTGCATTTTTATCGAACCGGTGGTAGAATCGGACTTGAAACCGACATGCAGGCTAGGCTAGACACCATCACAAAATTTGGCCAGCCTAGCGAGGGACATGTGCCGAAATTTGCAGGTCTCAGTGCCTAATTAGAACTTAATTCAGCCCACTAAAATTATAATTTGGGAAAAGACCTTAATTATAAAAGTCAAACAACTAATTAGGAAAATGCCTAAATTAAGCCAGAAGAGCAATTAAGCCCATGGAGAGGGCTAGAATTCGGCCCAATCCATTCAACGGGCTGGTCAAAGCCCTCTAGGGCCAAATTGAAAGGTATTTTATCCCCATGGTTAATTTGCAAGTACTCAAAAGTTGCGAAGCTCTAGATTTGCCTATTTAAACATTGTTATGCCTCACAATTCAGAGTCGGACAATTCAATATTCAGAATACACAAGAAACAGGAGTGAAAGAAAGAGAGAGGAGAGTAGGGGCTGAGACGTTCTTCACGACAAGTCACAGCCTCATGGCCGACGACGCTGCTCCTCCATCGACCTTCTCCAACGAAGTTGCTGTCCAGTCCAAGGAGCTTGAGATTCGCGGCCACAATTGGAAAGAATGGGAAGGAGAGGTGCCGATCGGTGAAGAACAATTGAAGAGCTTCGTGGCAAAGATTTTCTTCTCACAAGATTTATGCCTTCAGACCTTCACCATCATGATTCCACGAACCAATACAGACTGAGGGCTCCACTTTAAGTTTTTTCTGTGATTATTTTCTCTTGATTATTGCCTATTGAAGAAGAAATTTTTCAAGGAGAAGCCGACAACGTCACGAGCTTCAAAAGAGAGATCGGTCGCTGCACGTCCCTATCCTGTGTCAATCTGTTGTCGCGCCTTGTGTGTCCAGTCAGCTAATTCCAGCGAAGCCAGCGGCGTTTACAAACTCCAGCAAGCCATTGACGACACCCTCCCCAATTCCTGCAGCAAGCAAGCAGACTGACGTGTTCCAGCCCTCGTGGTGTCTCGCTCGATCAAGCCCAAGCACTTTGACGTCACTTTGCTGCCCAATCAAGTGGATTATTAATTCTTACGTCTCCTTCAGTCTAATTTTTAGACTTTGCAGGTCCTTTGGCGGCCACCTAGTTTGTCTCTCCGTATTCTTCCATTCGCTCTAAGTTCTCGGCTGTGCCAAGAACCACCTCAGCCGAGCTGGCCACCGCGCTTGCCTGTTCTGAACAGTCGAGTACGTGAAACCACCGAGCCGCAGAGGTCAGCTACCGTCGCACCGTCCGTGTCATTGTCGTGCCATCCTGATCCAACCCGGAGCAATTCAAAGAGGAAAGCAGATATCCCCACAATCTTCAAACTAGCTAACTTCCATTATCCGATTGATTTTTTTTTTTAGATAATGTTACCTATTTTGAAAAATGTTGACATCTTATTGATTTTCTAGATAAAATTTCCCGATTTAAAAGAATTCAAATAAAACTGAATAGAATATTAGAAAACTAATTCAAATAAAAGGAATTTTCCTTATCGACACATGCACATGTCGGCAGTTCAATCTCAGCCATGAGATAGCGCCCTCGAAGCATGGGAAATTGGACAATCCAATCTACAACCACGTAGATTTGATTTGCTAATTTGATCTGTCATTCTTATTTGAATTAGAAATCATTTCCAAAAGTTGTGTGGATATTTCTTTCAAATAAGATCTTATCTTTATTTGTTTCCTAAGCCAAGAGCTCCAAAAACATCTTTAATTTGAATAATTAGTAAGGTAAGATTTATTAGCAATCTTATCTTTAGAATTATTTTAATAAGACGAGATTTTCTGGAAATCTCATCTCATAGTTTGCATTTCATGTAGTAAGATCAGATTTCTTAAAAATCCTATCTAATAGATTAGGTTCATTTTAAATAATCTTCATATTCTTTTAGATAAAATTTGCATTCTTAAAATATTTAGAATTAGGGATAAGATTTATTAGATAATTTTAGGATTTAATTTGAATTAATTCCTAAACATTTAAGATAATCTTCATTTAAGATAGTTTTAATTATATCATTTATTAATTTTGAAATTCATTAAAAATACAAAAAAAAGCACTTGCAAGCATATCATATAGTTTAGTTTGCATATTACATATTGTAATTTATCATGTCACTAATTTTAGCCATGTCCTTTAAGAGGCCATGTTATTAGGGTTGCCATGTCATCATTTCCATGTTATGTAATTTTCATGTCTAGGTGCATTCATTTAGTATTATGCCTAGGTCCATTTCGTATCACGCTTAGGTTCATTTAGTATAAATGTCTAGATTCATTCATTAAATTAGTGTAGACATTTAGGACAATTTAATTTAGAATGCATGACTTATAGTATAGTTGCATGCCATTTTGCCCGTCGTTAGAAATTGTATGTTAGGATTCTAATAAGCATGTCATTTTAGAATAGACATTTAATTGTACGTCATTGCACGTCTAGGTCATTTAGTCTAAAGTTGCATGTCATTTAAATTAACTTGTATATAATATAGTTTGCATGATAGGTATCGTTGCATAATTATTTGCATATCATTTCGCATGTAAAATAGTTAGGTCATTTAAATAAATGTCTAGCATGCTACATTAGTATAATTGTCATTTTACATGTCATATAGTTCAGACATTTAGATGAATACCTTGCATGTCATGTTAGAATAGTTGTCATTTTGCATGTCATTCTCATATCGTTTAGTGTAACTGCACTTTAGTATAAAATTGCACTAATGCATTGCATTTTCATTTAAATAAAGTGAAAACCCCAAAAAGAAGTTGCATTAGTTTAGGAGAAATAATATTTGTGCACCCGCATGATCACCTCACATGTTCGGGAATTAGATAAAATTAATCGAAAAGTTGCCTACTTATATGTTTTCATAAAATGAAAAGGTACCGAAAGGGCGTTAGAGTAATCTAGCATAATCAAGTCCGCGAGCTCATAATCTCTTGTTTGTAGGAATAAAGCATTTTTCATGATACCTTATTTAGGTGTCTAATCGACCTACCGTAAATCGATTGGTGGCGACTCCTAGTTAAAATCTTTTGCATGTTAAATAGTGAACCTAAGTTGTGATTTGGTATGGACTTGGGAGAATCCGAGTTAGGTTAGTTAATTAAATTAACTTAGTAATCCATTAGCCTAAATTAAATTTTAGGTCGCAATAGCTTGGTGACTCCGCTTGGGACAAAGTTAAACCTTAGTGGACTTAGGCCAGATTTTCATTTTTTTGAAAATATTTTTGTTTGGCAGCATGGATTCCAAGTAAGTCCCTAATTTTAAAGTGTTAAATGTTTGTATAAGTTTGGAGTGATAAGGGGTGGAGTGATGTGCTAACCTTTGTTTTGCAAAATGGTATAGGAATGTAAGTTATGTGGATGGTATAGAAGCGGTGTATGATATAAATTGTTGTGCATGCTTTTATTGTTTTCTCACTACAATATTACACACGCTACCCGCCGCCGGACCTAGGTGGCATAGGCTAGGATGGTATCGAGGTCAAGGACACTCCGATCGTCAACCATACGGTATGAGTCTCCCACCTTGGTCTTGAACTTTCCTTTGTGCCAAAAGCTATCACCTCGTTCGTAAATGCACGAATAGGGGTCATTACTTGGTCATGCCGAAGTCATGAGGCGCCCGACCTGGCCACGACCACATTGGTTCGGTCTGACTTTGTGGTTTCGTTTCAAAGCCGTTTAGATAGAAATCGAACCTCATGTCTCATATGTGTCTATCTGATTGCCATCATGTCTACTGGTTAAGAAAGTTCTCTAACCCTTTGCTTAGCAATTCACTTACCTTCTCGTGTATTTTGAGTCAGTCCATAGGTCTAGGTCATTTCTGGATTTAATAATATGGTCATTTTATTTTGAGAGTAACGGTCGAGTCCTCTTCAAAAAAAGGGGGAATATTTTTTTTTATGATTTTATTATCTTAGGTGTCATAAGTTATTCTTCACCCAAAGGATTTACCGTCATTTTCGTGAAAAGAAAAAATCTTCATAGAGTTCACTTTCAAGCCATGTTATTTTCATGTAAGTCATGAGTTGTCATTTTTTGAAAAATTTCCCCCATTTTCGTAAGTGAGGGAAAATCGAAAATATGAGCCAAAATTTTCAAAGAATTCACCTTCGACTTTCCTAGATGTCGTAGTTCATTTATTTCTATGAAATTCGTCATTATTTCGTGAGTTGAAGAATGAAAATACCAAAAGAGGGCCGACTGGACTGAGTCATGGACCGACCACTTTTGAGGTCATGTACTCATAGCATTCCATTTCTTTGTAGATGATTATGGTCGTCAATAATCGCCCATCATGTACACAGGCCAGAGTGAAAATGACCGATCAAACCAACGTGCAAGAATGTTGCATGATGAATAGGAAATGATGGAGACAGGGGCAAGCCGAGAGTAGACCTCCCCCAATCTTAAAAGGAAGTATTGCTTTATAGACTTGATTTGTCTCGAAAGTAATTTTATGCTCTTTTCCTTGCAAAACATGGATTGAGAGCACAACATTTTAATGGCGGCCATTCAAGTGATACTTTAGAACAGTCTAAGTCGTCTAACCCACATTTTACATTACTTTTCATTTGGCTAAATAGCTTATTCTGGCATGTTTCTCCTATGCAGGGTAAAAACCCGAAGTTGAATGAACTGAAGATCGGATTTCAAATTCTGACTTATCAATTCATACATCTATCCTCATCAAATTGGGGAAATTCATGGACACTAATCCCAATCCCTCTATGTTTGATAAATCTAACATTCTTGTAGGAACATTTGTGTTGAAATAATGAATCTTCAAGGCTATACTAAGATTGATGAAAAGATTTTAGTAACACTCTAAGAATATGAGTTTCTCACGTTGGAAGCAAATGAGTTTTTAATGTGATCACATGAATTGCACATGCTGTTATTTCACATTTAGTGATAATATCAAACAAGTGGTGTTAATAGTGAATAGATAGAAAATATGTAACCATATATATAGTGGTTCGACTTTATCCCCAAGCATACATCCACTCTCAACACTAACAGCCACAACAAGGCTAGAATCCACTAATAATCTTCAAGACTAGTTACAATCAGCAAGTATCGTCTTTCTAATAGATCACACTATCAGGATTCACGTACTGCTATCACCCTTGTAGACTTGATCTTTCACTTTCACATGATTACAAACATCGGCACCACATAGACATTGACATCAGGATAAATAGCAGCTAACAGTAAAACAGAGCAAAGACGAAGACTCAAAGCACAAGACTACATTTTGTTCGTTTCCACTCAACCTAGCAACGTCTATTGGGCTCAATATATAGCCATTCATCCTCAAATGACCGTTGCCCATCGAAATCCTCAAGCAACCGTTGGTTCTACCGTTACTAGCAGTTGGACGTTGCTATTCATCGTTATAGCGGCTCTCTGACGATCTTCAACGTCTCTCTGACAGCAGCAGTTTCCCAAATAGTGTTAGTGTTAGAGTGTGTCCCTACTCATTCGTGCCAAAACTGCTCATGATCAACTTTGGTGATCTTTTCTAGATTCCAAGCATTTTGTAACAGCTATAATCTCAAACATCTTCATATGCTCGTTCAACAGACATCACCAACAATATGTTGTTTTAGCCCCGATACAAACACCGGCTCCAACTGATCTTTACATCCATTGGTGCTATTTCCATTTACTGCTTAGGGACACTTTGCAATTCTTTACGGTTCACATCATGGATATCACATGGTCCACAAAAATCATCATAAACATCTTCACTCAGATGATCTTTTTTCTAGTCCTTCTAAGAACATTAGCAATCTTGATTCCACCAAACTATTCATATTCATGGTCCTTCTAAGCTTTATCAAACATCCTCATTCTAGCCTTGTTCACTATCATTAGGTTTATCCAACTGTTTACCCGATCTTTGTACCTTTAAGCCATCACGAACATCCCCGTTCTTCTTGGCTTGTTCACCCTCGATTAAGGTCCTTTTAGATGTTCACCTCTGAAGATCCTTCCAACTTGTAGACATCTTCATCGCCCAATATCTTGCTCACCTAAAACATCGGCATATCAAACATTTGGTGTTGTTTTTGAAAACATTTGCATTTCGGCTTTGTTGACACCTGATTTTATCAATTTGATAAATCGTTATTTCCTTATGAAAATATGAAAGGTCAAGTTAGCATAAGTAAAACAAATTAGACAGAAGTAGATAAATGTGTAATTTCTAAATAGAAAAAGAAAAAAAGAAAAAGCCATTATACTAGGTCGGATCCACACACTGGCTCGCAGATAGCCCGGCCTGGCCCCTATTCTTTCCCCCTTCTTTTCCCCATGGCCCGACTGATGGACTGGCCTACAAAACCCGACTGAGCTAGGCCCCTCATCCTCTCCCTTGAATCTCCTACACGTGACCCTACCTGCTCGCTCCCCCTCATCATCACTTACATTATCTCACTCTCAACCACTCATTGCACAATACCCACTCTCTGCACCTTCACATACCACGCACACAAACTTGAAGAAGAAGCAAGAAGGGAGATAGAGGGGCATATCGAGAAGAGGGGAATGTGGGGAAGGGGAAAGGGACTGAAAAAAGGGGGCTTTGGTCTTCCCTTTGCATACACTGTGATGCCTCAGGCACGTCACATGCTAGACGGTTTCTCTTTTAATTATATCGTTTTGCTTTTATAAGCATGCACAAGCAACATAAAGTAAATACAACATAACACGTCGCCACCAAACATAACTTCCATTATATATAACATCGTTTTTTAACATCCCAAATTTACATTACAGAAGTCTAGGAGATGGTCAGGTAGACTAGCTCCATACTAAGCCAAAAGCATTTCCCTATCGAGGTCGTACATAGTCCCACGGTGTGGCACCTAGGGTGAGCAGCCGTCCTCAAAATCCAAGGGTCCGTTATAACTCCAAAGGGGTCCTACTAGTGCCCATCCACGTTTAGGTGCCAAGCTATATACACATGGGGAACTTGCTCCCCATACCCGATGTCGACCCACACTGTAAATTTTACTCCTAGTGAGCATAACACTGGACTTGACGTCAACTACATTGTTCATAACTACGTCGACGTGGGTGGGCATTTTGAAATGCGGGGGTCGTGGCTTCTCCATTCTATGATCCCGAAAATAAATGGGTGAGTTACACTAGCTCAATTATTGAAATCTCTAGTTCTAAATTAGGAAATCACTCCTCCACTTAACATGGCACCGGACAAGCAGAACAAACTTCCACATATATGTTGATGGAAAATCAATAACAATGCGACTCTAATTTAATAGCTATATATAGGCGGATGGCATAACAAGCTATTATGCATTACCTTTACCTTGTTAGCACACACATCAACAATATACACCATATCACCTAGTAACTTATTCATATGATCAATGCTATGTAAAGATGAATAGGCATCAGGTTCATTACTCCATCGATTCATCTTGAACACTCCCAAGACATCTTGACACACAGGGCATCTCAACTCCTGAGGCATCTTGACACATGGTGCATCATCATGTAGATGACGTATTGTTCATAATCTTTTCACACGAATGAGCACAAAACACACCAATCTTCGGTTCTTTATCTGACTTGATTAGTCGGTCATGATTCATGATCCAGGTGCAACGCCTAACCCGAGATATGATGCATGGACTAACACAATATATAATGTGACCCTTGATCAAGTCAATTGATGGTCGTGCACATGAGCGACTCGCACATGATACAAGAGACGAACCACAGACAGTTCACACACAATGCAATGGATGGCCTACATGCGGTTTGCATCTGGTACACGGACCAAGCCTTGATCAAGACATGATTTAGCCATGGTTCAAGCATGGTTTAGGCATGACCAAGACACATGCAATTCAAACATAGAATCAAGCGAATAGTAATCACCCAAGTCCAAAGCAAAAAATGAATCCTCCTAACCTAGTGCCTAGAGTTTTCACTTACCTTAATGGACACTGAGTGACTTGAAAGAAGAGAGGAAAGTTCTTAAGAGAGCGAGAGTGGTGAGGAAAGTGGTGATGAAAAATGAGGGGAAGGCCCATATTTATACTTTTCATTTCTTGTCTTACATAATGATGGCCTTAATTAATGAAGGCTAAGTGGCCTAATTAACATCACCCAAGTTGCCTAAGCAATTTATCCTAGGTGGCCTCTACTTATATGAGGTGTCCCTTATATAATCTAGCTAGATCTCTCAAGTGGCAAGCCTATTTGGCCAAAGTGTCCCTAAGTAGTTATCATGTCATTATTTACCTAGTCATTAAGTTCCCAAGTGTCCTAGCCATCATGAAACCTAAAGATTTGGTCAATATTAACCTTGGATTACAATAATTAAACCTGTGTTATAAGTGGTCCAATAAGGTTTCTTGGAGTGTCCCCCTATTAATTAACTAGGGTTAATTTAGGTGATGAAAGAGATGGCCTCACTTATTAGCTTCTAGATTAAGCTATTACATAACTTTCTTTATAAGTTGTTAAATGGCTTCTTTAGTAAGCTAAGCCCAAAGTGTAGGATGTTACACATAGCTCTAACAAAGACCCTTATGCATAGACAAAACCAACAATGGCATAGCAAATGATTGAGCTGGGAGTTCGTCACTAACCAGGGCACGGGTCGGCCAGGGACTAGTTGCTAGTCAGTTAGGGATCAGTCCATAGAGCAGTTGCTGGTCGGGCCATGGCTAGTGCCAACCAGGCCACTGATCGGGCCACATTCCTGGTCGATAGAAAATGAACCTAGGTGATTGACCCTTGTACCGGTCATAAGAATAGCCATGGATGAGTCGTATGCTCGGCCATGGGCTATGCCGAACAATCCATGTGCCTAGTACATGAACTAGTTGACAGGATCGGCATTCAATCTTAGACGATACTACAAGGCCGAACATGATCCAAAGTAACCAAGAGAGACTCTAAAGCTTCTAAAACAACCTAGAGGTGGGCATGACACAGAGCGATGACCTTATACACAAGCATAATATACAGAACGAGACCACGAGACATGGGGTAAAATCTTCGAATGTCACATACACACTCCACCAACCTTGCTCGACCAACCGACCACCGCCATCGTTCGACGACCTCCAGTCAGTACCACATCCTCGTGGCTTCTTATTCCCGAGCCCTATCACCTCCGACTTAGTAGAGAAGGAAAATAGGGAAGAGAGAGATGGGAAGTTGACCAAGGGAGAGATTGAAATCGAGAGCTGGACAGAGAGAAATCGAGGTTGAAGCTCAATTCTACCCTTGACTAGGCGGCACCAAGCTACCCCTAAGAACCTCCGACCGGCACTTGTGGTTTCCCAGCCTGGATGAAGTCTAATTTATTGATCTTGCCCTTTATTCGTTGTCGCGGAGCTAGGTAAGGACTGCTGTCAAGCCCCCTTTTGCGTTGCCCTATTTTCCCTCATCCTTGTCCAACTAGAACAAAGACTCGCCAGCACTCGCTTGTACTTCGTTCTGAGTGTTGGTGAGTCTTTCCCAGCAATCGTTGTGTGGTTCCTTATGTGTTATTTTGAATATGGTTGCACGTTAGAGCCTCAATCAACTTGGTTTTTCTCTCTCGATCAGCACCCGCCATGTGTTCGACGGTGTGCTCGAGTGAGATCCAAGTTTGGTTTCCCTATTTTGCCTCTTGCTGTTTACTATTCGGCCTCATCTTAAGTGTTTGTTGACACATAATTTTTAGCCGGTAAGTTATAAAAAAACTCAAAACGAGAGATCTGAGTTTCGATCGTGACAAAACCTATTTCCCAACCCAAAAAGAGTCATTTTTCTTCTGGCTTAGCTTTGGCCTAGCATTTAGGAGAAATTATTCAGTGGTTTCTAACCACCAGCTCATCAGCCTACGTGGCATATACGTGCCCATGTGGATCCACTCAGAAGAGGACATGTATCATGTGATGTGGAAAAAAATTAAGCCAAAGCCTATTTTCCTCTCTCCTCTGGCCCTGATAGCGAAAAGCAAAAAGCAGAAGCATGGCATTTATTGTTTCTCTCTCCTCTGGCTCTTTTCATTTTCGTTTGAAAATGGCTCTCTTCTTCTCCTTCCCTTGCGAGCCCACCACCAGCTCGATCTCCCTCCCCTGTCTCACTCTCTCCCTCCCAGTTCGAGTAAAGACCTAGCAGATCTCTCGAACACCGCTGCTACTGCCGCCTCCGCCTTCCTCCCCTTGTCCCATGTGACGCAACGAGCTCCCTTTGAGGTCGTGGATCTTCGCTTTGGTACTCTCGACTCCACGTTTTTCCTTCTTCTTCCATCTTTTATTGGGTTCTTTTTTCTGCATTTCGACCCCGACATTCAAGTGTTGTTGATGCTTTGGCTACTGAGAAGCAACCTCGGGGAAGAAAAGCTCACTGAATAAGAGAAAGCTCAACAAGACCGCAGGGAGTGGCGGTTCCCTTGATTTGGAAGAGCACCTCCATTTGCTTCTTAAGCCCCTTGCTAAGCCCTACCTCGTCGAGCTCCTCGCTAAGCTGTGCATTTTCTCTTACCCGCCTTTCGGCTCATTTCTGTCGCGTTGCATCTTAAATTGCCTTCTTTTTAGCATTTCAATTCGGTTGACAAATCTCGAGCAGTCATAAAAGACAAGAAGAAGGCTTGAGCTTGTTTAATTTGATTGGCGAGGTGAGTGTTGAAAAGAAGGCTTGAGCTTCTCGTCGTGACTCATAGCCCGTGCATTTTGTCTATATTGTTGAAAGTGTTGAAAAGAAGTCCTAGAAGGAAGGCTAGTTAATTGCTGTTGTCGCCATTGTTTGGAGTTGTTAGTAGTTAAGAGAGGAATGTAACCCTGCCATGTTGACAATTGGTTGTCCTCGGTCATTGAAAACAATTTCTACACCTAATTCATGTGGACAGACATTTGCTTGGATCAATAAGAGATTCTCTTGTGGAGAATCTTATTCTAATTATTGCGATACTGCAACAATCTTCCAATTGTGCTATAACACAGTAGAAGTGCCCGAGTGCTTTTGAGAAGGCATTTATGAGGATCGACGTTAGAGGCAAGGGGCTTGTTATAATCTGGTGAAAAGTTGTAAGAGTGCAGGGAATTAATCAATTTGGGTGCAAATTTTCACTTGTAAATTTATCGGATGGCTGAATCAGAGGTAATTCAGTTGGAAGTTTCTGAGCTTTTCACTTATAATTTCAGTTACTATTTATGTTAGGAATGATTGGAGTTGTACCTATTAGTTATATGCATCAGTTGACTACCTAGCCCTCACATTTTCTTTATAAAAATTGGTCATAACTCATAGATGCTGAAACTGGAGCACTAGTCTAGATATTGGTGGTTTCTTCTAATGTTATAGCTTTTCCTTCCTAAATCAGAAACCCTGCTAAAAGTTAGGACTGACTTTGCATCCTGCACTTGTCATTCCTCTAGGAATCTTTACTTATTGGAAATTTGAATGTATATATTCGTCAAGCGGATGGTTCATATGCTGGGGATTAACTGGAGAGTCCAAAGGGCAGTCTGGACAAGAAGCCTGCCAGGAATTAGCAGTCTTAACACTCACAAATGACAATTAACAGATTTTATAAAAATGGAAACCCTGGGCAATCGGCTTACTTTCTCAGACTCAGGAAGCTCCAAAGGCGCCTCTTTAGCAGAGTTTGACCCAAAAAAAAAAGAGAACAGAGGAATTCCTGTCTCAAATAAAGGCATGGTCCCCATAATAAATCCTTTCCTATGGTAAGAGAAAAACCTTAGGGTACAATTAATACAACAAAGCTACTAGAAAACTGCACTTGCAGACATGCAATAAGCAATGCTGCCACTATTAAAGCACAAAGAAAAGAAAAAAAAAGAAACGATGGAACAGCACTCTCAACAACAAACTTACTCATCAATAATGTTGCAACAAAGCTTTTCTTCCCTGAGGCTGCTTCTCAGTAGCCAAAGCATCAACAACACTTGAATGTTGGGGTCGAAATGCAGAAAAAAAGAACCCAATAAAAGATGGAAGAGGAAGGAAAAACGTGGAGTCAAGATAGTACTCGAAGGGAGCTCGTCTTGTCGCGTGAGACAAGGGGAGGGAGGCGGAGGTGGCAGCGGTAGCGGCGTTCGAAGAGATCTGCTAGGTCTTTACTCGAACTGGGAGGGAGAGAGTGAGACAGGGGAGGGAGATCGAGCTGGGGGTGTGCTTGTGAGGGAAGGAGAAGAAGAGAGCCATTTTCAAACGAAGACGAAAAGAGCCAGAGGAGAGAGAAACAATAAATGCCATGCTTCTGCTTTTTGCTTTCTGCTGTCAGGGCCAGAGGAGAGAGGAAAATAGGCTTCGGTTTATTTATTTTTTCCATCACATGACATGTGTCCTCTTCTGAGTGGATCCACATGAGCACATATACGCCACGTAGGCCAATGAGCTGGTGGTTAGAAACCACTTAATAATTTCTCAGCATTTAGAGCCTATTTGGATCTTAATCCTAAAATGTCAAAATTTGACTTTTGGGTTAATCTTTTGATCAAACATTTGACCAAAAGTTAATCCCGAGTCAAAATTTGGATTTTCACATAGAACATATTTTTCCCCAATATGAGGAAAAGTAAATCTTAATTGGCCCAAAATAAAAGTAATACCTCTAATTAGTATAGAATTTTTTTCTTTTGAGACATTTGATCTAGAGGATGTAACACAACAAAGCCCTAACTCAATTTTGAGTTTTGGACAAATTAGAAAATTAACCCTAAAATCGGGTCCAAAAGGCAATCCCAACCATTGCTTTGTAAATTGCATGACAATACTAAAATTAGAATCATTTGATTGACCCAAACTAGAATCTAGCATCAATTTTAACCAATTCAATCATCTTTGAATAGATTTGGCCACATTAGGAAAGGTTCAAAGGATAATTCAAGCTTAAATGATTCCAATTAACCAAATTCCTTTTTACTCATTCTAATTAGCATTCTAGATAATCCCTAAACATTCAATTTAGCCAAATAGAGCAAGTTTGCACCAATGTATCTAGAATACCTAGCCATTTTAGTCAATAAAAGAGGAATTAAGATAAATTGTGGTTATAATCAAATGAAAATATTACAAAAAATAAATTTGGTCCAAGATAATTAGGGAATTTTTCATCTAGGCCAAATAGAGCTAAAAAGGGAAATTTGGGAAAAAAATCATAAAAATCAGACCTATTTCCCCCCCCCCCCCCCCC
>BCNH02000010.1:14972673-15009138 GCA_001662345.2 Metrosideros polymorpha var. glaberrima
CCCCTTCCCCCTAACCAATCTAGTCAAACCCAATCAAATCAAGTCAAACCAGTCTAGGCCTAAACTAGTGAGTAGACTTCTCTGACGGAAATCTGGCCATTTTTCAGGCTATTTCGGGCGACTAGGCATGTGAATAGGTTGGCCCCCAACCCACCTTGCTATGCTAGATCAAATAATTACCAAAATGCCACTAGAAATGTGAAATGACCAAATTACTCCCAATCCTTAATTCAAGTGAAATGAAATGAACAAATAGGAGCTCTTGAAATAGAGGTCATCGTTGCCATCTAAAATTCCATGTCATTGATCCATGTATTAATCCTCTTAATGGATAAGGATGAAAGTGGATCATTAGATCTTAAGATAATCCAAGGGTTAGGATTTCAAGAGGAGGTTAGTATAAACAGATTTTCCCTCCAAAACCAAGGGGGTTGCCATTTGATAGAGAACACACACACACACACACACTCTCTCTCTCTCTCTCTCTCTCTCTCTCTCTCTCCGCGCGCACGAGATCCGACCAGATTTGGCCCTCATCAACCAACTGCTGGTGACTTTTTGCTCCACAACCGCAACTCTAACGTACTTCAAGCCTCCTCTAGTCGTATCACAAGGCTCCGGTGATCGTTTCTTCACCAGATCATCTCCAGCGAAGTCCATCTTCATCGCAGTTGGATCACCGGTTTTTACACTGATAATCTAAGCCAATTATGTTTTAGCCAAAACCAGTGGTCTAGCAACTTTCAATCATCCTCCTAGGCATGTGATAGCGATCTATGACCTCTCTTTGAAGCGATGGCTGGAACTTGATCGAAAAACCTCCGATTTGTTCACTTAATTTTTTGAGTTCTCTCAAGTGTTATAGTGAGTTCACCGGAGTTGCATACTAACTTTGCCTATTGTTCTATCCATTCAGATCGGTGAGCTAATCCACGGCTATTCCTAGAGCATATTGAAGGTCGAGCTAGCTCACTTTAGCTCCAGTAGTTGATTGACAAAAGGTGAGCTAGTTCTAAACTTAGTTTAGGCAATGGATGGATGAATATGTAATCATTGGCCAGGTCTCACGTTTATTTGCTTAAGGCCATTTGTATGCTAAGATAATGTGGATTTTAGGCCTAGTTAGAACATATATTGATGATAGAATGATTGGATGAATGCTGTGATTGATTGGTGCAAGTTCTAGTCCATTCTATGAAATTCGCATTTTTGAACTAGTGACATTTAAGACGAAATTTGAGTTAGTAAATTACCTCGTTTCGAAAACTTGTAACCCACAAAGTCATAAAGAACTTCATGAGCTTTAAATTGAGTGGTTGTAGGCCTCTAATGGATATTGTTTGATAGGTCAAAAGTGGATCGCACGTTAAGCACAAAATCTCCCCTTAACCTACTATATTATCTCTATGTTCAGTTTCTCAAATCTGTGAATCGACCTTTACTCGGTTTTGATTTTCTATGCGTCTTTGTGAGTATTTTTTGGAAAGATGTCTTCATCAAAAGTTGTAGACAACATCCTTATCTTCAACATATTAAAAAATTAGATTGAAAAATGCATGTTGTCCTAGGACGAAATGCACCGTCATCTCTGTAAAATGGAACATAATTTTATGCTAAAACTTGACAGAAATGATTTTGTGAATTAGACATAATATAAGGACTTTTCTGAAAAATCCTAAAACTACAAAGTAGTCTTTTAGAGTCTCTTTTAGTAATCTGCAAAGTTTTAGGGCTAAATAACAAGATTAGGGCAGCTTATTTGGCTTAAAATTTTATAAGGTCTAATCGGCCTCTAAAATAGTTTCAAAATGGTCCCTGGGCAAGATTGAATTACTGAGAAGATTCCAGGCCATTTCAGCAAAAACTCAAACATGAATCTTGTAGAATATGATTTAATCTAGCTATATGCGGAAATTTGATGCGTTGTGGATAAGTTTACTATTTTTACTACATTTTCTCCCAAAACAGGTCCAATCCGACTTAAAATCTAACCACTGATCTTAAATTGCCAAATTCGGGTCGATAAGATTAAAATCAGATAAAATGGTCTTCATGAAAGTTTAATTGCATATCCTAAGCTTTTTAATGATACCTAAATCATTCAAATTGGACTTTGTTTGATAGGGTAATTGAACAGAATTGCACATGACCCGAATCCAAGGATAAAAACTGAGAAATGAATAAGTGAACCTATACTTAGGCTCACTCAATTGTTTAATTGTTTACAAATCAAGGCTGTTGACACTTGATTTTTAGTTGATTATTTTTTAAATAAAATAATTCAAAAAAAATATTTTCCTGTGCATCGTTAAAATTCCGAAAAAATAAGTTAAGCATAGGCCTTTCTTGAAATTGGCACGCTGACCCTTAATTGGCCAAAAATTACTTTTTTCCTTTTTAACCATTTTTAAAGTCTTTCTTTTTATTACATTTGATTTATGGACCATTACTCATTTAATCAAGCCATTCAAATAAGAAAATTTTCAGTTTAGCATAGTTGGGTAATATTGAGCAAAAACAATGAATTTGAGAGCAAAAAAAGGAAAAACGGGTCGAAGAAAGGAACCGGCCTAGGCCGATCCAACCAGTACCCATGCCGGTGGACGCCCAATACAAGGGCCGGCCAATTCGGCTGGCCTACTAGCCCAAAGGCCGGCCCATTTCCTCCTTTATTTGAATGTAAAATTACCAAAATGCCCCCAATTGCAAAATTACCAAAATGCCTCTCAATATGTGATCATGGCCATCCGATGGAGGGTTAATTTGGTCAATGTAGGCCAACATTGAAAAGGGTTGGTAAGGGCTGATCAGCATGGGGGACGAGGTGAGGGTTGGATTAAAGAGGGGATTTAGGTAAGTTTAATTAAATTGGGTTTAGGTGGTCTTAAAGAGGGGGTTAAGGTGAGTCTAATAAGGGTGGTGGCAGAAAAGTGAGAGGGCTAAATCCAGTTGAAATTTGGAGCACAAGAGAGAAGGCAAAAACAGAACATACTCTGACTCTAGACCACATTCTCTCCGTTGACCGTTTTGCCGAGGCTGCTCCAATCGGCCACCGGCTCCATTTGATGAACCACCACCACCACTACAACCACAAGACATCCTTCTATCCAGTCGCAAGCCCAGCCGCCCCAAAAGATTGCTGGTCGGTGACTTTTCTGGCCATTCTTTCCTCGGCTTCTAGGGACGTGCTCTAGAACGTACCTACTGCCACTGACGTCCCAGCCAATTTTCGACTATGTCTAACCTCCGTTTGCCTCCATTCTTGAACAAACAAATAGCCCTTCCTCTTGCCAACGTTTTGGTGGTGGTTTCACGCCAAACAGACTACAGGAAGCCCTTGTGCCGGCTCATTTTCGATCAGTGCGTAGAGAGGGAGCATGTCCTGCTTGCCGGCCACTTACTGAATAGATCTTGGTCACCAACGCCATCTGACTGCCAGACCAACTTGCGATCGGGACCCTCTCCCTCTTACCGATGTTTTGGCGGTGGTCCCACCCCGATCCGACCACCGGAGAGCCTCGTGCCAACCCTTTTCCGATTGTCGCTCAGAAAAGCGATTCCAATGGAACCACAACTCTATCAAAGCTAAGTATCCCTATTATTTTTTCTAAGTCTTGTCAACAATCAACACCGATTCTACACCGAGTTCTCTATATGTTTCTTGTACAAGCGACGGCCGAATCTCCTGTTTACTTGCCGGAGTAACAGCAAACAAGGTGGGTTCGTTTCTAACTTAGATTAGGAGTAAGGGGATGAATATTAAGGCCAATCATGCATGTGAAGCTAAGTATGGCCAATATTGCTTCTATGCTGCTGAAGTAGGCCTTAGATGCTGATTGATGATCATGTTCTGTGTAGAAATTGATGGGAAATTGCTTGTTGGACGAGTGATGATTGACTGCTTGTTCTATGAAAAGTCATTTTTCTGAATCAGCATGCTTCGACTGATGATTTGGGCCCTTCAATGTGGTTTTCTTGGGAGTCATATACTAGAGAATTGATCTTGACATCCTAAGCTTCCATTAGAGTGGTCGCATGATCAGAATGAACGTCATATGCCTCCTGATCTAGACAGAATCTGGAAACATGAAAATAGTTTCTGTTCTTTGCTGTTTCTTACTGTTTCCTGATTGACCTTAATGGCTTCTCGATTTTTCATGATTTTTTGTGCATGGAATCTGAAAAAGTGTTTTACATGAAAGTTGTAAAACACATCCAGATCAATTATGTGAAAAATTTTTATGGCCAAATATGGTTTTAGGTTGGCTGAATCGATAGCCAAACTAACGACATCCTCTGTTGATTTTTCCAGTTTCTGGAACCAAAAATTATTCTGTCTTTAATGCAAAAATGACACTGTTGAAGCCTTTTTCTTTTTGCAAAAACCTAAAACATGAGAGTTGTTCATTAGGGTCTTATTTAGTAGTCTACAAATTTTGAGGTCTTGCCTACAAATTTTGAGGTCTTGGGTGCTGAGTTTGGTAGGTCGATTTTGCAAAATACAAACAGCACCCAGACTAATTTTCAAAACTGATAAAATCTGACCACAGAGGTAAAATCTATAATTTTCATAAACCAGAAGGGTTCTGTTGCAAAATCTCAAAATACAAAAGTTTTCAAAGAATATTGATCTATGTGTATGTGAAGTTTCGTGATTTTTGCAAACTATTTTCTATTTTATTTAAGTCGTCAAAAGCCCAGGTCAAAAACAGACTTTGGGGTAAAGTTGGCAATTTTCACAAAAATAAATGACTCTTTTGGAAAAACTGAAAACAGGAGCGTTTTTTAGAACATATTGATCTATGTTTCTGTGAATTTCCGTTTGAACATTATTTGCTATTCTTTTAAAATCATCAAAGTTCCAGGTCAAAACCGAACTTGTTTTTTAATCTTCAGGTTTGTCTGCCAAAATTATATGTATTTTAAGACCAAATTGGCCGAAATTCCTTTTTTTAGACTGTTGAACCTCTTGTTTTAAACTTTTCAATGATACCCGGTTTGTCTTGATCGGGTTTAGTTTGCTAGGTTTTTGAACCTACAATTTATTGAGCTCAATTTGACATAAAAATGTGTGGGTGGCAATTTTTGTTACTTTTCCTCATGTCATGAAGAAAAATGCATTTCCGTTTAGATTTTTTTTAATCCCTCGGTTTCATATATGCATTCACATCAAGTTTACGTGGGATTCATGTCTCGAGGCTTATAATAAGGCCATGTATAGTTAATTACCTGACAATTTGCAGGTTTTTTTTTATTGTACTTAGAGTAGTTCTTCTTTTTTTTTTTTATCTTGAATGTTTACTTTATATACTATGCTTTCAATTGCTTGTTTGTTTGTTTGTTTGTTTTTCTTTCTAGATTAGGGTCAGAACTAATTTAGGACTCAAATGAAAACCATAAAAACATGTTGCATGCTCCCTACAAACGGCCCCGACCTTAGGACTAAAGATGCCAAGATTGCATGATCACTTATTAATTCTACCAACCAATTAGGTACCGAAAGGGCGTTGATAGTAATATTAGCATAAGTAAGTCCCCGAATTTAGAATCATTGATTCTGTAGGATTGAAATGATCCTCCCTCATCTAAGTTGGGTTTCTAATCTGCCCATCCTAAAAGGGTTAGTGGTGATTCCATGAATACATAAGTTATTAAAGAACCTAAAAATGAAATCCAACGTCATGCGGGGTGTGGGCTTGGGAGATCCCATGCCTAAATTGACTTGTTCTTTTTAGGTGGTACACCTAAACCTAAGCTCTTCTCTCGAACGGGAAATTTTAGGTCTCAACAGCTTGGCGACTCTACTGGGACTTGGTTACAATCATTAAAGGACTTAGGCTGTAATAATTTGTTGGTTTTTAGCTAACGTGATTAGCGTGTTAAATGTTGGATGCGGGTTGGGAGTTATAAGGGGTGGAGTGTTTGTTGACCCATTTGTTTTGTAGGGAGGTGTAGGAATGTATGTTTATGTGGGTGTTATTGAAGTAGTGTTTTGATAAAAAAAAATTGTGATGCATGCCTTTATATGCTTTAGCACTGCACAAATTGCTCACACATCTTGCAGTCTTAAACCGCTGATTGCATTAGGAACCTTTAGGAGGTATTGGGAATGGAACTCGTGTGAGCAATTACTTGTGGTAATCCATTTTCAATATCACTCATCTTGGTTGGTAAAAGAGAGCCAAACGACGTTAGTAGCGGAACACAAACTCTTTTACTTAATCAAGGTGGGAGCCTTAAGCCTTTAGAATCCCAACTTTACACTTCAAACCTCACTAGTTGCATGCGACATGTGATTGTGGGTGACATATGTTCATCAATTCTACCCTCGGTCCATAAGTATCATTCCAAATTTTCAATTAATTGTCATTTCATTAATATGCAATTTACATTTCAAGAATTCACTTCTTTTATTACAAATAGTGATTAATTGTAATGCCCTTTTTAGGATTAAAGAAAAGGGTATTTTCAAGCTTCAAGTTATTCTCGCACCTAGAAGTCCTCTTAGGCGCGTGTAAAAAGGTTTGAGTCAATTAGAAGAGGCCTAGACACCTCGTCTCACTTGTGAACCATGAGCCAATTTGTCGAGACAAGGCTTGGGCACCTTGTCTGACTTTTGAAGATATGTGGAGATGAGACTTGGACATCTCGTGTCATTTTTGCACTCGGAGTGATGAGTCTACTCATAAGGAGTATATCGAGAAGAGATTTTGCCACCTCGTCTCATTTTTGTGCATAGGGGCACAAGTCGTGTTGATCAAGGCATCATGCCATTTTTGGAAAAAGGGATTGAGCCTTGGCTTGAGCAGAATGTTTGGCTCAACAAGACAAACGTTTTCATCTCATGCTTTGGGAAGAACCCACTAGGAGCGTTTGTTATATTCCATAAGTATTTCTTTCTTAGATGTGATGTATAGGATTCCCCTAGCGTCTCCTGAGTGAGAATGTATTAGGGTTTTCCTCTTCATTTTATAGATTGATGTATTGGGGTTTGCCATCACAAAATTTTGATGTAAATCGTTGGAGTCTCTCTCCCCAAGCGTCCCCAGAATATAAAGTGGCATTTTGATTAATCACCGATTGCCTTCATTGTATGATTTCTTATGAAGAAATTTCTATAAGAGATCATTTGAATGAGATTGGGGTCATGCGAAAATCTCTTATCCCATTTCATGATAAGAAAATAAATAATTGAAGGTTTTTATGTTTTATCGTCATTTCTTTTCCAAATTCTAACTTTTATCTCTTTTTTGCCTTTATTTCCAAAGGCACTAAAAAGCAGCGGAATTAAGATCCTGTGTGAGGACATGTTCCTAAACAAGGATGGACAATGAAGAATTTAACGACAATCCCACTCTGACTAATACCAAGAATGTCATTCTTGCCTCACCTACGGAACCGCTGGTTGGCGATGCGCCTGAAAGGAGAACTAATGTGGGTAATATTGAGGAAAAATGATGAATTTGAGAGCGAAAAAATGAAAATGGGTTGAAGAAGCGAACTGACCCGGCTCCATCCAACCGGCACCCACGCCGGTGGATGCCCATTACAAGGGCCAGCCCGTTCGGCTGGCCTACTAGCCCAAGGGCCGGCCCATTTCCCCCTTTATTTGAATGTAAAATTACCAAAATGCCCCCTAGTTGCAAAATGACCAAAATGCCCCTCAATATGTGATCATGGCCAGCTGATGGAGGGTCGATTTGGTCAATGTAGGCCAGCATTGAAGAGGGTTGGTGAGGGCTGATCAGCTTGAGGGACAAGGGGGACAAGGTGATTAAGGAGAGGATTTGGGTGTTTTAATTGGGGATTTAGGTTAGTTTAATTAAGTGGTCTTAAAGAGGGAGTTAAGGTGAGTATAATAAGGGTGGTGGCAGAAGTGAGAGGGCTAAAGCCAGTTGAAATTCGGAGCACGAGAGAGAAGGCAAAAACAGAACACACTTTGACTCCAGACCACATTCTCTCCATCGACCATTTTTTCCGAGGCTGCTTCGGCTGGCCACCAGCTTCGTTTGATGAACCACCACCACCACTACAACCATAAGACATCTCTCTATCCAATCATAAGCCCAGCAGCCCCAAAGTACTGCCGGCCGGCGACTTTTCTGACCCTTATTTCCTCGGCTTCCAAGGACATGCTCTAGAACGTCCCTGCTCCCGCTGCCATCCTAGCCAATTTCCAGCCTTGTCCAACCTCCGTTTGCCTCCATTGTTAAATGACCAGATAGCCCTTCCTCTTGCCAACGTTTTGGCGGTGGTTTCACCTCAAACAAACCATGGGAAGCCCTCACGCCAGCTCATTTTCGATTAGTGCATAGAGAGGGAACACGTTCTGCCTGCCGATCACTTGCCAACAAGATTCCGGTCACTGACGCCATTCGGCTGTCGCAACCTCCTCGAAAAAATCGGGTATGGATCTGGTTTCTATTTCAAGGTTAAAGAATTACTATATTAATCAGCTTTAGGCTTAACTAACCTAGCTCGGACTCTTCCAAATTCTACCTAATCGCAACTTAGGTATAAGGAAGTTAAATTTGGAGTCACCACAAATCGTTTCGAGGTGGGAAGAACCGACTCGATTCTATGGAACCAAAGATTCTAGGGTTCAGGGAATTGCTTATGCTAATGGTTTCTATTAGCGCCCTTTTGGTACCTAATTGGTCGGGATAATTTCTAAGTGATCACATGATCTTGAAAAATTTTAATATTGAAGGTCCAAACCAGTTGTAGGTGAGCATGCACATGTTTTTGTGGTTTTCTATTTTTAAATTCCTAAACCGGACTAATCTATCCTAGAAATAAAATTAACAATCAAGATATTGACGCATAATAAACAAGCAAGCAATTCAAAGCAACTAATCTAAATGCGATAAAGTAAAGCCCGCAACTCGTTGAACATTAGTAATTACAACCCATTTTACAAAAGTTAGAGAGAGGGATCGGAATGGACATCGATCATTCACCATCTTCGACGGGCCGCCGCATAAACATTGTCTAATCATGCATCTAACAATCATCTTGCAATCAAGGTCAAGTAAAAATAACCAAATAGCCTCGGGGTCGGCCTTTGTAGACATGCAATTTAAAGGTTCATGCCCTAGCGAGTGAGTATGACCAATTGTTATCATGAATTGAGCCCATTGTGCCTCCACTTTGCACAAGTGCCATGAGAGGGTAATGGCATCGATCCCAAGGCTTAACTAATGTAATTTGATACTCTAAACATCGAGCATGCATCGAAGGATCGAATCAAACATTCAAATAGATTACAATTATGAAATATTTGAAACACGTGACATAATAGGCATGAATTAAAAGTGATGTCTCAATTTTCATGCAAATCACGCCCAATGACCGTGAAACGTAAAATTTAATCATTGAGAAATCTCAAGAATGGAGTTTGAGGGTCCGAATATCAATTTTGGCCATTTGAGTCTTAAATAATTGATAACATTGCAAATTAGACCCATAAGTAAAAAAAAAACAAACTAATTTTCCCCTGGAAATTTTTAGTCCTAGTAAAAATAGTAAATGACCTTTAATGGTCACGAAATTTGACAGAGACATGGATCAATATGTCCTGAGAAAGTTTCATTTTTTAATTTTTCCAAAGGAGCCCTCGAAATGAATACAAAATGGCAAATTTTCCCCGAAGGTCAGAACCGCTGGTTTGGAATCCCAGCACGTACAATGTACGAATTTTGCTCAATTGACCCACTAAATCAATTACCCATGATCTGAAATTTTATAGAATACTAATTCAAACTCTAATGAACACTTTTCATGTTTGAGTTTTTATCTAAAAGGGAGAGCAACACCTTCATTTTTACAAAATAAAATGGAAATCTGAAAAATGATCCAAAGCAGTCAGTAAGGGATCTACTGATTTGACTACCTTGCTGATTTCTTATGGCCATGAAAAATTTTCACAGACTAGATATGGATTTGTGCTACATGTAGAACACTTTCCCAAAATCTATGTGGAAAAAATGATAAAATATCAACAAACCGCAAAAGTCGATCTGAAAACGGTAGAAACAGTAAAGAACAGTAACAGTTTTCATTTCTCCAGATTTTAAAGCGACCTTTGAAAACTCGATTCACATAGTAAACGAAGTCCCCTTGGGGCCCATAAGTACTCAAATCAAAGCTTGGGATGTCGAGATCGATTAATTTAGCCAATGGATTTCTTGAAAAATATCATTTAAAAAGCCAAATGGCCATTCAAAGCGAGAGGGGTCAGAAAAACAATGTTTACACAAAAACACAGGACATTACTCAACAATAGCCAACATGCATACAGAAGCTATTTACCTTCATTTTAGACTCAAAGGTAGCAAAACATAGCAGCAAACTCATTCTAAAAACATGGCAAGAACATGAGATCAAATGATTCCTTATTTGATAGGCAAATACTTGATTTCAAGCCAAGGTTGAACTCACCTTTCATTAATGGTTGCATGGGGCTCAAATGAGCTACTCAATCACCCAAGGGATGTCTCGGACGGCCATGAATAGCTCAGAAACTTTCTAGTTCAAGGAGAAAAATCGAAGCCGTTAGTGAAGCGAAATGGCGAGATATGAACAATAAAAGAAGATGAGAAGGAATAGGGGTGTCCGGGGGTTGAATGGGCGGACTTCGGGTATGGCGAACTTGAGGCTCATCAAGGAAAGTGGTCGCAAGGCGAAGGAGACCGAATAGCATTGAGAAATGGTTGCGGGAGGTGGTGGAGGCTCAGCAACAATCACCGACGTAGCCGCCGGTGATGATGCCAAGAAGAAGATGGGGCCAATCGGTGGTCTTCCGGCCACCGAACAACGATGGGAGTGGTACAATGGGGTAAAGGTAGGAGAGAGGGTGTTGGTGGTGGCTCACAGGTGGGGGTCGCCAGCAAGCGGTGGCGCCAGCGGGAAGGGGCGGCGATCGGCAGCGTGGGAGGGAGAGGGAGAGAGAGAGAAGCTTAAATTCGTAGTATTCTCCTAATATGGCAACCCCATCCCCAAATGATCTCCCCTCTTAGGGTTTTTGGGAGATGTGCAATATATATAATGATAGCAAAATGAATTAATCTTCGTCATTCAAGATTAATGGTCAAGATTAGATTCATTAATAGCATTTTTGTAATTTTTGGCTCAAATATAAGAAGGTGAGCTTTGTTTTGGGAAATGGGCTACAATGGGCTAGAATTTGGCCCACATGGGCCAGCCTTGGGCGCATGGATCGACGATTGGGCCAATTTTGCTCGATTTGATCCGGGTCGGATCGGTCCAATTTTCCATCGATTTTTGTTGTAAATTTTCCCACTTTGACCATACCTTGCATAAAATTTTCCAATTAGATCGGGACGGGCGAAACATATTTGCCACAAAAGTGCTCATTCCAATTTAATTAGGCGAGGTCGACATGTATCAAGAGTTATTGTTTCAAAAATGATCCTATGGATCAAATGTCATGAAAAAAAAATTACACTAACAATTTAAAGTTAGGAAAAAGACTAATTTTTGTATTTCTTTTTTCATATTTTGTGAATTTTCTGTATTTTTATGAATTTTCTTGATTAATGCTCAAATGATTTTAAGATGTAAGAACTAAAACTGAAATCAATGCTATCTAAAATAAATGACTTTTTTTTTTTTGAAAAATGGCTTTGACACGATCAAATTCCAAATTTTACTTTTAACAGATGGTCAACTAAAAATTAGGTGTTAACAAGGATTGTCTCAATTCTACGGAATTAGAGATTCTAAATTTTGGGACTTGCTTAGGCTAATATTGCTATTAATGCCCTTTCGGTACCTAACTGGTCGGTTGATTTTCTATGTGATCATGCAACCTTGGCATCTTTAGTCCTAAGGTCGGGGCCGTTTATAGGTAAGCATGCAACATGTTTTTATGGTTTTCATTTGAGTCCTAAATTAGTTCTAACCCTAATTTAGAAAGAAAAACAAATAAACAAGCAATTGAAAGCATAGTATATAAAGTAAACAATCAAGATAAAAAAACGAACTAGTCAAAATACGATAAGAAAAACCAACAAATTGTCGGGCAATTAAGTATACATGGCCTTGTTATAAGCCTTGAGACATGAATCTCTCATAAGCTTAATATGAATGCATATATGAAACTTAGGGATTAAAAAAATCTAAACGGAAATGCGTTTTTCTTGATGACATGAGGAAAATTAACCAAAATTGTCACACACATTTTTATGTCAAATTGTGCTCAATAAACTTTAGGTTCAAAAACCTAGCAAACTAAACCCGATCTAGACAAACTAGGTATCATTGAAAATTTTAAAACAAGAGGTTCAAAAGTCCAAAAAAGGGAATTTCGGTCAATTTGGTCTTAAAATACATATAATTTTGGTAGATAGACCCGAAGGTAAAAAACAAGTCCGGTTTTGACCTGGAACTTTGATGATTTTTAAAAAATAGCAGATAATGTTCAAACGGAAATTCATAGACACATAGATCAATATGTTCTGAGAAACTTTCGTGTTTTTAGCTTTCCCAAAAGAGTCCTTTATCTTTGTGAAAATTGCCAACTTTACCCTAAAGGTCATAAACAAGTCCGATTTTGACCTGGGCTTTTGACGACTTAAATAAAATAGAACATAGTGTGAAAAAATCACGAAATTTCACAGACACATAGAACAATATGCTCTGAGAAACTTTTGTGTTTTGATATTTTGCAAAAGAACCCTTCTGGTTCATGAAAATTATAGATTTTACCTGAGGTCAGATTTTATTAGTTTTGAAAATCAGTCTTGGTGCTTTTTGTATTTTACAAAATCGACCCACCAAACTCGGCACCCAAGACCTCAAACTCTGCAGGTTACTAAACAAGACCCCAATGAAAAACTTTCATATTTTAGGTTTTTGTAAAAAGGAGTTCCAACAGTGTCGTTTTTACAATTAAAGACAGAACAATTTTTGGTTCCAGAAACTGGAAAAATCAACAGAGGATGTTGTTAGTTTGGCTATCGATTCAGCCAACTTAAAGACCATATTTGGCCATGAAAACTTTTCACAAAATATATCTGGATGTGTTTGACAACTTTCACGCTGAACACTTTTTCAGATTCCGTGCACAAAAAATCAGAAAAAATCAAGAAGCCACAAAGGTCAGTCAGGAAACAGTAAGAAACAGCAAAGAACAGAAACTGCTTTCATGTTTCAAGATTCCGTGTCTAGATCACGAGGCTTATGAAGTTCATTTTGATCATGCGACCACTTGAATCGAAGCTTAGGCGTCAAAATCAATTCTCTAGTTTATGACTTCCCGAGAAAACCACATTCAAGGGCCCAAATCATCAGTCGAAGCATGCTGATTCAGAAAAATGACTTTTCACAAAACAAGCAATCAATCATCACTCGTCCAACAAGCAATTTCCCATCAATTTCTACACAAAACATGATCATCAATCAACATCTAAGGCCTACTTCAGCAGCATAGTGGCAATATTGGTTATACTTAGCTTCACATGCATGATCGGCGTTAATATTCATCCCCTTACTCCTAATCTAAGTTAGAAACGAACCCACCTTGTTTGCCGTTACTCCAACGAGTAAACGGGCGATTCGGTGTTAGTTGTTGACAAGGCTTGAAAAAAATAAGAGTGATACTTAGCTTTGATAGAGTTGTGGTTCTGTTGGAATCGCTTTTCTAAGCGATGATCGGAAAAGGGTTGGCACGAGGCTCTCCTGTGGTCGAATTGGGGTGAGACCACCGCCAAAACGTCAGCAAGAGGGAGAGGGTCCCAGTCGCAAGGTTGGTCTAGCGGTTGGTGTTGACACCTAATTTTTAGTCAACCGTTAGTTAAAAATAAAATTTGAAATTTGATCGCGTTAAAGCCATTTTTCAAACAAAAAAAAGTCAATTATTTTAGATAGCATTGATTTCAGTTTTAGTTACAACATTTTAGAATCGTTTGAGCATTAATCAAGAAAATTTATAAAAATATAGAAAATTCACAAAATATGAGAAAATTATGAAAAAAAATACAAAAATTAGTCTTTTTCCTAACTTTAAATTGTTAGTGCAAGTTTTTTTTCATGACATTTGATCCATAAGACCATTTTTTTAAATAATAGCTCTTGATACGTGCTGACCCCACCTAATTAAATCGAAACGAGCACTTTCATGGCAAATATGTTTCACCCATCCTGATCTAATTGGAAAATTTTATGTAAGGTAAGGTCAAAGTGAAAAAATTTACGACGAAAATCGATGGAAAATTGGACAGATCCAACTTAGATCAAACTGGGTTGAACTAGCCCAATTGCTGGTCCATACGCCCAAGGTCGGTCCATATGAGCCAAATTCTAGCACATTTCCCAAGACAAAGCCCACATTCTTATCTTTGAGCCAGAAATTACATGAATGCCATTAATGAATCTAATCTTGACCATTGATCTTGCATGGCCAAAATTAAATCATTTTGATGTCGCTATATATATTGCTCATCTCCAAAAAACCCTAAAGAGGGGGGATCATTATGGGATGAGGGCTTCCATATTAGGAGAATATTAGGAATCTAAGCCATCTCTCTCTCTCTCTCATGCCGCCGATCGTCACCCCTTCCCGCTTGCATCGCCGCTTGTCAGCGACCCCCACTTGTGAGCTGCCACCACCACCAACACCCTCTCTCCTCCCTCTACACCATCGTACCACTCCCGTCACCAGAGGACCATCGATTGACCCCATCTTCTTCTCGACATCATCACCGGTGGCCACGCCGGTGATTGTTGCCAAGCCTCTCACCACCTCTCGTGGCCGCTTTTTGATGCCGTTCAGTCTCCTTTGCCTTGCGACCACTTCCACTGGCAAGCCTTCAAGTTCGCCGTACCCGGAGTCCGCCCATTCAACCTCCGAACACCCCTGTTCCTTCTCATATTCTTTTATTGTTCATATCTCGTCGTTTCACTTCACTAACGGCTTCGATTTTTCTTCTCGAATCAGAAAGTTACTGAGATGTTCGTGGCCGTCCGAGACATCCCTTATGTGGACGAGTAGCTCATTTGAGCCCCACCCAACCATTGACGAACGGTAGGTTCGACCTTGGCTTGAAACCCGGCATTTGCTGGTCAAATAAGGAATCGTTTGATCCCATGTTCTTGCCATGTTTTTAGGATGAGTTTGTTACTGTGTTTTGCTGCCTTTGAGTCTAAAATGATGGCAAATAGCTTATGTATGCATGCTGACTGTTGTTGAGTGATGTCCTGTGTTTTGTGCAAAAAATCATTTTTCTGACCCCTCGCTTTCAATGACCATTTGGCCTTTTAAATGACATTTTTCAAGAAAACCACAGTTGAATTAATTGATCTCAACGTCCCAAGCTTCGATTTGAGTACTTATAGGCTCTGAGGGGACGTCATTTGCTCTGTGAATCAAGTCTTCGAAGTTTGTTTTGAATTCTGGAGAAATGAAAACTGCTACTGTTCTGCACTATTTTCTACTGTTTTCTGATCGACCTCTGCAGTTTATTGATTTTTTATGATTTTTTCCACACAGATTTTGGGAAAGTGTTATACACGAAAGTTGTAGCACAAATTCATATTAAGTATGTGAAAAATTTCATGTCCATGCAAAATCAGCAAGGTAGCCAAATCAGTAGATCCCTTACTGACTGCTTTGGGTCATTTTTCAGATTTCCATTTTATTTTGTAAAAATGAAGGTGTCGCTGTCCCTTTTAGAAAAACATTCAAAACATGAAAAGTGTTCATTAGGGTCTTAATTAGTATCCTATGAAATTTCAGATCGTAGGTCATTGATTTAGTGAGTCAATTGAGCAAAATTCATACAATGTACGTGCTGGGATTCCAAACCAGTGGTTCTGACCTTCGAGGAAAATTTTCCATTTTTCATTGATTTCAAGGACTCCTTTGGAAAAATTAACATGAAACTTTCTCAAGACATGTTTATCCATATCTCTGTCAAATTTCGTGACCATTGAAGGTGATTTACTATTTTTACTAGACCCAAAAAGTTCCAGGGGAAAATCAGTTTGTTTTTTGACTTATGGATCTAATTTGCAATGTTATTAATTATTTAAGACTCATATGGCCAAAATTGATATTCGGACCCTCAAACCCCATTCTTGGGATTTCTCAATGATTAAATTTTGCGTTTCACGGTCATTGGGCATGATTTGCACGAAAATTGAGACATCACTTTTAATTCATGTCTATCATGTCGCGTGCTTCAAATATTTCATAATTGTCATCTATTTGAATGTTTGATTCGATCCTTTGATGCATGCTCTATGTTTAGAGTATCAAATTACATTAGTTAAGCCTTAGGATTGATGCCATTATCCTCTCACGACGCTTGTGCAAAGTGGAGGCCCAATTGGCTCGATTAATAATAACAATTGGTCATAATCACTCACTAGGGCACGAACCTTTAAATTGCATGTGTACAAAGGTTGACCCCGAGGCCATTTGGTTGTTTTTACTTGACCTTGATTGCAAGATGATTGTTAGATGCATGATTAGACAATGTTTATGTAGCAGCCCGTTGAAGATGGCGAATAACCAATGTCCATTTCGGTCCCTCTCTCTAACTTTTGTAAAATGGGTTGTAATTACTAATGCCCGACGAGTTGCGGGCTTTACTTTATCGCATTTAGATTAGTTGCTTTGAATTGCTTGCTTGTTTATTATGCATTTCGCACTTCAATATCTTGATTGTTAATTTTATTTCTAGGATAGATTAGCCCGATTCATGAATTTAAAAATAGAAAACCACAAAAACATGCACATGCTCACCTACAACTGGTTTGGACCTTTAGGATTAAAATTTGTCAAGATTGCGTGATCGCTTAGAAAATATCCTGACCAATTAGGTATTGAAAGAGCACTAATAGAAACCAAAATTGTAAGCAAGTCCCCGAACCCTAGAATCTTTGATTCCGTAGAATTGAGTCGGTTCTCCCCCTGACTTGATTGGGTGTCTAATCTATCCACCTCGAAACGATTAATGGCGACTCTAAATTTGGCTTCCTTATACCCAATTGCTACTATGTAGGACTAGGGAGAGTTTGAGCTAGGTTAGTTAAGGCTAAAGCTGATTAATCTAGTAATCCTTTAGCCTTGAAATACGAAACCAGATCCATACTCGATTTTTTTGAGGAGGTTGCTGTGACATCTTGATTTTTGCCTATCTGTTTAACGAGCGAAGAGGATAAAATTTGGCGATAGTCGTTAGACCTATTAATTGACACTAGTCAAAGGCGCGACATTTATTAGAATAAAGAACAATGGTGCCTAACCCAAGCCACAACCAAAAATTTATAGGAGCTCATTGGACATCTTGTAGTCCTAATTTTTGGTCCCTAGTGTCTAATTTGCATAATAATGGATACAACTAGAGAAAATTTCCCAACATGGCCGCCCATATGCATATTTGGTGCATGGACACCACTTGTCCACCAACTCCTTTGCATGCAAGATGAGTATAAAAGGCCCCAATTCTCTCTCTTCCCTCATTTCTTTTAGCCGACCACTCCCTCTCTCCCTCTCATTTGCATTCTTTCTCTCTCATTTTTTTGAGGAAGCCGAACATCCAGAGAGGCACGGATCGAAGCTCATTTGTTTTCACTTGATCAAGACTTAAGGCAAGGAGACATTTCTAATTTCTAATCTTCTTGATCTTCCTAGGGCTTTGATTTTGTAGTGGATAGGTTGTGGTTCTTGTTTTGTGGTTGTCTTGTTCTGGGATTGAAATGTTTCGTGGGTTTTTGTTGCTGCATGTGTTTAATCTCGATGAAAGAGGGCTTGAAATGGACGTGCATGTTGATCTCCACACTATATTCTGGGTTCGTGTCTGTTTAGCCTTATGTGGGATGACTTTTGCAAAAATTTCTTCTTAAGAGTTGTCCAAAAAATCTTGATCTACAACATAATTTAATTTCAGAATTTTCTGAGCTTAAATATTATTTTTAGTGGCCTTGAACATTCATGATTTCTGTCTGGGTTTTCTTGAATCAACTGTGACCCTTACGTGTTCTTGATTTTTCACGATTTTTCTCTAAATGATTTGGAACAAAATTTCTAGATTAAAGTTTTAAAGGACATCTAGGGCTATGACATATAAAAATTTCGGAATATGTTGGGACCTTTAGGTCTGTGAATCGATTTTATCTCTGAAAGTTTTGTCTTAGCCACTGGAAACCAAATTTTCATTCTGTTTGAACAAATTACTGCAATTTATATGAGCCAATTAGACTTATAACCCTTCATGAAAGTTTTTGAGTATGACCTTGTCTACAACATACTAAAATTTCATGATTTTACAAATTTATTTACTTGGGTTAGGGCAACGAATTTGACTGACACTCAAAACTGTTTTTGTTTGACTAAGTCCCGAAATTTGAGGAAAACCCTATCTTTTGTGTGTTATATGAAATTACTTCCCCAATGAAATTTATTCGTAACACTTCAAGCTATTGAACCGCAATTTTTCATTATTTTACATATTCGTTAGTAATTTTTTTATGCCAAATAGTCGAGGTTCAAATCTGCCAAGAGCTTATATGATAGCTGAAATTTTGGGATTCTTGCATGGCATTCATAATAAGTTAGTCTCTGGGCATGCTGAATGATTAAGGTACACGTTGCACTATGTTAGGGCATATGAAAGTACTATGCTTGAGATGCTTATGTTTGTCATGCCGTTGCATATGTAAGATGAAATGCCTAAATTGTGTGATGAAAGAGATGGCATTGGGAGATGAACATCGGCTAGAAAACCGATGATGCCCCAGGTGTTTGGGATGCCCTTGCTGTGTAGTCATTGGATTCCTCGGCCAGTAAATCGAAATGCCTCAGGAGTCAAGATGCCTCTGTTGTGTGGTCATGGGATGCCACAGGAGTTGAGATGCCTAAGGACGGGATCCTTAGAAGTCCGGCTAGTAAACCAAAAGTGACCCGCACAGGCCGGCTAGCAAACTGGTTGTACTGTGAGATGGGGGTGGACACGATGACATGACAAGTGATGAAAAGAAACGTGTGATACAAGAAGTGCTTGTTGGCATTGCATATGTAGTCATTGGAAGAGGCGTTGCATTGGTAGTTGTAAAATGCTACATTTGAATTATATTCTATGCTCATCTTAGTATACCTACTATCTTTCATGTTAGTTAGGGTCCTAGGATCGAGCGTTAGGCGGATTGATTGGCTTGTGAATTAGTTATTTCCCTTGCTAAGCATTAGCTTACTCTTGTTGATATATATATTTTATAGATCAATAGCATTATGGCTATGATAGGTGATGGAGACGAGAGCTATTGGATGTACAAATGGTGATAGCATGGGAGTAGTGAACCTTTTTGGCCTCCCAAACTTTGATCTTTTGACATATAAGAAGTATAAGGTAAGAAAATGTAATTGTGCTCTTATGTGATACGAATTGCCTGAAGTGTGTTTATGTTACTCATGTGTTGTTCTTGTAATTGGATGTTTGTTTACTGTTCTGATTAGCTTCTGCATGCGTAAATAAAAGGAAAAAAATTAATGAAACCACATTAGTAAGTGACGGCATGGGACGTCACAGCTCTTTTTGGTATCAGAGCATAGGTTTACCCATGGAGTGGTAAGGTGCGTTAGTGATCAAAGTGGATAGGACGAACACGTAAGTTAAGACACTAAACACATGTGTTTGTAATTGATGTGTTGTTTTGACTGTTCTATAATGAAAGCGAAGTCTCTAGTTTCTAGGCTTATTGATATCTTTATTGATTCGATTTTGGGCTGGTGTAGTGGAAGTTTACGGTCAGTTTTCTTGATGATGAATTTGTGTATAAATGATGTAGTTCATAGCTAGTGAATTGATTGATGAATCTGTGAAGATAGAATGTGGTTTAGGCTTAAATTGTGGTTGGGAACTCTTTGTTTTGGTGAGTTTTGGAGCTTGTTGAGGTGAAGTTCTTAGCTGGTTTGTAAATTATGAAATCATAAGAGTATGTTGTAGTTCTAGGCTTGAATTATTGAGAATTCATTAGGAATGTGTTTGTGGACATTGAAATGTTGCAATTAGTTCATGGATTGAACGAATTCTGGAATTGGTGTTCTTGGGTTTGCCTTAAATTAGGGAGACCATGAAGATAGAATATAATTTTAAGTCCGATGAGAAGTCATTGGAGTCACCATATAAGTGTGACAATCTAAAATCTCACCTAACCCTTAGCAAGTGCAGAGAAAAATATTTAGGGATAACAGTCGAGCTTGTCTATGTGATTATGATCGAAGATATGTTAATGTGATATTCTGGATTCCGGTGGGAATTTTGATGAGATATTAGTGGCTATAGGATCGGATTAGGTTATATTGTGAGAGTTATAAGAAATAGTATTTAAAGTTTTGTATTAATGACATGACACTAATAGCATTATTTCATTTACAACTTACGAACCTAAGTATCTAGCATATGATATAAATGAAAATTTGAAGCTACATTAAATGTTGTATTTCCCTAAGAACCGAAAACTTTTAATGAATCATGCATGGAACTCAAGAAATCAATCCCTCTCATTTTTCCTTACCTATTCGGCCTAGGGCTCTTCACCAAAACCCCACCATAATTAAATTTTGTTCCTCAATTTTCTTTAACATGCAAACTTAAGAGGCCGCCAAGTGTCAATTAAGTCTTGACAAAAACAAATTCCCATAAAGATTGTGATGATTATAATCCAAAAATAGAAGCAAAACCATTTCCCCTCTCTTTTCCCAATTGTGCAGCCGAACCCCATCATTGTCTAGTCCATTTGATTTTCTTACTTGTTTTATTAATCTTACATGCAAAGATCAAATTTGACAAATGGCACCAGAAATCTAGCTAATGCCTTTTCCCCATGCAAAGTAATGATTAGGGCCAAATGGAGAAGCAATCTCTCCCTCCTTATTTTCCCTTTGGCTTCTCCTTCTTTCCTATTCTTTCTCATTTTTGACCGAAGCTCACCTCTTTTTCTCTCAAATTTTCTCTCCCTCTCGCAAGTCCCAAGCTGTCTTGGAGTGTTGGTTGTGCTTTGAAGCTTAGGCAAGTGAAATTTCTTTATTCCACTCTACGAGATCTTCTCGTTTCTTGAGGGTAGAGATGGAAGTGAAGGGATTCTAGTGTTGCATGTTGCTGTTCTCGATACGTTGTTCTTGAAATTTCTGCTGCATGTTGCTGTCCTTAAATTTTTAGGGATGATTTGAAGTGGAGAAGTGGTTGTATGCCTCTAATTTGTGTCTTGTCCCAAAATAAGTACTTGCATGCATGACTTGTAGCCGCATAAATGGAAGAACTTGTTGAATGCTCCATGAGTAGTCTCGTACATTGTTGCTTTAAGTTGAGACACCTAGGAAAAATTGTTGGAAGTGTTTCCATTACTCTGCATGCTGCATTTTCTTGTTGTACTATATGGAAAAGCTTGCTGGAATTTTCTGCTATGGGTTGTGGCATGTTGATTTAAATTACTAATGTTAACAATCTCGTTGAAATGGGAAGCCTTGAGCTGTATGATGCTGTTTGGTACTGAAATGTGGCAGAGCCGTGAGTCCTGGGTTGTTGATTTGAGTAGTATATGTTAAAATGTTATAAGAATTGAATATAGTGTGATGTGTTTGATGAAAAGTGGTTGAAAATTTGTTGCTGAGTAATGGGTATGCTACCTTGAGTATATTGTTGCAAAAATGTGTGCTATAGGTGGCCGTCCAGCATTGTACGCATCGAAAATTTTGTTAGAAGCTAGTACGATAGGCTGAAATTATTATTTGAGGCTGAAGTAAGTATTGCTTGTCGTAATTTTAAGAATATAAGTTGGACTTTAGGTTATTCACGTTAACATTACAAAACCGTCGCTTGATTTTATGACTCTTCGGCAATGCTTGCTGCTATTTGCTAGTTCGATACTATGAGATGTTGTTTCATGTTATATAGATAGAAATGCATGCTGGTAGATGTTACATTAGTGTGGAAGAATGGCATTGGGGTATCGTGTGTTGCATTTGAAGAATTTAAATGCATGCAATTGTGTGAAAAGAATTGGTAATAAATGGTGTCCCATTGGGATGTTTCAATGATGCCCCGAGGGAGTCGAGATGCCTAAGTGAGTAAGTCTTGGATGCCTCAAATTATAAATGAGATGCCTCGGAAGGAGATGCCTAAGTGAGTAAGTCTTGAAAGTCCAATTTGGAAGTTGGAAGTGAATTGTGCGGACCAATAACAAATGGTGAATACCGCATGTGAGATTATGAAAGTACCACCATGACATAATAACAAGGCATGTAAATTGTGTGTAGAAGTATAATTGTGTGCAACTATGCATGAGCATTGCATGAATGATATGGAAATACAAGTCTTATACATACGTGTGAGGTTTAAAAGTATAAATGATCGTCGATGGTTACATAATGATTAGTTTGCCAAACTGGACATATCCTTTGTAGTACTTAATGATTCTAATTCGTGTGACTTATGGTTTGTTAGCTTGACTTCTACACTCTTGTCGAGAAATAAGTAGACCTTATAAAGTAGAACTTTGTTATTTCATTTGTTAGGCAATTGCTCATTCTTGCTTTTTCAGATTCTTGAGATGGATGTGCCACTGTTAGCTCGTTATGGAGTGCCTGTTTACTTTGAAAGTACACTTGAAGATGTGTTAATTCCGAGTTCCTCCTTGTCGTATACACGTTGGATGTTTATGCTATAGATTAATGTTGGGTGTGTACCATTGGTGCCTTATCATTTTATTGCTTGGTATGTGAATCAAAATGGTCAGCGTTTAGATCCTTTATGTTTCATAGATGATCCGAACAACGAGGAGAGCGATCCGGAGGAGGCAAACAACGACGGTGGTGCTGATGAGTAACGGGCTAGCCTATGGATGCATATATAGCTATATGTGTACGTGTATATAGTGTCTATGTGAGTAAGTAGACACACTTTTAGGGCTGTGATGTACCGGTGGGGTGTAGAGGTGATAGGTATGGTTCTTTTTGGTCCCTTCCCTAGAAGTAGTAAACCGGATTGGAAGTAGATGACATTTTCTTTTGTCGAGCACTAATGTGCAATGGTACTAATCAAATATCAATGTTATGTAAAAAGAGTACCTTAGTCTACGTCTTTGTGATTGATTTGTGATGTTCTTTCTTTGTATGTGTATTGCTTCTGTTGACATCAAAAGAGAAACGAAATAAAAATTAATGTGTGCCGTATGTTAGCGAGTGGCGTGCCTAGGGTGTCATAGTCTCTATTTTTTGTATCAGAGCCTAAGTTTACCTGGAAGTGATAAGGTGCGATAGTGGTTGAAATGATTGGTAGGATGCGCTCGTTTAAAACATTAAGTGCATATGATTGAGCTTGATGTGTTGTGAAAAGCTAGTAACTTTTATTACTTATGATATTCAAGTAATGTGTGTTACTTAGTAGGTTAAATCTCGGTAACATCTAATGATGTGTGATTGATGTGCAGAAGTTCTGTGATACTAGATGAGTAGAGCAAGTAGAGCTTCATCCTCAAGAGCAACTGCTCAAGGAGGAGCGGATCCTTGATTAGATGGGATTCTAGAAGCATTAGGAGAATGGGTGGAGTAACGAACTCAGCAGCAAGAGACGATAGGAGGTGGTAACCGCCGTATACAGGGACTAGTCGAACAATTCTTAAAGTTAAAGCCATCCAAGTTTGAAGGTATGAGGGATCCCGAGGAGGTAGAGAAATGGATCAGTGGCATAGGGAAGATCTTCAACCTCCTACATTGTAATGATGCTGACAAGATTTCTCTAGCTGAATACCAGCTGGAAGGTAATGCTCAACATTTGTGGGACGCAATGAAGGGTACAGTGTTCCCGGCCAATACGACTGTCACGTGGAGAGGTTTTGTGGATGCTTTTAATGAAAAGTATTTTTCTGATTGTGCTAAGGATAAAAAGATAGCAGAGTTCATGCAATTGACTTAGAGGGACTTAACGGTGGATCAATATGAGGCAAGATTCTCGGAGCTATCCAAGTTTGCCCCTCGGTTAATTGAGAATTGTGAAGATAAAGCAAAAAGGTTCTTGAACGGTATGAGGACAGATATTAGGAAACAATTAGTGCCTTTTGACATAAAGGATTATTATCAACTCTATAGGTGAGCCCAACTCATAGAGCAAGAATTAATAAAGGAAAAGATGGAGATGGGATACCAGACTCAACCAAATCGCCTGAATATCTCAAATAACTTTTGTCATGACAAGAGACCGAATCACATGGGAAGACGACCATTCCCACCCTACAAGCGCTACCAAGCAGAAAGTTTTGGAAGACCATGGAATATGAATCAATTGATAGGACAAGCACATCCCCTAAATAATAATGTCTGTCGGGTATGTGGTAGAGAACATGGAAATATGCCTTGTCAGTCCCTAAAGATATGTTTCGGATGTGGCCAACCTGGACATATAGTCAAGGATTGCCCTCAGAAAATGCAATATCAGCACATTGTACCAATGCCGTAGTCACGTCAAGGTAGGTCGGCACTTCAAAGAAACCTTCAAAGGCCGCCAGCTCAAGGAAAGGTGTATGCAATGATGTAGGAAGAAGCGGGGAATTCTAAAACGGTTATATCATCATTTCTCTATGTGATCACAATACGTATGCTTTATTTGATATGGGTGCTACATAGTCATTCGTGTCTTTAAGATTAGTGAGATTGAATGGAATGAAACCAAAGGCTCTTGAGATGTTGTTTAATGTTAACACACCACTTGGAAACATTATTTTGCCCACTATGATCTGTGAAGATTGCAAGGTTACCATAGGAGGACAACATCAAATGATAGATTTAGTTATCTTATCCTTGTATGACTTTGACGTCATGATAGGAATGGATTGGCTTCATAAGCAACGAACAAATATGGATTGTTATAGAAAAACAATCCAATTTAATCCTCCTAGCCTTCCTAGTATCAAATTCTATGGGAATGGGAAAATCCCTTTCACGCCACTTATTTTCGGCATTGGAAGCTCACAGACTTCTTGGAGAAGGTTGTCAAGGTTACCTAGCATACGTGGAAGATAAGGCTAGTCGAGGGGTAAGGCTTGAAGAAATTCCTATTGTTCAAGAATTTCTGGACGTTTTTCCAAAAGACTTACCAGGATTACCACCAAAACGAGAGATTGAGTTTGCTATTGAATTGGCTCCAGAAACAGAACCAATCTTGAAGGCTCCATATAGAATGGCCTTATCCGAACTAAAAGAACTAAAAGTGCAACTACATGAGTTGTTGGATAAAGGGTTTATTCAACCAAGTTCTTCATCGTGGGGTGCACTAGTGTTATTTGTAAAGAAGAAAGATGGATCGTTATGTCTTTGCATCAATTACAAGCAATTGAATCAAGTGACTATTAAGAATAAGTATCCATTGCCTAGGATCGACGATCTATTTGATCAATTTCAGGGAGCGACAATATTTTCTAAAATTGATCTAAGGTTGGGATACCATCAATTATAGATCAAGAAAGAAGATATCCCGAAAACGGCCTTTCGAACTCAATATGGACACTATGAGTTCCTAGTTATGCCATTTGGATTGACTAATGCGCCCGCTGCATTCATGGACCTAATGAACAGGGTGTTTAAGTCATACTTAGATTAATTTGTGATAGTCTTCATTGATGATATCTTGGTCTATTCAAAGGAGCCAAAGGATCATGAACGACACTTAAGGATTGTGTTGCAAACGCTTAGGGAACATCAGTTGTATGCTAAGTTTAACAAATGTGAGTTCTAGCTGGATCAAGTAGTATTTCTAGGGCACGTGGTGACTGGAGAAGGTATCTCGGTGGACCCAACTAAGGTGGAAGCAGTGCTAAATTGGCCAAGGCCAACCATAGTGATAGAAACTTGGAGTTTCTTGGGACTTGAGGTAATATCGAAGATTCGTTGAAGGATTTTCACGCCTCGCCGGTCCACTAACTCAGTTGACAAGGAAAAATGCAAAGTTCATATGGTTTGAGGAATGCGAACAGAGTTTTCAAGAATTGAAGAAAAGATTGACCATGGCACCCATTTTAACTATACCTTCAAGGTTCGGAGGTTTTGTGGTTTATAGTGATGCCTTGCACAAAGGAATTGGTTGTGTTCTAATGTAACACGGAAGAGTTATTGCTTATGCATCAAGACAATTGAGGCCGTATGAATTAAACTACCCAACACATGACTTAGAACTTGCTGCAGTAGTCTTTACATTAAAAATATGGAGACATTACTTATACGGAGAAAGATTTGAAATCTACACTGATCATAAGAGCCTGAAGTATTTGTTCTCTCATAAGGAACTGAATATGAGACAAAGACGGTGGATGGAGTTATTAAAGGACTATGATTGTGAGATTTTATACCATCTAAGGAAAGCGAACAAGGTGGTAGATGCCCTTGGTAGGAAGTCTGTGCTATTAGTCGCTAATATGATGTTAAGGAAGTGGAGTTTATTTGAGGAAATTGCAAACTTGGATATCAGATTGGAGATAAATAACATTACAAGTGTATTAGCTGCTTTCAGGATTGAACCTAAAGTTATATCGAAGATCAAGACTCTACAACATACAGATCCTGAGATAATTAAAAATTTGAAATGGAATCTTAAAAGGAAAGAAACCAGATTTTCAAGTGACTAAAGATGGGGTCATATGATTTCATGGACGACTTTGTGTGCCAATTAACGATGAGTTAAGAAAGGAAATTTCATCAGAAGCTCATCGAAGCAACTATAGTATCCAACCAGGAAGCACAAAAATGTATCGGAACTTACGACAACACTACTAGTGGAATGGAATGAAGGTCGATATTGCCCGACACGTCTCAAGATGTTTGACTTGTCAACAAGTGAAGGTGGAGCATCGTAAGCCTATAGGATTGTTAAAACCGTTAGAGATCCCTGAGTGGAAATGGGAGCATATAACCATGGATTTTGTGCAAGGACTGCCAAGAACATCGAGAAGTCACAATTCTATTTGGGTGATAGTGGATCGTCTGACCAAGTCTGCCCATTTCCTAGCGATATGAGTGGACTGCCCATTAGAAAGATATGCAGATTTATATGTTAAGGAAATAGTTCGACTACATGGAGTACCTGCGACCATCACGTCTGATCGAGACTCAAGGTTTACTGCGAACTTTTTGTGAAGTCTTGAAACTGCCTCAGGAACTAAGTTGCAGTACAGCATGGCCTTTCATCCTTAAATGGATGGATAGTCAGAAAGAGTTATGCAAATATTAGAAGACATGTTGCGAGCATGCATCATTGACTTCAAAGGCAACTGGGATAAGAAGCTACACCTAATAGAATTCGCCTACAACAACAGCTATCAACAAAGTATTGGGATGGCGCCGTACGAAGCATTATATGGAAGGATTTGTAGAACCCCTATATGTTGGGATGAAGTGGGCGGGCAAAACTTGACAGAACCAGAGTTGGTGCAAGTTACAATAGACGCAGTTAAGATAATCCAAGAACGACTCAAGACTGCTTAGAGTTGACAGAAAAGTTATGCTGAAAAACGTCAAAGGTCGTTAGAATTCAACGTGGGTGATCACATGTTCTTGAAAGTATCACCAGTAAAAGGAGTATCGAGGTTTGGAAAGAAAGGGAAACTAAGTCTGAGATTTATAGGACTTTTGGAGTCCTTGAGAATATAGGAGAATTGGCATACCGTTTAGCTTTGCCACCAAAGTTGTCCAACGTCCATGACGTCTTCCACGTGTCTATGTTAAGAAAATATGAACCACATCCCATGCAAGTTTTGGACTTCAAAACAATAGAAGTGGATGAAAGAGTAAAGCATGTAGAAGAACCCGTGCAAATACTAGATCGGAGGGAACAAGTTTTAAGGAACAAGGCTATTCCTCTGGTCAAAGTATTATGGAAATATCATGACATTGAAGAAGCAACGTGGGAGGGTGAGGAAGACATGAAGTGCAAGTATCCTTATCTCTTTTCTAATTCAGGTAAGATTCTAAAAGATTCTAATTTCGAGGACGAAATTCCTAAGGTGGGAAGATTTGTGACAGTCTGAAATCTCACCCAACCCTTAGCAAGCGCAAAGAATAACATTTAGGGATAATAGTCAAGCTTGTCAATGCGATTATGGTCGAAGATATGTTAATGTGATATTTAGGATTCCAGTGGGAATCTTGATGAGATATTAGTGGCTATAGGATCGAATTAGGTTATATTATGAGAATTATAAGAGATAGTATTTAAATTTTTGTATTAGGGACATGACATTAATAGCATCATTTCATTTACAACTTACGAACCTAAGTATCTAGCATCTGATATAAATGAAAATTTGAAGCTACATTAATGTTTTTTTTTTGGGTAAGGAAGCTACATTAAATGTTGTATTTCCTTAAGGACCGAAAATTTTTAATGAATCATGCATCGAACTCAAGAAATCAATCCCTCTCATTTTTCCTTGCCTATTCGGCTTAAAGCTCTTCACCACAACCCCACCATAATTAAATTTTGTTCCTCAATTTTCTTTAGCATGCAAACCTAAGAGGCTGCCAAGTGTTAATTAAGTCTTGACAATCACAAATTCCCATATAGATTGTGATGATTATAATCCAAAAATGGAAGCAAAACCATTTCCCCTCTCTTTTCCCAATTGTGCAGCCGAACCCATCATTGTCTAGTCCATTTGATTTTCTTACTTTTTTTATTAATCTTACATGCAAAGATCAAATTTGACAAATGGCACCAGAAATCTAGCTAATGCCTTTTCCCCATGCAAAGTAATGATTAGGGCCAAATGGAGAAGCAATCTCTCCCTCCCTATTTTCCCTTTGGCTTCCCCTTCTTCCCTCTTCTTTCTCATTTTTGACCGAAGCTCAGCTCTTTTTCTCTCAAATTTTCTCTCCCTCTCGCAAGTCCCAAGTTGCCTTGGAGTGTTGGTTGTCCTTTCAAGCTTAGGCAAGTGAAATTACTTTGTTCTACTCTACGAGATCTTCTCATTTCTTGTGGTAGAGATGGAAGTGAAGGGATTCTAGTGTTGCATGTTGCTGTTCTCAATATGACGTTCTTGAAATTTCTGCTCCATGTTGTTGTCCTTAAATTTTTAGGAATGATTTGGAGTGGAGAAGTGGTTGTATGCCCTCTAATTTGTGTCTTGTACCAAAATAAGTAGTTGCATGCATGACTTGTAGCCGTAGAAATGGAAGAACTTGTTGAATGCTCCATAAGTAGTCTTGTACATTGTTACCTTAAGTTGAGACGCCTAGGAAAATTTGCTGGAAGTGTTTCCATTACTCTGCATGCTGCATTTTCTTGCTGTATTGTATGGAAAAGCTTGCTGGAATTTTCTGCTACGGGTTGTGGCATGTCAATTTAAATTGCTAATGTTAACAATCTCGTTGAAATGGGAAGCCTTGAGCCGTATGATGTTGTTTGGTATTGAAATGTTGTAGAGCTATGAGTCCTAGGTTGTTGATTTGAGTAGTACATGTTAAAATGTTATAAGAATTGAATATAGCATGTTGTGTTTGATGAAAAGTGGTTGAAAATTTGTTGCTAAGTACTGTGTATGCTACCTTGAGTATATTTTTGCATAAATGTGTGCTATAGGTGGCCGTCCAGCATTGTACGCATCGAAAATTTTGTTAGAAGCTAGTACGATAGGCTGAAATTATTATATTTGAGGCTGAAGTTAGTATTGCGCGTTGTAATTTTAAGAATAGAAGTTGGAGTTTAGGTTATTCACGTTAGTATTACAAAACAGTGGCTTGATTTTATGACTCTTTGGCAATGCTTGCTACTATTTGCTAGTTCGATGCTATGAGATGTTGTTTCATGTTATAGAGATAGAAATGCATGCTGGTAGATGTTACATTAGTATGAAAGAATGGCATTGGGGTATCATGTGCTGCATTTGAAGAATTTAAATGCGTGCAATTGTGTGAAAAGAATTGGTAATAAATGGTGTCCCTTTGGGATGTTTCGATGATGCCCTGGGGGAGTTGAGATGTCCAAGTGAGTAAGTCTTGGATGCCTCAAATTATAAATGAGATGCCTCGGAGGGAGATACCCAAGTGAGTAAGTTTTGGAAGTCCAATTTGGAAGTTGGAAGTGAATTGTGCGGGCAGATAACAAACAGCGAATATCGCATGTGAGCACTAAATACTCTTGCATTGGCTAATGTGAAAGATAAGGATTGGCTTGAGTGTCTGTGTACTTGTGTGATCACATAAAGAGATTGTCCACCCATACGACTATGGGGGATGTTTGATGCTTGGATGATTTGTGACCTGGATGCCGTTCGTGATAGATTTCGGAATGATACTCTTAATTGAATGTCGTATGTCTCCGAGGGAGGTCAAGACATTGCCGTGCCCAATGGGGCGGGACGATGCTCGGTTATGCTGGAAGACCATTGACGAGGGTGTCGGTTGTGGCTGTGAGCGGTCGTAATAATCAGAACACGTGTGGTTGCATTGCGCATGAAATTGAGATATGAATTGTTCTTGATTATTTTGTGTAATTGTTGGATGCTAATTAGAAGTGAGACTTCACATGTGATTATTCTTGTGAATTATAGGTGTCGACGGGAGGTAAGAATGCACATGTGAATATTTGATTATGTTCTTGGCATGTCCAGATGATGTGGTTTCCTTTCGTGTATATAGATAAGGCAAAGCAAATCGACTTGTTAAGCCCTATGTTTGGTACATGCCCATGGTGAGGTATCCTCTTATATGAGGTTTAGAGGTCTTACATATTGAGTTTACTCATTTGTTGTTATTTAACTAATTTCAAGCCTCTAGTGATAGACGTTAGTTTCGTCCGTTTTGGTGTTCCCATGGACTAAGAAGTGGAGGAAGCCACTTTTTGGAGTTAGCCCTCATAGGTAGAAGGAGCTAAGTTAACCCCTATCCCTCTTTTTATTGGCGAAATCAAAAAAAGGCCTGAGTAACTGGCGTGTAATTAAACTAACTTTCGATGTGGGTCAATGACGCATATAAATAAGATGTGCTTTTGTATATGTGTTTTCCATGCTATCCTATTATTGTTATTGTATTGGTGATGTAGAATTCGCTTTCGCATGTGTTAATTGTAAGATAAAAGAATGGGTCGGCAATGCCTCGTAGGATGTCACAATTAAATGATCATTGCAAGGAAGTTGCGCGCTTGAGCCTTAAGGAAATAGGATTGGGGCATGATAAATTTTGTCACTAAAAACAGAATCATTGTCATCATGAATGAAAATAGCAGCCTCAGAAGGAGTAGCAAGAATTTTCTCAAAATTTTTCATCGGGTGATGAATAAGATCAACTAGGTCTTCTATAGTTATGCTATAGTTGACCTTTTCAAAAGTGAAGGTGAAATTCTTAGGGTTTTCACAGTGAAAATTCAAATAAAAGTTGACAACAACATATGAGTAAACTTCCTTCTTCAAGGTGCAAAAGTAGATCAAGGAGAGGTTCTCAAAAATTCTTTTAAGAAAGATGCCATGATTTTCCAAAAAATCAAAATCCACAGTGCGGTGATTTGATACTTCTCTTTCAACTAGTTCTAGAAAACGTTTTCATGATCGAGTGAGAAAAATGCAGGATTTGAAAAAGAGAGATCATGAGATAAACTAGGAATGGGTTCAAATTGAGCAAACTCACGATCATCATCATCTTCTTTCTTTTTCTTGACTTGGGCCTCCTTCGATTCTATAGGAATTTTGGAGTTGCTTCCTTTAGTGATAGTACTCATTCCTTTTTCAGTTTCAACAAGAGTGATAGGAGCATCAATGGGAGTTTTCTCTATTTCAGCTTCCTCATGATGCTCTTCAGATTGCTCTTTGGATTATTCTTCTTCAAGTTCTTCCTTATCAGAGGCCTCAGTGCCCTCAAGAATTTCTGTCATCGATGTATCAGTAGGAGCAGGAGCGGGAGCAAGAGCAGAGGTTTGACATGATTGACCTAGAATCTTTCTCACTTCATCTAGGTTCATCGATTGAAGCAGTTGAGTAATGAGGAGTTACTACTCTTCTGTCATTCTTGGAGGTGTTGTGGTGCTAACAACTCGAGTTGCTTTTCACTAAGGGGTTGTGATGACAAGAGGTACAAGCTGTAGCTGAATAGCACTAGTGGATATGCTTCCTGCGGGTGCAATCGACTCTCTTTGGCTAACACTTAGCTGCGCTCCTATAGCTTGCTTTGAAGTAGATTACCCTTTGGCTAATCGAGTAGCCATACGAGGTTTAGAGGATTTGCTAGGTTGCTTCTTCTTGGGTGCCATAGGAAGAAGTGAGAAGAAATGTGCTTTACCGAAAGAGGTAAAAATAGAGAGGATTTTGGAGGTTAAGAAGATTGTAGGAGAGAAGGTGGTAGCAGTTTCTAGATGGTCAAGGTCATGTCCTATTTGTAGGTGAACGTGTGAATTTTTAAAATAATAAATGAATAATAAAGAAAAGCAATCATCCGTCGTAAAAATCGCTACACGTATTTATCGTTAAAATGGTAATATTGTACAGTGTAACGGTAACTTTTTGAAAAAATTTGTACCTTGCCAGTGTATATGCTAAGTGCAGTACAAATTGATAAAAATACCTGGTATTTGCAGTGCTAATGCCATTTCCTTACTCGATGGGATTGCAAACTCCAAGTTCATTTTGAATGAATTCAAATGAATTTTTGTCCAGAGACTTTGTGAAGATATTTGCAAGTTGGTGCTTTGAATTCATGAACTTGATGTTAACATCACCATTGCCTATATGCTCTCTATTGAAGTGATGTCGTATCTCGATATACTTTACTCTTGAGTGCAGTATAGGATTCTTTGTGAGATTGACTGCACTTGTGTTCTCACACATTATGATTGATCCTGAGCAATCTTCTGCATAATCACTGAGTTGTTGTTGCATCCAGAGTATTTGTGCATTGAACTTTACTTTGAGATTCTTTTTCATTTGAAATGTGCTCATTAACTCAGTGCGAAATTCTTCAATATTATTTTTTACGGAAACATTTTCAGAAGTAAGATTTGAGACTTGTTTCTTCAAATGGAAAATTTTCTTTGATGCATTTTTTAGTTCTTTAAGGACTTCCTCTGTAAAATCTTGCATTTCTTGATAAGAAAGTTCAATGGACTCTACCTTTGTTTCTTCTTCAGAATCAGTATTTGCCATAAGACATAGATTTACTTGCATGCATCATCATCACTGCTCTTTGTGTTGCTCCAGGTCTCTGCCTTGAGTGATTTCTTTCTCTTTTCAAACTTGCCTTTCTTTTTCTTTAGTAGAGGACATTTTGGCTTGACATGTCCAGGCTTTCGGCATTCATAGCAGATGATTTCTTTTGATTTGGAATCATCTTTATTCTTGCTATGCTTCTTTTCTTCTTGATACTTTGTGGATTTTCTTCCTTTCTGAAAACCACCTTTTCGCATTATATTCTTGAACCTTTTCGTAAACAGAGCCATTTCTTCATCATCATATTCTTCTAAAGATAGAGTGTCATCATCATTACTTTGGTTTGAGGTAAAGGCAATGATTTTCTTTCCTTTTGAATTCGGATCCTCATTTTGTAGTTCCGCTTCATAGAATATGAGTGTTCCTATGAGTTCATCCATGCTGATAGCTTGGATTTTCATTGTTTCATGGACAGATTTTGACTTGGCTCCACTCCTTTGGAAGTGATCTCAGGAGTTTGTTCACCTTTTCAATATCAGTGAAGATCTTCCTTTGTTGAGCAAGACCATTGATGACTGTTGTGAATCTTGTGAACATCTCAGTCACACTTTCATCATTCTTCATCTTGAACATTTCGTAATTTCCCAGAAGGAGATTTAACTTTGTTTCCTTCATACAGTCAGTTCCTTTGAATGTTACTCAAAGTCGATCCCAGATTTCCTTAGCTGTGGAGCAAGTAGAAATTTTGTTAACTTTGGGGGAAATAAAGAACAATACAATAAATGCATTGCTTTAGAATTTAAAGCTCGTCTTCTGAAGGCTTCATCGTTTTGGTTTCCTTAAGCAACAAGAACATTCTGATCTCCTTGTTCAACTACTTGAACAGGTGCTTGCAATGGAACAACAGGTCCATTTTCAATGATTTCCCATAAGTGCGGGTTAGTCGCTTCAAGATAAATTTTCATGCTATTCTTCCAATAGCTATAGTTTGAGCCATCAAAGTATGGCGGCTTGCTAGGAGCATGTGAGTCAACAGCAAAGAAGTTGTTAATATTAACCATAAAAGATCTTTATGCTTAGAAGTAAGAGACACTTCAATAAACAAGCAACCGTGCTTTGATACAAATTGTTGGGGCTAACACACAACCTAGAAATGGGGTTGAATAGTTTGAGTGATGATTTAAAACTTTTCACGAAATAATAAACAATCACTACTAATGATTCTAAATGCTCATGAACTAGTATGAGTGATGCTGATAATCTAAACTAAATGATAATGCAGTATATTCTCAATAAGGTTTGTTAGCTAGCAAGTGTGATGCTTATACTCGAATGTTCAAAGATGATATAGTATGAATGCAGTAAGTAAGAGTGCATATCACATAGAGATATATAGTGGTTCGGCTTAACAGGGAGCCTACGTCCACTCTCGGACTAACAGCCTTAACAGCGGCTGGATTCCACTAGTAAATAGCACCAATGATTACAACTGCTTCGTGACAATCCTCAGTAAGATAGATAACACTATCAGGATACGTACACTAGCCTTACACTTGTCTCATTAACACAAATGCTAATATAGTGGATCAGACAACAAACAAACAATGAGCAGCGGTGCTGGATAGCACTGGCCAGTGAAGACTTTAAAGGGTAGAACGAAGGATTTGAGTGAAAGGCTCTTAGAAGCTTAAAATCTCTTGTATCATCTCTGAATAGATCGTTTTTCTCTTGATAACACTCGCCCACTTGGACTTGAGCTATTCTTCTCCTTATATAGGCCTCTAATTTGTATCGTAGCCGTTGTAGCATCAACGGTGCAGATCTCGCCAAGGATAGAAAGGACGCCAACTTTACAATCCGTACACAAGGACACCAATACTATTGCTCATACACAAGGACATTATGATGGATCATATGCCAGGCGGTTAGTACGAATATTCTTATCCCTTAAGGATGCCATTGCCAAGACTGTCCTTTGTCTTTTGTACTATGCCAGCTGCTATTATCGCTGTTTTGTTGTTGTCTGACGAATCCAGCAGTTAACTATTGTAGTTTGAACCATCAACAATCATGATTACCAGTACAATACTCACCATCGTCACACCAATTTTGTCACTCTTTGTGCAAAAGTCACGTGCTTACCCTGAGTAACTTGGTGGACAATTATTAATGAAGATATTGACCCAATGAACTATTAAATGGTGGTGTCAATCTTAATACATTTCATCAGTACCAAAGATACTTACAAACACTATCTTTGACTGGTCCTTCCAAGCTATTACGATATCCCCTTGTGACACTTGTTCACATTCTTGTCTTCTATAACATTCTAAGCTCATGACGTCCCAAGGCGTCACTAACTAATTCAGCTTCACTAAGTTGTGTATATCTTATTATGCAAGCGGAAGTCATATAAAAGAACATAACAAATATCATAAAAGGACGACTTTCATTTATTTAACTTCATTTACATGGAGGACTCGATATTTAGCCAAGTTTGACAACATAACATAATGGTGGTAATTGGGAAGACAAAAGGTTATACGTATTCCATTTTCTAAACTTGGCAAACACACAATGACATAGATTAGTCCCACGCCTAATTCAGTCATCACAAAAAGATCCTCCATAACCTTAGAAAATCGTCCATCATGCTATGGCTTCACACCATCGCTCCAAAAAGTGACTCCACCCAGCTATCACTACCAATCATGCTGCGCCCCCATTGTCGTCGCTACCCCCCATTAGCTCCTCCGTCACTACCATAAGGGAAAGGATTGGGTTTGTCACGCCCCGAGCCCTCGGGCACGCGACCATCCGGATACTCTTATCCTTTGGGTCATTAAATGCGATGTCCCAGGACTGTCGGCGACACATTCATTTTATCTTTTGAATTGCACATGCGGAAACGAATAACAACACCCGACAGCAGGGATAGAAGGAAAAACAGCATAACAAATATCATTACTGTGATATCCCAAATTTCGACGTTGTGGAATACTGTAATATTTTGAATTTTCGACAGTGTGAAGTAATCGAAAGACGATCGTCGAAGTTAATTGTTTTAGAACAATTTGCAAAAAAGGGAAAAGAAAGAAGAGAATGGAAACAGAGGCCATCGTCCACGAGTTTCGAACCACGGACCTCCGCTGTCTCGTGCGCTTGCCACTCGGCTAAGGCACGACTTTTGGGTTTTCAACGCCAAAGGTTTTATTTAGAGAATACGGCACAAGACTAACGAAAGAGAATCAACCAAAGCCGTCGTCTGTGAGTTTCGAACTCGAGACTTCGATTTGTGCCGTCCCTTACCACTCGACTGAAGTT
>BCNH02000010.1:15011587-15077705 GCA_001662345.2 Metrosideros polymorpha var. glaberrima
ATCCCCGCTGTTAGGGGTTATTGATGTTTCCGCTTGCGCTAATTGAAAGATAAAAATAAATGGTCCGTCGACGCGCCTTGGGATGTCGAAATCTTATTGACCATTGGACAAGAAACAGGGATGGTCGCGTGCTCAAGGGTTCGGGGCGTGACAATTACAAAAACATGCCTTTTTATTTATGAACATGTTAACCCTAGGAAGTCTATAGTTACAAGCCCTTACTTACGGGCCACTTCCTACACGACCAACAAAAAGAGACCGGGGTTGGGTTAACTTAAACTTCTCTATGCGATGGCACTTTGAACTGCACCTGTCGACCTTCCCTCTTACGGTCCTGAAAAATGGTTAACAATAACTAATGAGATAAAAATCTCAGTAAGGTAACAACCTAAGTCTCGCACAGGGTGCCAATTCACTCAGAGCATACCCTATACATGTAAGTCAACATCGATTGCAGATCAATAGCGAGCGACTCTTGCTCTAAACAATCTATATCAGGTTCGGTGACTCTCACCAATCAATAGACAATTCACAGGCATTCTTACCTTGCCTTGGCACATGCACATCCCCTGCATGTTATCAATCACAGCATTATATAAATAATGCATCAAACAAGGCAATCAAGACATGCATATCATCATTTCACACACGCAATGTTTCCAAGCGTAGTCCAATTTTATGCCTAGTGATTACGCCCGCTCTCGGGCATCGCACAACCCCAAAGGAGAAGTGATCTCGACCACTCTAGGCCATTGCACCTCTCACAAGTAGCAATCATCTAGCATGACCAGGCATCGTCCCGCCCCTTCGGGCTTGGCAACATCTCCTCCCAGAAGACCAAGGTGCGGCCACACCTCGACCTTCCCCAGAGGTAGATGGCATTCCATTTAAGGATAATCGGTCCAGCCTCTACCGCGATCCGTCATCCGAACCCCCGCCGGGCGTCCAATAATATCAGCGATAAAATTGAGCATCGTCTCCAATCACCATTGAGGGTCCATACACTTTGTGATCACACGAGCATACAGGCATTCAAATATTATTTCTTCTTTTCTTTTTGTCAATGCACTCACGATACGTGCTCATGCCATATGTCATGCTCATTGCCATTTTCACATGAAAAATGCAATAAATAAATCACACGTCATCACACGAACATGCATTTCATGCCAAACTCCATGTGCCTCACTTTTCAAATCAAATAATTGGTTCCAAAGCATAACACTTAGCATTTTAACACAGCACCATAATAATTCTCATTTTCATGTCAAAATAGATTCTTTTCTACTATAAACTCACAAAGCATATTACTCTTATTTTTCCAAGGCAATTTTCATCTTAAAAACTTACCAAGCATATATAGAAAATTTAACCCAACGATGGTTAATTAACCTAACCATGGTTAACTAACCAAACTATGGTTAATTAACCCAACTATGGTTAATTAACCTAACCAAGGTCAACTAACCTAATCAAGGTTAACTTAACCCAACCATGGTTAAAAGTCTAATTGCACCTTAAACTAACCCTAAGTGCAATTAACAACCTATTCAAGGATTAGGGAGTTAACTCACCGTTTAACGGCGACGGCTACTACGACGACGACGTGAAGACGATGGTGATGGTGGCTCGGCGACGGCGCATAGACGGAAAATGGGTATTAACGGCGGCTCGACTCGGCGCAGCGTGCGGACGACGGTTCGGTACGGGCTCGGCGAGATGGCACGGCTTGGTGACGGCGGCCTAAACGTTGGCGGCAAGAGCACGGCTTCAAAGCACGTCTTAGGTAGCACGGCGGCAAGGTGAACGGTGTGAAACAAGAAGGAAAAAGGGTGAAAATGGGGGAGAGAGGAAAGAGAGAGAATGAAGAGTGAAAGAGAGAGAGAGAGTTGTCTTGCAATATCTTTTTCAAGATGGCATAATTGCCTCACTTTAATGCAAATTCAAAAATATCTTCCTTTGGCTTCTTGCAATTCAAGACATCTTCATCAATAATTGAATCAAGAAGGAAAAGACAAGGAAAGGCAAAGGGGGGGTGAATATAAAATGCAAGACAAAAAGCTTTAATTAGCTTTGTCTTAAGTCCATTAAGAGATCATCAAAATATCTCACTTTCAAGAAGGGTAAAATGGTCTTTTCCCAAATTGGCACTATTCATTCGGCACTATTCACGGGCTGCACTATTCACATGGGCTTGGCTTGAATTTTTGCGGGCCCAATGGGTTCTTCATTTTGGGCCAAAATGGGCTTTTGGGGGCAAAACGGTCATTTTCTATCATCAGGCCTCTTGAAATCCGAATTTAATAGAAAATAGGTCCGATGGTTCGTGCCACGTCCGAAACGTTTCTCCGATTCTTAATTTTCGACTTACCGTCTCTTTTCTGTGAATTTATGGTTTACCGATAAATTTTGAATTATCGGAAACAGAACGTCCAAAACTTTTCATCGGATTTGAATTCGTGATTTAAAACCTACCAAATTCCATTTTATGGCCTTGACAGTGCGAAAACGTCCAAAAATCCGATTAGACACCTTTTTCCAATTTGAATCGACAATCGTCTGTCGATTAATCCATGCAGTTGAAATTTCGGAATATCACAGGGATCGAGGAGCTACCCACCTTCCTTCCAGTACACAGCCACATAGCAAAATGGGACTAAACTAGACTTTAGACAACAATTAACCCATACAGTCAATTCTAATTTTACAGAGGTAAGGTTAGGAAATTCAGAGTCGATGTGCTTGGACCATGATAGCTCGAGATCAACGGGGACCCCATAGGTAGCCACGAGCAAGGTAGGGATGGTAGGCATGGTTAATTATCTGAAAAGAATTAAAATCAATGAGAGTAAGTATAACTTAGCAAGTGAAAACGTCAATCCAAACCATTCAATCCAATTAAATCTCAAATTAGGAGCCTATGCAAACTGAACCTATATATAGTAAAACTATTCTCGATCTTACACTTTTTACTTCACACTTAATCATAGATCACATAAATAAGTGTAATCACAATGTAAAAATGCAGGTGGCATGTTCATGATCCTTTACGTTTTCACCCTTATTGATATCACTTTTGGTTACTATCTGGACTTCCGTGGGTCGCCGGCCACGGGCATCTCCCTCCTACTCAGAGGTCATCGCGCTTACCATGTGTGGCAGCCATCGCGCCTCATTGCACAACCTTGAGGGATGCTGGCCTCAAGCTTCCCGAATTTCCTTTCGGCTCCCACAAGGCAGCGTCAGGACACAAGCTGACGATCCTTACCAAGTATCAATGCCAATGTTCATGATATATGAATGCATTATAGTAAACCAGAAGCATGAACTTGCATATCATTGCTAAATTTTACAGAGTTTAGACGATTACAATCTCTACATAATCAATCAAGCCAGTTACTTGACTCCTCAATGACTAGTCCTAAATTTCGTCGATTATCACCAACCACAATCACCACCTCTAATTCTGCATTGGCTCTATGTGCATATACTTCCATTTTCTCCTCAGTGTTCAAGAACAAAAGATACATATAGAACATGCATATCACTCCAAGCTACATATGCCCCAATGGACCAGAATCTATAAAAACACGATAAGCATTCAGGAAATTCAGTCATGGTTTCCAAATTTTCTTCTTGGTTTTCACATTTCTTTCCCATCTCTATCACCTTATGGTTCTCAGCACCATTGACCCCAAATCTGCCAATCACGCCCCCAACAATCATCTCGATTCGACCATCGATATACCATCATTACTATTGAGGGAATAATAATAATCTATTATTTTAATGATCAGAGTAGAATACATGTATATATACTAGTTAACCCATATTACTATTCTACCCTTAACAATACTTTCCAACACTCCCCCTCAAGTTAGGACATAGATATCAAATAATCCCAACTTATTACATAAGAAACCCACTCTATTCCCCCGTAGAGATTTAGTAAAGATGTCTGCGAGTTGATCCTCAGTTTTCCTATGTTGAAGAATAATATCCCCTTTTTGGACCTTTTCTCGCACAAAATGACAATCAACTTCAATGTGCTTAGTTTGCTCACGGAAGACAGGATTAGATGCAATATGAATAACGGATTGATTATCACAATATAACACTAATGAGTTTGATGGTGACATTCCAATCTCTGATAGTAGCATCCTCAACCACAGTAATTCACCTGTCATATGTGCCATAGCTCGATATTCTGCTTCAGCATTGGATTGAGAAACAACATGTTGTTTCTTGCTCTTCCACCCAACTAAATTTCCTCCAAGAAACACACAATAGCCTGAAGTAGATCTCCTATCCATAGGACATCCTGCCAAATCGGCATCAGAGAAGCCTGTAGTGTTTAGATGACCATGATTCTTAAACAGTAGTCCTTTACCTGGTACTCCCTTTAAATATTTTACGATTCGAAGTACAGCATCCCAATGAGTAGTACGAGGAGAGCTCATGAACTAGCTCACTACACTAACATCAAATGATATATCAAGTCTTGTGATGGTAAGATAGTTCAACTTACCAACCAATTTTCGATACTTCGCTGGATCATGTAATAATTCTCCATGTTCTGCATCAAGTTTTACATTGGGATCCATAGGGGTATCAACTGGCTTTTCTCCAAGAAATCCAACCTCACCAAGAATGTCAAGTATATACTTCCGTTGTGATAAAGTGATATTGGCATGTGAATAGGCTACTTCAATACCAAGAAAATATCGAAGACGTCCCAGATCTTTAGTATTGAATTCTACGTGCAGAAATTGCTTAAGTTTCTGAATACCATTCGAATCACTGCCAATAATGATAATATCATCCACATATACCACTAGAAGGATACAACCAGCTGAAGAGATAGAACTGAAAACTGAATGATCTACCTTGCATCTCTTTAATCCAATTTAAGAACTGCATCACTGAATCTACCAAACCAAGCACGAGGGGATTGTTTAAGTCCATACAGGGCCTTGTGTAAATGACATACCAAATTCTCCCCCTGAGCAACGAACCCAGGTGGTTGCTCCATGTAGACCTCTTCAGCCAAATCACCATGTAAAAATGCATTCTTCACATCCAGCTGATGAAGGAGCCAGCCAAATCGCGCAGCTAGTGAAATAAATACACGAACTGATGGAATTTTGGCCACCGGAGAGAATGTGTCATCATAGTCGACACCATAAGTTTGAGTATATCCCTTTGCAACCAATTGTGCTTTCAAGCGATCAAGAGTGCCATCCGGATGTACCTTAATAGTGAAAACCCAACGACAACCAACGGATTTCTTATCAACAGGTAAGGAAGTAAGATGCCAAGTTCGGTTCGCAATTAGCGCGTGCATTTCATCCTCCATGGCTCGACGCCATCCCGGATGAGCAAGAGCTTCAGCAACACTACTAAGCACAGAAATAGAAGACAACGACGAGACAAAGGCAAAGAAGGTAGGAGAAAGACGATCATATGACAAAAAATTGGAAATAGGATGACGTGTACGAACGGAATATGGAGAATAACGATCAACAGGACGACCAACACAAGAACGTGTACCTTTATGAGAAGCAATTGGTGGATCAAGATCAGAGGCTGGTATTGTAACTGATGGGGGAACAGATGAATCAGGTGCTGGTGAAGACTATACTGTCGTAGTCGGCACTGTATTGCGTTGTTGATAGGTGCGTTCCGCAAATTGAAATCCTGTGGAAGTAACTGGAGGAAGTGAAGGAGGTGGAATCATCGGTATGACACAACCATCACCATCAACGGACGTTGCGAAAACCACCGGAGAGGCAAAATATGGTTGGTCTTCAAAGAACGTCACATCTGCTGATACGAACATATGACGACGACTAGGGCTATAACATTTGTATCCCTTCTGAGTTCGAGAGTATCCCACAAAGACACATTTATCAGCACAAGGGTTCAGCTTATCAAGACCGGGAGTAAGGCTATGGACAAAACAGACACACCCAAAGACCCGAAGAGGTAAGGAAAAGAGAGGACAATTTGGATGTAGAATAGAGAATGGTGTCTCCCCCCGAAGAATAGAAAATGGAAGCCTATTAATTAAATAACATGCTATAAGAGCAGCAGGGCCCCAAAAGTGTTTAGGTAGATGCATGTGAAACATGAGACAACGAGCAACATCAAGAGGATGACGATTTTTACATTCAGCTACACCATTTTGATGTGGAGTGTATGAGCAAGAAGTCTGATGAAGAATACCATGATAATCAAGAAAAGGCTGGAAACCAGAAGTTGCTGCAAGATATTCTTTAGCATTATCTGACCGTAAGCATTTGACAAAAATATTATACTGATTCAACACTTCAAAATAGAACAAGCGAAAGCAGTGAAAAATCTCTGTACGGTCCTTTATTAAGAATAACCAAGTCATTCGGGAAAAATCATCCACGAATGTAACAAAATACCTGAATCTAGAGACATCAGACACACGACAAGGACCTCAAACATCTGAGTGAACCAACTCAAACGGACTAGACACATGACGTAGAATGCGGGAAGGGAAAGACGCTCTATGATGTTTACCAAACTGACAAGCTTCGCATTGAAAAGAACTCACAAACTCAAACTCAAACTCAGACTCAGGAAATAGACGCTGAAGTATGTTCGGGGGCGGGTGACCAGCACGACAATGCATCCAATATACATCAATGGATCTACACTTCATAGCTACGGCAACTAACACTTTCTTGTCGAAATAGTACAGACCATTTGATTCATGTCCCCCACCAATCATCTGTCCAGTCCTCAGATCCTGAAAGATACAACGAGAGGAAGAAAAGGTGACAGAACAGTTTAATTCTTTAGTTAACGAGCTAATGGAAATCAAATTATAAGGAGATTTGGATAGGTGAAGCACAGAGGATAAAGAGAGAGAGGGACTCAAATGAGCAACTCCCGTACCAGTAACCTGAGATTGTGAACCATTTGCTAATGTGACCAAGTTCGACAATGAAGGAGATGTAGAATGAAAAGAAGATAGTAGATTAGAGTTACCGGTCATATGATTGGTAGCTCCAGAGTCTATAACCCAAGAGTCAAAAGTTGCAGAAAACAAACAAAATGAACTACCTTTGGAAGTATGTGCCAATGTTGCAGTAGGAGCTGAAGATCTTGTCAATTGTTGAGAACGAACCAATGTATCATACTCAGCACGTGTTAATGTAACCGAATCGCCTGTATTGTGCACATTCTTCGAACTGGGTGCAACTGGTGAAGGAGGTACAATAGAATTGTCAACTTCTGCATAGGCAGTGAGGGTTGGTTTGAGCTCCGAGTGAAGAGTATAATAATATGCTTCAGTATGTCTGGCTCTTTGACAATGATGGCAATAGCGTGAGCCACAACCATTTCCAGAACCAATGACACCACGAATATTAACCCCTCCATCACGGCCTCCACGGCCTCCACTATGAATAAAACCACGTCCACGTCCACGGTAACCGCGACCTCGACCTCTACATCCACTAGAAACATGGGAAATCATAGCACTCGTCTCCAAAGTCGATATGGAAGGAACTTTCTCAGTAATTGTAGAACGAAGAGCTAGAGAGAAGATGTCATCCACCGTAGGAAGAGAGCTCTGAGCTGTAATATGTTGACGAAGAGATGAAAACTCACACCCTAATGACTTGAGATATAATGTCGCCCGTAAATCCTCTTGGCGTTTAGCCAGAACAGTTGGATAATCTAAGGTAGGAAGGTAAGTATCCAATCGCTGGCAAAGGATCGTGAATCGAGCATAATGATCGGATAAGGATTGATTGCCACGCTGAATACCAAATAACGCTTCCCATGTATCACACACCCATATCATATTATTCTACCCAGAATAGAGTAATGAAAATTTCTCCCAAACGGCCTTAGTAGAGCCACACTGAATAAAGTGAGGACTAACCTTAGGATCCATGCTGTTCCATAAAAGAGTCCGAATCATCACATCACCTGCAACCCAATCAGAAACTTTTTCTTTGTCAGATGGTATTGTAGACGTTAAATACTCCAATTGTCTGGTGGCAGTAAGATAGACCTCGACTGCTTTAGACCAGGATGGATAATTAGTGCCGTCCAACTTGACAGAGGTCAATTGAAAATGACCAAAAGGGGATCCAGAAGTTGAGCCAGCATTCGCCATTAGCGAGAAAAATGTGATCGAGCCCAATAAATGAATATCACAGCAACCGAAACTTAAATCTAGTAATCCAGTCAACCACCTAGTAATGTAATGTTGGAAAAGACAATAAGGGCTCAATCCAACCACCACTAATCGCAGCAGTTCACCGAAACTTAACTAAACCATTAAATTGATATGCAACACCAAAATATATAGTGACTAGCAACAATACCAATCACCAATAAAACTAGCCACTGCATAGATAACTAATGAGGTCAACTATAACATAATCAGTCGAGAACACATAAACATCTACTGCTGAGGGGAAGAATACTAGTTTACAGCATGAAGGCTTGGCTAAATGTCGCCAAATCTGAACTCAACAAGGCTGTGCAATGCTGGGCAAGACATTACCCAATGTCTGGCGATGCCAGATCTGAAATGCGAGCAGGCTGGCGAGTGGCAAAGGGCTGGGCAAGAAGCTTGAGGGTACCAGTCCAGTCACAAGGAAGTATGTCGTCAATTAGTACATCACAGACCCTTAATGCACATGGGGGTACCAGTTCTGGTGGAACTCCCGAATATGTCAATCACGGTCTTCTTCTCTGGAATCAAACTCGGTAGCAGTGGATAGGTAATAAAAAGGATGAGAACTGACCAAAACAAGTCCTAGAACCTAGACTGAGTTGGAATGCGACATACAAAAGTTTACTCGGAAGCAATAAGCAGTTTGCTCAACGTGTCCCTCTCGCAGAAATGGTTGAGGTGAGAGTCGAAGCTTGATGCGATCTGAGACGAGCAAGATGGAGGTGAAGGTTCTGGGTAGAGGTGAGGGTTCGAGCTGCAGGCGAGGGGTCAGATCTGTGCTCACCGGCCTAGGCGACTTCGGGCGATGCCATGGCTAGGCTCGCCGGCCTAGGCGACGCCCCTGCGACGTGGCCCCTCCTACGACTCGAATCTGGGCTCGCTTGGTCTCGCTTGGTCTGGCCGATGCTGGATCTGGTGGTTGAAGGTGAGTGGTTGACTTTGGCAGCAGCTGGTGGTCGATGGCGGCGGTGGCTGGTGGTCAACGGCGGTGGCGGCTGGTGGTTGTCTAGGGTTTAGGCTCTGATACCACATTGAGGGAATAATAATAATCTATTATTTTAATGATCAGAGTAGAATACATGTATATATACTAGTTAACCCATATTACTATTCTACCCTTGACAATACTTTCCAACAATTACAATGACCCCCATGATGTTACTGAACCAAAAAATTTATATAGATATCTAACACAAGCAAGTCTTCGAAGAAACCACCATCTCAACTAGGAGATGACCCCAAATCGGTAAACGTAAGAATAACCATAGAGATTAAGGTTCAGCCACCATATTTTCTTGTATACATTCAACATGGATTCCACTCTATCAGTCTATGCAAGTCACAAACCACAACATGCAACCTATGAGTTCCTTCGGTTTATAAATTTTTTTCGAGAAATATGAACCCATCAAGCAAGACAGCACCTAATACATAACTATTACCCCCTAAATTGAAACATCAACCGATCAAGAAGAGTAAGGATTGAAGCTTCACTCGCCTGAACCGAGAAGGAACGATGCAGGTTGGTCCCTCTTGCTTACCTTTTTCAATCACAGGTTAGAGACTTCAGGCGGAAAGAGCAAGAGAGAGGGCGAATGAGCAACCAGAGGAAGTGAGGAGAAGAAAAGAAAAGAAAATTAGAAGGAAGAAGTAGGTCTCGGTTCAGATGAGAGTTAAAGGAAAAGGAGATGAGGTGCTTGCATGAAAATTTATTAGTTGATAGGGTGGCAAGCAATGATTTTCTGAGTGGAAAGTTGTGTATCATGATGGGAGGATTGTGGGAAGTTGGTGCACTCAAGTGATGGTTTCTTTTGCTAAAAAAAATGTGGCTTTCCTCCTTGCATGCTGATGAAGTAGAGGAGAGCAAGTTAGGCATGCCACTTGGTGGCTTCAAGGGAGAACTCCACACGCCTACTTCTGCCTCACTTTCTTTCCCCCAAAATCGACCAAGTGAAAAAAGAATAAAAGGAGTTGCATAAAATTTCATTGGGCAGGTGGGTAGCAAGGCAATGATGTCCTCTATGCAACCGTGTGCAATGATGAAGAAGGAAGGTTCTGGTCACGCCCAAAAGAGAGGGAAAAAGTTGTCGCCCACAAGGAAGAACAAAGGAGAATGGTGGTGGGAAGCAATAGGAAGAAACGACCAAGTGGCCGTGCCAAGCAAAAGTGGTGCCCAAGATTTAATTAGTCAATTGACTTATTAGGATAAGTGAACGTGCTTATCAAGAATTTTATAAAGATAAGTAACTTGCTTATCATGATAGGAAGGCGAGCTTATCACATAGGATAAATATGCTGACTTATCACTAAGTGATAAGTGGACTCACTAATCACTAATCATGTAGACCATCATTTAAAAAAAACTTAAACATCTCATCTCAATCGGTCGACTTTAGCATTAAGGCAACGATCTGAAACATTCTATCTATCCCAAGAGAATAGGACTTAGGCGCCTATAACTACCCTTGTAGTGAATAAACTTGACGGGTAAGGACAAATGTTATTCTCTGCACATTTGTAGGTGAGTAAAAACTCAGGATGTCACATCTTCAATCAGATTCTCTTCTTTACTAACGGTATAAATTAGTGCTGATTGCACTCTCATCAGCACCAAAGATGCTCATGAATACTATATTGACTAGTCCTTCCAAGCTACCATGATATCCCCTCGTGGTACTTGCTCACCTTTATGTCACAAATCAGGTTTTTCTCTTTCTGATGTATATGATCACTGGTGATTATAACTTATTTCACTATCTGCACTTGTTATGGTAAATATTAGAACTCGAGATGGTTTTGTGATCATCAAAATACCTTAGAGATGTTTTCCAATAGCTATCACTCATTTGAGTTGATCTTTATGGTATACTTATCCGCAAGGGCGCTCGTGAAGTCTCCCGAGCTTTCGAAGCCTGCAATCATGTTTGGGAAAATTTTGCTTGAGAATGGATTCATCCTCGGAGGAGGATTGGGATATATGGCCAAGGCATTCGAACTCCTATCTAAGCCTTCAAGGGACATAAAGGGAGAGGTTTAGGTTATGTTGAAGAGCAAGACAGGCTCACTAACTATGGAGGTCGAGGTACCTAAGAAGGTCAGGGCAACCGAGGAGGCTGAGGTTATCGTGGAGGCCGTTTTGGCAAAGGTCGAGGCCGAGTTAGCTTACTTGATCATTCCCTTGAAAAGATGTTTGTCAAATCCTACATGGTGCTTTAGAAGGAGCCAGACATCAAGATCTCCCTCGACCTTTTTTATGATGAAGACTATATTGGTGTCATTATCACTGAAGATAAGCCAGCTAGAGAGTGTCCCTACCTCTTTGAGTAGGGATGCATTTTATCCTTTTGTAATTTCAAATCCCTACATGGGAATTGTTTGTTTATTTCCTTTATGTAAACTTAATTTTCCCTTGAATTTTGAGCCGTTGGTTTAAAGGGGTCTTTTTGTAAACAGCCTTATCTTTCCTAATTCAATAAAATGCATATGCACGTTTTATTAATGATGTGTGGAAGTACACCAAACCAGGTCTATGACGAAAATCGATACATACCTCGAGGCTTGGGCTTCCACATGCTTCCTAGTTTTCAAGAACATACTTTAGGAACAACAATATCTAAGGATATGAGGACAAGTTCCCTAAGTTGTTCTTCTTCAAAGCATATTTTTCAAAAGTGTTTCCAAAACAACATGCATCATTTATTACATAAATATGTACTAACCGTTTGCATCACATGTCAGGCATAATAACTTGCATTCACACGATAGTTACATTTGTGGCTTGGGCTCACATGATTACAGTCCCTCCGATTTTGACAGTGACGGTGATCATTGAGATATTGAATGTGATTAGGATCGCCATGAGGAATCTAAGCTGTTGACCGTAGAACTAACAGTTGTCGCGACCTAAAAATTTTCTCTCAAGCGCTAGGCGGAAATAGTAATGCCCAAAAGATTTTAGAGGGTAATGCCTATATGATTTAGGTGCAAGCTCTCCCAAGCCTTACCCAATTGCGACTTGAGTTCACTTGAAAAGAAATGTTCAATTTCGGAGTCGCCACTAATCATTTTGGGGTAGGTAAATTAGACACCTAATTGAGTTGAGGGAGAATTGACTTGATTCTATGAGAATAGAGATTCTAGAGTCCGGGGATGTGACATCCTCAATTTTCGACCAATGTACCAACATCAAATTTGATGGATTTTAACCATGAATACTAATCCGACGAAGGGTATTGGACGTTTTGTTATCGATATTTCAAAATTTATCGGTAAACCCTAAATTTTTGCATAAGGGACAATAAGCCGAAAATTGAAAACCAAAGAGACGTTACGGACTTGGCACGAACCGACGGACCTATTTTCTATTAAATTCGGCCACCAAGAGGCCCGATAATAGGAAATGACCGTTTTGCCCCCGAAAGCCCATTTTTGGCCCAAATAAAGAACCCATTGGATATCAAGCCCATTAGGCCCATTAAAATTCAAGCCCAAGCCGCGTGAATAATGCAAGCCCATATGAATAGTCTCGAGGGTGGAAATGACCAAAATACCCCTTCTAGAAGAGAGATATTTTTGGGGAAAAAGACAAAATAGGATTAGAGATTTTTATGCAACTTGGTGAAGAAGTCAAGAAGCCTTCTTCTCTCTCTCTCTCTCTCTCTCTTTCTTTCTTCTTTCCTTGTCTCATTAATTGGCTCAAGTTGTCTTGATTTGCAAGAAGCCAAGTTAGATATTTTGGAAAGTTGTAATGATGAGAAGATGCAAACTTGGTGAGAAAGTTTCATGGCAAGACAACTCTCTCTCTCTTCTCATTCTCACTTTCTTTCTTTCACTCTCTTGCTTTCCCTCTCTCTCAAAATTCGTAGCTCCCCTCTCTCTCCTCCATTTTCACCCTTTTTCCTTCTTGTTTCACAACCCTCACCTTGCCGCCGCGCTACCCAAGACGTGCCTTGAAGCCATGCCCTTGCCGTCGACGTTTAGGCCGCCGTCGCCAAGCTGTGCCGTCGCGCTGAGCCTGTACCGAACCACCGTTCGCACACCATGTCGCACCGAGTCGAGCCGCTGTTAATACCCATTTTCTGTCTACGTGCCGTCGCCAAGCCGCCGCCGCCTTCGCGCCATCACCGCCGTCGCCGCCGTAGTCACTGCCACCGTTAAATGGTGAGTTAACTCCCTAATCCTTGATTAGGTTATTAATTGCATTTAGGGTTAGAATTAGTGAATTTTAGACTTGACTATAGTTAGATGGGTTAACTATGGTTGGGCGAGTTAACCTTGGTTAGGTTAGTTAACCTTGGTTGGGTTAGTTAACCATGATTGGGTTAGTTAACCATGGTTGGGTTAATTATTTTATACGTGTTTTGGCATGTGTTAAGATGGGAATTGCCTTAGAAAGGAAATTATTTCATGAATGAATGATATTTCTAGTGATACTAATGTGTTTTTAGCATGGAAATGGTGATCGATGTGGTATCGTGCTTATATACTGAATTTTATGCGTTGAAATAATTTAGTAGGCTTGAGAAATGAAGCATGTGATATTTGACATGAAAAGCACATTGGTGTGATGTGACTTATTCATTGCATCTTATGTGAGAAAATGGCAATATATTTGATGTATGAGCACGATCATGGCATTAGCATGGATCATGTGGCATTGGCTAGAAAAATAAGAAGAACTAAATTGGCATGCATGATTGAGGTGCTCGTGTGATCACAAAAAGGGAACAAACCCTCAATGGATTTTGAGGATGATGCCTGATTTATCGTAGTCTCAGATCGGGTGGGGATGATGATGATTTATCAGATGCTCGACGGGGTTGGATGATGGATCGCGGTAGAGGCTGGACCGATTCTCCTTTTGGAATGCCGTCTACCTCTAGGGAAGGTCGAGGTGTGACCGCACCTCGGTCTTCTGGGAGGAGATGTCGCCGTGCCCGATGGGGCGAGACGATGCCCGGTCAAGATCGGATGACTGCTAACCTGTGAGAGGCATAGTGGCCTAGAGAGGTCGAGGTCGCCACCCTTTTGGGTCGTGCGATGCTCGAGAGCGGGCGTAATCACTAGGCATAAAATTGGACCACGCTTGATTGCATGCGTGTGAGAAATGGTGTTACATGTTCTGATGTTATGCCTAGTCTGATGCATTGTTTATAAAACATTATAGCTATTAACATGCAGGGCGTCTGCATGTGCCAAGGCAAGGTAAGAATGCCTGTGATTTGCTTATTGATTGAGTTGAGTTAATCGAACCTGAAATAGGTTGTGTAGAGCAAGAGTCGCTCACTATTGATCTGCCATCGACGTTGAGTTGCATGTTTAAGACATGCTCTAGGTAAATCAGCACCCTCCACGAGGCTTAGGTTGTTAACTTACTGAGATTTTATCTCACTCGTTGTTGTTAACCGCTTTTCAGGACCTTAGATTGGAAGATTGACAGGTGCAGTTCGAGGTGCTCTCGTGTAGAGAAGTTTAAGTTAACCCGACCCTTGGTATCTTTTTGTTGGTCTGGTTAGGAAGTGGCCCAAAAGTGAGGGCTTGTAATTATAACTTCTTAAGGTTAACGAATATATAAATAAAATGCGAGTTTTGTTATGGATGTTTGGTTTCACTGTTTTTCCTGCTATCCTTGCTGTTATTTTGTCAGGTGGTTGTTATACGTTTCCGCATGCATTACTTGAAAGATAAAATGAATGGGTCTCTTCTCTTGGGTCATTAAAAATGCGACGTCCCAGGACGCATCGACAACCCGTTCATTTTATCTTTCAATTAATGCATGCGGAAGGGAATAACAACCACCCGACAAACATAACAATAGGGATAGCAAGAAAAACAGCAAAACCAAACATTCATAACAAAACTCGCATTTTATTTATATACTCGTTAACCCTAGGAAGTTATAATTACAAGCCCTCACTTTCGGGCCACTTCCTAAGCAGACCAACAAAAAAAGATATTGGGGGTCGGGTTAACTTAAACTTCTCTACGCGAGAGCACCTCGAACCGCACCTATCAACCTTCCGATCTATGGTCCTGAAAAGCGGTTAACAACAACGAGTGCGATAAAATCTCAGTAAGTTAACAACCTAAGCCTTGTGTAGGGTGCTGATTCACCTAGAGCATACCCTAAACATGCAACCTAACGTCGATAGCAGATCAATAGCGAGTGACTCTCGCTCTACACAACCTATATCAGGTTCGATTGACTCAACTCGATCAATAGGCAAATCATAGGCATTTTTACCTTACCTTAGCACATGCACACGCCCTACATGTTATCAATTATGGCATTCTATAAACAATGCATCAGACTAGGCATAACATCAGCACAAATAACACCATTTCTCACACACAATGCAATCAAGCATGGTCCAGTTTTATGCCTAGAGATTACGCCCGCTCTTGGGCATGGCGCAACCCGAAGGTTGGTGGTTCTTAACCTCTCCGGGCCACGGCACAACCCAATGATTGGCGGTCTTCCGGTGTGACCGGGCATCACCCTAAAACCATTAGGTGCAATAACGTCTCCTCTTGGTTGATCGAGGTGCGGCCCCACCTCGACCTCCCCCACAGGCAGACGGCATTCCTCAAAGGAGAATCGGTCCGGCCTCCACCACAATCCGTCATCCGATCTCCCCGGGCATCCGATAAATCATCATCATCCCGACCGATCCGAGACTACGATAAATCAGGCATCATCCCTAATCACCATTGGGGGGTCCGTACCCTTTTGTGATCACACGAACACTTTAATCATGCATGCCAATTCATTTCTTCTTATTTTTCTAGCCAATGCCATCATGATTCGTGCTCATGCCATGATCGTGATCATACATCAAATTCATTGCCATTTTCATACATAAAAATGCAATAAATAAACCACACGTGATCACACAAACATGCTTTCCATGCCATACTTCACGTGCTTCACTTTCCAAGCCTGCTAGAATATTCTAAATCATAAAACTCAGCATTTAAGCACGACATCACACCAAACATCATTTATAAGCCAAAACTGCATTATTTTCCACTATAAAATCATTAATCATGAAACCAACACCTTTCCTAGGTAATCTTCACCTTATAATATACTAATAGCATATATAAAGTAATTAACCCAACCATGGTTAATTAACCAAACCACATTTAACTAACCTAACCATGGTTAACTAACCCAACCATAGTTAATTAACCCAATTATGGTTAACTAACCTAACCATGGTTAATTAACCCAACCATAGTTAACTAAACTAACCAAGGTTAACTAAATCAACCCTAGTTAACTAATCTAACCATAGTCAACTAAACTAACCCTAAGTGCAATTAACAACCTAATCAAGGATTAGGGAGTCAACTTACCGTTTAACGGAGGCGGCGATGGCGGCGACGACATGAAGGCAGTGGTGGTGGTGGCTTGGCGACGGTGCGTAGATGGAAAATGAGTATTAACGGCGGCTCGACTCAGCGCGGTGTGGCGTGCAAACGGCGGTTCGGTATGGGCTTGGCGCGACTACACGGCTTGGCGATGGCGGCCTAAATGTCGGCGGCAAGGGCATGGCTTCAAGGCACGTCTTGGGTAGCGCGACAACAAGGTGAGGGGTGTGAAACAAGAAGGAAAAATGGAGAAAATGGAGAGAGGGGGGGACAAACGAATTTTGAGAGAGAGAAGGAGAGAGTAAAAGAGAGAAAGTGAGAATAAGAAGAGAGAGAGAGAGTTGTCTTGCTATGAAACTTTCTCACCAAGTTTGCATCTTCTCATCATTACAACTTTTCAAAATATCTAACTTGGCTTCTTACAAATCAAGATAACTTGAGCCAATTAATGAGACAAGGAAAGAAGAAAGAAAGAGAGAGAGAGAGAAGAAGAAGGCTTCTTGACTTCTTCACCAAGTTGCATAAAAATCTTTAATCCTATTTTGTCTCTTTCCCCAAAAATATCTCTCTTCTAGAAGGGGTATTTTGGTCATTTCCACCCTCGGCACTATTCATACGGGCTTGGCACTATTCACGTGGCTTGGGATTGAATTTTAATGAGCCTAATGGGCTTGATATCCAATGTGTTCTTTATTTGGGCCAAAAATGGGCTTTCGGGGGCAAAACGGTCATTTCCTATTATCGAGCCTCTTGGTGGCCGAATTTAATAGAAAATAGGTCCGTCGGTTTGTGCCAAGTCCGTAATGTCTCTTTGGTTTTCAATTTTCGGCTTACCATCTCTTATCCAAAAATTTAGGATTTACCGATAAATTTTGAAATATCGGTAACAAAACGTCCAATACCCTTCGTCGGATTAGTATTCATGGTTGAAATCCATCGAATTCGATTTTAGTACATTGGTTGAAAATTGAGGATGTCACAGGGGACTTGCTTACGCTAATATTTCTATTAACACCCTTTCTGTACAGTAATATGTGGGAGACTTCACAAACGTCTCACCATGTACGGTGATGAGCTTCCCGTCTACCACGAACTTTACTTTCTGGTGTAAGTTAGATGGAATGGCTCTAGTGATGTGAATCCATGGCCTTCCCAATAGGAAATTGAAGGCACTTGGGATATCAAGAACTTGAAACAGCACGGTAAAAGCCACGGGGCTAATAAAGAGTTCCAATTCAATCTCTCCCATGACATCCTTCCTTACTCTGTCGAAGGCACACATGGTGGACTTGGCAGTTTGAATCTTTTCTGGATTGATTCTAAGATGGCAGAGCGTCGCCAACGGGCATATGTTTAAAGAGGACCCATTATCAATTAGGACCCTTGCTACCATCTTGTCCCGGCACCTCACAGATATGTATAAAGCTATGTTATGAACCCGGCCTTTGGTGGGAAAGTCCTCATCGGAAAATGAGATTTGATCTTTCAGAAGGATTGATCCAACAAACCTTTCCAGTTGCTCGTCACTAGCGGTCTCTAGGACATAGACCTCGTTGAGAATTTTTAGCAAGGCTCGCTTGTGTTTATCCAAAGACTTGAGCAAATCCAATAGGGATATCTGTGCGAGCATTTCTCTTAGTTGATCAACCACTTGAAATTCGCTAGTCTTAATTTAGCAAAAAACTACTTAACATCTTCGTCAGTCACAGCTTTCTTTTCCACCCCGGAGTTGAACGGATAACATCGCCCAGACCGAGTCACGGCATCGACACTATTTGATCCGTAATCCCCCGGTATAGCCTTGGTATCATAAAGCAACTCTACCTCGTCTTTAAGTGGCGACAATTCTATCCAGACAGGGGTTAAAGCTTCATCTGTACCTCGACGGACTTAAGGTCGTCAGATAGTAAGTCGATGATAACGGGCTCAATTCCTTCCTCGCCTACTTCGTACGAATTGTCATCATTAGTCAATTCTATTAGCACGGCCACCATTTCATCATCTTGCTTGGTGGGAGTAACATCATCCATATCACCCCATCCGTCGGGGACGATATTCTTTGGGTTAACATAGAAACTTGGGGGAGGTGTGTATTTGACATAAAAGTCAAACTTTCCGCTCGGCTGCCCTAGAGTATCGACCACTTCACCATCTATACGAGCTAGCTCCATGAACTCATAATCCCAGCTATTCATCTCTTCATTTGTTTCAAGGTCGAGGGTGAACTCATCATCATTCCATATGATTGGGTAATAGATGTTTTCTTCCTCCTCCTCTATTATCGGAGGTTCTGTTTCTTTGGTTATGACTCCTTCATTAGTAACTCCTGCAACTTCAAATCTTTCAGCCAAAAGCTTAAACTCCTCCCAATCAATCTCGCAAACAAAAATTTCGAAGGAAACGTCAATTGTAGCAGATAACATCATCACATCTGATACTTCTTTCGCGGTGAGCCAGATCACTCCCATATCAATCATCTTGGAAATGCATCTAATCTTTTCCTCGACGGGTATATCACATCTTTCCTCACAATGTCCGGCCAATAATAAAACTCTATATAGCTTCGCGATATCGACCTGAAAGGGAAACCTGTACCCGTTTGCACCTTTGGAGATCATGTTCACGTTTTGGGGGTGATTGGGTAATGGGTTTTGTTGCACATTCGGCGCAGCGTTCTTGAATATCAATAAGGTTCTGAACTTTGTTCTTTAGTGCGAAACAATTGTTAATGCTATGCCCTTGCTCACCCATGTGGTAAGCACAAGTCTTAATGACATCAAACCCGACGAACTTTGGGGGATTGTTGCGCGGTACCTCTTTGGCGACCATTCTCTTCTCGAGCAACATGGGCAAAAGCTTAGATAACAACCTAGGCGAAGGAGTAAACTGCCTCGATGGAAACTTTCTCTTTGGTTCGCCGCCTTGAGAAGAATTCCCCGGCATCACAAACAGTTTTGGTGGAGGATTCGAGTAAGCCTTTGGAATGCTAGGCGCTTGGATGTATGCCACTTCAACGACAGGCTCTTTGTCTTTCCTTGAAGAGATTCTCCTTGTGCTTTCTTCGGTCATTCTACCATTGCGCATGGCCCATTCTACGTTCTCTCCAACTTCTACGAGGTGCGAGAAAGACAAGCAATTGGTGGTGTAGAGTTTTTGAAAGTACTTGATGGGCATCGCCTTGAGAAAGATTTTTATGGTTTCCTTCTCACTTATGGGTGGTTTGACCTAAGACGCTACTGCCCTCCATATTTGAGCGTAGGCTCTAAAGGACTCGTTCCTTCTCTTCTTTATGTGCTCTAGTTCCTCACAAGTTAAGGCAATCTCGGAGTTGAATATGTAGTGATTGAGGAATGTGTTAGCCAAGTCATCCCAATCCTTTATCTTCTCAAGGTCGAGGTCTAAAAACCAAGTGCGAGCTAATTTCTCCAAACTTTCTGGAAATGTGTTGATAAGCAGCATGATGTTGTCGAAGTAATGCCTCATCCTGCTCAGATTATACCTCAAGTGGGTATGGGGACAGCCAGTTTCGTCATACTTCCGTGCGAATTCTAGGTCCTTGAAAGTATCAGGAACCTCCATTTTCGTGTAAGGTGCCACCTTATCAAACTCCTTCACTTCGTAACCTCTAAGCATGGCCAAGTGTTCTTCAATTCTGGCAAGACATTTTATGCCATCATCATCGAGGGTTTTTCCTGGTTCTTTGGTTTCTAGGTCGATCATAACGGGTGCAACGAGAGGGACTTCTACATTTGGCCCATGTTCAGGAATACTATTATCTAGAGGGGTGGCAGGAGCGACATGTTCGGCCTGAGCAGGCGCAAGAGCTTCGTTCATTCTCCTAAGTACCTCTACCATCATGGCGTTGATGTTTGCTAGTTGTGTCTCCATATTGGTGAAGCAGGTATTTGCTTCTTGATTTTCTATCCTCGTTTGCGAACGAGTCCTCACTCGGGATCTTCTTTCTGACTTTTCTTAGTACCTTTGGTGAAAAATGTGGCAAAATTAGTATGTAGAAAATAAACAAGAAAACATAAAAATCCTTCAATTTTATATTTTTCTTGTGATGAAATAGAGCTAATAGACCCTCATATAAGCCCAATCTTACACAGGTGATCTCTTATCAAAATTTCTTTCACGAGAAATTATATAATTGAAGGGATAACATGTGGTTTTTGATTAAAATGCCCCTCCAATTTCATTCAAACTCAAGACGGTTACAGGACAAAGACGGTAACGAACATTCCATACATCACTACTAACATGTAAAGAAAAGGGGAGAGGAAGCCCTATTACATCATTCACTACTAAAGCATAAAATGAAATCCTATTACATTACTCTAAAACAAAATAAAGGGAACTCGAATGAAATTGGCACGACTAGCCATGATGGGATCCTTTGGCTTCGAAACGAAGACGCTTGTTTTCTTGGGCCAAGCGTTCTGCATGTGCTACTGCTGCATCCCTCTCCCTTATGGCCCTCACCAACTGGTCCTCTCGAGGAGTCGGGTTCAGATCCATATAAGGGAGGACAATGGTGGCTTCAGGCCCTATTTCACGCTCGACATACTCTTGAGACGCGTGATGCTCCTTCATAGCTCCTTCCAATTCGGCAACATGTTTATGCTCTCTAGGTTGGCAAGTGTAAATAGCGGCTACGATGTGCTTCAGTTGATCTTCTAGCTCCTTGATTGGTGTTATATTGATGGCCTGCTTGCGAAAGTCGAAATGATATAACCCCAACTCTATCGGAGGTGGAATCTCTTGAAGGACTCGGAGTTAGCGGGCGACTCTCAAAAGGTAGTAAGATGTGGATCCGATGTATCCTAAGAGAGGAATTGGATGGTTTAGGCGGGCTTTAGGATGCTTAACCCAAGGAGATTGCCACGAGAATTGGTTTTGAGTAATACCTTTCAAGAAATCGTACCATTCTTTGAATGATTTGGAGTGAGTGATCTTTTGGAGATTTTGAAACTTGAGGAGAGGATTGGAATCCTTATCTAAGGACATGATGTTCATGTAAGGGCTATACTCCTTAACATGAGAGACAAACCATGTTTGAAGTATTCCCATTGGTGCTCTAAAGGCTACACCCTCATTTTGCTTGAAACAATCTAGGGAGAGGAATGTCTCGGCTAGAAGTGTGTTTAGGAATCCCTTAAGCTTAAAGACATCTATGACGATATGAATGACACGAGGATCTAAGGTCTTTGAAGTGTGTGGAAATAGAACGAACCCAAAGAAAGCTAAGAGGAAGACCCTAGTATCTTGGTTCTTGGTAAAGCGACGTGCCTTATCGAACTTGTCTAGAAGATATGACAATGAAATGCCATTGGAATTGTGTTTAGCAATCCTTCTAACCTTGGAAACTTGGACTTGTAGGTACTCACTCACATAAGGAATAGGGTCGATACCTAGGTTAGGTTTGATGAAACCAAATGTGGGGATACGACCTGCTATAAACTCTAATTCCTCCCAAGTTGGGGTTAGCTCATTTCGACAAAAAATGAATGTCCATGTCTTCAGATTCCAAAAGTGCACCAATGCTTTGATTAAGGAGGCTTGAGGCTCAACATAGAGAAGTTGGATGAGGTACCCAACCTTTTTCTCTACTTGCTCATTCTTTTCCGGTTCTAATATATTCCACATGCTTCGCAACTTCTCGAAAGGAGTCGGGATGATTCGAAGCTTGGGTCCTCCCATATAATGTCTTAACCTTAGGGCATTTTAACCAATTACCACATGTTATATTTTTTGAAGAAACGACTTTACATTTGAAAGTAAATGAGAAGGATGTGAAACGATACTTACAAACCAATCATGGGGAAAGGAAATGATGGCAATCACAACGACACATCGCATGTATGCGTGAGGCTTATCTAGGAAGGTAGGATTTCTAAAGGCTTAAAAGCTCCCATCCAATTTGGGAAGAGAGTTTTCACCACTTGGACTTCACCAAATAGCACTTCCAATCTCAAATTGAATGAGCAGAATCGAAAGTGGATGACCATAGGTTGTTGCTCGCATGGGTTCCTCCTTTCAAGACCTCCTAATTTGGCTTCCTAAATGCGATTTGAGTGTTAATCGTGAGTTGTGTGTGCTTTTTGTGTTGTGCTAAAGCTCTTAAACATTCATTTAAAAGAAATGCAACATTCAACACTTCAATATAACCCAACATACATGCATACATCCTTACTCCACATGCAAAACAAAGGGTTGACAATCACTTCTCCCCTTATAATTCCCACCTTCAAAAACATTTAACACGGGTTAGCAGACTAACATCATTTTCCACATGACTTTGACATGCGCTATCAATAAAGAAAACGTGTTAGAAATCACCAAACCAATTTTTACGACGTAAGTCCACTTAAGGTCCTAACCAAGTCGCCAGCGGAGTTGCCGAGCTGTCGCGACCTAAAAAATTTCCCTCAGGCGCTAGGCGAAAATGGTAATGCCCAAAATATTTTAGAGGGTAATGCCTATTTGATTTAGGCATGGGCTCTCCTAAGCCTTACCCAATCGTGACTTAAGTTCACTTGAAAAGAAATGTTCAATTTCGGAGTCGCCACTAATCGTTTTGGAGTAGGTAAATTAGACACCTAATTGAGTCGAGGGAGAATCGACTTGATTCTACAAGACCAAAGATTCTAGAATCTGGGGACTTGCTTATGCTAATATTTCTATTAACGCCCTTTCGGTACCTAATCGGTCAGAATGATTTCTAAGTGCTCATGCAATCTTGATAGCATTTTAGTCCTAAAAGTCAAAGCCATTTTTGTAGGTGAGCATGCAATATGTTTTTGTGATTTTCTCATTTTAAGTCCTAAACTAGACTAATCTATCCTAGAAAAGAAAATTAACCAAACAAAGTATTGAAATGCAAAGCAAAAGATAAACACTGAAGCAATTTAAAGGAAACTATTCTAAGTGCGAGAAAATAAAACCCGCAACTCATCGGGTATTAAGAATTACAACCTTTTACAAATGATAGAGAGGGATCGGAATGGACATCGGTCAAGCGCCATTCTTCGACAAATAAAAGCGCATCCCGTCGGGACATGAAATGTCTAATCATGCATCTAATGATCAAATGCAAATAAAGGCAATCAAATGGCCTCAGGGTCGGCCTTTGCAAGCATGCAATTTCGAGATTCACGCCTAAACAAGTGGTCTGGATTGATTATCATTGATCGAGCCCATTGATTCTCCACTTTGCACAAGTGCCGTGAGAGGGTAATGGCATTGATCCTAAGGCTTAACTAATGTAATTTGATACTCTAACGTCGAGCATACATCGGAGGATCGAACCAAATATTCGAATAGATGGCAATCACGAGATATTTGAGTAACACGACATAAAAAGCATGAATTAAAAGTGATGTCCCGATTTTTGTGCAAATCTCACCCAACGATCATGAAACACAAAAATTAATCATTAATAAATCTCAAGAATGAGGTTCGGCCACATGAAGCTTGAATACATGAAAACATTGTCAAACTAGACCCATAAATCAGAAAACAAACTGGTTTTCCCCTGAAATTTTTTGGATCTAGTAAAAATAGAGAATGACCTTCAAGGGCCACGAAATTTGACAGAAACATGGATGAACACGTTCTGCGCAAGTTTTGTGTTTTAAGTTTTTCCAAAAGGGCCTTCGAAATTCGTGAAAAATGACAATTTTTCCTCGAAGGTCAGACAAAAAGCCTGTTTTTTCCTGACACTTTAAAGAATTTAAAAAAATAACAGACGACAACCTAAAATCACGAAAATTGACAAACACACAGATCAATGTGTTCTGAGAAACTCTCATGTTTTGAGTTTTTGCAAATAATGACTGTAACCCATCGTATTGGTGAAATAAAAACAGAACAGATTGCTATTCTGGAATCTAGAAAATTGACCTAGAAAGATCGGTAATGTGGAGGTCGATATGACCGAGTTAAAAATTTTGTATGGTCTTGAAATTTTTCACAGAATATCCATGGGTGTGTTCTACAACTTTCATGTATAACACTTTTCCAAATTCTGTCTGGAAAAATCATGAAAAATCAACAAACCGCGAGGTCGATCAGAAAAGAGTGAGAAACAGTGAAGAACAGTAACAGTTTTCATTTTTCCAGATTTCAGGACGAGATTTGAAGGCCCGATTCATATAGTAGATGATGTCCCCTCAGGGCCCATAAATACTCAAATCGAAGCTGGGGATATTGAGATCGATTAACTCAACTATGGTTTCCTCGAAAAATGTCATTTAGAAGGTCAAATGGCTAGTGGAAACGAGAGGGGTCAGGAAAATGATTTTTGCACAAAACTTGGGATGCCACTCAGCAACAACCAGCATGCATACAGAAGCTATTTACCATCATTTTAGGCTCAAAGACAGCAAAACACAGCAACAAACTTATCTTGAAAATATGGCAAGAACATGAGACCAAATGGGTCCTTATTCGGCCAACAAATGCCGAGTTTTAAGTCAAGGCCAAACCTAACTTTGTCGACAGACGCTCGAAGCTCAAACGAGCTATTTGGCCACCCAAGGGATGTCTCGGATGGACATGAACAGCTCAGTAACTCTCTGATTCAAGGAAGGAATCGAAGCCGTAAGTAAAGTGAAATGGCGAGAGATGAGCAACGAAAGAAGATAAGAAGAAACGGGGGACTCTGGTGGTGGAAAGGGTAGACTCCGGGCACGGCGAGCTCAGGGACACGTCAGAGGGTGGCGTCGCAAGGCTGAGGGGGCCGGACGGCTGCTGGAATGGCCGTGAGGGGGTGGCAAAAGGCTCGGCACAATCACTGGGGTGTATGCCGATGATGTGGCCAAGAGGAAGAAGTAGCGCGCTGGCGGTCTACGGTGATCGAACGGCGACAAGGGTAGTGCAACGGGATGAAGGAGAGATAGAGGGTGTCGGTGGTGGTGATGGTTCGCCGGAGGGGGGTCGACTGGCGGCAACGCACGATGGCCGGAGATGGTGCGGCCGTGGGTGAGAGAGTGAGAGTGTCTTCTATTTTAAAAATGCAACTCTCAAAAAATGATTCCCCCCTCCTTAGGGTTTTTAGAACATGTGCCATTTATATGGTCACTTAAGTGATCTAATCTTGGCCTTTCATCAAGCAATGGTTAAGATTTAACTTGTTCTCTAAGTTTGTGGTATTTTTGTAATTATGGCTCAAGATGGTGAAACAGGCTTGGCTTTGGGAAATGGATCAAAAAATGGGCTAAAATGGTCAAAATCCGGCCATTTTGCCAGATCTCCGTTGAGGTGGTCCGATCGGGTCAACCTGGTCAAACCCGGTTTGACCGATTCTTGACCGGGCCGGTTCAAGGGTCAAACGAACTCCCATTTTGATGAAATTTTCGCTAAAATTTTCCTTTTTTTTCCTCTACTTTCTAAATATAAATTTTCCCAAATTTTTCTAGACCAAGATTTATTTATTTTTTTAATTTCTTGATTTGACTATATAATTCCTCCTTTTTGGCTAAAGCCGCTAGGCATTCTAGACATGTTGGCATAAGCTTAATTTCCTTGGCCAAATTGAATGTCTAAGGAAGTACTAGGATGCCTAATTGGAATGCATTAAAAAGAATTAGGTCCCTCGAAATCATTTAAGCTCGGTTGTAAACCTAAACCACTTTTAATATGGCCAAGCCAATCTCAAGATGAGTGAATTGGCCAAAATAGATAGTAGGTTCTGGTTTGGTTTAATCAAATGACTTAAATCTTGGTATCATCTCACAACTCATAAAACAATGATTTGAGACGACCGTTTAAGCTCGAATTAGGGCTAATTCAACAATATGCTCAAAAATTGAAATTAATTAAGGGCTTTGATGTGAAACATCCTTTAGATCAAATGTCTCAACTACAAGAAATTCTAAAAATGCTATCTAAATGGTCAATTTTGATTTTTGGGCCAATTAAGGCTTAGTTTTCCTTGAATTGGAGAAAAGTATGTCCCTAATTGATTTTTGTGAAATTGAAAGTGCAAAAACTCAATTAAAAAATAGAAAGGATGTTTCGTGATTTTTCTCTAATTTTTTTTGTATTTTATTTGAATTTAGGCCAAGAAAATTCATTTTTGGAAAAATCAAATTCCATGGTTAAATTCGTGAATTTTCGAAAAAAAGAACGGAAGAAAATTCAAATGATACCATTTAGAACATGTTCATATGAAAATACAAAATTCGACCCCGAGGTTGACTCTTGGCCCGATTATGATAAAAAGTTTAACTAGAAAGTCAACTCAAAAGTTGAATTTTGACTTTTTGAGGTTAAAGCTTAAATGCATACTAAATGCTGGGCTGAAACATGGCAAAGTGAAAAAATGACTCTTTTTTGTTTGAAAAAATGATTTTGTCGCGATCAAAACTCAAATTCCAAATTTTAACTTTAAAGTGATTGATCGACTAAAAATCAAGTGTCAACAACAGTTATAGTGAATCTGAGTGATTATCGAAATGTTAGATAGACTAAGATTGGAGAGAAACTCTCCCTTTTTCGAAACTGAGAGAATGACCAATTGTCACTCCCCGGACCATACGAGTGCGATAACATCCCAATCGACTCTCGTTTCGATTCTATAAGAACCAAGATCCTACGACGGCGGCAAATAGTGCGGAATAAAGGATGCAAGCGGTAGCGTAAATAACTCCGTACATATGACAAACAAGATGACCAAAATGATTCATAATATAACCAAAGTCAGTCGAACATGAAAGCGTACAACTTACGAAGGGCGACGAGATAGTTTGATAAAAAAGGGAGATAGTCACTAGTCCAAAGCTACACTTGCTATTCTACGCGGTTAGCCAAAAAGATGCCACAGATGCACCCAGATGTCGGGCTCGCCAGCACTAGTAGCTTCTTCTTCATTAGAGTCGGACTCGACTTCAGTATCGATAGGCTCCATGACTTGGGCATTTACGGCGGGAACAGGTGGAGGCGGCTGGCTCGCTTGAACCTTGAAGGTAGGGTTATACACCTCACCATCCGGAGGGGCAGTGTCGTACTAACCCGGGATTACACAAAATGGCACATCAAAACCCTTTAGGGGTCCAACTTCCATCCCATTCTCATCACGATAGAACCATGCCTCGTACGTATGCACTTTCCAAATAGGGTCCCCCTCATCCACAAAGACTATAGTCCCTTTCCTGATGTACGTTTTACACTCGATCGAAGGATATTCAGTGACTATCGTCTTAAAATCCATCGGCACTCCATAACGCTTAGGCGGTATACTTATGGTTTGGGGTCTAAAAATGGTAAATCCCACGACAGGGTAAGAATAAATCTCAGTGAACCAAACCTAACCTTAAGCTAAGACAAAGGTACCTCCAGACTCTTACAACGTGCAAATTCTAACCACGAGCATTCACAAGATCAAGAGTCAATAAAACGAAGATACGACATCAGACATTTACATTTTCAATTCAAAAGCAATTTACAAACTCACAAGCACTTGATTAGGGTTAGGCTTCATACTTAAGGCATAAAATAATTCCATGATTCACAAACAATGCTTTCTATCCAAAACTCAATTCTCATTATCCAACTTTTATGACATATAAGTCATAACCTCGCTATCCAACCCTCACTACACGTTTTAGCGCCCGAGCCATAGCATAATATTAATTTTGTCGGCTCATTGGTCCACGCTATATCACAAAAGTACATCATTGGCTCATCGAGCCATATAACAACTTATCGGTTTATTGGACCGTCGGCTCATCGATCCATATAACAACATATCAATTCATCGGACCGTTGGCTCATCGGGCCATATAATAGGTAATATGTAGCTTTTACTATACGGCTTTCTTTATAACCTCTCATAGAGCCAGGATCATTATGATCCAACATCGGTATTTAGCATTCACTTGCCACACTTACAAATCACCCATAATCACACAAGGCCAAATATACATAGGCCCTCAATCAACACTTACACAAGCCATTTGATAACCAACATGCAAGAATAGGCCATATACATCAACTTGCACTCAAGGCATGTCTTACAACCACAACTCACATAATCATTTTGCATGACACAAGATAGCATTACTTACATATTTAGTCACTCATGAACCATCTAGCACCGAATCACACAAGCCCAACACACAAGACATTTCCATAAAACTTACAAACATTTAAGCATGAAGCACTCCATAAGGCATAAATTCGGTGGTACTGTTCATGCATCCAAACAACCACTAGATCTCAACAAAACCTAAACCAAACATGCTCATAACCATCTAAATATCATTATCTCAAGCCTACAAGTCATCCAACATGAAAAATCTCATATAGTGCAAATTCAGATCCCTTACATTCCCACCATGAATAGCCCATAAAAAGCCTCAAAACCTCACCCATACTTGTCTATTAGTAACCTAGAGTACTAATATAGGTTTAGGGATGACTCACCAAAGATCCAAGCAAGAAAAGTCCCCAAAATCACCCCTAGAGCTCACGGCACAAGTTGGTTCGGTGGGGTTCTTGGCTTCTCAGGCGAATAGCGATGCACGGCGGTCACGAGCGGAGGTGGCTCATGGTGGTGGTAGGTGTGGATGGCAAGGTGGTGGTGGTGGCGGCCGAACAAGAGGGAAGATGGAAGAGAAATATGAGAGACTGAGTGGAAGAGAGTGGAAAATTCGAAATTATGTGGGGGGAGAGAGAATGAGGTGGTCTTGAGCTTTCTTTTGGCTTGTTTGGTAAGCTTTGGTGGGGTTTATGGAGAAGGTAACTATGTGACATGAGGGGAAGTCTAGTGATGGGTTGAGGGACATAAAGTAAGAGAGAGAAAGACAAGAGGTGATGGGTGGCTTAAAAGTCAAAGAAGAGGGCTCACAAAAATCTCACTCTTGTCTCTTATGCAAAAATGCACATTTAAGGCATTAATGCCCTAAAGTTTCAGTCACATAGGGGGCCAAAAATTAAATGTGCTCTCAATTAAAAATCTAAGGAATGAGCCTAAATTTGGGGGTGCAAGGAATTTCCAAATTAATTTCCTTAATCACCGATTTCCAATCTACCTCGAAATGACCCCAAATTCAAAAAGTCTCAACGAGACGATTCCAATGTTTCATTGTCAAAATTCTCGAATGATCAACGTCCAATTTCGAAGTCCAATTCGCGACTAAAATCCATGAATAGTAATTTTAGGGCGTCTCGAACTAACGGGTGGCTTTTAGGGTTTTACGCGTCTCGACCCGTGATCACCGTCACGTCTTAAAGTTATTTGAACCATGGCGACTTTGATTGTCATGTAATTGCGAGAATCAATTGTTGGTTCCAAAGGTCACGTTCGTTAGAAATCTGGTTTAGGTTAATTTGCAAACTATACTCTGGTCGTACGGAATCACCAGCTGACCAATCATATAATACTAGCAAATCGTTCTAAAACCAATCTTTGAACAGCCTATGATGGCACAGGATGTTCCCTCGGCAATCCTTATGGTCAAGTCATTAATCTAGGGTTAAGTTCTTTGGTCCACGTACTTGATTCCTCATTAGCCTTTCCCCTTGGGTTAGTTAACTCAAGAGTGATCAATTCTCAGCGAGATTTACTAAAATACATCGATTGATATTTCATTCATTCATAAGCTTCGAAATAGGTCGAAATTCAGAATGTCACACCAATCTTCTAAAGGAATACCAGGACATATTTGCCTGGTCTTATGCCGATATGCCGGGTTTAGATCTTGAAATCATGGAGCATGAGTTGCCTCTAGATTATAATATTCCCCCAAAGAAGTAGAAGCTTAAGAGGATGAAGCCAAAATTGTCAAAGAAAATCAATGAGGAAGTCATGAAACTCCTAGATGTTGGCTTTATTGGGGCGGTACAATACCCCGATTAGGTTGCAAATGTCATCCATATAAACTAGGGCAAGTGAATAGACGCCACTTTCTGATGACATCAAGAATAGATCAAGACGTCGAGAACATCTGGGATCATGAAAGTCCCAAAATTCTGAGCATTTTAGGGTTCACCGAGTCCTCGTGGCGAAATATGAGTTGGCATTTTTTGGTAGCCCTACATTGTTTCGGGTTTTCCCTGAAAAGAAAAGAAAGAGAAAGAGAAAAAGACAAAAGAAACAAAAAAGAAAGGAAAACCCTAGAATTTGAGCTAGTGAGCAAAAATGGCCCAAGGGAAACCTATTCCTTTGTTAATTCTATAATTGCATCCCCAATGGAACAAGCTTTGTAGCATGAAATCCACAGCTGAAATCAATTTGCAATTTCTTCAACGACTTCTCCCTAAATGGAGTCAATTTAATCCCCAACGAAGTCTGAATCTCACATGTGGCTGAAGACTATATACTCCCAACGATGATCTTGAAGACCAAAGACCGGCAACAAGATAGTGATGATCACCGACCTCAGCCTTCCCTATATATTTTTTGAGCTAAAATGAGCCTTTTCATTCCTCTGTCCCTAATCCGAGCCTACGTTACCATATGTTGAAATCTCTTCCTACTAGGGCACCTAGATTAATGTAGAGTTTATATGTCTTAAGCTTCGCACAAAGAAGTACAGGCAAGATTTCTTCTCGTTTTGCAAGGTTCTTGACTTGTAAACCCGAAGCAGTTGATGAAGATTTCTTTTCAAAAGCCTTGACTCAAAAGAGTCCCCATTGAACTCCATTGACCAAACCAACATTACGGTCCTTTAGAAAACCTTTTGGATCGGTCAAATTGTATTCATTGCGAACATTCCCGATAACCTTTGACATAGGTTACGAGAGAATTACTTCCCCAAATGTATTCAAATACCCTACACTAATGGTTGGGATCCAAAACCTCTTCCTAAGAACCATGTGAGAAGACCCTTTTGATCAAGGTGCACCAATTTGGTATATTTCAGCATAATCTTTTGAATTTATCAAAATCATTTTGCTCACAAACTCTCCTTTAAAAGGAATTTTTGATGGTTAATGGCATTTGTCAACCTTCAAATATTGATTGCACTGAATGACATTCAAAAGTCTTCATGCATTTTAAAACAAAAATATCCATTAATTTGCCTATTGACAATCTCGGAATCTTTGCAAAATCTCACCTGAACAAGGTGCATTTTTTAAATTCCGTTAGGCTTTCCACACACAGCCTCGGAAACCCTTTCAAAGAAATCAATCCCTAGTGGATGTTTCCCTAGTGGAGTTCTCACAAATTTCCCTCTACTTAGTAAAATGCAATCATGGAAGCCCTTTTGAAATGATTAGCTAAGTTAGATCTTTAAAACCCTTTCTCCTTGATTAGCGAAATGCAGTCATGGAAACCCTTTTGAAATGATTAGCTAAATACGGTCTTTAAAACCCTTTTTAGATGATTAGCCAAGTGTGGTCATCAAAAATCACTTTTATAGTTTTCCTGTAGTGAATGTGGGTCATAGTCTTGGAATCCTTCCCAGTGATTGCGGCCCATAGCCTTAGAAGATTACCCAATCAAGCTAACCCCTATGAGTGTACACGGGTGGCTTTCGCAAGAGGACAAGTAATCTAATGCCTGGTTATACCCCTCACCTTTTCAATTTTTTTTCAAAAGGTCAAGTAGTCTAATGCCTGGTTATCTGCCTCTCGTTCCTGATAAGGTAAGTAACCCTATCCCTACTTATTTACATAGCAAAAAAAAAAAAAGAAGGGCTCGCTCCAAAAGAAAGAGAGAAAGAGAGAGAGAAACGGAGAGAGACGTGCGATAAACGTCCTGATGGTCAAAAGTAAGTTTCAAAGGTACGTCCTTGATCAAGTGTCATTTTCTTTCCATTCCTTTTCCTTTCGTTATATTTTCTTTTAAAGTCAGTCAGTTGACTAAAATTTTAGGTATCATCTCGTCTTTGAAAGGAACCTCTTCGAGCTCCCTCTCAAAGAGGGGCAGTTGTTGATACTTAATTTTTAGTCGACCATGAGTTAAAAGTAAAATTTGGAATTTGATTACGTCAAAGCCAATTTTCAAACAAAAAAAAAGAGTCATTTATTTTAGGTAGCATTAATTTCAGTTTTAGTTCCTACATCTTAGAATCGTTTAAACATTAATAAAAAAATCATAAAAATATAGAAAAGTCACGACATACGAAAAAAAAATTGCAAAAAGAATACAAAAATTAGTCTTTTTCATAACTTTAACTTGTTAGTGTAAGTTTTTTTCATGACAATTGATTCATAGGACCATTTTTTAAACAATAGCTCTTGATACATGCCGACCTTGCCTAATTAAATCAGAACGAGCACTTTTGTGGCAAATATGTTTCACCCTTCCCGATCTAATTGTAAAATTTTATGCAAGCTAGGCTGACGTGGATCTAACGTGGATCAAAGTGGGAAAATTTATGACAAAAAATTGGACCGATCTAACGTGGATCAAACCAGGCTGAACCGGCCTAATTGTCGGTCCATTGACCCAAGGCCAGCCTATGTAGGTCAAATTCTAGCCAATTGTGGCCCATTTCTCAAAACAAAGCCTACCTTCTTATATTTAAGCCAGAAATTACATAAATGCCATTAATGAATTTAATCTTGACAATTGATCTTGAATGGCCAAGATTAGATCATTTTGATGTCACTATATATATTGCACATCTCCCAAAAACCCTAAGAAGGGGGATTATTTGGGGATGGGAGCTACCATATTAAGAAAATACTAGGAATCTAAGTCTCTCTCTCTCCCTCTCTCTCCTATGCTGCCGACCACCACCCTTTTTCGCCAGCGCCGCCGCTCACTGACGACCCCCACCTGCGAGCCACCACCACTACCAACACCCTCTTTCCTCCCTCTATCCCATCATACCACTCCCGTCGTTGTTCGATCACCGGAAGTCCACCGATTGGCCCCATCTTCTTCTTGGCATCATCATCGGCGGCCACGCCGATGATTGTTGCTGAGCCTCTCACCACCTCTCGTGGCCGTTTCTCAATGCCGTCCGGTCTCCTTTGCCTCGCGACCACTTTCCCCGGCAAGCCTTTAAGTTCACCATGCTCAGAGTCCGCCCATACAACCCCCGGACACCCCTGTTCCTTCTCATCTTCTTTGATTGTTCATATCTCGTTGTTTCACTTTGTGGCAATCCGAGATATCCCTTGGGTGGCCGAGTAGTTCATTTGAGCCCCGCAAAACCATTGATGAAAGGTAAATTCGACCTTGGCTTAAAATCCGGCATTTGCCGGTCAAATAAGAATCGTTTGATCCCATGTTCTTGCCATGTTTTTAGGATGAGTTTACTGCTATGTTTTGCTGCCTTTGAGTCTAAAATGATGGCAAATGACTTTTGTATGCATGCTGGTTGTTGTTGAGTGATGTTCTGTGTTTTTGTGCAAAAATCGTTTTTCTAACCCCTCTCTCTTTCAATGGCCATTTGGCCTTTTAAATGACATTTTTCAGGAAAGACATAGTTGAGTTAATCAATCTCGACGTCCCAATCTTCAATTTCAGTACTTATAGGCCCTAAGGGGACATCGTTTGCTATGTGAATCGAGTCTTCAAAGTTTGTTTTGAAATCTGGAGAAATGAAAACTGCTATTGTTCTTCACTGTTTTTGAATCAACCGTTGCAGTTTGTTCACTGTTTTCGAATCAACCGTTGCAGTTTGTTGATTTTTAATGATTTTTTCCACACAGATTTTGGGAAAGTGTTCTACATAAAAGTTGTAGCACAAATCCATATCTAGTCTATGAAAAATTTTCATAGCCATACGAAATCGGCAAGGTAGCCAAATCGGTAGATCCCTTACTGACTGCTTTGGGTCATTTTTCAGATTTCCATTTTATTTTGTAAAAATGAAGGTGTTTCTGTCCTTTTTAGAAAAAAAATCAAACATGAAAAGTGTTCATTAGGGTCTCAATTAGTATCCTATGAAACTTCAGATCGTGGGTCATTGATTTCGTGGGTCAATTGAGCAAAATTTGTACACTGTACGTGCTGGGATTCCAAACCAGCGGTTCTGACCTCCGAGGCAAAATTTCCATTCTTCATTAATTTTGAGAGATCCTTTGGAAAAAATTAAAACATGAAACTTGTTTAGGACATGTTGATTCATGTCTCTGTCAAATTTCGTGACCATTGAAGGTCATTTTCTGTTTTTACTAGACCCAAAAAGTTCCAAGGGAAAATTAGTTTGTTTTCTTACTTTTGGGTCTAATTTGCAATATTATCAATTATTTAAAACTCATATGGCCAAAATTGATATGTGGACCCTCAAACCCCTTTCTTGGGATTTCTCAATGATTAAATTTTGTATTTCACGATCATTAGGCGTGATTTTCACGAAAATTGAGACATCATTTTTAATTCATGTTTGTCATGTCGCGTACTTCAAATATTTCATAATTGTCATCTATTTGAATGTTCAATTCGATCCTTCGATGCATGCTCGACATTTAGAGTATCAAATTACATTAGTTAAGCCTTAGGATCGATGCCATTACCCTCTCATGACATTGTCACGACCTCCCTATTGGAGAAAAATCTGGCTATATAGATATGAATCCCACGTTTTTGTTTCGAGGCTAAAGGATTACTAGATTAATTAGCTTGGGGCTTAACTAACCTAGCTTGGACTCTCCCAAGTCCTATCTAATCGCAACTTGGATAAAAGGAAGCTAAAATTTGGAGTCGTCACTAATCATTTCGAGGTGAGTAGATTGGACACCTAATCAGGTCGGGGGGAGAATCGACTCGATTCTACGGAATCAAATATTCAAGGGTTCGGAGACTTGCTTACGCTAACGATTTCTATTAACGCCTTTTCGGTACCTAATTGGTTGGGATATTTTCTACGTGATCATGCAATCTTGATAGCGTTTTAATCCTAGAAGTCAAAGCCATTTTTTTGTAGGTGAGCATGCACATGTTTTTATGATTTTCTAATTTTAAACTCCTAAATCAAGTTAATCTATCCTAGGAAAAAGAAATTAACAAACAATGTATTGAAGTATGGTGCATAAAGTAAACACGCAATATAACGAAAAGCGAGCTACTCTATGTATGAAAAAGATAAAACCCGCAACTCGTCAGATATTAATGATTACAACCTTTTACAAAGATGGGAGAGAGGGACCAGAATGGACATCGTTCAATCGTTGTCTTCAATGTGTTGGCTTATTAGGACATAAGAAAATGCCTAATCATACGTCTAACAACCAAGATCAAGTAAATGCGATCAAATGGCCTCGGGATTGGCCTTTGCAAGCATACGATTTTGAGATTCGTGCATAAACGGGTGGTTATGATTGGTTATCATTAATCAAGCCTGTTGGATCTCCACTTTGCACAAGCGCCCGAAGAGGGTAATGACATTGATCCTAAGGCTTAACTAATGTAATTTGATACTCTAAACATCCAGCATGCATCGAAGGATTGAATCGAACATTCAAACAATGACAATTGCAAAAATTCAGCATGCATACAGAAGGAATTGTTTGGTCTCATGTTCTTGCTATGTTTTTAAGATGAGTTTGCTGTTGTGCTTTGCTATCTTTGAATCTAAAATAATGGCAAATAGCTTCTGTATGCAAGCTGAATATTGTGGAGCCATGTATCATATTTTTGTGCAAATTGGTTTTTCCTGACCTTCTGTGCTTCTAATGGCTATTTGAGCCTTTAAACGTCATTTTCTTGGAGAGCTATAGTTGAGACATTCGAAGATGACTTCTCGTTCTTCAATTTGAGAGGTTACGAGACTCGAACAAGTGTCGTTTGCTATGTCAATCGTGCCTCCAAACTTCTCAATTTTGATTTGAGAGGTCACAGGACCAGTCTGTGTACTGTCCGAATTTTATGAAATTCACCAACCAAATCAAATACCCATGACCTCAAACTTTGTAGGCTACTAAACAAGATCCCAATGAATCTTTCTCATGTTTTGAGTTTTTCCAGAAAATGGGTACAACTTGGTTGATTTGATGAAACAAAAACAAACAACTTTCTGTACAGAAACCCAGAAACTAACTCAGAAATATCGGTAAAGTATGAGTCAATTTGACCCACTTGTAAAAAAATTTTGGCCTTGAAATTTTTTTCCAGAGTAGACATGGATGTGTTCTACAACCTTCATGAATAACACTTTTCCAAAATCTATACATAAAAAATCATAAAAAATCAACAAATCGCAAAGGCCGATCCGGAAACAGCAGAAAACAATGAAGAACAGAAGCTGTTTTGATTTTCCAGATTTTTGGGCAAAGTTTGGAGGCACGATTGACATAGCAAATGACACTTGTTCGAGTACCATGACCTCTCAAATCAACTATTGAGAAGTCATCTTTGAATGTCTCAACTCTAGCTCTCCAAGAAAATGACGTTGAAGGGCTCAAACAGCCATTGGAAGCACAGAAGGTTAGGAAAATGAATTTGCACAGAAATATGATACATTGCTCCACAACATTCAGCATGCACACAGAAGCTATTTTCCATCATTTTAGACTCAAAGGCAGCAAAACACAGCAACAAACTCATCTTAAAAACATGGAAAGAACATGAGACCAAACAATTTCTTATTAGACCGACAAATGCCAAGTTTCAAGCTAAGATCGAACGTACCTTTTGTCAATGGTTGTGTGGGGCTCATATGAGCTATGACTGGCCCTCAAATGACTCTAGGAAGCATCGGACCAAGCTCACCAACTCTAAAAAGGGATGATCAACTTGAGTTAGTGAAAATTGAACCGGTTGAACTAACTTAAAAGATCGAAAATAAACCGAAGAGATCAAGGACAGCTCGAGGATGCTAGTTGCAAGGTTGCGATCGCTGGACAAAGGCTGCAACGGCCAAGAGGGGCTGGCAAGGGCTCGGCAACAATCACTAGCGCCCACGCCGGTGATCGGTCCGAGAGGAAAAAGGGGCTGGTCGGTGATCTTTTGGTGGCAAGAGTGGTGCGATGGGGGTAGAGGGAAGTGAAGGGAAGTGAGGGGGTCACAGTGGTGGTGGTGGTTCGTCGGTGGGGGTCAAGAGAGAGAGATTCTTATTCTTATCCAAAAAAGACAATCCCCAAAAATGTGATTCCTCCCTCTAGGGTTCTTGGAAAATGTGATATATAATGCTCCCTAAGTGGTCTAATATTGGCCATTCAAGATGAATGGTCAAGATTAGATTTATTAATGGCATTTATGTAATTTCTAGCTCAAATATAAGAAGGTGGGCTTTATCTTGGGAAATGGGCTAGCCTTGGGAAACGGGCTAGTGATTGGGCCAGTTCGGTCGGATTTGATCCAAGTCGAATCGGTTTGATTTTTTGTCGAAGTTAGTCGTAAATTTTCCCACCTTGATTCTACTCTGCATAAAATTTTCCAATTAGATCGGGACGCATGAAACATATTTGCTATGAAAGCGCTCATTTCGATTCAATTAGGCGAGGTTAGCACGTATCAAGGGCTATCGTTTCAAAATTGGTCCTATGGATCAAATGTCATGACAAAACTTACACTAACAATTTAAAGTTAGGAAAAAGACTATTTTTTGTATTTTCTTGCAATTTTCCTTATTTTATGAATTTTCAAAAATTAAGGTTTGAATGACCATAAATGCAAGGCTAATGCTATTTTAGAATTTAAATGACTCTTTTTTGTTTGAAAAATGATTTTGTCACGATCAAAACCCAAATTCCAAGTTTTACTTTTAAAAGACTGATTGGCTAAAAATCATGTGTCAACAACTGCCCCTCTTTGAGAGGAAGTTAGAAGGGTTCCTCTAAAAGACAGAATGATACCTGAGTTTTTCATTGATTGACTCGAGAAAGAGATGCGGGGAAATGAAAGAAAAGACAAGAAAAATGACATTTGATCGAGGACGTACCTTTGAAGCTTACCTCTAGCCATTAGAACGTTTGTTGTATATTTCCATTTGCTTCTCTCTCTTTTTCAATAAATAACTAGGGATAGGATTACTTGACCTCTTGGAAAAAAAGGCGAGAGGTATAACCAGGCATTGGGTTACTTATCCTCTTAGAGAAAAGGGCGAGGGGTATAACCAGGCATTGGGTTACTTGACCTTTTGAGAAAAGCCACCCATGTACACTCGCAGGGGTTAGCTTGATTGGGTAATCTTCTATGGCTATGGGCCATGATGATGGGGAAGGATTCCAAGGCTGTGACCCACGTTCACTTTAGAATGACTATTAAAGGGATTTTTTATTATCGCACTTGGCTAATCATCAAAAAAGGGTTTTAATGACCGCACTTAGCTAATCATTTCAAAAGAGTTTCCATGATTGCATTTTGCTAATCATAGGGAAATTTGTGAGAACTCCATTGGGGAAACATCCAATGGGAATTGATTTCTTTGAAAGGGTTTCCGAGGCCACGCGTGGTAAGCCTAATGGAATTTCAAAAATGTATCTAGCTCAAGTGAGAGATTTTGTAAAGATTTCGAGATTACCCTTGGGCAAATCAACAGATATATTAGTTTTAAAATACATGAAGACTTTTGAACATCATTCAATGCAATCAATATTCAAAGGTTGACAAATGCCACTAGTTATTAAAAATTCCTTTGGAGGAAAAATTCCAAGCAAAATGATTTTCGTAAACTCAAAGAGTTATATTTAAGGATGCCAAATCGGAGTACCTTAATCTGAGAGGTCTTTTCACTATGGCTCTTAAGAAAGGCTTTTTGTCCCAACCATTGATGTGGGAAATGACTCCACTTGGGGAAACTGATTCTCTCGTAACCTATGTCAAAGGTTATCAGGAATGTTCGCAATGAATACAATTTGGTCAATTCGAAAGGTCTTGCAAGAGACAATAAGATTGGCTTGGTCAAGGGTGTTCAATGGGGACTCTTTTGAGTCAAGGTTTTTGAAAAGAAATCTTCATCAACTACTTCGGGTTTAGAAGTCAAGAACCCTGCAAAATGAGAAGAAATGATCTTGCCTATACTTCTTCATGCGAAACTTAAGACATATAAACTTTACGTTAATCTGGGTGCCCTAGTTGGAAGAGCCTTCAACAGGTGGTAACGTAGGCTCGGATTAAGGACTAAGGAATGAAAAGGCTCATTTTGGCTCAGAAAATATATAGAGAAGGCTGAGGTCGGTGATCATCACTATTTTGTCATTGGTCTTCGGTCTTCAAGATCGTTGCTAGGGAGTATTCGATCTTCAGCCACATCGAATTTGGACTCTATTGGGGATTAAATCGACTCCGTTTGGGAAGAAGTCGTTGAAGAAAATGCAAAATGATTTCAGCTGAGGATTTCATGCTGCAAACTCATTCCATGGGGGATGCAATTATAGAATTGATAAAGGAATGGGTTTTTCTCGGGCCATTTTTGCTCACTAGCTCAAATTCTAGGGTTTTCCCCTTTTTTTTCGTTTCTTTTTCTCTTTCTTTTCTTTTTTGCTTTTTTGCTTTTCTTTTCCTTTTTTTCTTTTTCTTTTCTTTTCAAGAAAAAACTAGAAACAATGCAGGGCTACCAAAAAATACCAACTTCATATTTTGCCACGATGACTTGGTGAACCCTAGAATGCTCTGAATTTTGGGGCTTTCACGATGCTAGATGTTCTCGACGTCTTGATCTATTCCTGATGTCATCGGAAAGTGGTGCCTATTCGCTTGCCTCGGTGTATGGTCTATGATCACTGACAAGGGTTCGAGAAACGAAGTAATAGGCCCAAGGGGTTAAACAAAGGATAAAATGTATAGGATTGAGAACGAATTCCTTTTCGTCATCCCAAAGAACTCAGATTCCTGATTTGAGTTTAATGCAAAGCATCCCATGAAGATTAATGCAAGTGTAAGTAACAAAATCTCTAGTCATTTTTCTCACATGTGCCGTCTAACTTACCTCCATCTGCCTCGATGTGGGGTGGTTCTTGACAGGGGTAATTTGAAAAAGGAAATCTCCCTATTTAGGGTCAAAGTGGCTAGCAAGGGATTTGCGCAAATGTTTAGGGAAATGAAGAAAGTGCCTTTCATTACCTTGATCATGTATTCTATGACATCCCGAAATTTCGACATTAGGAAATAATCAAAATGACGATTGTCGATTCAAATTGGAAAAAGTGTATAATCGGATTTTTGGACGTTTTCGCACTGTCAAGGCAATAAAATAAAATTCGATAGGTTTTAAATCACGAATTCAAATCCGATTTAGTTTAGGACGTTTGGTTACTGATATCTCAAAATTTATCGGTAAACCCTAAATTGTCAGAAAAGAGACGGTAAGCCGAAAATTAAGGATTAGAGAAACGTTTCGGACATGGCACGAACCAATAGGCCTATTTTCTATTATTTTCGGATTTCAAGAGGCCCGATAATAGAAAATGACCGTTTTACCCCCGAAAGCCCATTTTGGCCCAAAATGAAGAACCCATTGGATATCAAGTCCATTGGGCCCGCAAAAATTCAAGCCAAGTCCATGTGAATAGTGCCAAGCCCACGTGAATAGTGCAAGCCCGTATGAATAGTGCCAAGGGTGGAAAAGACCATTTTGCTCCTTCTAGAAAGTGAGATATTTTTTGAAGCCTTAAATGATGCAAGACAAAATCATTTAAGAGAGTCTTGATATTTTCTTCTTCTTCCCCTCCTTGTGGCCAAATGCATCCCCCCCTTCACACACACACACTCTCTCTCTCACTCACTCACTCTCTCTTGCTTTCCCTCTCTCTCAAATTCGTAGCTCCCCTCCCTCTCCTCCATTTTCACCCTTTTTCCTTCTTGTTTCACCCCTTTCACCTTGCTGTCGTGCTACCCAAGACGTGCCTTGAAGCCATGCCCTTGCCGTCGACGTTCGGGCCGCCATCGCCAAGCCGTGCTGCCGCGCCAAGCTCGTACCGAATTGCCGTCCGCATGCCGCACCGTGCCGAGTCGAGCCGCCATTAATACCCATTTTTGGTCTACGCGCCATCGCCGGGCCACCACCACCATCGTCTTCACGTCGTCGCCGTAGTTGCCATCACCGTTAAACGATGAGTTAACTCCCAAATCCTTGATTAGGTTGTTGATTGCACTTAGGATTAGTTTAAGGTGCAAATTAGACTTTTAACTATGGTTAGTTTAGTTAAACTATGGTTGGGTTAAGTTAACCTTGGTTAGGTTAGTTAACCATAGTTGGGTTAGTTAACCATGGTTCGGTTAATTGACCATGGTTAGGTTAATTAACCATGGTTTGGTTAATTTTTCTATATATGTTTTAGTAGGTTTTTAAGATGATGTTTGCCTTGAATAAATAATGGTATCATGAATTGAGAGTTTATAGTAGAAAAGAATGCATTTTGGCATGAAAATGGAAATTGATGTGGTGTCATGCTTATATACTGAGTTTCATGCATTAATATAATCTGGTGTGTTTGAAAAGTGAAGCACGAGAAGTTTGGCATGAAAAGCACGTTGGTTTGATCACGTATAAATTATTCATTGCATTTTTATGTGAGAAAATGGCAATATATTTTATGTATGAGCATGATCATGACATGAGCACGGATCATGTGGCATTGGCTAGAAAAATAAGAAGAACTAAATTGGCATGCATGATTGAGGTGCTCGTGTGATCACAAAAAAGGAACGGACCCTCAATGGATTTTGAGAAGGATGCCTGATTAATCGTAGTCTCGGATAGGGTCGAGATGATGATGATTTATCGGATGCCCGATGGATTTCGGATGACGGATTGCGGTGCCCTTTGAGACTGGACCGACTCTCCTTATGGAATGCCGTCTACCTCTAGGGAAGGTTGAGGGGTGGCCGCTCCTCGATCTTCTAGGAGGAGATGTCGCCGTGCTCGATGGGGTGGGACGATGCCCGGTCATGCCGAATGACTACTAACCATGTGTGACGCAGTGGCCCAGAGAGGGTGTGGTCACCACCCTTTAGGGTCGTGCGATGCTCGAGAGCGGGCGTAATCACTAGGCATAAAATTGAACCACACTTGATTGCATTGCGTGTGAGAAATGGTGTTACATGTTCTGATGTTGTGCCTAGTCTGATGCATTGTTTATAGAATGCTATAACTGTTAACATGCAGGGCGTGTGCATGTGCCGAGGCAAGGTAAGAATGCTTGTGATTTGCCTATTGATTGAGTTGAGTTGATCGAACCCGATATAGGTTGTGTAGAGTGAGAGTCGCTCGCTATTGATCTGCCATCGACGTTAGATTGCATGTTTAGGGTATGCTCTAGGTGAATCAGCACCCTACACGAGGCTTAGGTTGTTAACTTATTGAGATTTTATCTCACTCGTTGTTGTTAACCGCTTTTCAGGACCATAGATCGAAAGGTCTACAAGTGCAGTTCGAGGTGCCCTTGCATAGAGAAGTTTAAGTTAACCCGACCCCGGTATCTTTTTGTTAGTCTGGTTAGAAAGTGGCCCGAAAGTGAGGCTTGTAATTATAACTTCCTAGGGTTAACGAGTATATAAATAAAATGTGAGTTTTGATATTGATGTTTGTTTCACTTTTTTTCCTGCTATCCTTGCTGTCAGGTGTTCGTTATTCATTTCCGCATGCGTTAATTGAAAGATAAAATGAACGGGTCGTCGACGCATCCTGGGATGTTGCATTTTAATGACCCAAGAGAAGAGATGAAACGGGATAGTCGCGCGCTCGAGGTCTGGGGCGTGACATATTCAAAGCGAATAAATCCTACGTCCTAAGATAAGGCATTCATTTCATCGCTTAACTGTTTCACTCATAAGTGTATAAGGATGTGTTTGGAATTGGCTCGCCTTTCATCATCTCAAAGGTACCTACTTGGCATGCTCAACATTCCTCTTTTGCTTTCTCAAAAATCATTTGTTTCAAAACACCTTCCATGGGGATTTTTGATAGAAAATGCATGAATCTTAGTATGAATGATCAAATGCACCGCTCCATTCAAAAGTCATTGAAAATCAGGTTTTTCTTTTGAACACTTGTTTAGATTTTCGAAAAGGTTATTGAAATGATTTGAAATGTCGTTGTCCGAAATTGATTTTTTTGAAGATACTTGACATTCAAGGGAGAAGTGTACTTAACTTGCTTGTGTTGGCTAGTAAGTCGGTTTGTCGAGATGTCCTGTCAACATACAAAAGGAATTATATTAGCGTATATCCTTTGGAATTGACAATTTGGAACGACACACCTTTGCCTTCGTAGAAAATTCCTCGTTAGTTGCTTCCCATTGGTCTACTCAACCTTGGACCTTCAAAATGAACAAATATGCAAGATGATATGCATGGAATTTATGTTACGTAAATGTCCTAGAGTGACTCAGGTTCTTGGCAAAAGGAGGGCGCACTGGCCTCCAAAAACTTCTTGATAACATCAGCATTTACAGGCATTAGCAACTATTGGCCATCCATTTCTACAAAGATCAAGGCTCCTCCAAGCATGACCTTCTTGACAAAGTAAGGGCACTCATAATTTGGCATGAACTTTTCACTGGAATCTTGAACTGCGATTGAGACCTTCTTCAAAACGATATCGTCAGACTCAAAGCTCATCAGTCAGACTTTATGGTTAAGCGACTTGGCCACTCGCTTTTGGTAACTTTGACCATGGCATAAAGCCTTCAACCTTTTCTCTTCGATCAAGTTCAATTGCTCATACCTCTGTTAAACCCTCTCGGCCTCAGAAAGCTTAACTTGTGAGAGAATCCTTAATGAAGGAATTTCTACTTCCACCTGCAAGACTGCTTCCATTCCGTAAACCAAAGAAAAAGGCGTTGCCCCATTCGAAGTCCGAATTGACGTTTGATATGCCATCAATGCGTATGGCAATCGTTCATGCTAACCTCTATACTTCTCGGCCATTTTGGATAGGATTTTCTTGATATTCTTGTTTGCCGCCTCTACTGCTCCATTCATTTGCGGATGATATGGAGACGAATTCACATGACAAATCCGAAATTCGCTTAAGATTTGATCTATTGTCGGTAATGATTGCCTCGGGAAATCCATAACGGGCAATGATATAGTGGCAGATAAACTTAGCTACGTTTTTCGCGGTGACATTAGCATATTGTGGCAACCTAAAAATTTTATCTTGGGCGCTAGGCGGAAATGGTAATGCCCAAAAGATTTTAGAGGGTAATGCCTATTTGATTTAGGCGAGGGCTCTCCTAAGCCTTACCTAATTGCGACTTGAGTTCACTTGAAAAGAAATGTTCAATTTCGGAGTCGCCACTAATAGTTTTGGAGTAGGTAAATTAGACACCTAATCGAGTCGAGGGAGAATCGACTTGATTCTACGAGACCAGAGATTCTAGAGTCTAGGAACTTGCTTATGCTAATATTTATATTAACGCCCTTTCGGTACCTAATCGGTCGGAATGATTTCTAAGTGCTCATGCAATCTTGATAGCATTTTAGTCCTAAAGGTCAAAGCCATTTTTGTAGGTGAGCATGTAATATGTTTTTGTGATTTTCTCATTTTAAGTCCTAAACTAGACTAATCTATCCTAGAAAAGGAAATTAACTAAACAAGATATTGAAATGCGGAGCAAAAGATAAACACTCGAGCAATTTAAAGGAAACTATTCTAAGTGTGAGAAAATAAAACCTACAACTCATCGAGTAATAAAAATTACAACCTTTTACAAGTGATAGAGAGGGATTGGAACAGACATTGGTCAATCGCCATTCTTCGACAAATAAAAGAGCATCCCGTCAGGACATGAAATGCTTAATCATGCATCTAATGATCAAATGCAAATAAAGTCAATCAAATGGCCTCAGGGTCGGCCTTTGCAAGCATGCAATTTTGAGATTCACGCCTAAACAAGTGGTCGGGATTGATTATCATTGATCGAGCCCATTGATTCTCCACTTTGCACAAGCGCCGTGAGAAGGTAATGGCATCGATCCTAAGACTTCACTAATGTAATTTGACACTCTAATGCCAAATATACATTGGAGGATCAAACCGAATATTCGAATAGATGGCAATCATGAGATATTTGAGTAACACGACATAAAAAGCATGAATTAAAAGTGATGTCCCGATTTTTGTGCAAATCTCACCCAACGACCGTGAAACACAAAATTTAATCATTAATAAATCTCAAGAATGAGGTTTGAGGGTGCAAGTATCAATTTTGGCCACATGAAACTTGAATACTTGAAAACATTGCCAAACTAGACCCATAAATCAGAAAACGAACTGGTTTTCCCCTGAAATTTTTTGGATCTAGTAAAAATATAGAATGACCTTCAATGGCCACGAAATTTGATAGAAACATGGATCAACACGTTCTACTCATGTTTTGTGTTTTAAGTTTTTCCAAAAGGGCCTTCGAAATTGGTGAAAAATGACAATTTTTCCTCGAAGGTCAGACAAAAAGCCTGTTTTTCCTGACACTTTAAAGAATTTAAAAAAATAACAGACAAGAACCTAAAATCACGAAAATTGACAGAGACACAGATCAATGTGTTTTGAGAAATTCTCATGTTTTGAGGTTTTGCAAATAACGACTGGAACATCATCGTATTGGCGAAATAAAAACAGAACAGATTGCTATTCTGGAATCTAGAAAATCGACCTAGAAAGATTGGTAATGTGGAGGTCGATATGACCGAGTAAAAAATTTCGTATGGTCTTGAACATTTTTCACAGAATATCCATGGGTGTTTTCTACCACTTTCATGTAGAACACTTTTCCAAATTCTATTTGGGAAAAATCATGAAAAATCAACAAACCACGAGAGTCGATCAGAAAAGAGTGAGAAATAGTGAAGAACAGCAACAGTTTTCATTTTTCTAGATTTCAGGACGAGATTTGAAGGCCCGATTCATATAGTAGATGACGTCCCCTTGGGGCCCATAAATACTCAAATCGAAGCTTGGGACATCTAGATCGATTGACTCAACTATGGCTTCCTCGAAAATTGTCATTTAGAAGGTCGGAAAAACGATTTTTGCACAAAAATTGGGATACCACTCAGCAACAACCAACATGCATACAGAAGCTATTTACCATCATTTTAGGCTCAAAGAAAGCAAAACACAGCAACGAACTTATCTTGAAAATATGGCAAGAACATGAGACCAAACGGGACCTTATTCGACCGGCAAATGCCGAGTTTTAGTTCTAGGCTGAACCTACCTTTGTTGACGGACGCTCGGAGCTCAAACGAGCTATTTGGCCACCCAAGGGATGTCTCGAACAGCCATGAATAGCTCAGCAACTCTCTAATTTAAGGAAGAAATCGAAGCCGTAAGTAAAGCGAAATGGCAAGATATGAGCAATGAAAGAAGATAAGAAGAAACGGGGGACTCCGGTGGCGAAAGACACAAGGCACGGCAAGCTCAGGGACACGTCGGAGGGTGGCGTCGCAAGGCTGAGGGGGCCGGACGGCTTCTGGAATGGCCGTGTGGGGGCGGCAAAATGCTCAGCACAATCACCGGCGTGTATGCCAATGATGTGGCCAAGAGGAAGAAGTAGCGCGCCGGTGGTCTACGGTGGTCGGATGACGACAAGGGTGATGTGACAGGATGAAGGAGAGAGAGAGGGTGTCGGTGGTGGTGATGGTTCGCCGGAGGGGAGCGGCCAACAGCGGCGCACGGTGGCCGGAAGTGGTGTGGCCATGGGTGAGAGAGAGAGAGAGAGAGGGAGGGAGAGTGAGAGTGAGAGTGAGAGTGTCTTCTATCTTAAAAATGCAACCCCCAAAAAATGATTCCCCCTATTTAGGGTTTTTGGAACATGTGCCATTTATATGGCCACTTAAGTGATCTAATCTTGGCCCTTCATCAAGCAATGGTTGAGATTTAACTTGTTCCCTAAGTTTGTGGTATTTTTGTAATTATGGCTCAAGAAGGTGAAATTGGCTTGGCTTTGGGAAATGGGTCAAAAAATGGGCTAAAATGGCCTGTAAATGGCCAGAAATGGTCAAAATCCGACCATTTCGTTGAATCTCCGGCGAGCTGGTTGGATCGGGTTGATCGGTTGAACTCGGGTTGATCGGTTGGATCGATTCTTGACTGGGCCGGTTCAAGGGTCAAACGAACTCCTATTTTGATGAAATTTTTACCAAAATTTTCCTTTTTTTCCTCTACTTTCTAAATATGAATTTTCGTAACTTTTTTTGGACCAATTTTTTTTAATTTCTTGATTTGACTATATAATTCCAAAACATACTAATTCCTCCGTTTTTGCTAAAGTTGCTAAGCATTCTAGACATGATGGCATAAGCTTGATTTCCTTGACCAAATTGAATGTCTAAGGATGTACCAGGATGCCTAATTGGAATGGGTTAAAAGGAATTAGGTCACTCAGAAGCATTTAAGTTCGGTTTTAAACCTACACTACTCTTAATATGGCCAAGCCAATCTCAAGATGAGTGAATTGGCCAAAATGAATAGTAGGTTCTGGTTTGGTTTAATCAAATGACTTAAATCTTGATACCATCTCACAACTCATGAATCAATGGTTTGAGACGATCATTTAAGCTTGAATTAGGGCTAATTCAACAATATGCTCAAAACTTAAAATTGATTGAGGTCTTTGATGTGAAACATCCTCTAGATCAAATGTCTCAACTACAAGAAATTCTAAAATGCTATCTAAATGGTCAATTTTGATTTTTGGGCCAATTAAGGCTTAGTTTTCCTTGAATTGGGGAAAAGTATGTCCCCAATTGATTTTTGTGAAATTGAAAGTATAGAAACTCAATTAAAAAATAGGGATGTTTCACGATTTTTCTCGAATTTTTTCTAATTTTTTTGTATTTTTTCTGAATTTAGGCAAAGAAAATTCATTTTCCAAAGGAAAATCAATTTTTATGGTTAAATTCGTGAATTTTTTAAAAAAAGAAAGAAAGAAAATTTAAATGACACCATTTATAGCATGTTCATGTGAAAATACAAAATTCGACCCCAAAGTTGACTCTTGGCCTGATTATGGTCAAATGTATGACCAAAAAGTCAACTCAAAAGTTGAATTTTGACTTTTTGAGGTTAAGGTTCAAATGCATATTAAATGCTGGGCCAAAACATGGCCAAGTGAAAAAAAAATGACTCTTTTTTGTTTGAAAAAATGATTTTGTCGCGATCAAAACTCAATTTCCAAGTTTTAACTTTAAAATGATTAATCGGCTAAAAATCAAGTGTCAACAGCTGCCCCTTTTTAAGAGGGAGTTCAAAGAGGTTTCTCTCAAAGATGAAATGATGCTTGAGTTTTAGTTGATTGACTTAAGAAAGAAATGCTGGGAAAACGCAAGGAAAGAAAAGAAAAATGACATTTGATCGAGGATGTACTTTTGAAGCTTACCTATAGCCATTGAAATGTTTGTCGCACATCTTTCTCTCTACTTTTCTCTCTTTCTTGAGGATTTCTTTTTCTTTTTCGGTAAATAACTAGGGATAGGGTTACTTACCTTATTGGGAGCGAAAGGCGGATAACCAGGCATCGGGTTACTTGACTTCTTGAGAAAAGGGTGAGGGGTATAACCAGGCATCAGGTTACTTGTCCTCTTGAGAAAGCCACCCGTGTACACTTGCAAGGATTAACTTACTTGGATAGTCTTATGAGGTTATGGGCCGCGATCACTTGCGGGGATTCCAAGGCTGCTGACCTATGTACACTCGTAGAATGACTATAAAAAGAACATGCCACTTGGGGGTCGAAGAGAGTCTTTATCCGTGGCTACAGGTTGTTATCACTTGCGAAGGGTGAATGCTCCGAGGCTGCTCACTTGCGCATACTTGCAGATAGACCATTAAAATCACCGTATTCAAAGCTACAAGTCGCGCCACATGACTACGAGCTCGTGTTATGCTTTGGGATACCATTTGGGAAATTTTCGTCTCAAAAGGGTTTTAATGACCGCACTTGGCTAATCACTTCAAAAAGGTTTTAACCACTGCACTTAACTAATCATTTTGGAAAAAAGTTCTAATGACCGCACTTAGCTAATCATTTTGGAAAAAGGTTTTAATAACCGCATTTAGCTAATTAGAGGGAAATTTGTGAGAACTTCCCTGAGGAAATATCCGTTGGGGATTAATAATTTTTTTGAAAGGGTTCCGAGATCGCTCTTTGGCAAATCAGCGGTGGTTTGGGTTTTGCACGAAGACTTTCGAACGCCATTCCATGCAATTGATATTCAGTGTTTGAAGACTGTCATTAGTCATCAAAAAATCCTTTGGAGAAAATATTCTGAGCAAAATGATTTTTGTAAACTTAAAGGGTTATGCTAAAAGATACCAAATTGGTGTACCTCAATCGAAAAGGTCTTCTGACCATGGCTCTAAAAAAAGGCTTTTTATCCCATCCATTGATGTGGGAAACAACTCCGCTCGGGGAAAATATTTCTCTCACAACCCATATCGAAGGCTATCGGGAATGCTCACAATGAATACAATTTGACCGATCCAAAAGGTTTTCTAAGGGACTGTAATGTTGGTTTGGCCAATGGTGTTCAATAGGGACTCTTTTGAATCAAGGCTTATGAAAGAAGAATCTTTGTAGTTTGCTTCGGGTTTACAAGTCAAGAACTTGTAAAACGAGAAGAAATAATCTTGTTCGCACTCCTTCGAGTGAAGCTTAAGACGTATAAACTCTACATTAACTTAAGTGCCATAATCAGAAGAGACTTTAAAGGGCTATAATGTAGGCTTAGATTGGGAACTAAGAAATGAAAAGGCTCATTTTGGTTCAAAAATATATGCAGAGGGCTAAGGTTGGTGATCACCACAGCCTTAGCACCATTTTTCAGTCTTCGATCTTCAGGATTACCGCTAGGGATTGTGCGGCCTTCAACGATATGTCATATTGGGACTCCATTAGGGATTGAATTGACTTGGGGGAGGAACCGTGGGTGACCCCATCTTTGAACTTCGATTTGGGTTGTTCCGCCAAAACCACAAGTTGACTTCATTTGGGAATCACACGTTACCAATTCGTTCCACAGGGGATAGTATCGACTCCGTTCGGAACAAGCTTAACTGAGTAGCATTTTGCTGAAATTACAAGCCAACCCTATTTGGGAATACATTTGTCTACCCAAAATTGCAAGTAGACTCCAACTGAGGATTTTATATTTGCTTCATTAAGGATACAATTGTAGAACCAAATGAGCTTATCTTTAAAACCGTTAAGGTTAATCTCAAGACAACTTCTTTGGCCCTCTAGTTCAAATTTTTGAGTCTCCCCTTTTTTTTCTTCATTTTTTTAGGAGAACCCGAGAATGACCAGGATTACAAATGTTACTAAGTTACATTTGATCTTGAAAATTCAATGAACCTTAGGAAGCCCAAAAGTTAGCGATTTTCATGGTCCTAGATGCTCTTGATGCTTTCATTTGCTCTTGATGTCTTCGGAAAATGGCACCTATTCGCTTGCCCCGGTGTACAATCGATGATCACCAATAAAGGTTTAAGAAATGAAATTATCAGCCCAAAGGGGTTACACAAAGGATAAAGTGTATAGGATAGAGAAAGAACCGCTCTTCATCATCCTAAAGCACTTAAATTTTCGATCGAGTTTAACGCAAAGCAACCCATGAAGATTAACGCAAGTACAAGCAAGAAAATTTCTAACTTACTTTTCTCACCTTTTGCTGATTTTACCTCCATGTAGCCTCGATGTGGGGTGGTTCTTGATAGGGATAAAGAAGCGAAGTTCTCCAAAGTGTGTAGGGACGAAGAGGCTAGCAAGAGATGTATTTATCGTTTAGGAAAAAAAATGACATAATTTCCATCATCTTTATCCATGTATTCAAAGCGAACAAACCCTATGTCCTAAGACATGGTGTTCTCTCATCGCTCAACTCTCAAAAGTGTGTAGGGACGTGTTTGGTTTGGGCTTACCTTCGTCATCTCAAGGTTACCTACCTGGCATATGTGACATCCTCAATTTTCAAACAATGTACCAGGATCGAATTTGATGGATTTTAACCATGAATTCTAATTCGACGAAGGGTATTGGACGTTTCGTTATCGATAATTCAAAATTCATCAGTAAACCTTAAATTTTCGGATAAATGATAGTAAGCCAAAAATTGAGAATTGAAGAGACGTTATGGACGTGGCACGAACGAACGGGCCTATTTTATATTATTTTCGGATTTCAAGAGGCCTGATAATAGAAAATGACGGTTTTGCCCCCGAAAGCCCATTTTGGCCCAAAATGAAGAACCCATTGGATATCAAGCCCATTGGGCCCGCAAAAATTCAAGCCAAGCCCACGTGAATAGTGCAGCCTGTGAATAGTGCCGAATGAATAGTGCTAATTTGGGAAAAGACCATTTTACCCTTTTTGAAAGTGAGATATTTTTGAAGCCCTTAATGGATGCAAGACAAGAACATTAAAACTTGCAAGTTGTCTTCACCCTCTCTCTCCTTCCTATGTGGCCAAATTCACCCCCCTCACTCTCTCTCTTGCTTTCTTTCCTTATCTCATAATTAGAGCAAAGTTGTCTTAAATTCCAAGAGCCAAATTGGATAATATTTGGGATTACATTTATGAGATGCAATAATGTAATCTTAGAAGGGAAGACAAGCCTTGGAAGACAACTCTCTTCTTCTTCACTTTCTCTCTTTCACTCTCTCTTTCCTCTCAAAATTCGTAGCTCCCTCATCTCTCCCCCATTTTCACCCTTTTTCCTTCTTGTTTCACACCATTCACCCTACCGCCACGCTACCCAAGACGTACCTTGAAGCCGTGCCCTTGCCGCCGATGTTTAGGCCGCCATCGTCAAGCCGTGCCGTCACGCCGAGCCCGTACCGAACCATCGTCCACATGCTGCGCCAAGTCGAGCCGTCATTAATACCCATTTTCTGTCTACGAACCGTCGCCAAGCCACCACCACCACCGCCTTCGCGTCATCACTGCCGTTGTTGCCGTAGTCGTCGTCACCATTAAACGGTGAGTTAACTCCCTAATCCTTGATTAGGTTGCTAATTGCACTTAGGGTTAGTTTAAGGTGCAAATTAGACGTTTAACTATAGTTAAATGAGTAACTATGGTTAGTTAGTTAAACCATGGTTGGGTTAAGTAAACTTTGGTTAGGTTAATTGACCTTGGTTAGGTTAGTTAACCATAGTTGGGTTAATTAACCATGGTTGGGTTAGTTAACCATGGTTAGGTTAATTAATCATGGTTGGGTTAATTTTTCTATATATGCTTGGTAAGTTTTTAAGATGAAAATTGCCTTAGAAAAATAAGAGTAATATGCTTTGAGTTTATAGTAGAAAAGAATGTATTTTGGTATGAAAATGAGAATTGTTATGGTGCCATGTTGAAATGCTGAGCGTTATGCTTTGGAACCAAGTATTTGATTTGAAAAGTGAGGCACGTGGAGTTTGGCATGAAAAGCATGTTCGTGTGATTTATTTATTGCATTTTTCGTGTGAAAATGGTAATGAGCATGACATATAGCATGAGCACGTATCGTGAGTGCATTGACAAAAAGAAAAGAAGAAATAAGATTTGAATGCCTGTATGCTCGTGTGATCACAAAAGTGTACGGACCCCCAATGGTGATTGGGGATGATGCCCATGTGATCGAAGTCCTAGTAGGGCAGGATCGGGTTCTAGCAAGGCTAGGATGGTGAAGATCTTTCGGATGCTTGACTGGGTCGGATGATGGATTGCGATAGAGGCCAGACCGATTCTCCTTCGGGAATGCCGTCTGCCTATGGGGAGGGGACGTTGCCGCGCCTGATGATTTTGGGGCAATGCCCGGTCATGCCAAAAGTACCTTGTGTGGAGAAATCCATATGTCTTGGTAGTGCCTTGCTCAGACTAATCCGTGGGTCTTGGCAGGGGTCTTGTGCGGTCTGATCTGTGGGTCTTGGCGGGAGTCTTGCGCGGACTAATCCATGGGTCTTGACATAAAATTAGAATACCCCTGGATGCATTGCGTATGAGAAATGATGTTACATGTTCTGATGTTGTGCTTAGTCTGATGCATTGTTTATGAGATGTTATAATTGATAACATGCAGGGCGTGTGCATGTGCTAAGGTGAGGTAAGAATGCCTGTGATTTGTCTATTGATTGAGTTGAGTCAATTAAACCTGATATAGGTTGTGTAGAGCGAAAGTCGTTCGCTATTGATCTACCATCGTTGTTAGGTTGCACGTTTAGGATACGCTCTAGGTGAATTGGCACCTTACACAAGGCTTAGGTTGTTAACTTATTGAGATTTTTATCTCACTCGTTGTTGTTAACCACTTTTCAGGACCATAAAATGGAAGGTCGACAAGTACAGTTCAAGGTGCCATCGCTTAGAGGAGATAGGTTAACCCAACCCTCGGTATATCTTTTTGTGGTTTGATAGGAAGTGGCCCATAGTAAGGGCTTGTATATGTAAACTTCCTAGGGTTAACATGTTTTTAAATAGAAAGACGTGTTTTGGTAATGCTGTTTGTTCTGCTATTTTTCCTACTATCCCTGTCGTTGTATTTGTCAGAAGCTGTCTTATGTTTCCGCATGCGTAATTTGAAAGATAAAATGAATGGGTCGATGACGCGCCCTGGGACATCGCACTTCTAATGACCCAAAAGAAGAGATTCAACGGGATGGTCGCGCGCTCGAGAGTCGAGGCATGACAACATATGCTTAACATTTTCCCTTTTTGTTTTCTCAAAAATCATTCAATTCGAAACGTCCTCCATGGGGATTTTTAATAGAAAATGCATGAATCAAAGCATGAATGATCAAATGCACCATTCCATTATAACCTTATAGGAAATTAGGATCTAAATCGATTTGATTTGATAATTATATATTATATTTTTTGGACTTTGTTTTTTGTTTAGACCTTCGAAAAGGTTTTCGAAATGATCTTAAATGCCCCTGTCCGAAAGTGATTTTCTGAAGATACTTGACATTCGAGGGAAAAGGGTACTTACTTGGCTCGTGTGGTCTAGTAAGTTGGTTTGTTAAGATTTCCTGTCAGCATACAAAAGGAATTACCTTAGCATGTATCCTTTGAAAACGACAATATGGAACGACATACCTTTGTCTTTGCAACAGGTTCCTTGTTAGTTGCTTCCCCTTGGTTGACTCGACCTTGGACCTGCAAAATCCATTTCTGCAAGAATTAAAGCTCCACTAGATAGGACCTTCTTGACAACATAAGGGCCCTCATAATTTAGTGTGAACTTTCCACGGGGGTCTTGAATTGCAGTTGAGACCTTCTTCAGAACGGGATCGTCAACTTCAAAACTTCTCGGTCGAACTTTACGATTGAATGACTTAGCCACTCGCTTCTGGTAACCTTGGCCATGGCATGAGGCTTTCAGCCTTTTTTCAGTAATCAAATTCAATTGCTCATACCTCTGTTGAACCCACTCAGCTTCGAAAAGCTTAACTTGCGAGAGAATCCTTAACGAAGGAATTTCTATTTCCACTGACAAGACCGCTTCCATTCTGTAAACTAGAGAAAAGGGTGTTACCCTAGTCGAAGTTCGAATCGACGGCCGATACACCATCAATGCGTATGGCAATCGTTCATGCCAATCTCTATAGTTCTCAATTGTTTTGGACAAGATTTTCTTGATGTTTTTGTTTGCCGCTTCCACAGCACCATTCATTTACGGGAGATATGGAGACGAATTCGGGTGACGAACTTGAAATTCATTTAAGAGTTCATCCACCACGTGGTTGTTCAGGTTTGATCCATTGTCAGTAATGATTGCTCCGGCACTCCGTAACGAGCAAAGATATCGCGGCGGATAAATTTAGCCACGTTCTTCACGGTGACATTGGCATATGAGTTAGTCTCGATCCACTTCGTAAAATAATCGATGGCCACTAAGATAAATCGATGCCCATTTGACGCCTTTGGATTGATTAGTTCGATAACGTCGATCCCCCACATAGAGAAAGGCCACGCTTTGGACATCTCGTGTAATTCATTCGGTGGCGCATTGATCTTGTTATCATAGACTTGACACTAGTGACAACATCGCATGTGACGAATACAATCTGATTCCATGGTCAACCAATAATAACCCAGCCTCATGATTTTCCTTGCCAAAAGATGGCTATTCATATGTGGGCCACATTCCCCTTCGTGTATTTCTTGCATGAGTTGATTGGCTTTGCATGCATCTATGCACCTCAGCAAAATCGAATCGAACGATCTCTTGTATAACGTTTCATCGCTGAGGAAAAACTTTGATCCCAACTTTGTCAAGTGTTTTCTATCGGCAACCTCACTTCCTCACTTCCTTGAGGAAACTCGCCCTACTGGAGATAATGTTTTATATCGTGGAACCACGGTTCACCATCGGGTTCCTCTTCGATTCTCATGCAATACGCTGGACTCTTGAGAATTTCGATCTTCAAGGGGTCAATATCCAATCCATCCATGACTTGTAGCATCAAGGATAAAGTTGCCAAAGCATCGGCAAATTGGTTTTGCGATCTTGGCAAGTAATCAAAAGATATCTCTTCAAATTCCTCTATCAATTCTTCGAGAAACTTGTGGTATGGGATTAGCTTCGAATCTTGGGTTTGCCATTCCCCTTCGGTTTAAAGGTTGATAAGCATAGAATCCCCATAAACTTGTAGTCTTCGGACTTTTATTTCTATGGCATACTGTAAGCCAAGAACGCAAACTTTATATTCCGCGATATTGTTGGTACACAGAAACACAAGCTTCACGGCAACGGGATAATATTGACCATCCGGGACAATGAGAATTTCCCCAGTGCCAGAACCAGATAAGTTAACTGCACCATAAAAAAACATCATCCATTTGTCTCTAGAATTAAAGAGAATACGTTCATCCGCTAGATTCGCATCATCCATGATTTTTACTCCTATAGGGCTCTCAACTAGCATATCAGCAATAGCTTTACCCTTGACGAACTTTTGTGCCACACTTTGCACATCGAATTCTGAAATGAGGACCTTCCATTTGGTAAACCTGCCAACCAAAGCAGCTTCTCCAAAAGGTACTTGATGGGGTCATTCTCTGTTACCAATAAGATTCGATGGTGAAGAGTGTATTGCCGTAGACGGTGTAATATCCAAACCAAAGCTACATATGTCTTCTTGACCTTTGAATAATTCATCTCGGACATGGTGAACTTTTTGCTAATGTAGTATATTGCGCACTCTTTTTCATCATCCGGTCTCTTTTGAGCGAGCATAGCTCCTAGCGACTCATCACGGACGGTTATATACAATATCAAGGGAGTCCCCATATTCTACCTTGGCATTCTTCTTTAAAAGTTTAAAGAAAGGCTTCGCTGTTTTAGATAAATGAGATATGAATCTCGCCACATAATTCAACCTTCCTAGTAGGCTCCGTACCTCTTTAACTATTGACGGAGGCTTAATGTTGCATATGGCTTTGACCTTTGATGGATCAATCTCGATGCCCCAGCTACTAACCATGAACCCTAATAGTTTTTCGGATTTCGCCCCAAATACGGATTTCACGGGGTTAAGCTTTAGCTTGTATTTTCGAAGACGATCGAATAGCTTCTTCAAGACTTGGACATGGTCTTCGCCTTGTTTCGACTTGGCAATCATATCATTCACATAGATTTCTATTTCGCGTTGCATCATGTCATGAAACAGGGTGACCATAGCTCTCTGATAGGTTGCCCCATCATTTTTCAATTCGAAGGGCATTACCTTGTAGCAGAATGTTCCCCATGGGGCAATGAACGATGTCTTACTTTTGTCTTCTTTTTTCATACGAATTTGATTATATCCGGAAAATCAATCCATAAAGGAAAACAATTCATAACCAATCGTGCTATCCACCAAGACGTCGATGTGTGACAGCGGGAAGTCATCTTTCGGGCTTGCCCGATTCAAGTCTCGATAGTCTACACATATTCTAATATGCCCGTCCTTCTTTGCTACAGGGACGATATTTGCAACCAAATTGGGGTACTGTAGCGCCTCAATAAAGCCAGGATCTAGGAGTTTCATGACTTCCTCCTTGATTTTCTCCGATATTTCTAGCTTCGTCCTCCTAAGCTTCTCCTTTTTTCAGAGAATATTAGGATCTTGGGGCAACGCGTGCTCCATGATTTCAGGATCTAAACCCGACATATCGGCATAAGACCAGACAAACACGTCTTGATATTCTTTCAAAAGATTGGTCAACCCCTCAGCTTCGGAATAGGAGAGTTTCCCTCCAATCTTAGTCTATTTAACATTCTAATAATCGCCTAGATTCACCGTAACTGTTTGTTCTACAATCAACGGTTTAGATTCCTCGTGGCGATCCCAATCACTTTCAATATCTTTGTGATCACTATCACTGTCAAAATCGGGGGGACTGTCATTATGTGAGTCCGAGCCACAAATATGACTACCGTGTGGATGCAAGATGTTATGCCTGACATGCGATGCAATTGGTTAGTACACATTTATGTAATAAACGATGCATGCTATTTTGAAAACATTTATAAAAAAATTTTTTTGAAGAGGAACAACTTAAGGAACTCGTCCTCATATCCTCGGACATTGTTGTTCACAAAGTATGTTCTTGGAAACTAGGAAGCACGTGAAAGTCCAGGCCTCGGGGTATGTATCGATTTTCGTCATAGGCCCGGTTTAGTGTACTTCCACATGTCCTTAATAAAACATGTATATGCATTTCATTGAAATTGAAAGGATAATGCCACTTTACAAAAGAGACCCCCTTGAACTAACAGCTCAAAATCCAAGGGGGGAATAAGTTCTCATAAAGAAAGTAAACGATTCCCACGCAAGGAAAAAACATTTAAGGAAAAGATACTAGGGAAAGACAGGAAGTACCCCTACTCTAGAAGGTTGGGATGGTCCTCGACGAGCTCGTCTTCAGTAAGAATGACATTCGCGTCGTCTTCATCATCAAAGAACTCATAGTCTTCCTGAAGCACTGTGCAGGACTTGACAAACATCTCTTCGAGAGAACGATCGAGTAAGCTAACTCGGCCTCGACCTCTGTCAAAACGGCCTCCACGATACCCTCGGCCTCTTCAGTCGCCCTGACCTCCTTGGGTACCTCGGCCTCCATGGTTAGTGAGCTTGTCTTGCTCTTCAACATAGCCTAAACCTCTCCCTTTGTGTCCCTTGAAAGCCTTAATAGGGGTTCGAATACCTTGGCCATATATCCCCAATCCTCCCCTAGGAACAAATCCATTCTCAAGCAAAATTTTCCCAAACATGATTGCGGGCTTCAAAAGCTTAAGAGACTTCACGAACGTTCCTACAGGTACGTGTATCATGGAGACCAACTCGAATGAGTGATAGTTTGGTTTCTCCTTAATCTCGGGCTCTATGTACGGGATCGTGGTATCATGAAAGACCTTCAAGTCCGTCTCGCCGTGTACGGTGATCAACTTCCCATCCACCATGAACTTTACTTTCTGGTGTAAGCTAGACGGAATGGCTCCAGCGATGTAAATCCATGGCCTTCCCAGCAAGAAATTCAAGGCACTTGGGATATCGAGAATTTGAAACAGCACGGTAAAAGCCACGGGGCCAATAAGGAGTTGGAATTCAATCTCTCCCATGACATCCTTCCTTACTCCATCAAAGGCATGCACGGTGGATTTGGCGGTTTGAATCTTTTTTGGATTGGTTCCAAGATGGCGGAGTGTTGCCAACGGGCATATGTTTAAAGTGGACCCATTATCAATTAGGACCCTTGCTACCATCTTGTCCTGGCACCTCACAGATATGTATAAAGCTTTGTTGTCAACTCAGCCTTCGGTGGGAAAGTCCTTATCGGAGAACAAGATTTGATCTTTCAAAAGGATTGATCCGACGAACCTTTCCAGCTGCTCGTCACTAGCGATCTCTAGGACATAGACCTCGTTGAGAATTTTCAGCAAGGCTCGCTTGTGTTAATCCAAAGACTTGAGCAAATCCAACGGGGATATCTGTGCGAGCATTTCCCTTATTTGATCAACCACTTGAAAGTCGCTAGTCTTAATTATAGCAAAAAATTGTTTAACATTTTTGTCAGTCACAGCTTTCTTTTCTACCCCAGAGTTAGGCGGATAACATCACCCAAACCGAGTCATGGCGTCGACACTGTTTGATCTGTAATCGCATGGTATAGCCTTGGTATCATAAAGCAACTCTACCTCATCTTCAAGTGGCGACAATTCCATCCAGATAGGGGTTAAAGCTTCATCTTGTACCCCGACGGACTTAAGGTCGTCAGATAGTAAGTTGATGATAACGGGCTCAATTCTTTTCTCGCCTACTTCGTATGGATTGTCGTCATCGGTCAATTCTATGAGCATGGCCACCATTTCATCATCTTGCTTGGTAGGAGTAACGTCATCCACACCACCCGATCCATCGGGGACAATATTCTTTAGGTTAACATAGAAACTTGAGGAGGTATGTATTTGACATAGAAGTCAAACTTTCCGCTCGGCTGCCCTAGAATATTGACCACCTCATCGTCTATACGGGCTAGCTCTATGAAATCATAATCCTAGCGATTCATCTCTTCTTTTGTTTCAAGGTCGAGGGTGAACTCATCATCATTCCATATGATTGGGTAATTGACGTCTTCTTCCTCCTCCTCTGTCATCGGAGGTTCTGTTGCTTCGGTTATGACTCCTTCATCGGTAACTCCCGCAACTTCAAATCTTTCAACCAAAAGCCTAAACTCCTCCCAATCAATCTCTCAAACAAAAATTTCGGAGGAAATGTCAATTGTAGCGGATAACATCATCACGTCTGATGCTTCTTTCTCGGTGAGCTAGATCACCCCCATATCAATCATCTTGGAAATGTATCTAATCTTTTCCTCGACGGGTATATCACCTCTTTCCTCGCAATGTCCGGCCAATAATAAAACTCTATATAGCTTCGCAATATCAACCTCAAAGGGAAACCTATACCCGTTTGCACCTTTAGAGATCATGTTCACGTTTTGGGGGTGATTGGGTAACGGGTTTTGTTGTACATTCAGCGTAGTCTTCTTGAAGTTTAGGATCCCCTTGTCGATAAGGTTTTGAACTTTGTTCTTCAGTGTGAAACAATTGTCAGTGCTATGCCCTTTCTCACCCATATAGTAAGCACAAGTCTTGGTGACATCAAACTTGACGAACTTTGGGGGATTGTCACGCGGTACCTCTTGGGCGACCATTCTCTTCTTGAGCAGCATGGGCGAAAGCTTAGATAACAACCTAGGCAAAGGAGTAAACTGCCTCGGTGGAAACTTTCTCCTTGGTTCGCCGCCTGGAGAAGAATTCCCCGACATCACAAACGGTTTTGGTAGAGGATTCAAGTAAGCCTTTGGAATGCTAGGCGCTTGGATGTACGCCACTTCAACGACGGACTCTTTGTCTTTCCTTGAAGAGATTCTCCTCGTGCTTTCTTCGATCACTCTACCATCGTGCATCGCCCATTCTACATTCTCTCCAACTTCTACGAGATGCGAGAAAGACAAGCAACTTGTGGTGTAGTACTCGACGGGCATCGCCTTGAGAAAGATCTTTATGGTTTCCTTCTCACTAAGGGGTGGTTTGACCTAAGACGCTACCGTCCTCCATCTTTGAGCGTAGGCTCTAAAGGACTCGTTCCTTCTCTTCTCTATGTGCTCTAGTTCCTCACAAGTTGGGGCAATCTTAGAGTTGAATTTGTAGTGGTTGAGGAATGTGTCCGCCAAGTCATCCCAATCCTTTATCTTCTCAAGGTCGAGGTCTAAAAATCAAGTGAGAGCCAATTTCTCCAAACTTTCTAGGAATTTGTTGATAAGTAGCGGGATATTGTCAGAGTAACGCCTCATCCTGCTCTGATAATACCTCAAGTGGGTATGAGGATAGCCAGTTTCATCGTACTTTCGTGTGAATTCTGGGTCTTTGAAAGTGTTAGGAACCTCCATTTTCGTGTAAGGCGACACCTTATCAAACTCCTTCACTTCGTAACCTCTAAGCATGGCAAAATGTTCTTCAATTTTGGCCAGACATTTTATGCCATCATCGCCGAGGGTCTTTCTTGGTTCTCTGGTTTCTATGTCAATCACAACGGGTGCAATGAGAGGGACTTCTACATTTGGCCCATGTTCAAGAATATCGTTATCTGAAGGGGTGGCAGGAGCGACATGTTAGGCCTAAGTAGGTGCGAGAGCTTCATTCATTCTCCTAAGTACCTTTGCCATCATGGCGTTGATGTTTGCTAGTTGTGTCTCCACATTGGTCAAGTAGGTATTTGCTTCTTGATTTTCCATCCTCGTTTGCGAATGGGTCCTCACCCGGGATCTTCTTTCTGCCGTTTCTTAGTACCTTTGGTGAAAAAGATGGAAAAATTAGAATGCAGAAAAATAAACAACAAGAAAACATAAAAAGCCTTCAATTGTATATTTTCTTGTGATGAAATAGAGCTAATAAACTCTCGTATAAGCCCAATCTTACATGGGTGATCTCTTATCAAAATTTCTTTCACAAGAAATTATATAATTAAAGGGATAACATGTGGTTTTTGATTAAAATGCTCCAATTTCATTCGAACTCAAGACGATTACAAGACAAAGACGGTAAGAAACATCCTATACATCACTACTAACATGTAAAGAAAAGGGGAGAGGGAAGCCTTATTACATTATTCACTACTAAAGCATAAAATGAAATCCTATTACATTACTCTAAAACAAAATAAAGGGAACTCGAATGAAATTGGCACAACTAGCCATGATGGGATCCTTTGGCTTCAGAATGGAGATGATTGTTTTCTTAGGCCAAGCGTTCTGCACATGCTACTACTTCATCCCTCTCCCTTATGGCCTTCACCAACTGGTCCTCTTGAGGAGTTAGGTTCAGATCCACATAAGGGAGGACAATGGTGGCTTCAGGCCTATTTCACACTCGATATACTCTTGAGACGCATGATTCTCCTTCATAGCTCCTTCCAATTCGGTAACATGTTTTTGCTCTCTAGGTTGGCAAGTGTAAAGAGTGGCTATGATGCGCTTCACTTGATCTTCTAGCTCCTTGACTGGTGTTATCTTGATGGCCTCCTTGCAAAAGTTGAAATGATATAACCCTGACTCTATCGAAGGTGGAATCTCCTGAAGGACTTGGAGTTGGTGGGCGACTCTCAAAGGGTAGTAAAATGTGGATCTGGTGTATCCTAAGAGAGGAATTGGATGGTTGAGGTGGGCTCTAGGATGCTTAACCCAAGGAGATTGCCACAAGAATTGGTTATGAGTAATACCTTTCAAGAAATCGTACCATTCTTTGAATGATTTGGAGTGAGTGACCTTTTGGAGATTTTGAAACTTGAGGAGAGGATTGGAATCCTTATCTATGGACATGATGTTCATGTAAGGGCTATGCTCCTTAACATGAGAGACAAACCATGTTTGAAGTATTCCCATTGGTGCTCTAAAGGCTACACCCTCGTTTTGCTTGAAACGATCTAAGGAGAGGAATGTCTCAGCTAGAAGCATGTTTAGGAATCCCTTAAGGTTAAGGACATCTATGATGATATGAATGACACAAGGATCTAAGGTCTTTGAAGTGTGTGGAAATAAAACGAACCCAAAGAAAGCTAAGAGGAAGACCTTAGTATCTTGGTTCTTGGTAAAGCAACGTGCCTTATCGAACTTGTCTAGAAGATATGACATTGAAATGCCATTGGAATTGTGTTTAGCGATCCTTCTAACCTCGGAAACCTGGACTTGTAGGTACTCACTTACATAAGGAATAGGGTCGATACCTAGGCCGGGTTTGATGAAACCAAATGTAGAGATACAACCTGCTATAAACTCTAATTCCTCCCAAGTTGGGGTTAGCTCATTTCGACCAAAAACGAATGTCGATGTCTTCAGATTCCAAAAGTATGCCAATGCTTTGATTAAGGAGGCTTGAGGCTCAACATAGAGAAGTTGGATGAGGTACCCAACCTTTTTCTCTACTTGCTCTTTCTTTTTCGATTCTAATATATTCCACATGCCTCGCAACTTCTCGAAAGGAGTCGAGATGATTCGAAGCTCAAGTTCTCCCATAATGTCTTAATCTTATGGCATTTTAACTAATTACCACATGTTATGTTTTTTGAAGAAACGACTTTACATGTGAAAGTAAATGAGAAGGATGTGAAATGATACTTACAAACCAATCATGGGGAAGGGAAATGATGGCAATCACAACGACACATCACATGTATGCGTGAGACTTATCTAGGAAGGTAGGATTTCTAAAGGCTTAAAAGCTCCTATCCAATTTGGGAAGAGAGTTTTCACCACTTGGACTTCACCAAATAGCACTTCCAATTTCAAATTGAATGAGCGGAATCGAAAGTGGATGACCATGGGTCTTTCCCCGCATGGGTTCCTCCTTTCAAGATCTCCTAATTTGACTTCCTAAATGCGATTTGAGTATTAATCGCGGGTTGTGTGTGCTTTCTGTGTCATGCTAAAGCTCTTAAATATTCATTTAAAAGTAAAGCAACATTCAACACTTCAATATAACCCAACATACATGCATACATCCTTACTCCACCTGCAAAACAAAGGGTTGATAATCACTTCTCCCCTTATAACTGCCACCTTCAAAAACATTTAACACGGGTTAGCAGACTAACCTCATTTTCCACGTGACTTTGACATGCGCTATCAAAAAAGAAAATGTGTTAGAAATCACCTAACCAATTTTTACGGCTTAAGTCCACTTAAGTTCCTAACCAAATCCCCAGCAAAGTCGCCAAGCTGTCGCGACCTAAAAATTTTCTCTCGAGCGCTAGGCGGAAATGGTAATGCCCAAAAGATTTTAGAGGGTAATGCCTATTTGATTTAGGCACAAGCTCTCCCAAGCCTTACCCAATCACGACTTGAGTTCACTTGAAAAGAAATGATCAATTTCAGAGTGGCCACTAATCGTTTTGGGTAGGTAAATTAGACACCTAATTGAGTTGAGGGAGAATCTACTTGATTCTACGAGACCAGAGATTCTAGAGTCCAAGGACTTGCTTACGCTAATATTTCTATTAACACCCTTTCAATACTGTTGACACCTAAATTTTGACCCCATTTTAGGATTAATTTAAAATTTATTTTAGTAATTAATTTGCATAAAAATTAGGGGTCGACCCGGCCCCTAGCAAAAAAATATTTAAATTAATTGCATTTAATTTTCATATAGGTTTGTAATTATTTTTTTCAGTATGCATAATCATACATTTTTGCATTAAGATCGAATTGAGTGGCAAAATCGGACAGAAATTGGATGCGTAAACTGGGCTAAATTAATTATAAAATTTAGCCAAGCATAGAGGATAGGTGACTGGAATCCTTAGGGTTTTTGAGACCTAATTTGAGCTTAAATCAACCCACTTTAATTTTTTATTTGGGAAAAAGCCATTTATTAAAAAAAAATCCATAATTAATTAGGAAAAAGGCCGAAATTTAGCCCGAAAGTGATAATAAACTCATGGAGAGGTCAAATTTCGACCAAGCCCTCCAGTGGGGTGGCTGAGCCAATTAGGGGCCAAATTGAAAAGATTTTCGCCGATTGGGGCCAATTTGCAAATATCCAAAAGTTCGGGGACTAAACCGTAAATACCCAAAAATTGAGAAAACCCTTGAGCTTGCCTATATATACCCCGTTATACCTATGAATGAAGGGGGGGTGTCATTATTCTCAGAAAAGAGGCAGAAAATTCGAGTGAGAGAGAGGAAGAGAGAGAGAGAGGTCGGGCTTCACCTCAACCGACGGGCCACTTTGTCACCGCCACCCCGCCCTCATCGCTGCTCCTCTGGCCGCAAGCCACCTATCAATACGAAGCTCGTGTGGAGTACTTCGCATCCATCTAAGCAGCACGTCCAGAAGATCACCGGTCGCGAAGAACCAAGCTCGAGAAGACGCCCCAGTCGCTGGTTCGCACACCCAAACCCAGAAATTCCAGTTTGCCAGGCCAACTTCTGATGCGATTTCCGATCAATTCTGATCGTCCCCCCGAGGCCACAAGTATTCAAAACGAAGCTTGTGCAAAGCTCTTCGTATCCGTCTAAACAGTTTGTCAAGGTGACCACCCAGCGCAAAGATCCGAGCCTTCAAAGGAGGCCAGTTGCAAACCCTGTTCTGCAATCCAAAAAAAGGGGGCCGCCCCCTATTCGCCGGTTGCCGTTGCCCCTCCGGTGACCCTCAGCAGCTCGGCGACATCCCTCACAGCCGGCCCTAGCTTGTGGATCATGAATTCAAAAAAGGAAAGTTGATATCTCCTATTCTAATTAGGTAAATATCTAATCCCTTTGATATTCTATTGATTCTATTGCCTAAATTGAAGTATGACAATATTGCATATTGCCTTATAGATAATTAGACACATTATCTTAAGAAATTATTTTTTTATTTTTTTTATTTTTTTCGTGATTACTTCCCTTTTATAGTTATAAGATAATTTGCATGTTAATAACCAATCTTGCTCATAATATATGCTCCCATTGTGCCTTGTCCCGAGGAAAATGTGCAATAGGGTAATATCTGACTTCAATTCAGAAGTACGATCGTGCCCGCACATGGAAATATATATCACATCTCCGATTTGGAGGATTGGGGTGATAATTCCAAAATAGAATTTCAAAATCTGCCCTATGTATTTGGGGACGATGGTTATTCTATAATTAATTTACTTTCTGACCCCAATTCAGGGGAATGTTGTGAAATCGAAAATCAGAATTAAAGGCATATTATGGGCAAGA
>BCNH02000010.1:15078121-15198963 GCA_001662345.2 Metrosideros polymorpha var. glaberrima
CCTGTCATTTAGAAAAGGTAAGTTTAGGGTCATAAATGCATGTCATTTAATTTTGCGTCATTAGATCATTTAATGCATTTCAATTTAGAATATGGTTGCATTAGCATTGCATTCAATAAAAGAAAACCCCAAAAAAAAAAACATTAATCTACATTGCCAATCAAGGAATTTTCATGAAAAATGGGTACCGAAAGGGCGTTAATAGAAATATTAGCGTAATCAAGTTCCCGAACTCACTTAATCTCTGGTTCGTAGAAATAAAGTATATCTCCCTATACTTTATTTAGGTTTCTAATCGGCCTACCATAAACGATTAGTGGCGACTCCGTTTTAAATCTTTTGCATGTTAATATCGAACTTTGAGTTACGATTTGGTAGGATTTGGGAGGGTCTGAGCTAGGTTAGTTAATTTAATTAACTTGGTAATCCATTAACCTAGGTTTCGATGAAATTTAGGTCGCGACAAATACCTAATCGGTTGGAATGATTTCTAAGTGCTCATGCAATCTTGATAGCATTTAGTTCTAAAGGTCAAAGCCATTTTTGTAGGTGAGCATGCAATATGTTTTTGTGATTTTCTCGTTTGAAGTCCTAAACTAAACTAATCTATCCTAGAAAAGGAAATTAACCAAACAAGGTATTGAAATGCGGAGCAAAAGATAAACACTCAAGCAATTTAAAGGAAACTATTCTAAGTGCGAGAAAATAAAACCCGCAACTCATTGGGTATTAAGAATTACAACCTTTTACAAATGATAGAGAGGGACCGGAACGGACATCGGTCAATCGCCATTCTTCGACAAATAAAAGAGCATCCCATCGGGACATGAAATGCCTAATCATGCATCTAATGATCAAATGCAAATAAAGTCAATCAAATGGCCTCAGGGTCGGCCTTTCCAAGCATGCAATTTTGGAGATTCGCGCCTAAAGGAGTGGTCAGGATTGATTATCATTGATCGAGCCCAATGATTCTCCACTTTGCACAAGCGCCGTGAGAGGGTAATGGCATCGATCCTAAGGCTTAACTAATGTAATTTGATACTCTAACGCCGAGCATACATCGAAGGATCAAACCGAATATTCGAATAGACGGCTATCACAAGATATTTGAGTAACACGACATAAAAAGCATGAATTAAAAGTGATGTCCCGATTTTTGTGTAAATCTCGCCCAACGACCGTGAAACACAAAATCATTAATAAATCTCAAGAATGAGGTTTGAGGGTGCAAGTATCAATTTCGGCCACATGAAGCTTGAATACTTGAAAACATTGCCAAACTAGATCCATAAATCAGAAAACGAACTGATTTTCCCCTAAAATTTTTTGGATCTAGTAAAAATAGAGAATGACCTTCAATGGCCACGAAATTTTACAGAAACATGGATCAACACGTTCTGCGCAAATTTTGTGTTTTAAGTTTTTCCAAAAGGGCTTTCGAAATTGGTGAAAAATAACAAATTTTCCCCGAAGGTCAGACAAAAAGCCTGTTTTTTCCTGGCACTTTAAAGAATTTAAAAAAATAACAGACGACAACCTAAAATCTCAAAAATTGACAAAGACACAGATCAATGTGTTTTGAGAAACTCTCATGTTTCTAGTTTTTGCAAATAATGACTACAACCCCATCGTATTGGCAAAATAAAAACAGAACAGATTGCTGTTCTGGAATCTGGAAAATTGACCTAGAAAGATCGGTAATGTGGAGGTCGATATGACCAATTTAAAAATTTCTTACGGTCTTGAATATTTTTCACAGAATATCCATGGGTGTGTTCTACAACTTTCATGTAGAACACTTTTCCAAATTCTATCTGGGAAAAATCATGAAAAATCAACAAACTGCGAGGGTCGATCAGAAAAGAGTGAGAAACAGTGAAGAACAGCAACAGTTTTCATTTTTCCAAATTTCAGGACGAGCTTTGAAGGCTCGATTCATATAGTAGATGACGTCCCCTTGGGGCCCATAAATACTCAAATCGAAGCATGGGACATCGAGATCGATTAACTCAACTATGGCTTCCTCGAAAAATGTCATTTAGAAAGTCAAATGGCTATTGGAAATGAGAGGGGTCGGAAAAACGATTTTTGCACAAAACTTGGGATACCACTCAGCAACAACCAGCATGCATACAGAAGCTATTTACCATCATTTTAGGCTCAAAGACAGCAAAACACAGCAACAAACTTATCTTGAAAATATGGCAAGAACATGAGACCAAACGGGTCCTTATTTGACCGGCAAATGCCGAGTTTTGGGTCAAGGCTGAACCTACCTTTGTTGACGGACGCTCGGAGCTCAAACGAGCTATTTGGCCACCCAAGGGATGTCTCGAACGGCCACGAACAGCTCGGCAACTCTTTGATTCAAGGAAGAAATCAAAGCCGTAAGTAAAGCAAAATGGCGAGATATGATCAATGAAAGAAGACACGTCGGAGGGTGGCATCGCAAGGCTGAGGGGACTGGATGACTGCTGGAATGGCTATGAGGGGGCGGCAAAAGGCTTGGCACAATCACCGGCATGTATGCCGGTGATGTGGCCGAGAGGAAGAAATAGCGCGTCGGCGGTCTACAATGGTCGGACAGCGACAAGGGTGGTGGACGAGATGAAGGAGAGAGAGAGGGTGTCGGTGGTGGTGATGGTGATGGTTCGCCGGAGGGGGGTCGGCCAGCAGCGGTGCACGATGGCCGAAGATGGTGCGGCCGTGGGTAAGAGAGAGAGGGATAAAGTGAGAGTGAGAGTGTCTTCTATGTTAAAAATGTAGCCCCCAAAAAATGATTCCCCCCTTTTTAGGGTTTTTGGAATATGTGCCATTTATATGGTCACTTAAGTGATCTAATCTTGGCCCTTCATCAAGCAATGGTTAAAATTTAACTTGTTCCCTAAGTTTGTGGTATTTTTGTAATTATGGCTCAATAAGGTGAAATGGGCTTGGCTTTGGGAAATGGGTCAAAAAATGGGCTAAAATGGCTTGTAAATTGCAAAAAATGGTCAAGATCTAGCCATTTCGCCGAATCTCCGGCGAGCTAGTACAATCGGGTCAACCCGGTTTGACCAATTCTTGACCGGGCCGGTTCAAGGGTCAAATGAACTCCGATTTTGATGAAATTTTTGCCAAAATTTTCCTTTTTTTCCTCTACTTTCTAAATATGAATTTTCTCAAATTTTTCTGGACCAAGATTTATTTATTTTTTTAATTTCTTGATTTGACTATATAATTTCAAAACATACTAATTCCTCCTTTTTGGCTAAAGCTGCTAGGCATTTTAGACATGTTGGCATAAGCTTGATTTCTTTGGCCAAATTGAATGTTTAAGGATGTACTAGGATGCCTAATTGGAATGGGTTAAAATGAATTAGGTCACTTAGAATCATTTAAGCTCGGTTTTAAACCTAAACCACTCTTAATATAGCCAAGCCAATCTCAAGATGAGTGAATTGGCCAAAATGGATAGTAGGTTCTGGTTTGGTTTAATCAAATGACATAAATCTTGGTATTGTGTTACAACTCATGAAGCAATAGTTTGAGATGACCGTTTAAGCTCGAATTAGGGATAATTCAACAATATGCTCAAAACTTGAAATTAATTTGAAACATCTTCTAAATCAAATGTCGCAACTACAAGAAATTCTAAAAAAGATATCTAAATGGTCAATTTTGATTTTTGGGCCAATTAAGGCTTACTTTTCCTTGAATTGGGGAAAAGTATGTCCCCAATTGATTTTTGTGAAATTGAAAGTGTAAAAACTCAATTAAAAAATGGAAATGATGTTTCATGATTTTTCTCTAATTTTTTCTAATTTTATTGTATTTTTTTTTAATTTAGGCCAAGAAAATTCATTTTTCCAAAGGAAAACCAATTTCTATGGTTAAATTCGTGAATTTTCTTTAAAAAGAAAGCACAAAAATTCAAATGACACCATTTAGAACATGTTCATGTGAAAATAAAAATGTTGACCACGGGATTGACTCTTGGCCCGAATCTGATCAAAAGTTTGACCAAAAAGTTAACTCAAAAGTTGAATTTTGACTTTTTGAGGTTAACGTTCAAATGCATACTAAATGCTAGGCCAAAACATGGCCAAGTGAAAAAAATGACTCTTTTTGGTTTGAAAAAATGATTTTATCGCGATCAAAACTCAAATTCCAAGTTTTAACTTTAAAATGACTGAGCAGCTAAAAATCATGTGTCAACACATATGAGTTGGCCTCTATCCACTTCGTAAAATAGTTGATGGCCACTAAGATAACCGATGCCCATTTGACGCCTTTGGATTGATTGGCCCGACAACGTCCATGCCCCACATAGAGAAATGCCACGCTTCAAACATCTGGTGTAACTCATTTGGCAACATGTTGATCTTGTCGCCAAAGACTTGACACTGGTGACAATATCGCGCATGACGAATACAATCTGACTCATGGTCAACCAATAATAACCCAATCTCATGATTTTCCTTACCAAAAGATGGCCATTCATATGCGAGCCACATTCCCTTTTGTGTATTTCTTGCATGAGTTGATTGGCTTCATGTGTATCTACGCACCTCAGTAAAACCGAATCAAATGATCTCTTGTACAACGCATCGCCGTCAATGAAGAACTTTGACGCCAATTTTGTCAAGTATTTTCTATCGGCAGCTTCACTTCCTTAAGGAAATTTGCCCTTCTAGAGATAATTCTTTATATCATGGAATCGTGGTTCACCATTAGATTCCTCTTCAATTCTCAAGCAATAAGCCGAACTCTTAACCATTTCAATTTTCAAGGGATCAATGTCCAATCCGTCCATGACTTGTAGCATCGAGGATAGAGTTGCCAATGCGTCGGCAAATTGGTTTTGTGATCTTGGCAAATAGCCAAAGGATATGTCCTTGAATTCCTCCACCAGCTTTTCGAGGAAATCGTGATATGGGATCAACTTTGAATCTTGGGTTTGCCATTCCCCTTCGGTTTGAAGGATGATAAGCATAGAATCCCTATAAACTTGTAATCTTCAAATCTTCATATTGGCGGCGTATTGTAACCCAAGGATGCAGGCCTCATATTCCGCGATATTGTTGGTGCACGAAAATATGAGCTTTGCCGCTACGAAGTAATGTTGACCACCAGGTGAAATGAGAACTGCCCTAGTGCTAGAACCAAATAGGTTAACTACACCATCAAAGAACATCATCCATCTGTCTTCAGACACAAAAAGAATGCATTTGTCCGCCAGATTTGCGTCATTTGCAATTTCAACTCCGATAGGACTCTCAACTAGCATATCAACAATAGCTTTACCCTTAATGAATTTTTGTGACATACTTTATATATCAAACTCCAGAATGAGAACTTGCCATTTGGTCAACCTTCCAACCAACAAGGGATTCTCCAAAAGGTATCTAATCGAGTCATTCTCCGTTACCAACAGGATTTAATGATGAAAGGTGTACTGTCGCAAATGGTATAATACCCAAACCAAGGCTACACATGTCATCTCAACTTTTGAATAATTCATCTCAGACATGGTGAACTTCTTGCTAAGATAGTGTATCGTGCGTTCCTTCCTATTGCTTGGTTTCTTTTGAGCGAGCATGCCTCCCAGCGACTCATCTTAAATGGTTAAATACAATATCAAAGGAGTCCCTATAATTGGTAGGACGAGGATCGGTGGTTGCATTAAGTATCACTTGATCTTGTTAAAGGCATTCTGGCACTCTTCATCCCATTCTACCTTGGCGTTCTTCTTCAAAAACTTAAAGAAAAGCTTCGTCGCTTTGGATAAATGAGGTATGAATCTCGCCACATAATTCAACCTTCCCAGTAGGCTCAGTACTTTCTTGACTGTTGACAGGGCCTTAAGGTCACATATGGCCTTGACCTTTGATAGATCGATCTCGATGCCTTGGCTACTGCCCATGAATCCCAATAGCAGACGCTGCCCCAAATACGCACTTCACGGGGTTAAGCCTCAACTTGTATTTTCAAAGACAAGCAAATAGCTTTCTCAAGACTTGAACATGATCCTCGCCCTATTTCGACTTGGCAACCATATCATCCACATATACTTCAACCTCACGATGCATCATGTCGTGGAATAAGGTAATCATAGCCCTTTGATACATTGCCCCAATGTTTTTCAAATACTAAGGGCATCACCTTATAGCAAAATGTCCCCTACGAGGTAATGAACGACGTCTTGCTTTCATCTTCTTCTTTCATTCGAATTTGATTATATCTGGAAAACTCATCCATGAAGGAAAATAATTCATAGCATACCGTACTATTGACTAAAACATTAATGTGTGGCAACGAGAAATCATCTTTCGGACTTGCTTGATTCAAGTCACGATAGTCCACGGAAACTCTAACTCATCCATCCTTTTTCATTACGGGTACGATGTTTGTGATCCAATCGAGGTAATGTACCGCCTCAGTAAAGCCAACATTCAGGAGTTTCATGACTTCCTCCTTGATTTTCTCCGACAATTCTGGCTTCATCCTCCTAAGCTTTTGCTTCGTTGGGGGAATATTAGAATCTAGGGGCAAAGCGTGCTCCACAATTTCAGGATCTAAACTCGGCATATCGACATAAGACTAGGCAAATACGTCTTGTTATTTCTTCAAAAGATTTGTCATTCTCTCAGCTTCAGAAGGGGAGAGTTTCCCCCCAATCTTAGCCTCTCTAACATTCTGATCACCACCCAGATTCACTATAATTGTCTCTTCTGTAGTCAAGGGCCTAGATTCCTCATGGCGATCCTAATCACGTTCAATAACTTCGTGATCACCGTTATTGTTGGGATCGGAGGGACTGTCATCATGTGAGCCTGAGCTATAAATGTAACTATCGTGTGAATGCAAGATGTTATGTCTGACATATGATGCAAATAGTTAGTACATGTTTATGTAATAAATGATGCATGCTGTTTTGAATACATTTTTTAAAAGTATGCTTTGAAGAAAAACAACCTAGGGAACTCGTCCTCATATCCTCGGACATTACTATTTCTAAAGTATGTTCTTGGAAACTAGGAAACGTGTGGAAGTCCAGGCCTCGAGATATGTATCGATTTTCATCACAGGTTCAGTTTGGTGTACTTCCACACATCCTTAATAAGACGTGCATATGCATTTTATTGAATCAGGAAAGATAAGGCCGTTTTTACAAAAGAGACCTCCTTGAACCAACAGCTCAAAATCCAAGAGGGGAATTAAGTTCTCATAAAGATAAAATAAACAAACGATTCCCATGCAGGGGAAAAACACTTAAGGAAATGATAGGAAGCATCCCTACTTCAAAAGGTTGGGATGGTCCTCGGCGAGCTTGTCTTCGGTAAGAATGACATTAACACCGTCTTCTTCATCAAAGAACTCAAGAAAGATCTTAATCACTATATCATCCTAAAGCACCATGCAGGATTTTGACAAACATCTCTTCGAGGGAACGATTGAGTAAGCTAACTCGGCCTCTACCAAAACGGCCTCCATGGTTAGTGAGCTTGTCTTGCTCGTCAACATAGCCTAAGCCTCTCCCTTTGTGTCCCTTGAAGGCTTCGATAGGAGTTTGAATGCCTTGGCCATATATCCCCAATCCAACTCCAAGGACGAATCCATTCTCAAGCAAAATTTTCTCGGACATTATTGCGGGCTTTGAAAGCTCAGGAGACTTCACAGATACCCCTATGGGTACGTGTATCATAAAGACCAACTCGAATGAGTGATAGCTTGGTTCCTCCTTGATCTCGAGCTTTATGTATGAAATCGTGGTATCATGGAAGACATTAAAGTCTGTCTCGCCGTGTATGGTGATGAGTTTCTCATCCACCACAAACTTTACTTTCTAGTGCAAGCTAGACGAAACGGCTCCTGTGGTGTGAATCCATGGCCTTCTCAATAGGAAATTGAAGGCAATCGGGATATCAAGAACTTGAAATAGCACGATAAAAGCTATTGGATCAACAAAGAGCTCTAACTCTATTTCCCCTATCACATCTTTTCTTATCCCGTCAAATGCATAGGTGGTAGACTTGGTGATTTGAATCTTTTCTGGATTGATCCCTAAATGATGAAGTGTTGCCAATGGGCGAATGTTTAGGGCCAAACCATTATTGATGAGGACCCTTGCTACACTCTTGTCTTGACATTTCACAAAAATATACAAAACTTTGTTGTGAATCCGACCTTCAGTGGGAAAGTCCTCGTCGAAAAACGAGATTTGATCTTTTAGGAGGATCGATCCAACGAACCCTTCTAGCTGTCGTCATTAATGGTCTCTAGGACATGGACCTCATTGAGGATTTTCAATAAGGCTCACTTGTGTTTATCTGAAGACTTGAGAAAATCTAGCAAGGATATCTGCGTGGGCATTTCCCTTAGTTGATCAACCACTTGAAATTCACTAGTCTTAATTATAGCAAAAAATAGCTTAACATCTTCGTCAGTGATAGCTTTTTTCTCTATGCTAGAGTTGGGTGGAAAGCATCGCCCAGATCGAGTCACGGCGATGACACTACTTGAACCGTAATCCCACGGTATAGCCTTGGTATCGTAAAGCAACTCTACCTCGTCTTCAAGCAGCGATAGTTCTATCCAAACAGGGGTTAAAGCGTCATCTTGTATCTCGACGGAGTCAAGGTCATCAAATAGTAGGTCGATGACAACGAACTCAATCCCTTCCTCACCTACTTTGTATGAATCGTCGTCCTCAGTCAACTCTATGAGCATGGCCACCATCTCATCATCTTGCTTGATAAGAGTAATGTCATCCATACCACCCCATCCGTCGGGAACGATATCCTTAAGGTCGACATAGAAGCTCGGGGGAGGTGTGTACTTGACATAAAAGTCATACTTTCCACTCAGCTGCCCCAAAGTATCGACTACTTCACCGTCTCTACGGGCTAGCTCCATGAACTCATAATCCCAACTATTCATCTCCTCGTCTGTTTCGAGGTCGATGGTAAACTCATCATCATTTTATATGATCGGGAAATCGACATCTTCCTCTTTCTCCTCTATCGTCGGAGGTTTCGTTTCCTCGGTTATGACTCATTCATCAGTAACTCCCGTAGTTTCAAATTTTTTCAACCAAAGGCCCAAATTCCTCCCAATCAATCTCGCAAACGAAGTTTTTGGAGGACATGTCAGTTGCAACAGATAACATCATCACATCTATTGTTTCTTTCTCAGGGAGCTGAGTTACTCCCATATCAATCATCTTGGAAATGCATCTCATCTTTTCCTCTACGGGTATATCACCTCTTTCCTCGCAATGTCTGGCCAACAATAAAACTCCATATAGCCTAGCGACATCGACCTTAAAGGAGAACTTGTTCCTGCTCACACCTTTGGAGATCATGTTCACATTGTTTTGTTGCACATTCGGTGCAACCTTCTTGAAATTTAGGATCCCCTTGTTGATAAGGTTTTTAACTCTGTTTCTCAGCATGAAGCAATCGTCAATGCTATGTCCCTTCTCACCCCTGTGGTAAGCACAAGTCTTGGTGGCATCGAACCCGGCGAACTTTGGAGGATTATCGTGTGGCACCTCTTTGGCGACCATTCTCTTTTCAAGTAGCATGGGTAAAAGCTTAGATAACAACCTAGGTAAAGGAGTAATTTGCCTTTGTGGAAACTTTTTCTTTGGTTCGTAACCTTGGGAGGAATTCCTTGGCATCACAAACAGCCTTGATGGAGGATTCAAGTAAGCCTTCGAAATGCTAGGAGCTTGAATGTACGCCACCTTGGCGATTGGCTCTCTGTCTTTCCTTGAAAAGATTCTCTTTGTGCCTTCTTCAGTCACTCTACCACGTGCATGGCCGATTCTACGTTCTCTCCAACTTCTACGAGGTGCGAGAAAGACAAGCAACCAGTGGTGTAGAGTTTTCGAAAGTACTCGACGAGTATCGCCTTAAAAAAGATCTTCATAATTTCCTTCTCACTAAGGGGTGGTTTGACTTGAGACTCTACCGTCATCCATCTTTGCATTTAGACTCTAAAACAATCGTTCATTCTCTTGTCTGTGTGCTCTAATACCTCACGAGTAGGGGCGATCTCAAAGTTGAATTTGTAGTGGGTGAGGAATGCGTTTGCCAAGTCATTCCAATCTTTTATCTTCTCAAGATCGAGGTCTAAAAGCCAAGTGAGAGCTAATTTCTTTAGACTTTTCGAGAACGTGTTGACAGGCAACGAGATATTATCAGAGTAATGCCTTATCCTGCTTAAGTAATACCTCAAGTGAGTATAGGGATAGCCAGTCCTATCGTACTTCCGTGCAAATTCTGGGTCCTTGAAAGTGTCGGGAACCTCCATTTTCGTGTAGAGCGCCACCTTATTAAACTCCTTTACTTCGTAACCCTTAAGCATGGCCAAGTGTTCTTCAATTCTGGCCAGACGTTTTATGACATCATCATCAAGGGTCTTGCTTGGTTCCTTGGTCTCTAGGTTGATCACGATAGGTGTAACGAGAGGAACTTCTACATTGGGCCCATGTTCAGGAATAGGGTTCGGGTCCACGTAAGGGAGGACAACGGTGCCTTCAGGTCCTATTTCACAATCAATGTACTCTTAGACACGTGATGTTCCTTCATAGCTTTTTCCAATTAGCAACATGTTTTTGCTCCTGGCAAGTGTAAAGAGCTGCTACGATGGGCTTCACCTGATCTTCTAACTCCTTGACTTGTGTTATCTTGTGTCCTCCTTGTAAAAGTCAAAAAGTTATAACCCCAACTCTATCGGAGGTGGAATCTCTTGAAGGAGTCATAGTTGACGAGTGACTCTCAAAAGGTAGTAAGATGTGGATCCGGTATATCCTAAGAGAGGAATTGGATGGTTGAGGCAAGGAGATTGCCAAGAGAATTGATTATGGGTAATACCTTTCAAGAAGTCATACCATTCTTTGAACGACTTGGAACGAGTGACCTTTTGAAGATTTTGAAACTTGATGAGAGGATTGAAATCCTTGTTTATAAACACGATGTTCATGTAAGGGCTATACTTCTTAACATGAGAGAGAAATCATGTTTGAAGTATTCCTATTAGTGCTCGAAAGGCTACACGCTCATTTTGCTTGAAACGATTTAGGGAGAGGAATGTCTTAGCTAGGAGTGTGTTTAAGAATCCCTTAAGGTTAAGGACATCTATGATGATATGAATGATATGAGAATCTAAGGTCTTTGAAGTATGTGGAAATGAAACAAACCTAAAGAAAGCTAAGAGGAAGATCTTAGTATCTTGGTTTTTGGTAAAACAACATGCCTCATCGAACTTGGCTAGGAGATATAACATCAAAATGCCATTGGAATTGTGTTTAGCAATCTCTCTAACCTTGGAAACCTAGGCTTGTACATACTTGCTCACATAAGGAATGGGGTCAATACCTAGGCGGGGTTTGATGAAACCAAATGTGGGGATATGACCGGCTATGAGTTCTAATTCCTCCCAAGTTAAAGTTAGCTCATTTCGACCAAAAATGAATTTTGATGTCTTCGGGTTCCAACATTCTTCTCTACTTGACGTAGAGAAGTTGAATGAGGTACCCAACATTCTTCTCTACTTTGAATTTTTTTTCGAATTTTCTTACAAATTAAATTGAGTCGAAATTTGAAAAATTACCAAACGAGATTGGAAAAATATGAAAAAGTAGTCATTCATCTTATTTTTCTCCTAATTGTACTTTTGCATTGTCAATTTTACAAAATTCCATTGCGAGTATACTTTTCCCCAATTTTTTGGGTAATTACTATACCCTAATAGAACAAAAATTTAATCGGACCATTTCTAGCCCTTTTTAAGTTTGGAGTCCTTCATGATATTTGACCAAGAGGCTGTGAATTACGTGTTGAACCAGCCAATTTTATAATTCAATAATGAAATTGGATTTTTCCCAATTTGGGTACATTCTAGAACATTTAAGCCCAAATTGGGTATTTCAATCAAAGAAATGAAATTGATTCAAATTAAACATTACCTTAAGCATAATCAGCTATAAGGAATACATTGGTGGTGTCAATTTTACAAGAACAGGTCTACAAGTCTCTGAATTTTGCAAAAATGAACTTGACCCGGTTCGGGAAATTTGGGGATTTTACATTTAGACACAATATTAAATCCAAATTTCTTTATGAATAGATCCTAAAAATACTTTAGAATTATGGGGAATCATCAATTTCATAAAAAAAAAAATAACAAATTTGAGCTCGATTTTTTTATTCGAACCAAATCGAGTCTGCTGGGTCAAGCAGACCCGACCCGGCAGACCCGACACTATTCATCATCTTCTCCAAGCCTTCAGCACACGCAGAGTAAGGGAAAATTTAAAAAAAATGCAGAAAATGAAAGGAAACGAAAAGGCCAGCTGGAAAAAAGGTTTCTAGAATGGAATCTAAAAAATCCGTTGGTGAGGGGAGGGGATAACGGATTCGGTTCTCACGCTCGAGGGGAGGATTGGGTTTTAGAAAAATCGTACACAGTGGGTAGAGAGGGGTCCATGGCTCTTCGTTTAACCAAAGCACACGGTAGGGGCAGCGGCAGGAGTGCGAAAGTGATGACCCGCAATGCAAGATGAGCACTAGAGAATTCCATTTGAGATTCCGTCTCGAGCACGGCCTCACGTGAGCCTCACTGCAATCTCTGCCACTTGAGTGGACTACTCCAGCTTCTCACCATTTCGGCAGAGAGAGGAGGAAAGGGAGATGACGTCTTGAAGATCAGTAGTTCTCCAAGCTTTCGAGCCACCGCCGACGACGTTTTCCCCCGTTTCCTCACACTGGTGAACCAGGTGAGCTCTACAAAATGCTGCCCATCGTATGCCTGATGATTTGCCTGAATGAATAGTCAGAGATAGATCCATAAGATTGATACGTAAAAAGTCAGATTCGTTTCGTTTTTTGGTGCATTAGAAGTCAAGCTTCGTCTGAACCTGTGATTCCTTGTGTTTTATGGCATATATTTGTGATTCTCAATGCCGGTCATGGACGAACATGGAGTCGAAGATTTTTTCTGTTTTGCCAATGGCTGCCGGCGGTGAAGCTCCATCCGCGTTAGTTATCTTTCATCTCTACCTCATGTATGAATGTATGTTGATTTAGAGGGTTCAAACTTCATGGGGAAGTTCTTGACTGGAAAATGGATTTGATGTGGGAATTCAGTCAGGATATTGTTTTGTGGACGAAGTGATAGTCCAGCGATGGTCGGCATTGGCCGTGATGGTCGGCGAAGGCGGCAGTTGTCGACGGTGGCCTGGCGTCGATGATCGGAAACGTCAAGCTCCAATGAGTTCTTGGACTAGCCACGAAGGAGATGCTCGTAGGGAAGTCAGCCTCGGGAGGAAGAAGACCAGAAAAAAGTAGAAAAGGAAATAATAAAATAATAAAAGGAGAAAAAAAAGATTAAAAATAATAGAAAAAGGAAAAGCATAACAAAAAAATAACAATAAAATAAATGAATGAATAGACTGAGCGAGAAGTTCTGGGGGAAAAGAAAGATTTGGAAAAATAATTTAAAAAATAATAAACCAAAAATATAAATAAAAAGGAAATGAAAACTATAAAAAAAAATAGATAAAAATAATAATAAAAGAAAAGGGGTCTAACCCGGGACCTTGAAGGTTCGGGTCAAACCCGCTCCGACCGGGTCCCTCGACCCGGTCCGACTCCCTTTTTTTTTCAAAATAGAAAAAGACAATAATAATAGTAATAAATAAATAAAGATCCAAAAAAATCCAAAAAAATTCATAAAAATTCAGAAAAAATCATATAATTAGAAAAGACCAATCTAGACCTTCAAGGTCTGGCCTGACCCCTTTTGGATCGGATTCCTCGACACGGTCCGGAAAAAAAAACTTCAAAAAATCAAATTCAAATTGGATAAGCCATTAGGGCTTTACAATAGGATTTTGGATGCCTTTTATTTTTAGAGATGATGCATAGGATGTTGATTGTGCATTTTCAATTCGATTTCACTTGATTACGCACATAACACATTGATTGTCATTTTTTTTCCTAGCCCGGTTAGGATAGAATGTTAGGTAAAGATTGTTTCGACACTTTAGTTGATAAATGGTTGAGTTTAGGTACCGAAAGGACATTAGTTGGATAATTAATGTAACCAAGTCCCCAAACCTAGAAAATCTCTAGTTGCGTAAAAATTCAAGGTGACACTTTCTCGCCTCAATCGGTTTTCAGCCGACCCTAAATAGGCTAGTGGCGACTCCGAATTAATAGAAATTTCTTCTTTTAGAGCGGTCACGATAGACTAGCGACTCCGCTGGGGACCTTAGAGGAGTTAGGCCTAGTATACTCGACCCATTATCAACTAAATGTCCAAATAATCTCGCTTGTTACCTAACCCTGTTTTTGTAACAGGTGCGTACACGGACCTCTAGGTATGTCCACTAATAAACGTGTTAAATGTTGATGCAGTTTGGGAGTAGTGTGTGAAAACCATTTGTCTTGCAGGTGGTGTAGGGAATGCATGTTTATGTGGGTGATATTGAAGTACTGATTGATATAAATTATTGTGCATGATTTTACGAGCTTTAGCACTACACTTATCACACACATCCTACGGCTAAAACCCCAACTGCACCTTAAGAACCCTACTAGGAGGTGTTAGGTATGGAGCGAACTATTGACCGATTGCCAATGGGACAATCTTATCTAATATCGCTCGTTGAAGCAAAGTAACATCTTACACCTTCTGTTGCGATCTAAATTTCGTCGAAACCTAGGTTAATGGATCACCAGGTTAATTAAATTAACTAACCTAGCTCAGACCCTCCCAAGTCCTACCAAATCTCAACTTAACATTCGGTATTAACGTGCAAAAGATTTAAAACGGAGTTGGCAATGTAGATTAATGTTTTTGGGGTTTTCTTTTATTGAATGCAATGCTAATGCAACCATATTCTAAAATGAAATGCATTAAATGATCTAATGACGTAAAATTAAATGGCATGCATTTATGACCCTAAACTTACCTTTTCTAAATGACGGGCAAAAATGTTATGTGACTATACTATATGACAGATAGTTTAATTAATTAATCCTTGATGAGCATCGACATTTAATTCTATATGAATGCACCTAAAAACTATATTTTGAATGAACCTAGACATGGCATTAATGAATTTAGACTAATGACATGGCAAAGATGACATGCACATCATGAATATTTTTGGTATTTTTATCATTGATTACATTAAACAAAAACAAATAATTCGAACAGAAATAATCAATCTTGCCCATAATATACCTTTAATTTCAATTTTTGATTTCACAACATTCCCCTGAATTGGGGCTAGAAAGTGAATTAATTTATAGAAAAACCATCGTCCCCAAATACATAGGGCAAATTTTGAAATTCTATTTTGAAATTATTAACCAAATTCTCCAAATCGGGGATGTGATATATAATTTCCATGTGCGGGCACAATCATACTTCTAAATTGAAGTAAGATATTACCCTATTGCACATTTTCCTCAGGACATAGGCACAATGGGAGCATATATTATGAGCAAGATTGGTTATTAATGTGCAAATTATCTCATAATTATAAAAGGGAAGCAATCACGAAAAAGTAAAAGTAAAAAAAAAATCATATCATATCTCCTAAGATAATGTGCCTAATTAAAAAGATGATATCTTTTTAAATTAGGAAATACAATCAGGAGATAACATAAAATCAATAGAACTATTCAAAATAAGAAAATAAAATAAAATAACTACCTTATCCAGAAATTTTCCAAACTTGGATCGATCGGATGAGGCTCGAAGGACGGCGGAGGAACGAGCAAACAGCAATGCGGGAACGATTCCGGGAACTCACTAGGCATGGTGGCAAGACGTGGACGTACGTTCAGGAGCTTGACTTCTTCTCCACTCGCAAGCAAATTTTCCTCTTCATTATTTGCCTTCTGGGTGCTATCGGCTCCTTTCGTCTTCTTTATATGTATTGATATTGGCAAAAGAGTAGAGGCGTGATGGAGATAGGATTACGTGGCTTCCTGTTCCCTTTCTCCAATTGTTCAGAACTTGGAAAACCTGTAAGGAGTAAAAAAAGGATTAGTGGTGGCAACTCTCATTGGTGCAGAGTCAGACGCGAAGCTATGAGCAGCGTTGAATTTGCTGTGGTGATCATCCAATCCCAACACGATCTTCAGCAAGATGCAGGAATGATCAAGGGCTGCTTGACGGATTGGCTGGAACGCTCGTGCGGACAAGCGTTGATTGGCCTTTGGGATCGTCAGGAACTGCGTCGCGACTGGTCTAGGAAACTCGACAGAACACGAGCGAGGGTGGCAGTGTCGAAGGGCAACAACAGGGCACACGGCCACGATAGGGCCTAGCGTTGACAATGCCGGCAAAAGGACTCACGACCATGAAGGTGTTCAACTGCGAATTCCTCTCTCTTGCTCTCACGTGTGTCTCTCTATGTATTCTGAATTGCAAGTTGCCCCATTTGAGCATCGAGACTGAGCTCTTATATAGAAGGGAGATGGCTCCATGTTTGAGGAAAGAGGCTAGATCTTCTTTCCTCTTCATTCTTATCTCTTCCTCCTTTCAAATTTGTATTTTACCCCTTCTATTTTTTTAACCAAAAGCTGATCATGATCCATTATTTCCTCGAATATCCGCACTAACCTCTATCTCTAATCGTCCTCACATTGATCACATATTCGGTAGAGATATCTATCCTTTTCGCTTGAGTTCTCAAAGATATGTTGCTCAAATATGCCCATCCATCGCCGGTTCGATAAATATGCAAACTATATGAAATATGCTTCTAATGACTATATGTTATGCAATTTTTGTTTAAGGATTAAAAATGAAACCCTAATTTTCTATGTAATTAATTCTAAATGATTAGCCAAAATTTATGTGTCAACAGCTGCCCCTCTTTGAGTAGGAGCTTGCAGAGGTTCCATTCAAAAACCAAATTGAGACCTAAATTTTGGCCATGCAATGCATGTTATTTTTGTTGAGATTGTCAATCCTATTTTTTATGCAATATATCATGATGCATGCAATATGTATGCAGACAATAAGTAATGTACACTAACGCTTCCTACTTCCAATGGAGTGGTAAAAGAAACTTAGCGTATAGATCGCATACACAGTATTCAGGTTGTTACTTCTAGATGCTTTGTAATGTTGACAATTCCCTTGAGTCCCAAACTGAAAAAGTAAGGTTTTTAAGGTACGGGTTGCTTGTTTGTTGCCCAAGGTTTTCCCTCATATGTAAAACAATGCGAGATATTCAAAAAAGTTTTGGAGGACAACTTAAGCCAATTAAGTGTCCAATATAAGAGTTGTGCTACCTAAGTCGATTAGGTGAACACGAAAAGGAATGTGACATCCGAGCTAATCGGTGTGAACTCAAAAAAGTGTGACGCTTGAGCTAATCAGAACGAACACAAAGGGGTGTACCACCTGAGCTAATTAATGTGAATACAAAGGGGTGTGACGCCTGAGCTAATCAGAATGAACACAAAGGGGTGTACCACCTGAGCTAATCAGTGTGAATACAAAGGGGTGTGACGCCAAAAACTAATCAGAACGAACACATAGGGGTGTACCACCTAAGCTAATTAGTGTGAATACAAAGGGGCATGACGCATGAGCTAATCAGAACGAACACAGAGAGGTGTGATAACTTAAGCTGATCAAGTGTCGATGACAAAATAAAATCTTAGAGTTGATCAAGTGTTGATGTAAGGTAAGATTTTAAAGGGGAATCAGGAAACATATCTGAGTTCTTCTCCATTGGTCAGGAGTAACCAGGCTACCTGACTTTTCATTTCATGAGCAAGATGAAACTATGCAATGCATTATTCTCAAAAAATTAGCTCATGTTATCAAGCGTTATTGAGAAAGTCTGTCAATCAAGAAAAAATCTGCTTGATCCTTCTGACAATCTGATGATGTTGAATGAGAAACTTTCAATCAAAAAGGACTTTCACTCATTCTCTCATCGAAAGGCTATTCACCCAATCATTGATGCAGGTATCGAGAATCACTCAAACTCTCTTCATCCTACTTAACAAGGGTCCGGGTATTCTCGAAATCAGTATGACCTGACCAATCTGAGAAATCTTTATAAGGATTGTAATGTAGGCTTGGTCAAAGGTTAAGCAAAAGGGACTCGTGAAAGTCATTTGGCTTTGAATAAAATCATGAGCTGCATTAGATTTACAAGTTAAGAACCCTGCAAAATGAGATAGAAAAATCTTGCTCACACTTCTTTGAACGACATTTATAAGCACATGAAACCCTACGTTAACTCAAGTGCCCTAATTTGAAGAGACTTTGGTAAGGGTTGTAACGTAGGTTTAGGTAGGCTTGAAATGAATGGCCTATTTTTTTTTAACAAAATGGGTATTATTTGGGAAAATTGGGAATTGGTGATCATCCAATCTTCACACTTTTTCCATCGATCTTGCTCTGGCAATTTGTTCCACAAATAAAAATTCAAATGGACTTTTTTCTCAGAAGAATGTTATTGCTCATCGACTTTGCTTTTGCCGAAGCCTCTCTTTCTCTCTTTCTTCTTTTTTTTTTCTTTTCTTTTGCTTTCTTTTTTCGAGAGAGAATTTTTCTTTGAGAAACTTTTATTGACTTTCTCTCTTTGTTTTTTTTTTTCTCTCAAGAGAATTCTTTCTTTTTTCTTTTTCGAGAGAGATTTTCTTTGAGAGAGAACTTCGCTTGATGGAGATCTTTTTGCACACTTTCTCAGATGAATTTTCTTTTGAGCCTCTATTTGCCTCAAGTCACCTTGAGCTTGCTTTGAGATGATTTTATTTGTTCATCATAAGAATGATCACCAATCGGGTTGAAGTGAATCCACCGCTCAAATTAGGTAACCAAAGGGTATAGTGTGTAGGAAATATAGAAAAAAAATGCTCTTCGTCATATCTAAAGCACTTAAGCTAACACATAATTTGCATGGAGTAAATATGCTTGAAGATTGATGTAAGTGAAAGTAAGAAAATTCTAACCATTTCTGAACCTTTTCGAGAAATTGCCCCAATGTGGGGTTGTTCCTGACAGGGGTAAGAAACGAAACTCTGCTCAAAGGGATTAGCAAAGGATAACTTGTAGTATTTAGATAGAGAAAATGAACGTCTCTTATCACTTTGGTTGTCATACTTTTCTCGAGATAACCTTTTACCTTGTTAGCACGAAATTTTTTACTCAACTCGCACTAGGGATTGATATTTAGGACGTGTGTGGAAATGGCTTTCCTTTCATCGTCCTGATGTTTCTCATTCAATAGGATCATTTTATTAGAATAAAAACAGATCGCCTGACCAAAAGCCTTTCTCAAACAACACTTAGTAACAGAACAACAAAATCAATTGATTCATGAAATTTAATCTAAGACTTGATTATAAAGTTAGAATGAGTAAAAATAAAGCATAATATTTCATCACAAAGTCAGAATTAACAAGACTAGAGAAAACATGACCGTCCATCTCTGCTAGGATTAAAGCACCTCCTAGAAGTACCTTCTTCATAATGTATGGACCGCTATAGTTCGGAGCAAACTTTCCTTCTGAAAGAGGAACTATAGGTAACAACTTCCGCAGGACGAGGTTGCCTACCTAGAAATGTCGAGGTCTGACCTTCTTGTTGAAAGATTTAGCAACTCGCTGTTGGTAGCACTGGCCATGACATAAAGCTCTAAGTCTTTTCTCATTAATCATGTTCAGCTGATCTATCCTTTGCCGAATCCAATCAGCTTCCGATAATTGTACTTGTGAAAGAATACGTAATGAATGAATTTCAACCTCAATGGGTAGAACTGCTTCCATACCGTACACAAGAGAATATGGAGTTGCCCCTGTAAATGTTCGGATAGATGTCCGATAGGCCATAAGTGCAAAGGGTAATCTCTTATGCCAATCACGATAGTTCTTAACTATTTTAGCCAAGATCTTCTTGATGTTCTTATTGGCCGCTTTGACCGCTTCATTCATCTAAGGTCGATACGGGGAGGAATTCAAATGCTTGATCTTGAATTCCTTGAACAACGCATCAATCAACTTGTTATTCAAATTTGTCCCATTGTCAGTGATTATGGTTTCAGGCGCACTGTATCGAGTAATGATGTCACGACGAATGAATTTCACCACATTCCGTGCCATGATTGCCGTATAGGACACAGCTTCAATCCACTTCAAAAAATAATCAATAGCGACCAAGATAAATCGATGTCCATTTGATGTCTTAGGATTGATGGGGCCAATCACATCAATCCCCCACATAGAAAATGGCCATGGTTCAGACATCTGATGTAACTCATTTGAAGGGACATTGATCTTATTACCATGAATCTGGCACTTGTGATAACTCCGTACATGCTGGATGCAGTCACTCTTTCATGTGCGGACTACATATTCCTTCATGCACTTCAAGCATCAAGCGAATAGCTTCAGCTGAGTCAACACATCTCAACCAAACCAAGTCATATGACCATTTGTATAGACTCTCTCTGCTTAAGAAGAACTTCGATGCCATTTTCTTGATATACTTCTGGTCAAACACGGTACCCTCCTTAGGAAACTCCCGTGTCTAAAGGTAAGTTTTGATGTTGTGATACCACAGTTGGCCATCAGGCTCTTCAGTTGTGACCATACAATGTGTTGGCTTTTGTAATATCTCTATCTTCAAATGCTCAACTTCTAATCCACTTATGACTTGTAACATTGTTGATAGGGTGGCCAAAGCATCGACAAACCGATTTTGAGTTCTTGATAGATATTCGAAAGAAATGTCTTTGAATTCCTCCACCAATTCCTCTAAATAGGCGTGATAAGGCTGTAGCTTGGCATCTTTGGTTTGCCATTTACTTACGCTCTGAAGAATGATCAACGCCGAATCTCCAAACACTTTACATCGAATTACCCCCATCGCGATTATAGCCTGCAACTCGAGAGTACATGCTTCGTATTCAGCTATGTTGTTAGTGCATGGGAATATAATGTTACCCACCTGGGGATATTAGGACTGCCCCAATGCCTGATCCAGACAAATTCACGGCTCCATCAAAGTACATAGTCCATACATACTCATCGATTGGCATGATTCTGTCTTCAGGAGAATCGATCTCTTCACTTGTCCTAGGATTATCAGCTTGGACATCGACGATTACTCGTCCTTTGACTGATTTCTACGGCAAGAATTGAACATCAAACTCAGATATAAGTATTTGCCATTTTGCAAGTTTCTCAACCAAAATGGGCTGGTTAAGCAAGTACTTGATGGGATCACACTCCGTTACAAGTAGTATCTGGTAATGCAAAGTATATTGCCTTAACTTGTGAAGCACCCAGACTAGTGCTGCGCATGTTCTTTCTACTTTAGAATAATTCGTTTCAGAGGCTGTGAACTTCTTACTCAAATAATAAATTGCACGTTCCTTTCCATCTTGTTGACTCGTCTGAGCCAGCATGGCGCCTAGAGACTCACTATGGATCGTAAGATAAAGGATCAAAGGCTCCCCCGGTGTTGGCGGAACAAGCACCGGCGGGTTCATCAAGTAATGTTTAAGTTTTTCAAACGCCTGCTCACATTCTTCATCCCATTTGATTAGTACATGCTTCTTAAGGAGTTTGAAGAAAGGCTTTGTGGTGTCAGATAATTGGGAAATAAACTGAGCTATGTAGTTCAGCTTACCCATCAGACTTTGAACCTCCTTCACTGAAGTTGGAGGCTTGATCTCACAGATGGCCTTCGCCTTTGACAGGTCAATTTCAATGCCCTTACTACTAACAATGAAGCCAAGCAACTTTCCAGAAGCTGCCTCGAACACGCATTTTGCCAGGTTAAGGTGTAATTTGAACTTTCGGAGCCTTTCGAACAACTTCATCAATGTCTCCACATGATCTTCTCCACATCGAGTCTTTGCAATCATATCATCAACATAGACTTCAATCTCCTCGTGCATCATATCATGGAACAAAGTTACCATTGCTCGTTGATAAGTTGCCCCAGCATTCTTTAGGCCAAAAGTCATAACCTTATAATGGAATACACCCCACGGGGTTGTGAATGATGTCTTTTCTTTATCTTCTTCATTCATTAAAATTTGATTGTAACTAGCGAAACCGTCCATGAATGAGAATAGTTCAAACCCTATTGTACTATCGACGAGCACGTCGATATGAGGGAGTGGGAAATCATCCTTTGGGCTAACTTTGTTCAAATCGCGATAGTCTACACAAACCCAAACATGACCGTCTTTCTTCATAACTAGGACTATGTTAGCTGTTGAAAAACATCCCTAAAGTATTTTGATGATCACAAAACCATCTCGAGTTCTAATGTTTACCATGACGAGTGCAGATGGTGAAATAAGTTACAATCACCAGTGATCCTATTACATCAAAAAGGAGAAGAACCTGATCTGTGACAAGAAGGTGAACAAGTACTACGAGGGGATATCATGGTAGCTTGGAAGAACCAATCAAGATAGTGTTCGTGAGTATCCTTGGTACTGATGAGAATGCAATCAGCATTGATCTTATGCATCAGCAAGGAGAAGAACCTGATCTGTGACAAAAAGATGAACAAGTACCACGAGGGGATATCATGGTAGCTTGGAAGAACCAGTCAAGATAGTGTTCATAAGTATCCTTGAAACTGATGAGAGTGCAATCAGCACTGATCTTATACCATCAGCAAAGACAAGAACTTGATCGAAGACAAGAAGGTGAACAAGTGTCATGAGGGTATATCATGTTAGCTTGGAAGGACCAGTCGAAGATAGTGTTCATAAGTATCTTTGGTACTGATGAAAGGTATTAAGATTGATATCACCATTTAAGAGTTCGTTGGGTCAATATCCTCACTGAAAATTATCCACCAAGTTACTCGGGATAAGCATAAGTTTGTTGTGTAGAGAGTGACAGAGTTAGTGTGATAATGTTGGATATTGTACTGGTAATCATGATTGTTGATGGTTCAGAGTATAGCTGTTAACCGCTAGATTCCTCAAACAAGGAAGCGACAAAAATAGGTGGCATAGTATAGAGGACAAAGGACAATCTTGGTAATGTTATCCTCAACGGAAAGAAATACTTGTCCCGCCTACCAAGGGAATGATCCATCCTTGTGTCCTTGTGTACGAGCAATAGTACTAGTGTCCTAGTGTACGGACTACAAAGCTGGCGTCCTTTTTATCCTTGGTAAAATCAGCACCGTTGATGCTACAACAGATACGATACACACTGGAGGTCTATATAAGGAGAAGAGTGGCTCGAGTGCTAATGTGCGAGTATTATCAAGAGAGAAGCTATCCTTTCAGAGAAGATAGGAGAGAAATCAAGCTTCTGAGAGTTTTTCACTCAAATCCTTCGTTCCACTCTTCAAAGCCTTCGCTCGCCAGTACTAGCTAGCACCACTGTTCATTGTTCGCTTGTTGTTTGATCCACTGTATTAGCATCTGTGTTAGTGAGACAAGTGTAAGGCCTTTTTATTCGTGTCCTAATAATGTGATTTATCTTACTGAGGAACGTCACGAGGCAGTTGTAATCGCCAGTGCTACTTACTAATGGAATCTAGTTTCTATTGAGGCTATTAGTCTGAGAGTGGACGTAGGCTTATTATTAAGCCAAACCACTATATATCTTTGTGTGATCTGCATTTTTACTTATTACATTCATGCTGCATCATCCCTGAATATTCGAATATCAGTATCACTCATACTAGTTCACGAGCATTTAGAATCATCGGTGGTGATTGTCTTTCTATTCCATGAAAAGTTTTGAAAAATCATCACTCAACCTATTCAACCCCCCTTCTAGGTCGTGTGTTAGCCCCAACAATTGGTATTAGAGCCCGGTTGCTTGTTTGTTGAAGTGTCTCTTACTTCTGAGCATAAAAATCTTTTATGGCTAATATTAACAGTTTCTTTACTCCTGACTCACATGCTCCCAACAAGCCACCATACTTTGATAGCTTGAACTACAGCTATTGGAAGAATCACATGAAAATTTATCTTGAAGTGACTGACCCGCACCTATGGAAAATTATTGAGAATAGACCTACTGTTCCATTGCAAGCATCAGTTCAAGTAGTTGAACAAGGAGATCAGAATGTTCCTGCTGCTCAAGGAAACCAAAATGACGAAGCATTCAGAAGACGAGCTTTAAATTCTAAAGCAACACATTTTTTGTATTGTTCTTTATCTCCATCAGAGTATAACAGAATTTCTTCTTGTTCCACAGCTAAGGAAGTCTGGGATCGACTTCAAGTAACATTCGGAGGAACTGACTGTGTGAAGGAAACCAAGTTAAATCTCCTTCTGGAAAATTACGAAATGTTGAAGATGAAGGATGATGAAAGCGTGACTGAGATGTTTACAGGATTCACAACAATCATCAATGGTCTTGCTCACCAAGGGAAGATCTTCACTGATATTGAAAAAGTAAACAAACTCCTGAGATCACTTCCAAAGGAATGGAGCCAAGTCAAAACCTCTGTCCATGGAACTATGAGAATCCAAGTTCAAAAGGAAAGAACTCATAGGAACACTCATATCCTATGAAGCGGAACTACAAAATGAGGATCCAAATTCAAAAGGAAAGAAAATCATTGCCTTTACCTCAAACCAAGGTAATGATAATGACACTCCATCTTCAGAAGAAGATGATGATGAAGAAATGGCTTTGTTTACAAAAAGATTCAAGAATATGATGAGAAAAGGTAGCTTCCGAAAAGGAAGAAAGTCTACAAGGTATCAAGAAGAAAAGAAACACAGCAAGAGCAGAAATGATTCTAAGTCAAAAGAAATCATCTGCTATGAATGTCGAAAGCCTGGACATGTCAAGCCAAAATGTCCTCTACTGAAGAAGTAGAGAGGCAAATTTGAAAAGAGAAAATAAGTACTTAAGGCAGAGACCTGGAGTGACACAAAGAGTAGTGATGATGATGATGCAAAACAAGCAAATCTATGTTTTATGGCAGACACTGATTGTGACGAGGAAATAGAGGTAGAGTCCATTGAACTTTCTTATCAAGAAATGCAAGATTTTACAAAGGAAGTTTTTAAAGAACTTAAAAACGCTTCAAAAAGAATTTCTAATTTGAAGAAACAAGTTTCAAATCTCACTTCTGAAAATATTTCTTTAAAAGGCAAGGTTGAAGAACTTCACACTGAGTTGAATGAGCATATTTCAAATGAAGAAGAATCTCATAATAAAGTTCAATGCTTAGAAAAAGAAATTTCTAAAATCACCACAAAGTTTTCTCTTGGTTCAAAAACTCTTAAACATATTCTTTCAATTCAAATTCTACATTACAACAAGTCAAGATTAGGTTTCAAGGGAAATGAACTTGAGAGTAATCCCGTTCCTAAAACAAAAGAAAGGATTAAGATGAAACCACGTACTCCTCTTAGTGGTTACAAATATCATTTTGTTAATAATTTTGCTAGAGCTACTGGCAAGAAATTCCCTAACTCTTCTGGTTACAATAGCAGTGGCTATTTTGAAAACCAAAAGACAAAGAGGAGAAACTGGAGTCTTAGGTATACTAACAACGAAGGACCCAAGCAAGTATGGGTACCAAAGAAAAGATGAGCTTCTGTTGTGATTACAGGAAAAGAAGATCAACAAAAAATGGTATTTGGACAGCGGATGCTCAAGGCATATGATCGGTGATGCCAAGAACTTTCTGGAACTAACTCAGATCAACAGAGAAACTATCTCATTTGAAGGAAAAGAAAAAGGAAGGATAGTTGGTAAAGGAACTATCAAAGTAGGAAATCTGATTATTGACGATGTAACATTAGTCAAAGGATTAAGACACAATCTTATCAGCATCAGTCAACTTTGTGACAAAGGCTATGAGATAAAATTCAAAGATGGCATTTGCACAAGTAATGGAAAAGACTCATCGTAAATCTTTACTGGTAAAAGGTATGGAAATATTTACCTTCTTGATTTAGATCATGATCATGCTCATTATTTTATTTCATCACAAGAAAAACAAGATGTATTACATAGGAAACTCGGTCATGTTAGTTTGAAACACATTTTTAAACTTGCTTCAAAAGAACTAGTAAAATGACTTTCAAAGATTAAGTATGAGAGTAATCACGTTTGCAATGCATGTTCTCTTGGTAAACAAGTTAGAAATTCATTTAAGTCCACAAATACTATTGCTACTAACCGAGTCCTGCAGCTACTCCATATGGATCTATTCAAACCAACCAAAAACATTAGCTTTAGTGGAAGTAAGTTTTGTCTAGTGATTGTTGATGACTACTCCAGATATACATGGGTAGTATTTCTGGCCCACAAAGATGAAGCCTACAATTAGTTTGTGAGGCTGGCTCGAAAGATACATAATGAAAAAGGTTACAGCATATCATCCATCAAGACTGATCATGGTGGAGAATTTGATAATAAGAGCCTCGCTGATTATTGTGGAAAAAATGGCATTGAGCACAATTTCTCAACTGCGTATACACCATAACAAAATGGTGTGGTTGAAAGAAAGAACAGAAGTTTACAGGAAATGGCAAGAACCATAATGATCGAAAGAAGCACTCCTGCTTATTTCTGGACGAAAGCAGTTGCCACATCAAGTTACATCATCAACAGAATATTCCTGCGACCATTGTTGGATAAAACACTCTATGAGATCTACAAAGGAAGGAAGCCAAATATATCGTATTTCCACATATTTGGGTGCAAGTATTATATTCTGAAAAACAAGAATGACAACATTGGAAAGTTTGAACCAAGATCAAATGAAGGCATATTTCTTGGTTACCCAACTACAAGTAGAGCCTTTAGAGTATTCAACAAGGTATCACAAGATATCGAAGAGTCAATCAACGTGAAATTCAATGATAGTACGGTGGGAGTTAAAAGTTTGAATGAAGATGGGGAACCAGCAGCAGTGCAAACTATTCAGACACCCCATAATCAGCAGACCAATCCTCAAGAAGATTCCAAGGATGGATTACTAAAGGAATGGAAATTTCGAACCAATCATCCGAAGGAACAAATCATTAGTGATACTGGTGAAGGTGTTTGAACTCGTTCATCATTTCAGCAAGCAATGAACTCTCTTGCCCTATTATCTCAAGTTGAACCCAAGGCAATTGATGATGCAATTCAAGATGAGTCTTGGATTGAGGCTATGGAAGAAGAGCTTCAACAATTCAAGATTAATGATGTGTGGAAACTTGTCTCTAGACCACAAGATCATCCTGTGATTGGTACCAATTGAGTATTTAGAAACAAATTGGATGAAAAAGGAATTGTTGTTCGCAACAAAGCTAGGCTCGTTGCCAAAGGATACTCACAAGAGGAAGGTATTGATTATGATGAGACATATGCACCCATAGTAAGGTTAGAAGCTATTCGCTTATTACTATCTTATGCTTGCTATCATGACTTCAAATTGTTTCAAATGAATGTTAAAAATGCTTTCCTAAATGGTTTCATTAAGGAAAAGGTTTTTGTTGAACAATCTCCTGGTTTTGAAGATTCCAAATTTCCAAATCATGTTTTTAAACTCAAGAAAGCTCTATACGGTTTAAAACAGGAACCCCGAGCTTGGTATGAAAGATTAAGCTGTTTCTTAGTAGAAAATAATTTTTAAAAGGGGACTGTTGATACCACTTTATTTACTAAGAAGAGTGGTAATGATATTCTGTTAGTACAAATATATGTGGATGATATCATTTTTTGTTCTACTAACAATCATTTGTGCAAGGATTTTGAGAAAGTGATGAAAAGAGAGTTTGAAATGAACTTAATGGGAGAATTGAATTTCTTTCTGGGTTTACAAGTCAAGCAATTGAAAGGAGGTACGTTCATCTTTCAAGAAAAATATGCAAAAGAGTTAGTAAAGAAATTCGATTTCGAGAGTTGCAAAACGGTTGATACACCTATGTCAGCAACACTAAAGATTGACAAAGACGAAGAAGGTAAGACCATTAATCCTAAAATGTACAGAAGCATGATTGGATCACTATTATATCTACTGCTTCTAGACCTGATATACTATTCAGTGTATGTATTTGTGCTCGTTTTCAGTCAAATCCAAAAGAGTCACATCTTAAAGCTGTGAAACATATTATCAAATATATTGCCCCTTATCCAAAGTTAGGACTATGGTATCTAAATGAATCAGAATTTATATTGCATGGATATTCAGACGCTGACTTTGCAGGTTGTAAGATAGATAGAAAAAGCACCACATGTACTTGTCAAATGATGGACAGTATGCTCATTTCATGATTTTCAAAGAAACAGAATTCTGTGGCATTATCTACTACCGAGGCTAAACATGTTGCACTAGGAAGTTGTTGCACACAAATACTCTGGATGCAACAACAACTCAGTGATTATGCAAGAGATTGCTCAAGATCAATCATAATGTGTGATAACACAAGTGCAATCAATCTCACAAAAAATCTCATACTGCACTCAAGAGCAAAGCATATCGAGATACGACATCACTTCATCAGAGAGCATATCAGGAATGGTGATGTTAACATTGAGTTCGTGAATTCAAAGCACCAACTTGCAGATATCTTCACAAAGCCTGTGGACAAAAATTCATTTGAATTAATTCGAAATGAACTTGGAATTTGCAATCCAACTGAGTAAGAATATGGCATCATCACTAAAGATATCAGGTATTTACATCAATTTGCACTACTCTTGGTAGACAAACTGGCAAAGGTACGAACTTTCAAAAAGTTACCGTTATACTGTACAACATTACCATTTTAGCAATAAATACGTGTACTGAGTTTTATGATGTGATGATTGATTTTCTTTATTATTCACTTATTATTTCACAAATTCACACGTCCACACGTTCACTTACAAATAGGGCACTACTTTGACCATCTAGAAACCGCTACCATCTTCTCTCCCACGATCTTCTCCACCTCTAGAATCCTCTCTATTTCTATCTCGGTGAATCACATTTCTTCTCATCTCTTCCCATAACACCCAAGAAGAAGCAACCTACCAAGACCTCCAAACCTCGTATGATTACTCATTCAACCAAAGGGTCATCTGCTTCAGAACAGACTATAGGAGCACAACTAAGTGCTAGCCAAGCAGAGTCGAATGCACCCACAAGAAGCATCTCCACTAGTGCTGTTCAGCTACAACTTGTACCTCCTATCATCACAACACCTCAGTCAAAAACGGCTCAAGTTGTTAGCACCACAGCATCTCCAAGCATGATAGCAGAACAGCAACTCATTATCACTCAGCTGCTTCAATTGATGAACTCAGAGGAAGTGAGAAAGATTTTGGGTCAATCATCTCAAACCTTTGTTCCTGATCCTGCTGATACACAGATGACAGAAATTATTGAGGGCACCGAGGCTTCTGATAAGGAAGAATCTGAAGAAGAAAAAGAGTAATCCGAAGAGCATAATGAGGAAGCTGAAATAGAGAAAACTACCACTGATGCTCCTATCGCTGCTAATGAGACTGAAAAAGAGATAAGTACTGCCGCTGAAGGAGCAGCTCCAAAACTCCCACAAAAATAGAGGAGACTCATGTCGAGAAAAAGAAGGATGATGATGATGATGATCGTGAGTTTGACTAATTTGAACCCATTCCTGATTTATCTCCTGATTTCTCCTTTTCAAAATCCTGCATTTTTCTCACTAGATCACGAAAAACAAGAGAATGAAGCTCCCTTTGAAAATGAACATCTTCACAAAATACTCATCATGGTTCTTCGTCCCAAAACAAGCATCACCAATGACCTTTCTAGATATGAGGCAAGAATCTTATGGGCCATCCTTAATCAATGTAACTTCTCTCTAGCCCACATGATCATCATTCACATGGCCAGAAATGCACGGAAGAAGATTGGTAATCTTCCATATGGTGCACTAATCAACCACATACTGCGATCCAAAGGCATCCAAATCAATGATGATCTTAAGGCAGATAAGATTCAGAGCATGGAGATTGGCAAAGAAACCATTATGAAAATGTCTCTGAAAATCACCAAGGATAGATGGGTTAACAACAAGAGAATGATTGTCCATATGGGTCATGGAGATGATGAAAATGCAAAAGAAGTTCTTACTCTCTGCTTGAAAGAAGGAATTGAAAGAAGACTTCAAGGTTCGGAAATTGCTCAATCTGCGCCATCCCTACCACCGGCACCTAGACCAAAGCACAAGAAAGCAACAAGCCAGGGGGAGTCCTCCTCTGCAAATGAACTAATAAATGCAGAAATCATGACAGCCATGATCAACACTCAATGTATGGTTGAAGCTCAAGGACAATACCTCAAGAAGATCGAACAGACCATCCTCTCACTTGAATGTTATAACCCAGTTCGACTATCACCTATGTCCTTTCAGGAGAGCCAACCCACAAAAAAAAAAGCCAAGAAACACTAAACATATCCTTGACCATTACCAATGCACATGTTGTGTTATGTTTCTTATGGCTATTCTTTTTCTTTTTCTTCTTTTTTTTGTTGATGGCTGGCATCTTTATCCTCATGTTGTTAAGCTAGTGTTGTTAAGGGGGAGATCTTTATCAGACTGAAATGAAGCTTGTGTTGTTAAGTGTGTTCCTCTATGATCTTATACTTTTTCATTATGACAAAAAGAGGGAGAAATATATTACATCGCTTGCTTGTGCTAGTTGGACTGAAATCGCATAATGGCCTGTTATGAACAGATTTGCCATCTGGACTGATATTGGACTGATATTTATATGAGCAAACTTTCTATCTGGACTGATACTTATACGCATAACTGACAAATTTATTCGCACTATGTTCCTGAAATGAATATATCAACTATTTAAGCAGATTGTTTTTAACCTTACGAACATTGCTTAGAATATCTTCAATACTTTTTCACATCTGCAAGATAGAGTTTTTGTCATCATCAAAAAGGGGGAGATTGTTGAAAAACATCCCTAAAGTATTTTGATGATCACAAAACCATCTCGAGTTCTAATGTTTACCATGATGAGTGCATATGGTGAAATAAGTTACAATCACCAGTGATCCTATTACATCAGAAAGGAGAAGAACCTGATCTATGACAAGAAGGTGAACAAGTACCACGAGGGGATATCATGGTAGCTTGGAAGGACCAATCAAGATAGTGTTCGTGAGTATCCTTGGTATTGATGAGAACGCAATCAGCATTGATCTTATGCATCAGCAAGGAGAAGAACCTGATCTGTGACGAAAAGGTGAACAAGTACCACGACGGGATATCATGGTAGCTTGGAAGGACTAGTCAAGATAGTGTTCGTGAGTATCCTTAGTACTGATGAGAGCAATCAGCACTGATCTTATACCATCAGCAAAGAGAAGAACCTAATTGAAGACAAGAAGATGAACAAGTGTCATGAGGGTATATCATGACAGCTTAGAAGGACTAGTCGATGATAGTGTTCGTAAGTATCTTTGGTACTGATGAAAGGTATTAAGATTGACATCACCATTTAACAATTCATTGGGTCAATATCCTCGCTGGAAATTATCCACCAAGTTACTCGAGGTAAACATAAGTTTGTTGTGCAGAGAGTGACAAAGTTAGTGTGATAATGGTGGATATTGTACTGGTAATCACAACTGTTGATGGTTCAGAGTACAGCAGTTAACCGCTAGATTCCTCAAACAAGAAAGCGACAAAAACAGCTAGCATAGTACAGAGGACAAAGGATAGTCCTAGCAATATTATCCTCAATGGAAAGGAATACTCGTCCTGCCTGCCAGGGGAATGATCCATCCTTGTGTCCTTGTGTACGAGCAATAGTACTAGCGTCCTGATGTACGGACTGCAGAGCTGACATCCAATCTGTCCTTGGCGAAATCAGCACCATTGATGCTACAACGGCTACGATACACGCTGGAGGTCTATATAAGGAGAAGAGTGGCTCAAGTGCTAATGTGCGAGTATTATCAAGAGAGAAGCTATCCTTTCAGAGAAGATATAAGAGAAATCAGGCTTCTAAGAGTCTTTCACTCAAATCTTCGTTCTACTCTTCAAAGCCTTCGCTCGCCAGTACTGGCTAACACCACTGTTCGTTGTTTGCTTGTTGTTCGATCCACTATATTAGCATCTGTGTTAGTGAGACAAGTGTAAGGCTAGTGTACATGTTATGATAGTGTGATCTATCTTACTGAGGAACATCACGAAGCAGTTGTAATCACCAGTGCTACTTACTGGTGGAATCCAGCCGCTGTTGAGGTTGTTAGTTTGAGAGTGGACGTAGGCTTATTGTTAAGTCAAACCACTATATACCTTTATGTGACATGCATTATTACTTATTACATTCATACTGCATCATCCTTGAATATTCGAATATCAGCATCACTCATACTAGTTCACGAGCATTTAGAATCATCAGTGGTGATTATCTTTCTATTATGCGAAAAGTTTTGAAAAATCATCACTCAACCTATTCAACCCCCCCTTCTAGGTTGTGTGTTGCCCCAACAATAGTAACCTAGCCAGGGTACTAGGTAGTCTCAATGAACCCGACATGGAGGAGCTTCATAACCTCTTCTTCAATCTTCTTTGACAACTCAGGCTTAACCTTTCGGGGCTTCTGCTTCTTAGGCTTCATCGAGGGATTAGTCGGTAAGCAATGTTCGACGATCGATCGATCCAAACCCGGCATATCAGCGTAAGACCAGTCAAATATGTCTTGATAATCCTTAAGAAGCCGAGTCAGACGTTTTGCAACATCTTCGAGGAGACCTACCCCGATCTTCACTTCTCTTGGATTCTCCGCATCACCTAGATTGATTGACATGGTTTCTTCAATAGTCAAAGGTTTAGATTTCTCATGGATTTCCAAGTTTCGACGTATTTCCTCATCATTTGGGCCATAGTCGTCCGAATCATCTGATTAATCTGCATCGCACACATTTGGGTCCACCATTCCTATCCCTTGGCATACCTTAAAGTCATTCCTGAAACATAAAATAAAGTAATCAAAAAAACAAGACAGGGCTAAATCCCATGCGAGTTTTCGAAAACTTTTGCATTTGAAGTCCATTTTGTTTTCGAAGACCTCAAGACAAGAATTCTTGAGAAGCCTAACTCTCAGTTCTTACCGTAGATCAGATATTTTTTCAGTCGTAGGTTATCGTCATCGAGTTGGTTTGGGGTACTTCGACAAGATTCAAAATGATAGAAACCTCTGTAATTTTATTAATAGTAAACCAATAAATTACATCTGAATTAAATTGAAAAATCAAAGTGCAACATGAATTGAACTAAGAAAGCAGCAGAGATTCCTACGCAGGAGAAGTATGAAAAACTTAAACTAATTACTCATGAGGGCCAGGGCCCATCCCTTCGAGTGGTTCTTTAGTGATTGCACCAATGGAGGTCCCAGCAAACCAACCGATAAGGTAGGGTATACTATCACTAAGGTCAACGTCTACTACCTTTGACTCCGGTTTCTTGAGAACACATGGTGGCTGGTCATCCTCAGAATCATTGGACAAGTTCACCAGAATAGCCTTGCCTTTCTTGTGTTTGGGAGCTCTTGGTGGCTGACCAATCATGGCTTGGGGCCATTCAGGAAAAACAAACCTAAGATCATCCTCAATCGAGCTCGACTCCAAATGCTTATACCCTCCTATTACTCCAGCTGAGCGAAAGGTATGATCAATGGGGGGTGGTAAAGGACTTCGACCTATTCCTTCTCGACCTTCACGACGACCACGACCTCATCAACAATTTCCTAGTCCATGGTATCCCAAACCAACCATGTGGGATTGTCCATTTGTCTCAATTGGGGCATGAATGCCTTGGCCTTTCTTCTAAAGACCTTTGCCCGGTTCAAAACCATTACCAACCATGACCTTCGCTACCATGATAGCTACATTAGTAACCTTAGGAACGAGCAATGGTATATCGGGGGAAGCCTGAACAACATGAACTATCTCAAATGAGTGATAGCTATCTTCCTCAACATGATTGGGCTCTATGTATAGGACCGCCATTGCGTTAAAGATTCGGTGATCCTCTTTTCCATAAACTGTAACCAACTTGGCCTCAGCTACAAACTTGATCTTCTGATGCAGACTAGAGGGCACTGCACTTGCATTGTGGATCCATGGCCGTCCTAACAAAAAGTTGAAAGCAGAAGGGATATCTAGTACCTGAAAAAGGATATCGAACACCGAATGTCCGATTTGTAGTTTTAGGTTAATCCAGCCCATCATTTCCTTCTTCATTCCGTCAAAGGCCCGCACGGAATTCTTAACTGCCTACATGGTAGACGGATCAATACTCAGCTGTTTCAGAGTAGCCAACGAGCATAAGTTCAAGGCCGACCCGTTGTCAATAAGCACCCAAGCCATATGAGTCTCTTTGTACGTCACTGATATATGGAGTGCTTTGTTGTGGCCTCATCCTTCAACTAGGATTTCCTCATCAAAAAGGCCACCTGATCCTTGAGGAGGACTACCCCAACAAAACCTTCTAGCTTATCTTCTTTAATGGTCTCGGGCACATGAATTTCGCTTAAAACTTTCATCAGAGCACCTCGATACTTGTCTGATGTCTGGAGAAGTTCCAATAATGAGACTTGTGTAGGTAACTTTCTAATTGGTCAACCACATTGTATTCACTAGCCTTGATCACGGCCAGGAATTCATTTGCTTCCTTCTCGGCCACTAGCTTAGCTGGTTGATTATCAGTATAAGTTCATCCTAACCTCGTCACTAGATCAACGTCGTAGGATCAAAGGACCATCTTATCACTTTTATAAGCATAAGGTTGAAGTGATGCCAACACCAACCCTTTAGAAGCATCGGGTATGACAATCCCAATGTCATCATCATAGGCATCCACGAGATGGGGCATGTCAATCAGCTCGGGATCCAATTTAATTTGTTCATTAGTCAACATCACGAGCTCTTCTTCCCAATCGATAATGACCTGAGATATAGTGGCCACAACCCCGAATTCATCAGTCATTCCAATTATTCCCTCTCTAACTAGCTCATCCATCTTTTTCTCTACTTCAGTAAGTGATACTTTTTTGCCAATCAAAAAATAACCAGCTCGAACTAAAGCATCGAACATATCATCGAAAGGAACCCTGAAACCCTGAATCTGCTTACCCCCCGGGCCAAGGACAACATTTGCACTGCCCGAATGATTAGGGAGTGGATTGTTTTGCACATTGGGCTTAGATGGCTGAAGTGCAAATGCTTTAGTCTCAAGTAAATCCTAGATACGAGGCCTGAGCACAGAACAATCATTGATCGAGTGGCCTTGTTCACATGAATGGTAGTCGCACATCTTTGTAGGGTCCTTCTTGGGATACTTCGCAGCATTAGGACGTTAGGGCTTAGAGAACAACGGGCCCTTCTTTCGTAAAATGGCTAAGACTTGGGAAGGGGTCCTAGGAAATGGAGTAAAAATCTGGCTCTTTCATTTATTCGTCTTTTGATTCTGTTGACCATAGCCAAACGTCTATTAAAGATCGAACTGCATGTTCGGGACTTGAGCTGGTGCCTTCTACACATAAGTCATGTTGACTTCAAAGACATGCTCCTTATCCATCTTAGCAAATCTCTTACTAGATGAACCTGACTCGCCATACCATCCTTTCTTATATCCGGACTCAACCTCCTCCCCCATGGCTATCAGCTAACTAAACGACGGGACGGTCATTACTAGCATTTAAGAACGGATCGGCTGTGGGAGATTAGATGCGAACAATTTCATCAGGTCGCACTCAGGGGGTTCGGGTATGATCTGCGATGCCATGTTCCTCCATCGGGTGGCATACTCCTTCAGAGTCTTGCCCTTTTTCTACTCAGCTCTCTCCAAATCCTCCTTGGTAATAGTCATATCCAGATTGAACCTAAAATACTTGACAAAAGCGTTGGTCACCTCTTCCCAAGAATCTTCTCGGTTGATCTGGTGGTTAGTGTACCACCTCATCACAGCATCCTTCAGGCTTGCTCGGAAAGTCTAGACCATTAGAGGTCCGTTAGAGACGTACTTGTTCATCAACCCCTGGTACATCTCTATGTGTTGAATTGGGTTTGAGGTGCCATCATACTTTTCGAAAGTTGGCATTTTAAATTTGTTGGGCACCTAGACCCGGGTATAAACAGACAGATTAATTGGCGGAACGCTCTAAGTTCCTTCCACCTCACGTAGCCTTTGGTCGAACTTTGCCAACAGCTTGGCATTCTCATCATTGGAGGGTGGAGGAGGAACCTTGGTGACAAGAGATACACTAGTGTCAATCAAAGTAACATCATCTGGGTGAAAGGTTGGGTTAATATCCATCGTCGAAGCCTTGTCAAGGCGGAGGTCTTGACGGGTCGAAGGTGGAATCTCCGATTGAGAGTCAACATTGATTTGCTGCTACTTGGCCATGAAGTCAGTCATCATTTTGGACATCGTAGCCACAATCTGCTCATTCACTGCATTCATGTGCTCTTCTAGCTTTTCATCAATTATGGCCGCAATCTCAGCTTGATTGGCCATCCTTCTTTTCGTCATTACTCGAGTGTTATGGGGGTGTGGAGGATCTGTAGTAAATTACCTACAAAAGCTAATAAGCAGGATGAATATAACAAGTAAGAGTGATGAGCCGGTCATGACATCCCTCTAGACTCAACGAACGAAGTAGACATGACTAAAGGACTGAATCAGGCAATTTCCAGTTTCGTCGGCTTTCACGAGCAATTTTGTCTTAATTCTCATATTGGTCAAAATGGCCCCAAAATTTATGAACTGATAGCTGATATAATGACAAACTTTCATGTTTTGAGCTTGAGTAGATTTCGCACAGATCAATATAGTTTAATGGTTTTTTCTGAAAATTTCATTCAGTAAACTGATTTGTCTAGTTTTTACTTTGAGAATAAATGGGTCATCAAAAATGGGAATTGATGCCCGAAAATTTGTAGATCACTAGTTCACATCTCATTCTACAACTTTCCAGTTATGAGTTTTAGTAAATGGTCCCTCCAATTAGTGGCAAATTGCAAAAAGTAATTCAGGTGGTGACAATTCTAAAATCCAGATTTATTAGGCCACATGTTAAATTCTGTAATAAATGGAAAAAAAATAAATTTGATCCAAAAAATTTTCCCATGATAGATTAGGATCCCTCAAATGTGTTTTATGAAGGGTAGGACTTCTGATTCTAGACCCCAAAAAATGGAAAAATCGAGGAACCGGGGAAAGTCCATAAATCAGGATTTTGTAATTTCCCTTTTGTCCCTGAAAAACGGAACTTTGCCACCCCTTCGACCCAAGCAAATTATGTTTGTTGGTTCTAATTTTTTTATATGTTAGAGATCAATGTGTTGTTAACAACTTTTACTAAGGAAAAAAGTCCAAATTCAAATCATGGGATTTTGCAAAAATTGCACAACACCGAGAGGTCAATTAGAAATTTGCATCTCAAAAGAATCCAATCGAATTGAAGGTATGACAAAGTAGCCTCAAAACACGAACACAACTAGGAAATGAAACACTAGAGTCTGAAAAGAAATCCTAGACTCGATAACAAAACGTTTTGATCTATGACTTTAAGGAAACAATTCCATCCTTTAGTCGCTTGTATGCCCTAGTCATCTTGGAAGCCCTTTCTTCAGCTTGATCTAACTTGTGCTTGAGATCTTCCACTTGTGTCCGAAGAGTGGCTGTAGGCAGCACCTGAGGAATCTTCGAGCGGAACGCTTCCGGAACCACATGCTTTTTGATGTATTTGGTTGTAGCATGATGAGCCTTCTCGTCGCCCGTCAATTCTTTTCATGGTAAACTGAGCTTCATCGGTCAGCAAGCATCCCATAACGATCAACTGGTGATGATGGCTTGTTCATGTTCCGGGGTGACATTCAAGAAATCGAGCTGGATGTGTTCATCATTGAGAGGTGGTGGTAGTTCCTAAACAACTTCATACTGTCGCTTTACTCGCAGAGGGTGATACTCCGTAACTCCAGTGAAACCAAGCAAAGGAACCGGCCCAGTACTTCCACATGATAAACAGGCTACCTTTACTTGGAACCAATCAGCATGCCATCGGAAACCTTGGGGAATCGGATCCTCCAAAAGACCCAACCATTCAAAAAAATGACAATTCAGTATTTCCTGTTGTTTATTTTAAAAAAACTATAATGGAAGGACAAAAGTTTCTGAGTTTATCTGCCATTACAAGACTTTTGCAGCCCTTTAAGTGTGATAAAAATCATATTTACAAAAGCTCTGCAGAAGTTTGCAAGGTTCCCCTATTACTCCATTTACACTTAGTAAGTGAAATAAAAGTTTCAGTCAGTAGTGAATTAATAAAATTTCGTCATTCACATACCTATTGAATGAGATAAGACAATTTTGGATTAACTGAGTTTTGGCAATGAGGAAAAACCACTAATCTGAGAAAAGCTAACATGAAAATTTTGCCTTTTTGTACTGACGACGCCTGATTAAAACAGTCAGTCAAAAACAAGAAAAGGCAATTCCCATAGTTAGCTTTCAAAACTTTTCGGACCGTGTCAGTTTTAATTCTTAAAAATTCGAACAACAATAATTCGGGATCTGTACCAATGTATGGGCTAACAAGTTTCAATTCTAAAGGCTTTCCGATGAGCACGCTATATTCTTCCAAAGTAGGGGTAAGTTCGTGCTTACCGAATATGAAGGTAGAAGTATCGGGGGACTAGAAATGCATAAGCACCTGGATGAGGCCAGTGCAAGCATGGATCTCTAGTAATGGTAATAAATGCCCCAATCTACGCTCCACATACTTGCATGCTATGCTGTCCAACTGAGTTAACCATTCACTCAAAGTTGACTTGGGCGTCATGACAATCCAGATCTTTTTGGTTCCCATGACATAATAGATCAAAACGTGACACAACCTAACATGCCATGGACCGACAAAAATATAATACGAAATAAGTAAATTAAAAGGGAAAGGTTCAAGAATCTTACTTCACTTAATATATGAAAATTTCATAGACATGCGCATGATAGGTGAAAGGTAGCCTATTGCTAATTTTGCAAAGTGAAGTCCCAAAGACAAACCGTACCAAACTATATTGGTTTTGTTTAGCCTTCAAGAACTTCGGTTAGGCTAAGGGTCCATCCTGTGTCATTGGATTACGGCCAGGGCGGGTACTCCTCAACACAAAAAGCTTGGGATCGAAAACAAGATCACCCACTCTTCTAAATTGAAGCCAGGGAGATTCTCATCTTGATACCATCCTAGAATTTTCTAAAAGCCCAGGTCCGTGTAGTACAAAAAATTAAAACAGCACGCACAACAATTTAAGTGATGCAGCATTTCAATTTTTGCAAAAATTTAACTACTCGACCATGCAAAACAAAGGTTAGCAAGCATTTTATTTATCATAACCTTATAGGAACATTTAACACTTGAAAAATTATGGACCGGTCCACATCACCAAAGCAAGGAGAAATTTCATGAAAAACTTTAGGCCTAAGTCCATTTGGTTCTTTAATTTTTTTTTTTTAAATTAAAAGACAGTCCTAGCAGAGTCGCCAAGCTGTCGTGACCTAAATTTCACCGAAACCTAGGTTAATGAATCACCAGGTTAATTAAATTAACTAACCTAGCTTGGACCCTCCAAGTCCTACCAAATTGTAACTTAAGATTTGGTATTAATGTGCAAAAAATTTAAAACGCAGTCGCCACTAATCGTTTATCGTAGGCTGATTAGAAACCTAAATAAAACATAAGGAGATATACTTTATTTCTACGAACCAGAGATTCAGTAAGTTCGGGAACTTGATTACGCTAATATTTCTATTAACGCCCTTTCGGTACCCATTTTTCATGAAAATTCCTTGATTGGCAATGTAGATTAATGTTTTTGGGGTTTTCTTTTATGGAATGCAATGCTAATGCAACCATATTCTAAAATGAAATGCATTAAATGATCTAATGATGTAAAATAAAATGGCATGCATTTATGACCCTAAACTTACCTTTTCTAAATGACGGGCAAAAATGTTATGTGACCATACTATATGACAGACAATTTAATTAATTGATCCTTGATGAGCCTGGACATTTAATTCTATATGAATGCACCTAAAAACTATATTAAATGAACCTAGACATGGCATTAATGAATCTAGACTAATGACATGGCAAAGATGACATGCACATGATGAGTATTTTTGGTTTTTTTTTATGATTGATTACATTAAACAAGAACAAATAATTCAAACAGAAATAATCAATCTTGCCCATAATATACCTTTAATTCCAATTTTTGATTTCACAACATTCCCCTGAATTGGGGCTAGAAAGTGAATTAATTTTAGAATAACCATCGTTCCCAAATACATAGGACAGATTTTGAAATTCTATTTTGGAATTATCAACCCAATCCTCCAAATCATGGATGTGATATATAATTTCCATGTGCGGGCACGATCATACTTCTGAATTGAAGTCAGACATTACCCTATTGCACATTTTCCTCGGGACATAGGCACAATGGGAGCATATATTATGAGCAAGATTAGTTATTAACGTGCAAATTATCTCATAATTATAAAAGGGAAGCAATCACGAAAAAATAAAAGTAAAAAAAAATCAAATTAGGAAATAATGTGCCTAATTTAAAAGATGATATCTTTTTAAATTAGGAAATAAAATCAGGAGATAACATTAAATCAATAGAACTATTCAAAATATGAAAATAAAATAAAATAACTACCTTATCCAGAAATTTTCCAAACTTGGATCGATCGGATGAGGCTCGAAGGATGGCGGAGGAACGGTGAGCAAACAGCAACGCGCGAACAATTCCGAGAACTCACTAGGCACGGTGGCAAGACGTGGACGTACGTTCAAGAGCTTGACTTCTTTTCCGCTCGCAAGCAAATTTTCCTCTTCGCTATTTGCCTTCTAGGTGTTATCGGCTCCTTTCGTCTTCTTTATATGTATTGATATTGGCAAAGGAGTAGAGGCGTGATGGAGATGGGATTACGTGGCTTCCTGTTCCCTTTCTCCAATTGTTCAGAACTTGGAAAACTTGTAAGAAGAGTCAACAAAAGGATTAGTGGTGGCAACTCTCGTTGGTGCAGAGTCAGACGCGAAGCTGTGAGCAATGTTGAATTTGCTGTGGTGATCATCCAATCCCAACACGATCTTCAGCAAGATGCAGGAACAATCGGGGGCTGCTTGACGAATCGGCTGGAACGCTCGTGCTAACGAGCGTTGATTGGCCTTTGGGATCATCAGGAACTATGTTGCGACTGGTCTAGGAAACTCGACAGAACATGAGCAAGGGTGGCCACGTCAAAGGGCGACAACAGGGCACATGGCCACGATAGGGCCTAGCGCTAACAACGCTGGCAAAAGAACTCACAACCGTGAAGGTGTTCAACCGCGAATTCCTCTCTCTTGCTCTCACGTATGTCTCTCTATGTATTCTGAATTGCAAGTTGCTCCCCCTTAAGCACTGAGGCTGAACTCTTATATAGAAGGGAGCTGGCTCCACATTTGAGGAAAGAGGCTAGATCTTCTTTCCTCTTCATTCTTATCTCTTCCTCCTTTCAAATTTGTATTTTATCCCTTCTATTTTTTTAACCAAAGCTGATCATGATCCATTGTTTCCTTAAATATCCGCACTGACCTCTATCTCTAATCGTCCTCGCATTGATCACATATTCGGTAGAGATATCTATCCCTTTCACCTGAGTTCTCAAAGATATGTTGCTCAAATATGCCCATCCATCGTCGATTCGATAAATATGCAAACTATATGAAATATGCTCCTAATGACTATATGTTATGCAATTTTTGTTTAGAGATTAAAAATTAAACCCTAATTTTCTATGTAATTAATTCTAAATGATTAGCCAAAATTTAGGTGTCAACACCTCCCTTTGGGCCGATTGCCCATTGAAGTGGGATCCCTTACTTTGTGGATCGAGAACCTTAAGCCTTTAGCACGCTCTCTATCCTTAGGTACTGACACCTCACTAGTTCATGTGCATGTCTAAGTGCCCAAAAAAAAAATCAATAAAAAAAAAATCTCTCTTGACACCATTGTGAGTATGGTTGTATTTTTGCCTTATTTCTTTTATGCTTTTCATTTAAGCAATTTACTTTCCAAAATAAACAAGTTGATGATTAACCTAAATGCCCCTATAGGAAAGATTAGATGGCACCCTCGGACCATGATCTAGTTCATGTCGCTAAGTTCATGCACCGGTGTGAGATTTTGGGCCAGCGATTGATCCAGTTTGAAGAGGCTCGTTTCTCTCTATATGGGATCTTGATGGTAGCACGCCACCGCCATTACCACCGTTTTACTTGTGCCAAGAAAAATAAGAATCTGTCGCCAATCATCCTGAAGAAGAAGCCGTCTGAGCGCAAATCGAAAACTACCAAGGTGCCGTCATCATCGGGCACCTCGGTTTTGATTCCTGAAGTCAATGTCTCGACCACCGAGGATATGCCAATAGTTATCAATATGTCGACATATCTTGATGTTCCAACCTTGGCCCATGAAAACAACATCCCAACTACTGAAGGAATGGCCCTGTAGTCGTCATGTATAGGCAGGTCCGAGGCACCATCACTAGGAATAGATTTGTCATGTTCCGTCATTTTTACTCTTTGTAGTAGATTGAACATGTATAGAATTTCCTTTCAATTTCCATGTAATTAGAACGCCTCTCCTGTTTCTTATCATAGAGGTTGTATCGGGATATGTTCCATCGATGTGATACTTAACTAATGTCATTCGTGTTTTGTTTTTCCAAATATAGTGATAGGATGTGATACTTGACTTGAGACATCATTTAGGTGATCCTTTACCACTTGGTGACATCTCGTCTCGATTTCGCCAAGAGAGAATATAAAATTGGAGGGGTACTTTGTACATTTTATTTTTCAAAGTAACCCATGGTAATTAGCCAAAGTGTTTTCGCATGCTTTAGATTCAACGGGAAAATTAGACATTCAAGTCATCCATATTCCCCCCGACTTAAGCTCCTAGCACAAGTGGGGCAAGATGGATTAGAGGGGACCCAAGCTACCTTAGGAAGCAAACGGCCCGACTCGGATGATTAACTCCCCGTTAAGTTTAGAACATGCTTGAAACATTTTTTGTCTTTTGAACAATTAATCATTTTTTTGGATTGTATAAACTTTTCGATTCCCATTTATCTAAGTTGAGATGTCTTTTGGAATATTGATCAAAAGTGATTACCACAGGTTACATTCCTTTCTATAACATGGTTTCCTATAAATAATTTTTTTACATAGGACTAAGGTCCATCTAGATTTTCTTGCCCTTATTACTTGTAAGAAAGCATGATATCAAAAGGACTCATGCTTTATGTTTCCACTTCATGATTCTAATTTTGTTGTGTTGTTGAACCAGATTTCTTAAAACATGGAACAAAAAAGGATCGTATAAGAACTCGCTTACAAGCCAGGATGAAGCGAGAAAATACCGACATACGTCTGGCCAACATGGAGAGTCAAATAAGGCAAATGACCATGATGATTGCTGAGATGAAATCTTTCATTCTGGCCACAAAATAGGCATACCCGACAGCCCCCTTTTCTAACAATGTAAATCAAGCCAGAAGCTCTCTAGGAGTGGAGGAGACACATCTTCCTGATAAGGGCATGGGTGAAGGAATCCCTCCTAAAACCACGTCTATGGTGATTAATCTAGACGAGGAGAGAAAAGAAAGTCGGGTTACACCTCCCTTGAAAAACGAAGAGGGAGCCAAGAGATTGGCAAAAATCGAAGAGTGCTTAGCCAGCCAGAGATACAAGCTTCACCGATTTGACAAAGTTTCACCTTATTTGAAGATAGTGGTGCCAAAGGATTATAAGGAGCTCGAATTTGCATAGAAATATAATGGTATTGGTTGTCCCAAGGCGCATCTCAAATATTATCACCGAAAGATGGTACGGTATTCAGATAATGCCCTGTTAATGATTCACACATTTTAAGAAAGTCTTATTAAACCGACGCTGACTTGGTATCTGGATCTCGACATCGAGAAATTTAATGAATTGGAAGATTTGTCGGTGGAATTCTTACTTTAGTATAAATTCAACACTGAAGTACCCCAAACAAGAGAGGATCTCATTAAGACCAAAAAGAAAAGGGACGAAAGTGTTCGTGCATATGCTCAGAGATGGAGGGCCTTGGCCTCCCAAGTAAAGCTGGTTATTCCTAAAGAAGAGTTAGTAGAATTATTTCTCAAGGCACTCCCATATGAATTCTACGATTAGATGCAAAGTTCAGGTTGTCAAACTTCCGCTCATCTCGTGAAAGTCGGTGAAAGGGTTGAATGGGGGATGAAGGAGAAGCATCCAACCGAAACATCTCAAAGGCGACAATACCCAACTAGGAAGGAAAAGGAGCTCGTCGCAAAAATTGCATTTGTGCAAAACCCACCAAATCCAAGTAGTTATTCCAGGTTCGCCCCTAGGTCGGTTATCACTTTATGGGAAGCACGGAGGACTTTTGAACCAAGAAAGAAACCTCTGCCGAGGCAATTCACTCCACTTCCTCGTCCTCTCTCAAAGCTATTGCCTATTCTCATTGAGGGTCAAATAATTGCTAGGGAAGTACCTATAAATAATGTTCGGAGGGGTCCAGGTTATAATGACACACAAACTTGTGAATACCACATGGGTGGGAAAGGACATAGCACGGACAACTGCATGACACTCAGGATTAAGGTGCAAAACCTTATTGATAAGGGCATGCTGAATTTTGAAGAGCCCGAACTAAATATCCGCTAAAATCCCTTATCGAAAAATCAATGGATTAATATGATATCTGAAGCTAGGAGAGAGGAGGAGCTAGACTTCATGGTGGACATTACCAAGGTGGAGAAAATTCAAACATTGGTAGCATCTTATCCCATGGGTCGTGAAATCTCAAGATCCGAAAAGATGGCTTGTTTAGTCAAAATGATGGATATGGGTATAATCAGCAATGTTGTCAAATCAAAAGGATATGAAACCCTTATATCTGTCAACCTATCATTGGATTATTTTGTTTTGACGAACGGTCAAAAAGCTTTCTTAGAGATACCACACAACTATGTGATGAATGTCAAAGTAAAAAGCAACCCAAACCTCGTGTTGAAATCCAAAGACAAGCTTGAATTGGAGCTAGAAAAGGCTCGTCAAGGTGATAGACAATTCATTCAAGAAACTCAAGAAAGAGGCGTTGTTGTAAATACATTGGGGCAACACAATGGGAGGTACAATTACCATGTGTTGTATATTTCTCCACCATGGTCCTTTGCCAAAAATGAAGAAATCATACTTGATGGATAGGGAGACATGGATGATCTCATTAAGGAAGATATTCTCGAGCCCATCTAGGTGACCTTAAGATGAAGATATCCACGCCAGCAAGAACTCGAGTTTATTCGGTCTTTTCGAGGAAGGCCATGATTGTGTTCGTGTCACCATCACCGATTAGGAAAACACTATCCCGCTGGAAAAAGAGGGCCATCCTCTTATTTCCCTTTGTCGCACATTACTTTGCTACATTTAGATTTGTTGCAATTTTAATTCAGTCATTGCATTTTCAGTTCTGTCATTTCATAATGTAAAGAAAAAACAACCTTGGATTTCCGGCCGTTGGTCCAAGTAACACTTATTTGTAATGCAGCCCATTTGAATTTCAAATAAAATCATCACACATTTTATTAAGAATGTATAGAAATGCCAACTAGGTCGATGATGATACTCACCTTCACTCTTAAAGATTGAGACTTGGATTCCTATATGCTTCCTAGTTTTAAGAACCTTTTGGGAGCAATGATGTTCGATTAACACGAGGACTAGTTCCCATTTCTTCCTTTACTTTGTGTTTTCAAAAAGGTTTTCCATGAAATCATCATGTATTTACATTTCTTAATGCACATTAACTAATCATGTTCGTGGCATTTCAAGAATAACATACACACATTCACAATAGGCTCATGCATGACTAAAAATTGCAAGAGGACTATGAAAGCCAAATTGACAAATTAATTAAGAGAATTAAGTCAATGCAAGATAGTTACATGTCATAAATTTCATTCATACATATATAATGTATCCTCACATTATAGGGGCAAAGAAAACTTAGAAGATGAAAGGATTAAACAACCCCGATTCGATATGAAGGAAGGACCTCTCTGGTAGGTGTCCACAAGACAGGTGAAATGTATTTGTTCCAATGAAGCATTTGACAATCATACAGTGACATAAAATCTTTTGATGCCCATTAACAAGAAGTCGGTGAAAGCTCTCAAGAGAAAAGTATAAGGGAATGGTGGTATTGTTCCTATTTGTCTTACAACATTATAGCAACGTATCTTAATACGTTGTCTTTGATTTTTATAGGGATCCATGGCCTTGTTGGACAGATAAATGCCCTCTTTCTTGATCTTTTCCTAACGTGTTCCATCTCGTCTTTGATAGGAAATGTTGACACCCGAAAGACAAATACAAATGAAAGGGTTGCTAGAGTCGCCACGGGACAGATAAGTATCCCTCTCTCCCTAAAAAAAAAAGTCAAATTGAAATCAAATGGAAAATTTTCATCACAAGAATGAGTCTTTAATATTTTCTTTAAAATGAACACAAAATGGAAATGTCTGAAAAGAAGTAAACTTTTGAAAAGGATTTCGAATACCATTTTTATCCAAAAATTGATTCTCTAGTTGGTGGATCGTTCATCTTGAATAAAAATTCCTCATGGAGATTAATCTACTCAGATAATCTTGACAAAATAAGAGAGAAATATGTCAAGTATACCAATTAAAAGCACTTACAATAAAGAAAAGCAAACTACTCCCAAATGGGTCCCATAAACACTTTGAGAGTCGAGCGCAAAAGAAAACTCATGTCATTTAAGGACGAGAGATTTATTCCCAAATAGCACATGGATCAAAATGAAAAGAGGTATTTCTTTGCTCTATCTTATACACTATAGATGATCATAGTTCAGCCCATTTAAGCCTCTAAATGTGGAGAATTTTTGCAAAATAGCCCTGTCAAGAACCACCCTACACTAGGGCAAATATGGAGGTTTCGGTTGACATCACTTGGTAAAAAGATAAGAAAGATTTTTTTGTTTTCACTTACATCAATCTTCTTGTAATAACGTTCGAGTGAACTCAAATGAAAGTTTGAAACATCCCAAGATGAGGAAGAGCATTCAATTCTCTAACCTAAACACTTATATCCATTGCTAAGCCAATTTGAGCCTATTAATTCATTTCTTGAAGCCTAGTTGGTGATTGTCTGCCTACACTGGGACAAGGCAAATGATTTACCAAAGCTGATGACCAAAGACAAGAGGTCTCGAGAGTCCATAATGCTCACAAGTAGAAAACTTCTAGATATGTATTGCATAGCCTTGGAATGGCAAAGTCAAAAAGCATGGAATGAAAAAGATGCTCAAAGTTGAAGGGTATAATAAAAAAGAAAGAGAAAAGAAAAAGCCAAAAAGAGTGCAAAAATATGGCAAACCCAAGTGTAACCAAAGAAAGAAAGCCAAAGTGCAATCAAGAATGAAGCTTAAGTGCAACCAAAGAAAGGAAACCTAGAAGTGCAAATTGAGAAGAATGACAAAGCGCAAATGTCTGAATTAAAGTCCTAAAGGCAATCAGAAAGGAAAGACAACGTGACAGACTCTCGAGACTAGCCGAAGGTTAGTTGAATTTTAGAGAGATTGGTAAAGATGCCTATGATAATCATCAGCTTTACAAACCCTTGATACACTTTTTGAGCCTATTAAGCCTTTCATTTCTTAACCTAATACCAAACCCCGCATTACATCCCTTATACAAGTCTCCTCAGATTGGGATTGTTTCGAGCCGACAAGAGAATTTCACAAAGAAAAGTTACCGCTTGAAGAAGTGAAAACAAGGTAATCATATCTCATCTTCGAGGTTTCTTGACTTGTAAACCTAGCGAAGATGATATTGATGAATATTTCGTTTCATAGCCACTAATGCTTATCCATTGTTAAAACCATAACCAAACCCATATTACGGTCCTATTAGAAGACCTCTTTGATTGCTCAATGTATGCTTATTGCGAATGATTCTCGAAGCCTTTGACACCGCTGAGATGAGGTACTTTGAGCGTTTAGATTGAGTTTCTACATTAATGGATGGGAACAAAATAGCCTTTTTTTTTCGAGGGCATGTGAGAAGCCCTTTCTGATTAAGGAACTTTAGAATTTTCATGCTTGATAAGCCATTCCCATGAGTCAAGAGTATTTTGACAAAGATGGATCTCCCAAGGAAAATCGAGGATAGGAGAACATTTTTCCAAGCTTGATGGCAATTTTGTGATATCAAATGATACCGAATGCTTTTCGAACAATTGAAATTAGCTTGTTTTGCTCATGCAATCTATACTTTTTCATTAATAATATCATTTTGCCATTATCTCATGACATTCATCCAAATGACAAATTAGTCTTGCTTGGTATGCTTTCGCTACCATGTCGCTGGCTATAAAACATCCCGTTAGATGTGCAAAAACCATCTCTAAACATTCTTGACTAACAAGACGGAACATCGCCTTAGCTTGGAGTATGATATTTGCACGAAGCGTCATTATGGCCCTCGCCGTCTTAATATCCTTTTGATGGGTACAATAAGCTTTAACAGCCCAGAATCATTTCTCTAGTGAAGTTGATTTCCCCATAACTAAACTTGTCCAGTGAAATTGATTTCCATAAACCTAACTTCCTTAGTGAAGTTGATTTCCATACAGTCCAAACTTCTCCAGTGAAGTTGGTTTTTATAAACCTAACTTCCCCAGTAAAGTTCATTTCCATACAATCCAAACTTCCCTAATGAAGTTGATTTTCATAAACCTAACTTCGCCAATGAAATTGATTTCCATAAAACATGAACTTCCCAAGTGAAGCAAACTTTCCAGTGAAGTTGATTTCCACATAACCAAATTTCCCCAGTGAAGTTATAAACCTAACTTCCTTAGTTCATACAATCCAAATTTCCCTAGTGAAGTTGATTTCCACATAACCAAACTTCCCCAATGAAGTTGATTTTCATACAATCCAAACCTCTCCAGTGAAGTTGATATTCATAAAACCAAACTTTCCTAGTGAAGTTCATTTTCACATAACCAAACTTCCTCGGTGAAGTTGATTTTCATACGACGAGTTTTCGCGGTCCGAAACACCATCCTCAACCTAGCGAGTTTTAATAGCCCTAGAGTCTCCTTTCTTGCACGAGGTGCTTTTGAAACTCGGAGCCTTGCGCGGTGTGCCTTTGAAGCCCGAGCATCATATCAACTTGATGAGTTTTAACAGCCCTAGAGTCTCCTTCCTTGCACGGTGTGCTTTTGAAGCCCGGAGCCTTGCGCGGTGTGCCTTTGAAGCCCGGAGCCTTGTGCGGTGTGCTTTTAAAGCCCGAGCACCTTCTTAACCTAACAAGCTTTCGCAACCTAGAATCTTCTTCGTTACGTAGTAAGTTTTCACAGCCCATGACACCATATCGACTAGGCGATTCTCCATAAGGTAAAGATCAGGTAAGTATCTCTCTCTCATTCTTTCTCTGTCGTCAAAGTTATATCACCTTCTCCCCGTGCATTAAGCGAGGAAAGAAATTTGGCTTGGACAAAAGTTTCAAAGAATAATCTCGGGTCAAATGTTGTGAAGATTTTCCATTTTCATTCCCAGTTAGGTCGACCAAAAATCAGGTGTCAACAGATTCGTTTCGTTTTATGGTGCATTAGAAGTTGAGCTTCGCCTGAACCTGTGATTCCATGTGTTTTATGGCATATATTCGTGATTCTCGATGCCGGTCATGGATGAACATTGAGTCAAAGATTATTTCTGTTTCGCCAATGGTAGCTGGCGGTGAAGCTCCATCCGCGTCAGTTATCTTTCATCTCTACCTCATGTATGAATGTATGTTGATTTAGAGGGTTCAAACTTCATGGGGAAGTTCTTGACTGGAAAATGGATTTGATGTGGGGATTCAGTCGGCAATATTGTTTTGTGGACGGAGTGATAGTCTGGCGATGGTCGGCGTTGGCTGTGACGGTCGGCGAGGGCGGCGGTCGTCGACGGTGGCCCAGTGTCGATGATCGGAAACGACAAGCTCCAGTGAGTTCTTGGATGAGCCAAGAAGGAGACGCTCGCGGGGAAGTCAGCCTCGGGAGGAAGAAGACCAGAAAAAAGTAGAAAAGGAAATATTAAAATAATAACAGGAGAAAAAAATTAAAAACAATAGAAAAGGGAAAAGCATAATAAATAAATAGACTGAGCGGGAAGTTCTGGAGGGAAAAGAAAGATCTGGAAAAAAATTTTAAAAAATATAAATAAAAAGGAAATGAAAGCTATAAAAATAGATAAAAATAACAATAAAAGAAAAGGGGTCTTACCTGGGACCTTGAAGGTCCGGGTTAGACCCGCTCGGACCGGGTCCCTCGACTCGGTCCAACTCCTTTGTTTTTTTCAAAAATGAAAAAGACAATAATAATAGTAATAAATAAAAAAATCCAAAAAAATCCAAAAAAATTCATAAAAATTCATAAAAATCATATAATTAGAAAAGACCAATCTAGACCTTTAAGGTCTGGACCTGACCCCTTTTGGACCGGATTCCTCGACACAGTCTAAAAAAAAAAAAACTTCGAAAAATCAAATTCAAATCGGATAAGCCAGTAGGGCTTTACAATAGGATTTTGGATGCCTTTTATTTTTAGAAACGATGCATAGGATGCTGATTGTGAATTTTCAATTCGATTTCACTTGATTGCGCATTTAACACGTTGATTGTCATTTGTTTTCCTAGTCCGATTAGGATAGAATGTTGGGTAAAGATTGTTTCGACACTTTAGTTGATAAATGGTCGAGTTTAGGTAACGAAAGGACATTAGTTGGATAACTAGTGTAACCAAGTCCCCGAGCCTAGAAAATCTCTAGTTGCGTAAAAATTCGAGGCAATACTCTCGCATCTCGATCGGTTTCTAACTAGCTCCAAATAGGCTAGTGGCGATTCCGAATTAATAGAAATTTCTTCTTTTAGAGCGGTCGCGACACTCTTGAAAGGAATCGAGATGACTTGAAACTCGGGTCCTTCCATAATGTCGAATCCTAAGGGCATTTTAACCAATTACCACATGCTTAAGGCGTGAAGGAAAGGACTTGACATTAAAAGTAAAGAGAGAGAAATGACTTCGGAACGATACACTTACGTGAGGAGGGTAAAATGTCAATCATAAAGACATGTCATATGCAAGACGTGAAGCTTCACTAGAAGGAAAGATTCTAAAGGTTTAAAGGCTCCCATCCAATTTGGGAAAAGAGTTTTCACCACTTGGGCTACAGCAGTTGACACCTGATTTTTAGCCGATCAGTCATTTTAAAGTTAAAATTTGAAATTTGAGTTTTGATCAGGAATAAATTATTTTTCAAAAAAAAAAGTCATTTTTCATTTGGCCATGCTTCAGCCTCGCATTTAGAATGCATTTGAACCTTAACCTCAAAAAGTCAAATTTTGACTTTTAGGTTGACTTTTTGGTTAAACCTTGGACTAGAATTGAGCCGAAAATCAACTCCGGAGTCCGATTTTGCATTTTCACATGAATATGTTCTAAATAGTGTCATTTGAATTTTCCCGCTTTCGATTTTCAAAAATTCACGAATTTAACCATGGAAATTGACTTTTCTTTGGAAAAATGAATTTTCTTGGCCTTAATTTAGAAAACATTTAGAAAAATTAGAGAAAAGTCATGAAACACCTTTTTTATTTCCTAATTGAGTTTATGCACTTTTGATTTCACAAAAATCAATTGGGGACATACTTTTTTTCCAATTCAAGGAAAAGTAAGCCATAATTGGCGTAAAAATCAAAATTGACCATTTAGATAGCATTTTTAAAGTTTCTTGTAGTCAAGACATTTGATCTAGATGATGTTTCACATCAAAGCCCTTAATCAATTTCAAGTTTTAAGTATATTGGTGAATTAGCCCTAATTCGAGCCTAAACGATTGTCTCAAACCATTACTTCATAAGTTGTGAGACGAGACCAATATTTGAGTCATTTGATTAAACCAAACCAGAATCTAATATCCATTTTGGCTAATTCACTCATCTTGAGATTGGTTTGACCATATTGAGAGTGGTTTAGGTTTAAAACCGAGCTTAAATGATTTCGAGTGACCTAATTCCTTTTAACCCATTCTAATTAGGCATCCTAGTATATCCTTAGACATTCAATTTGGCCAAGGAAATCAAGCTTATGCCAACATGTCTAGAATGCCTAGTAGTTTTAGCCAAAAAAGAGGAATTAGTATAGTCAAATCAAGAAATTTTTAAAAAAATTTGGAAAAATTCATATTTAGAAAATAGAGGGAAAAAGGAAAATTTTGGCAAAAATTTCATCAAAATTGGAGTTCATTTGGCCCTTGAACCGGCTCGGTCAAATCGATCAACCTAGGTTTGACCAAATTGACCCTATCCAACCAGCTCATTGGAGATCCAGCAAAAATGGCCGAATTTTGGCCATTTCTGGCCATTTTTAGGCCATTCTAACCCATTTTGTGGCTCATTTCCTAAAACAAAGCCCACCCTCTTATGCTAAAAAATGTCATTAATGAATTTAATCTTGGCCATTGATCTTGAATGACCAAGATTGGATCATTTTAATGTGACTATATATAGCACATATCCCAAAAACCCTAAGAGGGGATCATTTTGGGGATGGGGGCTACATTTTTTCAGATTAGGATAAAGCCCTCTCACTCTCTTGCCGGCGCCCCTCCTTTAGCCACCATGCGCCGCCACTCACCAGCGAGCCACCACCCCTTGATGCGTCCTCAAGCTCACCGTGCCAGAGTTCATCCGTTCGACCACCGGAGTGCGCTGTTTCTTCTCATCTTGTTTTATTGTCCATATTTCGCCGGTTCGTTTCACTAATGGCCTCGGTTTTCTCTTTGAACCAGAAACTTGCTAAGCTATTTGTGGCCGTCCAAGACAACCCTTGAGTGGCCGAGTAGCTCATTTGAACACCCACAACCATTAACAAAAGATAGGTTCAATCTCGGCTTGAAACCCGGTATTTGCTGGTCAAATAAAGAGTCGTTTGATCCCATGTTCTTGCCATGTTTCAATATGAGTTTGTTGCTGTATTTTGCTTCCTTTGAGCCTTAAATGATGGCAAATAGCTTCTGTATGCATGTTGGTTGTTGTTGAATGATGTACCACATTTCTGTGCAAATTCATTTTCCTGACCTTCTGTGCTCCTAATGGCTATTTGAGCCCTTAAACGTCATTTTCTTGGAGAGCCATAGTTGAGACATTCGAAGATAACTTCTCGATTTTTGATTTGAGTGGTCATGGGACTCAAACAAGTATCATTTGTTGTGTCAATCGGGCCTCCAAACTTTACTCAGAAATCTGGAAAATCAAAACAGCTTCTGTTCTTCACTGTTTTCTGCTCTTTTCGAACCGACCTTTGCGGTTTGTGGATTTTCCACACATATTTTTGAAAAGTGTTCTACATGAAAGTTGTAGCACGAATTCATACCTAATCTCTAAAAAATTTTCAAGACCATACGAAATTTCTAACTCGGTCATATTGACCTCTATATTACCAATCTTCTTAGGTCAATTTTCCAGATTTCAGAACAGCAATTTGTTCTGTTTTATTTCGCCAAAACGACAAGGTTACAATCGTTATTTGCAAAACCTCAAAACATGAAAATTGTTCATTGGGGTCTTATCTAGTAGCATGAAAAATTCATGTCGTGGGTATTTGATTCAGTTGGTCAATTTCATAAAATTCGAACAGTGCACAGACTGGTCCCTTGAACAAACAAATCTGACCTTCAAGGTGAAATTGTCAATTTACACCAACTTGAAGGGCTTGTTTAGAAAAATGTAAAACATTAAATTGTTCATAATATGTTGATCCATATCTCCACCAAATTTCGTGATTTTTCAAAGTCGTTTGCTATTTTTGCTAGACCCAAAAAGTTCCAGGGAAAAAACAGTCTATTTTCTGACTTGTGGGTCTACTTGACAATTTTGTTGTTTATCCGAGACCAATGTGGTCGAAATTGATAGTCGGATCTTCAAACCATATTTTTGGGATTTTTCAACAGTTGAAGTTTGCATCTTAAGGTCATTAAATGTGATTTGCACAAAATTTGGGATATCACTCTTTATTTGCATATATTATGTCACATGCTTCAGATTTTTGCAATTGTTCTATTTGAATGTTCAATTCGAACCTCCGATGCATGCTTAGCATTTAGATCAATGGACGATCATTAGGACCAATATCATTCTTCTCTCACGGCGCATGTGCAAAGTGGAGGCCTATTGAACTTGATCAAAAAAATGATAATCAATCATAATCACCTATTTAGGCGCGAATCTTAAAATCGCATGCTTGCAAAGGCCAATCCCAAGGCCATTTGATTGCATTTATTTGATCTTGGTTATTAGATGTGTGATTAGGCATTGCATGTTCCAATGGGGTGCCCCTTTTATTTGTCGAAGAATGGTGATTGACCGATGTTTGTTCCAGTCCCTCTCTATTATTTGTAAAAAGTTGTAACCCTTAATACCCGATGAGTTACGGGTTTTATTTTCTCGCACTTACAATAGTTTCCTTTAAATTGCTTGAGTGTGTACCTTATGCTCCGCATTTCAATACCTTTTTTGTTAATTTCCTTTTTTAGAATAGATTAGTCTAGTTTATGACTTAAAATGAGAAAATCACAAAAACATCTTGCATGCTCACCTACAAAAATGGTTTTGACCCTTAGGACTAAAATGCTATCAAGATTGCATGGGCACTTAGAAATCATTCCGACCGATTAGATATCAAAAGGCCGTTAATAGAAATATTAGCGTAAGCAAGTCCCTGAACCCTAGAATCTCTAGTCTCGTAGAATCGAGTCAATTCTCCCTCGACTCAATTGGGTGTCTAATCTACCTACGCCTAAACGGTTAGTGGCAACTCCAAAATTGAACATTTCTTTTCAAGTGAACTTAAGTCGCGATTGGGTAAGGCTTGGGAGAGCCCACGCCTAAATCAAATAAGCATTACCCTCTAAACTTTTTGGGTATTACCTTACCATTCCGCCTAGCGCCCGAGAATTTTTTAGGTCGCGAAAATAGCCAAATAGCACTTCCAACCTCAAATTGAATGAGTGGAATCGAAAGTGGATGACCATGGGTCGTTCCGCACATAGGTTCCTGTTTCAAGACCTCCTAATTTGGTTTCCTAAATGCGAATTGGGTTTTGATCGCGGGTTGTGTGTGTTTTTTGTGTCGTGCTAATGCTCTTAAACATTCATCTAAAAGTAAAGCAACATTCAACAGTTCAATATAACCCAACATACACGCATACATTTTTACTCCAACTATAAAATAAAAGGTTGACAATCACTTCTCCCCTTATAACTCTCACCTACAAAAACATTTGACACGAGTTAGTGGACTAATCTTGTTTTCCACGTGCCTTTGACATGCACTATCAAGAAAGAAATGTGTTAGAAGTCACCCAACCAATTTTTACGGCTTAAGTCCACTTAAGGTTGTAACCAAGTCCCCAGCGGAGTCACCAAACTATCGCGTCCTCTCTATTGGAAAAAAAATATGGGTATATGGATATGGATCCCACATTTTTGTTTCGAGACTAAAGGATTACTAGATTAATTAGGTTGTGGCTTAACTAACCTAGCTTAGACTCTTCCAAGTCCTACCTAATCGTAACTTGGATAAAAGGAGGTAAAATTTGGAGTCACCACTAATCGTTTCGAAATGGGTAAATTAGACACCCAATCAGGTCGAGGGAAGAACCAACTTGATTCTACGGAACCAAAAATTCTAGGGTTCGGGGACTTGTTTACGCTAATGATTTCTATTATCGCCCTTTCGATACCTAATTGGTCGGGATATTTTCTAAGTGATCACGCGATCTTGATAGCATTTCAATCTTAAAAGTCAAAGCCATTTTTTTGTGGGTGAGCATGCACATGTTTTCGTGATTTTCTAATTTTAAATTCCTAAACCGGGCTAATCTATCCTAGGAAAAAGAAATTAACAAATAATGTATTGATGCGATATCCTGAAATTTCGACTTTATGGATTAATCAAAGGACGGTTGTCGATTTAATTCGGAAAAAGTGTATAATCGGATTTTCGGACGTTTTCGCGCGGTCAAGGTAATAAAATGGAACTCAATGGATTTTAACCACAAATTCTAATCCGATTAAGGATATTGGATTTTTGAGGAATGAGAAATGAACATTGGACTTTGTCGCATCATTTTCCAATTTTATCGGTGGACACTAAAATCGATCCTAAGCGATGATAATTTCGAATCAAGCAATCGAACGACGGAATTGGTAAGGCCAATGGGCCTCTTTTTCTTCAAATTCGGCCATAAGAGCCTTGAGTGAAAAAAATTACAGTTTTGTCCCTTGGATGAAAATTACAGTTTTGTCGTTGAAGTGAAAATTACCAAAATGCCCCTATGAGTAAAATGACCAAAATGCCCCTTCTAGAAGGTAGATATTTATGAGCTTGGGGATCAAGTTTGGGAAGATAAGACCCTTTCTCTCTCTTACTCTTCCACTCTTTCTCTCTATCTCTCTTTTTCTTCTCATTTTTCCTCTTTCACCGCCGTTGTTTATCGTCATGTCGAGCTTGAGCCGTGCCCTTGCCGCCGTGTAGCCGCGCCATGCCGTTCTTGCCGCGCCAAGCTCCGCCGTCCAAGTCATCGAGCCAAGCCACCATCCATACCCATTTTCCCTCCACATGCTGTTGCCGAGCCGCCGCCGCCGCCGCCTTCGTGCCGTCGCCGTCACTGCCGCCGTTAAATGGTGAGTTAATTCCCTAATCTTTGATTAGATTGTTAATTACACTTAGGGTTAGATTAGTTAACTATAATTGGTTTAGTTAACTATGGTTGAGTTAGTTAACTATGGTTGGGTTAGTTATTAATTTGTATGCTTTGGTATGAATTGATGTATGGATTACCTTGGAAAGAGGATTGTTTCATGAACTATAGCTTTTTAGTTGCAAATAATGCATTTTTGGCATATAAATTATAATTCATGAGGTGTCGTGCTTGGATGCCAAGTTTAAAGTGTTGGAATAATCTAGTAGGCTTGAAAAATGAAGTACGTGAAGTTTGATGAGAAAAGCATATCAGTGTGATCACGTGTGATTATTTTATTGCATTTTTACGTGTGAAAATGGCAATAAGTTTGACATATGAGCACGAATCATGCATAAGCACGTATTATGAGTACATTGGTTAAAAGAAAGAAAAAATGAGAATGACATGCATGATTGGTGTGCTCGTGTGATCACAAAGAGTACAGATCCCCAAGAGGCTTGGGGATGATGCCCAATTTATCGGATTCTCGGCGGGATCGGGATGATAATGATTTATTGGATGCCCAGCGGGGTCGGATGACGAATCATAGTAGAGGCCGGACCAATTCTCCTTTATGGAATGCCGTCCATCTCTAGGAGAGGTTGTGACGTTGCCGTGCCTGATGATTTTGGGACAATGCCCGGTCATACCAGAAGACTGCTAACCGGGGGTTATGCCATGGCCTAGAGAGATCGAGAACCACCAACCTTCGGATTGTGCCCGAGAGCGGGCGTAATCACTAGCCATAAAATTGGAACACGCTTGGATGCATTGTGCATGAGAAATGATGATAATTGTGTTCTGATTGCCTTGGTTGATGTATTGTTCATCGAATGTTATAACTGCTAATATGCAGGGTATGTGCCAAGGCGAGGTAAGAATGCCTGTGAATTGTGGTTGAGTCACTCGAACCTATGGTAGTTAAAGCAAAGCAAGAGTTGCTCGCTATTGCTCTGTCATCGATATTAAGTCACATGTTTAGGTTATGCTCTAGGTGAATCGGCACCCTACACGAAGCTTAGGTTGTTAACTTACTGAGATTTTATCTCACTCGTTGTTGTTAACCGCTTTTTAGGACCATAGAATGGAAGGTCTACAATTGCGGTTCAAGGTGCCTTTGTGTAGAGAAGTTTAAGTTAACTCGACCTTCGATATCTTTTGTTGGTTTGACAGGAACTGGCCTATCGAAAAGGGCATGTAAATATAGACTTCCTAAAGTTAACGTGTATGTAAATAAAACGTGTTTTGGTAATGAGTATAGTTCTACTGTTTTTCCTACTATCCCTATTATTGTGATTGTTAGGTGTTTGTTATTCGTTTCCACTTACATTAACCAAAAAAATAAAATGAACAGGTCGTCGATGCGTCTTAGGACGTCACTTTTTTAATGACCCAAGAGAAGAGATGTATCAGGATGGTCGCACGCTCGAGGGCCGGAGCATGACAATTGAAGTACAGTGCATAAAGTAAACACGCAATATAACAAAGAGTGAGCTACTCTACATGTGAAAAAGATAAAACCCGCAACTCATCAGGTATTAATTATTACAACCCTTTACAAAGATGGAAGAGAGGGATCGGAATGGACATCGGTCAATCGCCGTCTTCAATGTGTTGGCTTATCAGGCATAAGAAAATGCCTAATCATACGTCTAACAACCAAGATCAAGTAAATGCGATCAAATAGCCTTGGGATTGGCCTTTGCAAGCATACAATTTTGAGATTCGCGCCTAAATAGGTGGTTATGATTGGTTATCATTAATCAAGCCCTTTGAATCTCCACTTTGCACAAGCACCATGAGAGGGTAATGGCATTGATCCTAAGGCTTAACTAATGTAATTTGATACTCTAAACGTCGAGCATGCATCAAAGGATTGAATCGAACATTCAAACAACGACAATTGCAAAAATTTGAAGAATGCAACATAATGTGTGCAAATTAAAGAACGATGTCCTAAATTTTGTGCGAATCACGTTTAATGACCTTAAGACGCAAAATTCAATTATTGAAAAGTTCCAAAAATGTGGCTTGAAGTTCAACTATCAATTTCAGCCACATTGGTCTTAAATAAACAACAAAATTGTCAAATAGACCCACAAGTCAGAAAATAGATTGATTTTCCCTAGAACTTTTTGGATCTTGAAAAAATAGCAAATGACTCTCAAAAGTCACGAAATTTTACAGAGATATGGATCAATATATTCTGAACAAATTTTGTGTTTTATGTTTTTCCGAAAAAACCCTTCAAGTTGGTGTAAATTGATAATTTCACCCTGAAGGTCAGATTCGTTTGTTCAAGGAACCAGTCTGTGTATTGTCCGAATTTTATAAAATTGACCAACTAAATCAAATAGCCATGACCTCAAACTTTGCACCCTACTAAAAAAGATCTCAATGAATCTTTCTCGTGTTTTGAGTTTTTCCAGAAAATGGGCACAACTTGGTCGATTTGATGAAACAAAAATGAATAACTTTTTGTACAAAAACCCAGAAACTAACTCAGAAAAATCGGTAAAGTAGGGGTCAATTTGACCCACTTGCCAACTCCGTTTGGCCTTGAAACTGTTTTCCAGAGTAGACATGGATGCGTTCTACAACCTTCGTGAAGAACACTTTTCCAAACTCTGTATAGAAAAAATCATAAGCTGTTTTGATTTTCCAGATTTCTGGACAAAGTTTAGAGGCACGATTGACATAGAAAACGACACTTGTTCAAGTCTCATGTCCTCTCAAATCAAAGATCGAGAAGTCATCTTCAAATGTCTCAACTATGGCTCTCCAAGAAAATGATGTTTAAGGGCTCAAACACCCATTGGAAGCACAGAAGGTCAGGAAAATGAGTTTGCACAGAAATATAATACATTGCTCCACAACATTCAGCATGCATACATAAGCTATTTGCCATCATTTTAGACTCAAAGGCAGCAAAACACAGCAGCAAACTTATCTTAAAAACATGGCAAGAACATGAGACCAAACAATTCCTTATTACACCGGCAAATGCCAGGTTCAAGCCAAGATCGAACCTACATTTTTTCAATGGTTGTGTGGAGCTTGAATGAGCTATGACCGGCCCTCAAATGACTCAAGGAAGCGCCAGACCAAGCTCACCAACTCTGAAAAGGGATGATCAACTTGAGTTAGTGACAATAGAACCGATTGAACTAACTTGAAAGATCAAAAATAAACCGAAGAGATCAAAAGGTTCCGGTGGCCATTTGAACAAACACTGGCCACCACAACATCAAAGACGGCTCAAGGATGCTGGTCGCAAGGTTGGGATTGCCGGACAAAGGCTGGAACAGTCGAGAAGGGGCGGCAAAGGCCCAGCAACAATCACCAGCGCCCACGCTAGAGATCGGTCCGAGAGGAAGAAGGGGCCAGTAGGTGATCTTCTGATGACCAGACGGCGACGGGAGTGGTGCAATGGGGTAGAGGGAAGTGAGGGGGTCACGGTGGTGGTTGTGGTTCGCCAGTGGGGGTCGTTGGCGGCAGCAATCAGCAGCGGTGAGACGGCAGTTGGAGGGGGGGCGAGAGAGAGAGAGAGATTCCTATTTTTATCCAAAAAGGGTAGCCCCCAAAAATGTGATTCCCCCTCTAGGGTTCTTGGAAAATGTGTATATATAATACTCCATAAGTGGTCTAATCTTGGCTATTCAAGATGAATGGTTAAGATTAGATTCGTTAATGGCCTTTCTGCAATTTATGGCTCAAATATAAAAAGGTTGGCATTGTCTTGGGAAATAGGCCACAAAATGGGTCGAAATTTGGCCCACATGGGCTGGCAATTGGGCTAGTTCGGCTCGGTTTGATTCAGGTCGGATCAGTCCAATATTTTGTCGAAGTTCGTCGTAAATTTTCCCACCTTGATCCTACTATGCATAAAATTTTCCAATTAGAACAGGATAGGTGAAACATATTTGCTACGAAAGCGCTCATTCCGATTCAATTAGGTAGGGTCGGCATGTATCAAGGGCTATCGTTTCAAAAATGGTCTTATGGATAAAATGTCATGAAAGAACTTACACTAACAATTTAAAGTTAGGGAAAAGACTTTTTTTTTTGTATTTTCTCGCAATTTTTCATATTTTGTGAATTTTCTGTATTTTTTTATGAATTTTAAAAAATTAAGGTCTGAATAACCCCTAAATGCAAGGCTAATGCTATTTTAGAATTTAAATGACTTTTTGGTTTGAAAAATGGTTTTGTCACGATCAAAACCCAAATTCTAATTTACTTTTAAAAGATTGATCGGTTAAAAATTAGGTGTCAACAGGCGCTTGTGCAAAGTGGAGGCCCGGTGGGCTTGATTAATGATAACAATTGTTCATAATCACTCGCTAGAGCACGAACCTTTAAATTGCATGTCTATAAAGGCCGACCCCGGGGCTATTTGGTTGTTTTTACTTTACCTTGATTGCAAGATGATTGTTAGATGCATGATTAGACAATGTTTATGCGGCAGCCCGTCGAAGATGGCGAATGACCGATGTCCATTCCGATCTCTCTCTCTCTAACTTTTGTAAAATGGGCTATAATTACTAATGCTTAACGAGTTACGAGCTTTACTTTCTCACATTTAGATTAGTTGCTTTGATTTGCTTGCTTGTTTATTATGCGTTCCGCACTTCAATATCTTGATTATTAATTTTATTTCTAGGATAGACTAGCCCAGTTTAGAAATTTAAAAATAGAAAATCACAAAAACATGTACATGCTCAACTACAACTAGTTTGGACTTTAAGGATTAAAATTTGTCAAGATCGCGTGATCACTTAGAAAATATCTCGACCAATTAGGTACCGAAAGGGCGCTAATAAAAACCATTAGCATAAGCAAGTCCCCGGACCCTAGAATCTTTGGTTCCGTAAAATCGAGTCGATTCTCCCCCCGACTCGATTGAGTGTCTAATCTACCCACCTCGAAATGATTAGTGATGACTCCAAATTTAGCTTCCTTATACCCAAGTTGCGGTTAGGAAGGACTTGGGAGAGTTCGAGTTAGGTTAGTTAAGCCTAAAGCTGATTAATTTAGTAATCATTTAGCCTCGAAATACGAAATTGGATCCATACTTGATTTTTCCGAGGAGGTTGCGACTATCCTCCCCTATTCAATTGGATTTCTAACCTACTCACCCTAAAATGGTTAGTGGCGATCCATTAATACATAGGTTATTAAAGAACCTTGTTGGCATCTAATTTTTAGTCGATTAGTCATTTTAAAGTTAAAACTTGGAATTTGAGTTTTGATCATGACAAAATCATTTTTGAAACCAAAAAGAGTTATTTTTCACTTGGTCATGTTTCAGCCTAGCATTTAGGATGCATTTGAACCTTAACCTCAAAAAGTCAAAATTCGACTTTTGGAGTTGACTTTTTTTATAAACCTTTGACCAGAATCAGGCCAAAAATTAACCCCAGGTTTGGATTTTGTATTTTCACATAAATATGTTCTAAATTGTGTCATTTTGAATATTTCTACTTTCGATTTTCGAAAATTCATGAATTTAACCATAGAAATTGATTTTCCTTTAGAAAAATGAATTTTCTTGGCTTAATTTCGAAAAAAAAAAAATACAAACAAACTTAGAAAAATTAGAGAAAAGTCAAAAAAAATATTTTTTTATTTTCTAATTGGGTTTCTACACTTCTATTTCACAAAAATAAATTAGGAACCTACTTTTCCCCAATTTGAGGAAAAATAAGCTCTAATTGGTCTGAAAATCAAAATTGACCATTTAGATAGCATTTTTAAAGTTTCTTGTAGTTGATACATTTGATCTAGAGGATGCTTTACATCAAAACCCTCAATCAATTTCAAGTTTTTAGCATATTGGTGAATTAGCTCTAATTCGAGCCTAAACGGTCGTCTCAAACCATTACTTCATGAGTTCTGAGACAAGACCAAGATTTTAGTCATTTGATTAAACCAAATAGAATCTAATATCCATTTTGGCCAATTCACTCATCTTGAGATTGGATTGGCCATATTGAGAGTAGTTTAGGTTTATAACCGAGCTTAAATGATTTCAAGTGGCCTAATTCCTTTTAACCCATTCGAATTAGGCATCCTAGTACATCCTTAGACATTCAATTTGGCCAAGGAAATCAAGCTTATGCCAACATGTCTAGAATGCATAGCAATTTTAGCCAAAAAGAAGGAATTAGTATGTTTTGGAATTATATAGTCAAATTAAGAAATTTAAAAAAAAATTGGTCTAGAAAAATTTGGGAAAATTCATATTTAGAAAATATAGGGAAAAGAAAAATTTTGGGGAAAATTTCATCAAAATTGGAGTTCGTTTAGCCTTTGAACCGGCCTAGTCAAGAATCGATCAAATTGGTCAACTCGAGTTTGACCAAATTGACCCGGTCCGACCAGCTCGCCGGGGATCCGGCAAAAATGACCGAATTTTGGCCATTTTCCGGCCATTTTCAAGCCATTCTAGCCCATTTTGTGTCCTGTTTCTCAAGACAAAGCCCTCCCTCTGATGCTTAAGCCAGAAATTACAAAAATGCCATTAATGAGTCTAATCTTGGCCATTAATCTTGAATGGTCAAGATTTGATCATTTTAATGTGAATATATATAACACATATCTCAAAAACCATGAGGGGGAATCATTTTGGAGATGGGGGCTGAATTTTTTAGATTAAGATACCCCTCTCTCTCTCTCTCTCTCTCTCTCTCTCTCTCAGCGCCCCTCCTCCGACCACTGTGCACCACCACTCACCAGTGACCATCATCGGCGAGCCACCACCCCGCTGACGCATCCTCAAGCTCGCCGTGCCCGGAGTTCATTCGTTCGACCACTTGAGGCCCCCGTTTCTTCTCATCCTATTTTATTGTCCATATTTCGCCGATTCATTTCACTAATGGCATCGGTTTTCTCTTTAAACCAGAAAGTTGCTAAGCTATTCATGGCCGTCCGAGACAACTCTTGGGTGGCCGAGTAGCTCATTTGGATCCCCATAACTATTGACGAAAGGTAGATTCGATCTCGGCTTGAAACCCGGCATTTACTAGTCAAATAAAGAGTCGTTTGATCCCATGTTCTTGCCATGTTTTAAGATGAGTTTGTTGCTGTATTTTGCTGCCTTTGAGCCTAAAATGATGGCAAATAGCTTTTGTATGCATGCTGACTGTTGTTGAGTAATATACCATATTTCTGTGCAAACTCGTTTTCCTGACCTTTTGTGCTTCTAATGGCTGTTTGAGCTCTTAAATGTCATTTCTTGGAGAATCATAGTTGAGAGATTCGAAAATGACTTCTCAATCTTCAATTTGAGTGGTCACGGGGACTATGTCAATTGGACCTCCAAACTTTACTCAGAAATCTGGAAAATGAAAACTGCTTCTGTTCTTCACTGTTTTCCATTGTTTTCCCACTGTTTTCAGATCGATCTTCGCGGCTTGTTGATTTTTCATGATTTTTTATATACAGAATTTGGAAAAGTGTTTTAAATGAAAGTTGTAGATTACATTCATTTTTTTCCGTGAAAAATTTTCATGGCCAAAAGAAGTCGGTAGGTCGGTCGAACCGATGGCCACATTACTGATCTTCTTAGGTCGATTTTCCAAATTCCAGAAACAGCAATCTGTTCTGTTTTATTTTGCCAAAACGACGAGGTTACAGTCATTATTTGCAAAACCTCAAAACATGAAAGTTGTTCATTGAGATCTTATCTAGTGGCCTGAAAAATTTCATGTCGTGGGTATTTGATTCAGTTGGTCAATTTCATAAAATTCGGACAGTGAGCAAATCGGTCCCTTTAAAACAATGAATCCGACCTTCAGAGTGAAATTGACAATTTTCATCCACTTGAAGGTCTTCCTTGAGAAACCTTAAAACACAAATTTCTCAGAAAATATTTATCTATGTCTCTGTCAATTTTCATGATTTTTGGTTGTCGTTTGTTATTTTTGTAAACTCTTTAAAGTATCAGGAAAAAATGGGCTATTTGTCTGACCTTCAGCGAAAAATTGTCATTTTTCACCAATGTCGAAGATTGTTTTAGAAAAAATTAAAACATGAAACTTTCTCAGAACATGTTAATCCATGTCACTATCAAATTTCATGGCCATTGAAGTTCATTTACTATTTTTACCAGGCCCAAAAGGTTCCAGGGGAAAATTAGTTTGTTTTCTAACTTATGGGTCTAGTTTGCAATGTTTTCGAGTATTCAAGCTTCATGTGGCTGAAATTGATATTTGCACCCTCAAACCTCATTTTTGGGATTTCTTAATGATTAAATTTTTTGTTTCATGGTCGTTGGGTGAGATTTGCACAAAAATTGGGACATCACTTTTAATTTGTGCTTTTTTATGTCGTGTGCCTTAAATACTTCGTACTTGCCATTTATTTGAATGTTTCATTCAATCCTTCGATGCTTGCTTAGCGTTAGAGTGTCACATGACATTAGTTAAGCCTTAGGATGGACACCATTAATCTCTCACGGTGCTTGTGTAGAGTGGAGGTTCAATAGGCTCGACTAATGATAACAATTGACCATAATCATTCGTTCAGGCACGAATCTACAAAATGCATGTATGCAAAGGCCGACCCCGAGGCCATTTAATTACTTTTGTTTGCATTCGATCATTAGATGTATGATTAGGCATTGCATGTCCCGACGAGATGCTCTTTTCCTTATTCATTGAAGACGGCGATCGACCGATGTCCATTCCGGTCCCTCTCTCTATTTTGTAAAGGGTTGTAATTCTTAATACCCAACGAGTTGCGGGTTTTATTTTCTCGCACTTAAAGTAGTTCGCTTTTCATTACATTGCGTGATTACTTTATGCATCGTACTTCAATACGTTGCTTGTTAATTTCTCTTTTCTTGGGATAGAATTAACCTAGATTTTCAAAAAATGAAAATCACAAAAACATATTGCATGCTCACCTACAAAAATGGCTTTGACCTTTAGGATCAAAATGTTATCAAGATTGCATGGACACTTAGAAATCATTCCGACCAATTAGGGACCGAAAGGCGTTAATAGAAATATTAACGTAAGTAAGTCCTCAGACTCTAGAATCTCTGATCTCGTAGAATCGAGTTGATTCTCCTCCGACTTGATTAGGTGTCTAATCTACTTACCCTAAAACGATTAGTGGCGACTTCGAAATTGAACAATTTTTTTTAAGTGAACTCAAGTCGCGATTGAATAGGGCTTGGGAGAGCCTGCGCCTAAATTAAATAGGCGATACCCTTTTAAACTTTTGGGCATTACCTTACTTTTCCGCCCAAAAATCTTAGGTCGCGACAAACCTAAAAATAAAATCCAACGTCACACGAGATATGGGCTTGAGAGATCACATGCCTAAATTGACCCGTTCTTTTTAGCCAGTACCCCCAAACCTAAGCTCTTCCCTCGAACGGGAAATTTTAGGTCACGACAAAGGCCTTTGGCCTAAGTGCATGATTACCCTAGCTCTAATGCATGTCTATGTTAGATGTATGCTATGACCTATGCATGACTCAAGGGGTAGGATAGGGAAATCACTTAAAACATTCCTTAAGGATTAGTGAGCTTAGTTATCCTTATTGCCGTGACAATTGGAAACTAACTGTCATTAATCACAATTAACCAAGTTAATCATTAGGAATGGGTAATCGAAGTATATGTGACCCCAAGGTTTATCCCAAAGCCATCTTTGATTGATTGAGTTGATTAGCATGAATCGAACCACTTTCTGTTTTTTTTTTTTTTTTTTTTCTGGGTTGCCAATCTGTTCTCTTTGACTGGCCATTTTGGACATTATACTTGGCATTTTTAAGAAACATCCTCTAAGTGTGACCACAAATAATGACATGAAAGTTGCAGTTATCAAGAATCTACAAGAACATTCATGAGTAATTTTTCCAACGTCTTGGTCCCACGCTGTCGCATAGGTTCAACAAGGAAATGGGCAGAGTTGACAGGCAATGTGGCTAAACCTTCTTAATTCTTGTTTGTTTTAAGCTACTACTTCGGCCAAGACTTTTCAACCTTTTGGTCCCCCACTGTTGCATAGGTTCAACAAGGAAATATGGGCAGAGTTGACAGGTAATGAGGCTAAAACTTCTAATTCCTGTTTGTTTGAAGCCGCTACTTCGGCCAAGACTTTCCTTGTCGAAATTGGCCTACTCAATTGGTTTTCTTCTCTAGAGTCATGATCTTTTCAGTGGGTCCTTAAAGCCACAGCCTTTTCAAAGATGCTTTTGAGGACCCAAATGGGGCCACCAGGGAAGGATAGTGCCTCAAGTGGTTATATGCTTAATTTACTCGTAATCCGTTTTATTAATATTCGTCAGATATAAGTCCGATCAGTAATAGAGGCTCACTAAGGATCCCACGCATTATTCTGCTGGCGGCTGGAATTCCGCATCTTTTTTTGAAAAATCTGTTGCTTGGTTGGGACCCGACAAGTGTATGGATTTACCTGGGATGAGCGGGGATGAGGTGATTCATGAAGTCATTCACCCCACTCAGGTTATAATGTCCAAGTGACAGTTCTCATTCACAGACCTAAGATTTTTAGGAAAACGAGTGATCCAAGAATATGGCAGACTTCTCAGGAAAATAGAAATCTGCAGGATCTCATGCACTTTGGAGCAAAAATCTCAGGAAATGTTTACAACCAACGTCTCTAGAATCACGGGGAAGTTAGTTTGCTAGAGCTGAAGGTGAAAGGTCCGGTGGGCCAAAGACTAATTATCTTGAGAAAAACTCTCCAAGCAGCATATTAACAAATCCAGTCAGTGCAACAAGGACAGAAAGAGCTCGGAGAGGATCGCATCCGTGATGCTTCGAATTGGATTCACCCTACTCTGGGCAAACATTAAATGAGCTTAGATCCAATTACTTCGCTTAATTTCGCCAAAGCTGAAATTGCAGAGAGTTTGTTTTCCTGTGCGAGGGAAAATCGGTATAACATGTAAGACACGCTCTCTCTGGTTCGTCATTCGTGTCATAGATCCTCTTCGTATTCTTCTTGGTTTACTATCTCCCTCCAGTTCTCAATTTTTACCAGAGCATGTGTATTTTCTACTTATTTGTGAACTTTTATACGGCTATATACATAGCATGAATGGAACCACCTTCTGTTTCTCTCTTTGAGTTGCTAATCCGTTTTCTTTGGCCGGCCATTTTGGACTTTATACTTCGCATTCATAAGAACCATATGATCATATATGGACGAATTATATATATCCATGTTTCCTTGGTTTCATCTATATTCTCAACCGTATACAGGCTCTTTTTGCACCCTATATTGATTAGGCACCTCTTGGCTTTGTCTTTCATCTTTGGAATTGGAAGAAGTGAAGTTGCATGGTTTCTGGGCAAGTCAGTACAGTCACATGTAAGCCGCAAAAATGGCACCCCAAGATCTACATAGCAAAATCTAGAACACAGTAACAGAGAAAAGGGATCTGCATTACCTGATTTAGAATCCATCGATCTTGATGCGGAATAGCGACGATCCAACACTCAATTTGTCGCCTTATCAACCACAAATGAACGCCACAGTGAGGCAGGCTAACATAAACATAAAGGGGATACTGTCGAAGATGGCAGCTACCTACAGAGATTGGCACGAGTTGCTTCCCAATGTATTGATGGCATCCATGACTTATATTCGAACTTTGATCGGAGCAACTCCCATTTTCGTTGGTTTATGGTACAGAAGCTGTCCTGCTTGCAGAAGTCGAATTATCATCATGGAGAGAACTTGGAAGAGACAAAACTGACAGAAGTAAAGTGAATCTAGCTGAGGGTTGAATAGATAAACAGGATCGACAAAAAGAAGCTGAAATCTTTGTGTCGTGGTTAGTGTTACCAGAAATAGGTCGTTCAACTGTAAAGGCCGCCCTAGACGGTTTGAGGTCATGGATTTGGTTGGTTCTGTGATGGATATTACCCGTTGCATGAGATCAGCTCGGGAAATTCGCTTCAGAGAATGGCGAGCTTGATATCCTAAAGAAGGTGCTCCCCGGGGTGCACTGATCTCAACAGAAGCAGATGGTCGGGAATATTTGAATTTGGTATATGTTGATGCTATAAAGTACTTTACATGAATAAAATCACACATCTGGAAATGTCATACCATTTTGCATCGCATACATGCACGTTATTGCTTGTTTTTGCAAAGTCGAAGGACGAAAGGACCAGGCAATCGAGAAAAAGAAAAGTCGTCTGTGATGCATAGTAGCGTTTTTCCAGAAACGTTGCGACGAATTGTGTGTCCTAATCCTAACTGCACTAGAAACCTGTCTATGTACTCAACCTTAACGAGTTTAGAGCAAATGCAGAAAATGCCAAGAGAGGTGCCGGAACGAAGAAAGGCGACCCTTGTCCCACACAGTTCCTTATACACTTTCGAGAAATGAGATTCACATAGAGAGTTCTGGATCGTTTAAGGTAAAAGATTTCCATGATGTACCATGATGTGCCTAAATTTATGGATGTACTCCAATCCTCATGGAGAATAGGAAAAGAAGTCGATAGACATATATATGACTCTTAAAAATAAATTGATTACGCAAAAGAACTATCTTTTTGCCATATGTAGGAGCGCTTGTGGTACATACAAAACGCCCATTTTTGTTACGTTTAAAGGGAGCGATTGCAAGGAAATATTAAGCCTTCTAAAAATAGCTACCAATAGATTCTGTAGTCCCACTTATAGCATTCGCTGTGATAATCATTCAGAATTAGATAATCGTACGCACATGGACCCTCCGGTTTTATCAACCAACGATCCAGTTTGTAAGTTTCACGCAGGTCGTAATCGAATACATTAAAATAGTGGAAATGACCCGGCCACTGAAAGCTGCAATAGAAGAGCGTGGAGAAACCATTCGGCATGAATTTAAAGCCCCAAGTCTGATCGGGAGCGATGTTTTGGAACCCTAGATCATCGTCCCCGGATTTGCAATGGACTCTAAGCATCACTCCTCCTGGCAATTTGTTGGTGATTTGCGTATGAACTTTCAAGAAATCAAATATGCCAGCGTCAACTCCCTGGAGAGCCATAATGGCCCCTAGCAGAAGGAGTCTTGCCGATGGGACCATATCTGGGAGTGTTTCTTGGCTTGAGATATGAATAGCAAAGAATGGAGAGACGCTATTTAAGGAGTCAGATGAGATCTTTCCATCAACCGACGCTTCTTTTACTCATCATTACGTAGATTAATGTACGTAGCAGTTACTCATGGGTAAGGTCTTTGTATCTACATCTATCATCATAAACATTTAAAGTTGGAGCTTGAGACACTTGCCTTCGCACGTTGCATATATTTTTCAAATGACCTCACATCGTATCTTGTCGGGTGGGGCTAAACCCATCGTATCATCATAATGCCTGGCGACTCGCGCTTTGAGAGCAGACGAATTGGTCATGCTCATGCTCATGGAGTTGCTGGCTCCAGTACTTTGTCGCAATTCGCAATTCGTGTGTTAAATGCCAGAGTCGAGTTGACCAACATCATCCTTTTTGCAGTTGAGGGCTAGGATGGCTGGAGGTTGGGGCGACGGTATTTGCCGCATCTCATGTTGTGATACTCAGAAGCGATGGCAAAGCCATGGATTGCTCAGTGGAGGACGAATTCTTCCTGACATGGTGTTGACACCTGTTCACATCTAAATTTTGATTGTCCATTTAAAATTAATTTTGGTAATTTATTGCATAAAAAGTACAGGCCGACCCCGGCCCCTAACCAAAAATATTAAATCATACAGTTAGATTATTTTTTAGCATGAATGCATTTTAATCGGATCGGCAGCAAAATTGAACTTGAAATGGACGTGTGGACTATGCTAGAACCACGTGACAAATTCAGCCATGACATGAGGAGTAGGGGCCGAAAATTACAAGTCAAATGGACCTTAATTGGTCTAATTTCAGCCCACTAAAAGTTGAATTAGGAAAATCCTTTGTTAATCAAAAGTCTAATTAATTGGAAAATGCCCTAATTCAAGCCCGCAGGAAGCAAACAAACCCCTGAAGGACCTGAAGAGTTCGACCAGCCCATGTATAGATGGTCTTGGCCGAATTTTGCTAGTAATTGAGATAATTTAGTGCAATTTGACCCCCCAGGGACTAACTTGCAAAATCCTGAAGAGTTCCACCCAAATTTGCAAATATTGAAAAGTCGAGGCACCTAACCTAAACACTTTTTCTTATAGATACACCTTATACCTCAACATTCTAGATCGGCAATTCATATTCAGAAAATTGAGAGCACAAGTGAGACTAAGAGAGAAAAACGGGAGATCGAGGGAGAGACTCAGCCAAGTCTCCATTGACGGCAGGTCCTCCTCCGCGTGGCCTTGCCCCGCCGCGTTACCAGCAGCCCTCCGACGAAGTTGCTGCTCTCCCGATGCCCAACCAGCCATAGAGGGGGACATTCATCGAAGGAAGGCGTTGGAAAGACACATGTTTGAGTTCACGACCATTTTTCAAGTTTGGTTGCTGGATTCCACGATCTGCACTGTAGAAAGCCCAAAGAAAGGAATATGAGTAGTGCCCATGAAAGATCGAAGGGACGTAGTACATAAAGTGAGACCCGCTGCAAGAGATACACGCACGAAGAGGATACCGGGATGTCCGTAGCGAACTCGCACAGCACCAGCCACTTCGTTGGACCTTCCAACGATGCCATCAACTAGTACAACAATTCTAGTCGTTGTTTTTGCAGGTTCATCGGTGCACACATCAATCTCCAATTAAGCTCAACCCCGTACAATATCGGGAATCCTAGCAACGTTGCTGATCCATGAGTCTATCCGCAGCCCACCGCACCGGTTACATCCTCACCAAGCCAGACGGTAACAACCAGAGAGCACCCCTCAGCCGCATCCCATACCGCTGCCCAACAAGTCGATCCACCATTCAGTGGCAATCCCGAGCCAGTCCGATCCGTGAATCTTCGAGTTGATTCCGTTGATTTGAATTAGGAAAGTGCATATCCACAAAGACCTAAATTTCCTATCCTAAAATGATTCGATATTTTTTATTGTCTATTTTGAGTGATCATATTATCTAACATTGTCTTTCAAGAGATAGGTTGCAAATTAGGAACCGCATCAATTTTTAATTCCATCTATAAGTCTTTAAACGGATTGTTAATTATCGCGGGTTTAAATTTGATAGTTGATCTATAAGACTTTAGATCGATCATCGAATCTAAATTAGCAAAACTATCAAGGTATTTAGCCGCTTTTCTAATTTCATTATGTGATTGTGTGGATCATTATCTTTTGTGTATTATTTGCATGATTTTAAAAATTCTAAAAAATTCTCATTTAGGATAGATATCATATAGATCAGATTGCATGTCGTTATAGGATAGATAGCATGCTTAGTTTAATTTAATTATTAGAATAGGATAGATTTTATAGATAATCTTCCTAGTTTAAATGTGATAGGATTTGTTTGAATATTATAGTTCTAAATTAGAATTTTTAAGATATTTTAAATATAGGGTTTCTAGATATGATATTGATTTTGGATAGTTTCTGAAATCTAGAATAGATATTCATTTTAAGTTAGGATTATGATTAGTTTAATTTCTAGTTTAGATTAGATGACATCATTTTCCATTAGAATTTAATTTCGATTTTTCATTTAAAAATAGATAATGTCATGTGCATGTCACATAGTTTAGGTTATGCCACGTCATTAGTGCATGCCATGTGGCTAGGGTCATTAATTAGAATTACATGTTAGGTAATTGCATTTCATTTTTACTTGTCATTAGAGTTAGCGCATTTAATTAATACGCGTGTCATCTAATTAGTATACTATGTAGGCGCATATTAGTCTAGGTTAGATTAATTAATCATGTAGCTTGCATATTAATGTAGTTTATTAATTGCATACCATCTGGGGGTAGTCTTGTAGTTAATCTAATTTTATGCCATGATAATTTAGGAGATTCATGTGACATCCTCAATTTTCAACCAATGTACCAAGATTGAATTCGTTGGATTTGAATCACGAATTCTAATCCAATGAAGACTATTGGACATTCCGTTATCGATATTTCAAAGTTTATCGGTAAACCCTAAATTTTCAGATAAGTGACAGTAATCCAAAAATTGAAAACTAAAGAGACGTTACGAACTTGGCATGAACCAATGAGTCTACTATCAAGAGGAAATTACCGTTTTGCTCCCGAAAGCCCATTTTTAGCTCAAATAAAGAGCCTATTGGATATCTAGCCCATTAGGCCCATTAAAATTTAAGCCCAAGCCCCGTGAATAGTGCCAAGCCCATGTGAATAGTGCAAGCCAGTATAAATAGTGCTAAGGGTGGAAATTACCAAAATACCCCTTCTAGAAACCCTATCTTAAGAGAGATATTTATGGGAAAAGCGACAAAATAGGATTAGAGATTTTTGTGCAAACTTGGTGAATAAATCAAGAAGCAAAACTTGGTGAAGAAGTCTTCAAAGCCTTCTTCTCTTTCTCTTTCTCTTTCTCTCTCTCTCTCTCTTTCTCTTTTCCTCCCCCACTTTGGCCACCCTCCTCACTCCACCACCTTCCTCTCTTTCATTTTCCTCTTGGATTCAACCACCATCACCACCGCCCCTCACCTTGCCGTGCTGTCACCATTGAGCCGTCCATCACCATCGTTTGCTGCGCCAAGCCGAGTTCAAGCCAAACCGTCCAAGCCGCGCCATATCGCCGTCATCAAGCCGCGTCGCACCAAGCTGCCGCTCATCGTGCCATGCCGCCGAGTTCTTCGTCGTGCCATTAGCTTGAGTAGTTGCCGTGCCAAGTAAAGCCAAGCCATGTTGCCGTTCGTCGCCACCACTATTAAACCTGTGAGTTAACTCCCTAATCTTTAATTAGGTTATTAATTACACTTAGAGTTAGATTAAGTTAACTATAGTTAGATTAGTTAACTATGATTGAGTTAGTTAACCATGGTTGGGTTAGTTATTAATTTATATGTTTTTGTGTGATTTGATGTGGGAATTACCTTGGAAGAGTAATCGTTTCATGAACTCTAGTTTTTTAGTCGAAAATAATGTATTTTTGGCATTTAAATGGTGAATTGTGTGGTGTCGTGCTTAGATATCAAGTTTTAAGTGTTGGAATAATCTAGTAGGCTTGAAAAATGAAGCACGTGAAGTTTGACGAGAAAAGCATGTTTGTATGATCACGTGTGATTATTTTATTGCATTTTTACGTGTGAAAATGGCAATAAATTTGATGCATGAGCACGATCATGGCATGAACACAAATCATGGTGGCATTAGCTAGAAAAATAAGAAGAATTGAATTGGCATGCATGATTGAGGTGCTTTTGTGATCACAAAAAGTGTATGAACCCTCAATGGTGATTGGAGACAATGCCCGATTTAATCGAGGATTTTATCGGATGCCCGGCGAGGGTTCGGATGACGAATCGTGGTAAAGGCCAAACCAATTCTCTTTTATGGAATGCCGTTTACCTACGGGGAAGATCAAGGTGGGGCCGCACCTCGGTCTTCCAAGAGGAGATGTTGCCGTGCCTGATGGTTTTGGGACGATGCTTAGTCATGCCGGATGACCGCTAACCTTCGAGTCATGCAGTGGCCCAAAGAGGTTGAAACCGTCACCCTTCGAGTCGTACGGTGGCCGAAAGCGATCGTAATCACTAAGCATAAAATTGGAACACGTTTGGATACATTGCGCATAAGAAATGATGGTATGTATTCTGATTACCTTGGCTGATGCATTGTTCATCGAATGTTATAACTAACAATATGCAGGGTATATGCCAAAGGCAAGGTAAAAATGCCTGTAATTTGTCTGTTGATTAAGTTAAGTCACTCGAACCTGTCGTAGATTAAGTAAAGTGAGAGTTGCTCGCTATTGATCTGCTATCGTTGTTAAGCCACATGTTAGGGTATCCTCTAGGTGAATCAGCACCCTACACGAGACTTAGGTTGTTAACTTACTGAGATTTTATTTCATTCGTTGTTGTTAACCGCTTTTCAGGACCATAGAATGGAAGGTCGACAGGTGTGGTTCAAGTTGCCCTTGCGTAAAGAAGTTTAAGTTAACCCAACCTCAGTATCTTTTGGTGGTCTCGATAGGAAGCACCCCGTAATGAGGGCTTGTAAATATAAACTTTATAGGGTTAACAAGTACATAAATAAAATGTGAGTTTTGCTAATGATGTTTGATCTGCTGTTTTTCCTATTATCCCTGTTGTTGTGATTGTCGGGTGTTTGTTATTTTTTTTTTTTGTAAAGTAAGTATATTATCTAACCAATAAACCATTACAACCGGAAAACCAAAGAGGACAAACCTCGTACCCGGATTGACATAAGGTGTCGAAACGAGTACGAAGGTGACTCAACGGCCATCCCAAAAGCAACAAGAGGGCCGCGCCCTAATAGGAAAAGAAAAGCCACACGTTGGCTAAAGAAAGGGGGTGAGCACACCCAGAAAACTAACTAAAAATAGCTGTTGAGATACCCCAACATCTTTGGAATCTTCTGTTGGTTGGGTTGTCTTGAACATTGTTAAAAGATGATGCTTTGTCACGAACAACCTTCCGAAGGTGGCGTTTAATTGCAGGAACGAAGATTGTCTTGTTGCGGAAGAGGGCGTTGTTCCGCTTGGTCCAAATGGAATGACAAAGGGCCGCAAAAGCAAACCTGCTGATTACCTTGTGGAATTGATGGCCTCGGAGAATGTTGGCAGTAAACCGAATATTGTCACTCCAGCTACTGTTAGTCCAAGCAATGTTGCATCTATAAGCCCAAAAAAGAACCAGAGAAGCGGTGACATTGCAGCCAAAAAAGAGGTGGTCGATGGAGTCCGGCCTGGTCCGACAAAAAGGGCAAGCGGCGTCATGGATCCTGCGACAGTTCATAAGGTATACTTGCGTTGGAAGTCTTCCGATGGTGGTCAACCACATATGGAAAGAGTGCCTTGGGGCCATGCCAGAGTCCCATATGAATGAGTGCCACGGAACTACCGGCTTCTTTGCTCGGAGCCACGCCCAAGCTGATCCTGTGGTGAACTCGCCTGAGGTGGTCTCAATCCACCTGAAGCAGTCTTCTAGCAGTGGGCGGATGGCCCGAGGGGGGTGGATGAGTGCAGTAATAACGCTTGGAGCAGTATAGGTTCCTGAGTTGATCCCGAATAAGACATCAAAAACAGAGGCTTGTCTATGGATACCCGAGTCATAGATTTGTCTGTTGGAAGTGATCTTGTACAACGGTCCTCTGGGGTTCCAAGAATCGTACCAAAAGGACGTAGAACGTCCATTTCCAATCTTCCATTGGAAGAGTTGTTGAGCATCCGATCGAAGCTGGAGAATCTTTTTCCAAGCCCAAGAACAATATGTCGGTGTGGAAACGCACCAGCAATTTCTATTCTTGAGGAAGTTCGAGTGGATCCATTTGCACCAGAGAGATTGCTTATCCGTAAATAGATGCCAAATATGCTTTAGCATGGCCGCTCTATTACAATCCAGTAATCTGCGAAGACCGAGGCCCCCCTCTTCCTTTAGGGTGCAAGCATCCTGCCAAGCGACTTTAGCCCCCCCAACACCAAGATTTGGACCTTTCCATAGGAATTGACGTAAAATCTATTCGATTCTGGACAAGACGTACTTGGGCAGCAGAAAGACATTCGCCCAAAAGACTTGTGTAGCCTGGAGGACCGATTTAATGAGCTGGAGGCGTCCCGCAAACGATAGAAACCGATGAGCCCACGCTTGGACCCGAGTCGTGATGGAGTTGATCAACGACTGGCAATCCAACTTTCGGAGTCTAGAAGAGATTATAGGAACTCCTAGGTAGCGGACCGGTAATGCCCCTTCTCGGAATCCAAAAGTAGAAAGGATCCGATTTTCAAATGGTGGTTACCTCCTGACATGAAGATTTCGCTCTTATTCTGGTTGGGCTTAAGGCCAGACCAATTTGAGAATTGGTCAAGGGCCGCTTTCAATAAATTGATGGACTGCTCATTTGCTTCTGAAAATAGCAATACGTCATCGGCAAAGAAGAGGTGCGAGAGGCGGGTGTCTTTGCATCTCCAATAGTACTTGAACCCCGGCTGCCGAGATTTATTCCGCAGTGTCCCAGAAAAGATTTCCATGACAAGATTAAAAAGGAAAGGGGATATAGGATCACCTTGTCTGATGCCTCGGCCGCTGGGGAAGAACCCATGAAGCTCCCCGTTGATCAAGATTGAGAACATTGAAGTTTTGACACACGTCATGATCCAATTAGTGAACACCTGCGGGAACCCAAAGGCCAAAAGCACCAACTGTAGGAAGCCCCAGTCTACTGTGTCGTATGCTTTCTGAAAATCGACCTTTATTGCACACTTCGGAAGATAAGGCTCCAGGTGAAACCCACAGAAAAGTTCTTGGGCCAAGAGGATGTTATCGCTAATGAGACGTCCCTTAACGAAGGCATTCTGGGTGGGGCTAACCAGTGAGGGCATGATACACGCCATTCTATTCGTCAAGATCTTCGTGATGTACTTGTAGATGGTGTTACAGCATGCAATGGGTCTAAAGTCATTTACGCTTGACGCATTCGGTCCTTTCGGAATAAGGCAAAGGATGGTTGCATTGATCTGTCTAAGCATCGCCCCCGAGTGAAAGAAATCCTTAATTGCAGCAATTACCGAGTCCCCTATTAGCTCCCATGAGAACTTGAAAAACTCCACATTGAAACCATCCGGTCCCGGAGCTTTCCCCGTTGGCAAGGAGAACATGGTATTTCTAATTTCAATATCAGAAACAGGCTGAGAAAGAAAGAGCACCTGTTGGGCATCCAGCCGGTTGTGGACCGCCTCTTGAATCTCCCTCACATCAGGACACATGATCGGATGAGGGGCTAGCAAAGCCTCCAAGTGAGATACTATGTGGCGTTGAACAAGGGCTGGTTCAGAAATGGGCAGCCCATCAGAATTGATGATGGTGAGAATGCAATTGGCGCTGTTACGTTTATTCACGAAATGGTGAAAGTATTTCGTATTCCAATCCCCTTCTTTGAGCCAACGGACCCTGGATTTTTGCTTGAAAAAGGCCTCTTCCTGGGTGCACAGATCAGAAAAAGTCCGGAGGCACACATGCTCCTGCTCCGCTAAAATCTGGTTATACGGGTCACCGGAGAGGGCTTCCTGAATAGATGACAAGTCGGCTCTAGCACTGGCCATACGGGCCGAGATGTCCGAGTAGGCATTCTTGTTTAGCAATTTCAGCCTATTCTTGAGCATCTTCAACTTCCGACACAAGGAGAACATGGGAGTTCCCTGGATGGGTATTTCCCACACTTGCTCTACTATCTCCAGAAAAGAGGGGTGACTAGTCCAGAAGTTGAAAAACTTAAAAGGACGTTTAACAACAAGCAGATCAAGAATTTTCACGACCATTGGTGTATGATCGGAGATACCTAGGGCGAGAAAGGACGCCTCTGAATACGAGAAAGCGTTCCTCCAAGAGGCATTAGTAAGGACCCGATCGATTTTCCTCTGTTTGCGTCGGACGCCTGAAGACGCAAACCAAGTAAAACGGAAGCTAGTGTACCTTAGGTCTTCAAGGCCCGCTTGGGCCAGACATTCACCGAATTCATTAAAAGATGGAAGCCATAAACTAGATCCTCCAATCCTGTCCGAAGGGTCTTTAATGGCATTAAAATCCCCTGCGATAATCCATGGCGACTCTATCAAGTGATCACTCAATCAGATAAGGTCTGTCCATAGAGATCTTCTGGCAACAAAAGTGTGCTCTGCATAGATAACAGATAGAAAGCATTCTCTATTGTTGTCTAATATTGTTAGACGCCCATGGAGGATTTGATCTGAGGCTTCCAAATTCACAAAGTTGGCCATCTCCGTGTTCCACCCTACCCAGATTCTACCTCTAGGGGAGAAGTCGTAGTTAGCTAACCAAGTCCACCCCGGTAAGAGCCCAGCGGATATACTAAGGAACCGATCTTGAGGCACCTTGGTCTCTAAGATCCCGATGCAAAAAAGTTTGTTGATGCGGACAAAGTTCCTGATTTCCGCTTGTCTAGTGGGGTTCACAAGGCCCCTAATATTCCAAAATCCTATGTACATTGAGGAAAGATAGATGGTTACCATTACCAGAAGCCGAGGGGCTTCTTTTTGCGGACAGGTGGTCGAGTTTTCCTAGCAGCTGCAGAGGTATCTGGCAGAGCAGCTGGAGGATGGGTCTGAGCATGCTAAGATACCTTCTTTCCGGGGTCTGTTCTGGAGGCCTGAGCCTCTGCAAGTTTCTTGCGAGTAGTTGGGGGAGCCGCGGGGGGGAGGGGGGGGAGGGGGGGACACTTCCCCTTCTTCACTGCTCCCAACACTTCCACCATCTGCTGTCGAGTCATCTTCACCAGAGGAGGCACACGGAGAGGTCTCAGGTGAGTTCATCGCTGCATCAGTCAGAGGGGCCTGGATATCCCCCACTGGTTGGATGGACTGGGGCACCACGCGGGATGGTCCAGCATTTAGGGGTGTAGGTTCCTTTGGGGGGGACTGACCCTGTTTCCTCCTTACTAGAGTCCAAGTATCCTGATCCGGTTTGCTACAGGATGAGATGGCACCGGTGGAGCAGCAGGGGGCTCGTTGACAAGCATTTGTGCCTGAAGGTGCCACACTGAATGCACGAAATCGGTTTCCATTCGTACTCTACATCAATTGTGTGAGTCGAGTCGCCCAGGAGTACCTCTACAGAGTCCCTTCTTGGTTGTCTAGCGTCTAGTTCCACGCACACATGGACATATGATATCATCCGCATACTTTCCGTTTGCCGGTCCACATACAGGGGTCTCCCAATCGCGCTGGCTATGACACCAATGCCTGGGGCAGACCATAATGAAAACGGAATATTCCTTAACTTAATCCATACTGGAAGAGATTGGTGCTGGCCTCTCTTGAGATCTATTAGAGGATGCCACTGTTGCAATATGAGCGAGACCCTGGCGAACGTAATTGGCCCATTGTCCAGAATATTGCGTCTAAAATCATTGTCTGGAATGTGGAAGAAATAGAACCCATCCTCATTAGCCATTAGGTCCGCTAGGTGCGGGCCCCAAATATGCTTAGCCGCCGATTCGACTAATTTAAACGGAAGGCGCTTGCCAACAAAATACCCAACTAGACAAGCTTCCCATTTAGGGTCAGATGCTTCAAATATATCCTCAGATATTTTGACAACGATTTTATCACCAACAGATTCAGTAGGCGTGTAAGAGAGTGAGTAACCTTTCTCCGCAGATTTCGCCACCGCTGCCCAAGATCGTTGGGCCGGCTTGGGCGCATTTGCATTCTGGTTCCTCCTAAGAGGGGGGGAGTTTGGAGCGAGTCCTCCCACGGCCATGGCTACGACTGCTGCGACGAGCATATTGTAGGCCACGGGACTTAACCTGAGTAGGAACAGCGTCCCCTTCCTCGGTCGCAAGCTTCCCTTCCGCTCGATTCAGGTGAGTCAGAGCAGGGGGATTTTCTGAGCTTGGCCTATCTTGATGGGTCCCATCCTTCTTGTGGGGCAAGGATGCCTCAGTCGTAGTGGAAAGATAGGCAGGGACGGACGGGATTGGCTTCTCCATTTCCCGTTTCTGGAACGCGAGCAGCAAACAGCAGCTTCAGTCCAGTTCTGACATATCTTCCAGCAGAGGGAATCAAACGAAAATTCCTTCGGTAGGGACGTAGAGGATGGCTAGACGACCTTCCACGTTGAAAATCAAGTCAAACCGTCGGTTGAAGTGGCCAGAAACGCCACAGCACCAACGCAGGAACAGTAGCAGCGGGAACCCAAAACGAGAGCACCAATGAACAGTGTTTGGGCGGTAAGGTTTACTTTTTTTCTATGATGTGTTTGTTATTTGTTTCCGCTTGCGTTAACCAAAAAATAAAATAAACGGGTCGACGACGCATCTTGGAACGTCGCATTCAAATGACCCAAGAGAAGTATTGGGATGGTCGCACGCTCGAGGGCTAGGGCGTGACAATTCATGTCATTCATATGCATTAGAATAGTTGCATATAGTTTTTCTTATGTTATTGCATTTAGATTAAATTCATGCATTGCATATAGGTTAGTCTTTCTCCTAAAAAAAGTGAAAACAAAAAAGAGAGAATAATTGGCTTGGTGCATGCTCCCTTGCAATTAATTTACACTTGATTTTGGTTGTTAATTTAATCAATTGTGCACTTGTGTGATAACCTATGCTTTAGTGTCTTAGGTTAAAATCAATTCAAGCTGCTTGACAAAAATTTTCATAAAAATGAAAAGTACCGAAAGGGTATCAAATTTAATTTAGCGTAATCAAGTCCCCGGACTTATTTTTTTGGTTTGTAGAAATAAAACATTTTTCTCCCAATATTTTATTTAAATGTCTAATCAACCCACCAAAAATTGATTAGTAGCAATTCCAAGTTAGATTTTTTTTTTGTGATAATTAATTGAACCTAAGTTGTGATTTGATAGAACTTGAGAGAGCTCAAACTAGGTTGGTTAATTTAATTTAATTAACTTATTATCCATTAGCCTAATTTTTAGGTCGTGACAACACCAAAAATAGTCTAACTTGCATACATTGCGCACGTGAGCAAAGAACAAACATGTGAGCAACATATGACCAAGGGTAGACATGTGTCGAGCACACATATGATATTATACATATGTTGGCCCATCGATGGGGATAATATATATGAATCGATGTCGAAATAATTTAATGCCATATACCTAGTCATCAAAGTATGATAACAGACGGTCAATGGCCATCGATTTCGGTGATGATGGTTTAAAATGTCGAATATCATTCAAAGGTTTGAAATTGGCAAAGAATAACTGAAAACAGAGGTGCATATTCTTGAAGGGAATAGTTATGGCTGAAATAGCAAGAGACAAGGACGTGCGAACAAGTTATTGCATAAGAATAGGGTGATCAATAGAGCAATCAAAGTAAGTAATGCATGTTCCTGGAGAAAGCAGTTGCTATCTGACGACAAAGATTGTGGGAACATTGTGGAAAATCATGGGATAGTTGTGACGAGGTCATTCACATATGACAAGGGCATTCATTTGAAAACGTGGAGTGAAATCTATAAGAATCAAAGATATGGGAGCAATTGACAGAAGTTGTTCAAGGAAATGTACTTGTTGGAAACTGCTAGGGAGCAATTAAAACAAAACCATTATAAATACCACCAGTCATCCATCGGCACCCCCCTCGCAACAAATCAACAAATTTACTATCTTTCAGTATTTTTACTTTCTTGCATTGCATTTTACTTTCCTTAACTATAGCTTTCAAATTTGCATTGTTGATTAAATTCCGGCATGTTTCTCTATCCCTAGGGCTATATCATTAATTAAATTTCGGCGTAGTTTCTTCATGTTCTCAAGTTATATCGTCGATTAAATTTCAACATGATTTGATTATGTCTGGTTACTATGTTGAGTCTGTATCGATCGATTCTATTGTTTATTAAATTTCAACAAGGCTCATGTCTGTACAGTCCTATCCTATATAACAATTGTTCCTTGTATTTGGTTTGGATACTTTCTGTTTAGAAATGGCGTAGAATTCGGTCTCCTTAATAAAAACCGAAGAACTACTTTCAATGAAAAATATTTCATCGCGGAGAAATTCTAGCAAAATAGATACACATTATTAGGTGAAAGGAGGCACGACGAATTGAACTCGAGAGAAGAGCAATGCTAGAACTCACTATAATCGGTTTACAAAGTTAATTTACTAATTGATGTGTAGACTACTATTGGTTTTTGAATTTGGCACATTTGTTTAAAAGGCCGCTCACAATCAGATGCGAAATAGTTCAAAATTTTGAACCGGTTTAATAAATCTAGCATTGGCCGTACTTTTGATACCATATTGAAATTCAGGCGAAATCTTTCTTCAAAAGACTTAAGCTATCCAAAGAAATGTGATACCTTCACTGGACAAAAGCTACACCAGGTAACACAACTCAATACAAGTGGGTTGAAACTTTAATAATTGCTTGATGTCAATACAATCAATCCTGGACTGGCCCGACTGGCGTGCTTGACCTTTCTTCCAAAGAAATCTAAATGTTTTATCACGTGCATTGAAATTTAGCTTACCCAAAAACAAAAATGTGATTTGAATTCAACCTTCTGAGTTAGTTCGACCAGAAATCCGAAACTTGATGCCCAAGCAACATGACTCCACTAAACACCCTTTAAATTGAGCTCACAAAAGCACAAACCTGTAATATCACACTCTCGAGAGACATGGATGGAGTGAAGTTGCATGGAGTTTGGGCGAGTCCATTCAGCACCAGAGTCATATGGGTATTGAAGCTCAAGGGCATACCGTTTGATTACATTGAGGAAGACCTCTCCAACAAAAGCGCCTTGCTTTTAAAATACAACCCTGTGCACAAGAAGATTCCGGTGCTCGTCCATGGCCTGCGACCTGTTTGCGAGTCCATGGTCATCGTCGAATACCTTGAGGAGATGTGGCCGCAATACCCACTGTTGCCCACCGATCCTCACAAGCGAGCCATGGCGCGTTTCTGGGTCAAATTCATCGAGGAAAAGGTTTGCTAATCTAATACTCTTCTACTTTGGTAATTCATCTTTTAAAAAGTCAATCATTCAATTCCTAAGTTCCATTTGTTTTAATACCCAACCTAAAATTGTGGTGAGACAAACGTAAGGCGGACTTGGGTTGCATCTTGATTATGTTTCGAGTGCACGTGCTACAGGGTCTTAATGTTTGGATGGTGTATTGGAGCGTCGGCGAAGAGCAAGAGAAGGCCATGAGAGATAGCTTGGAGATGCTGTCGATCCTAGAGGAACATGGTCCAAACAAGGGAAATAAATTCTTTGGAGGAGACAGCATCAACATTGTGGACATTGCATTTGGTGGGGTGGCACATTGGATGGGAGTCATAGAAGAGGTATCAGGAGGCAAGATGTTCGATGCCGTGAAGTTCCCTCGCTTGAACGCTTGGATGGCCAACTTCGAGAGCTCACCTGTGATCGCCGAGAACGTGCCTGATCGAGGGAAGTTGCGCGAGTACCTCGCCCGCCTAAGGGAGAAAAGGTTGTCATCGTCCTCACGCAAATGATGCGTGGCGTTTGCATCTTTTTTCGTGAGCCTGGATAATCGATGCTGTAATCTTGGGTACTATATAAAAGTACTGATAATCATTTGGACTTCTGTATCTGTCTCTTTGTGATAGACTTAATTGATTTCCGCCCATGTTGGGAATTAGTCTATCAAATGTTGCCTTTCTTAGATAAACAATAAAGGCAGTTACTTAAAGGTAATTCGCGATCATAGACTATCGACAAGGCAAGAAAAAAGATGCGTATTTATTCTGATTTGGTATATACAAAAGAGAATGTTCGTCGTTTTCTAGGCTATAGCATTATTACGCACTTCTCTCCCGAAAAAGAATGTACGTGACGAAAAATGAAGAATGCTCTCTCTCTCTCTCTCTCTCTCTCTCTCTCTCTCTCAGTATTGCAAAAGGGCATTTAATCTGCGGCTATTAAGATATATTAGATTATGTGATGTGCCTTTACAATGAGTGATTCAAGTTAGGAGTGTGCATGGTCCAGGTTGGTTCGATCCCAATATGATACCTTCACCGGTAAACAACCAGAATCCCTGTTGGTTGCCCACGTGCCGCCTATTACAATGACCAGATCCCCCCCTGCTCCACGCGATTGACAAGCTCCGAAATCTCATGGTCATGGAAGAGGGCATCCAGCTCCCCACCATCATCACATCGACGACCAGTCCTTCGCCCACGGCCAAATCATCATTTGCATGCACACACGCAGGCCAAAACCCACAAGAAGAAGAATATCGAGGAGGCGAGTCAAAATCGGGGAGGTAGAGCCACTTTAGTCTTTGTTTTTAACGATCTTGTTTTTTTTTGCTTTTCTACTCTTGGGCATCTCTTAGCCCTTCTGATTTGATTGCAGAGTTCTCTCTCGACGGAGCTTGGGTTTTTTGGTTGCTCTAGAGCTCCATTCTTGTGCTGGGTCAGCTCGATTTTACGCAATTCTTAATCCTCCACCCACAGAGTGCGGGCAGTGGGAGTCAATGATAGAAAGGGGACAGGAGTAGGTAGGGGGGGAGGAATTAAAGTAAAATAAATGGACTAGTCCAGTCCCGATCTAGTCCCATCACCTTTGGAATTGGGAACCAAACCGGATCAGTCATCGGTTCCACTTTTAAGAACTGGAAATCGGACCGGGACCCTTTAGGATCGGACCAAACCAGCCGGTCCGGTCCCAGTTCGATCCGATTCTTTTTTCTCATCCCTAATTCAAATTGATGATTTTGGGCATGTTTTTACGTTTATTCGAATATGTTCGTATAAAGTTTTCTGTGTTTTCTCAAATATAAGATTTAGGAATCCGTTTCCAACATTTTGTAATAATAAGAATTCTAAGAATTCAAGTGAAGTATGTACTTATGGTCGGAAGTTTCAAGTTGAAGCTTACTAGTTAGCATATGCAATAAAGTAAAATGTGATTCTAGCATTGCAATATTGTCTCCTGAGGCATGTATTGTCCTAGTTTGATGACGTCCTAAATCTAACATTATTCGTGGTTATGGTAAAATAACACTATACAGAGAGAATCAATGCGTCAATGTTTCGTGCCACGTTCCTCATCTATGTTTGTCAACGCCTTCACAAATTCTATTTTTATTTTCTTTTTATTTTTCTTTTTATCTGATAAATATTGTTTCAGATTGTAAATGGCATTAATAGAGTATTCTCATAGGTTTCTCGTGACAAGTGTAAAGCCAAATATTGTATTTGCCAACAGTAATGAATAGACTCATTTTATTAATTTTTATTAGATCATGTTGATTGGTGACGATATGATTAAGCGACGAAATTGGAGGGTAGAGAAGAAATTTTAAAATGAGTGGGCAAGCGTCATGGGCCGAAGGTTTTCTTATTGCGAAGAAGCCCGTACGTTATTTAATGAGTCAGAACGCCTGACCAGCCTTCCTTTAGTAGAACGTTTTTAAAAAAAACCTGACAAATCACGTCCTCATAATTGACTAGGATATCTAGTCTCTCGATCGGGATACACAAATAATTTCGACATGATAATTAATTTTGACTTATAACTATAATTTATATAAACGAATTAGGAATATTTTTTTTCGTACATTTAACCTAAGGATATATAAAATGCATATGAACCGATGTTTCCTCATTTTGTTCCTCTCTAACTTGTAAAAACATAAAGATAATTTGACATACATTTTCATATTCACCGAACTCTCTCTTTCCTCACTAAAAGAGTCCTTGATTGAAATGACTAAAACACCATCGATTTTTGCAAAAAACAAAGCTGTTTTTTCGTGTTGACATGCGGTATTAGACAGGTTTACTTATTAGTTTGCATCCCTTAAATAAAGTTTGTTCAATTCCTAAACTATCAAAGCGAGGGTATTTCCATCCGGGAGGTACAATCAAGAACAAAACCCCAACAAAAAAAAAAGTGAGCTTCATCCATGGTCAAAGGAAAACGTTGACCATCATTCCCACCAACCTATTACTACAAGATTTCAAGCCTAAGAAAGGAAAAATGGGGCCAACTGTGTTCGGTGCAATTTAGACTATGTATTAGTTTAAGCACATGGTCAACAGATACTGTCCTGCTGGGCAAGAGCGAATTTTTTAACCAAACCATCCAACTGTTTGATGAAATGCCTCAACGTTTTGCCCAAGCAATTTGACTCAACGAAGCTTTAATAACTACCCGTGCTTAAAGGCCCAACCAGGTGCAACGATCTGTCTTCAGACTCTCAAGGCATGGAAGACGTGAAGCTGCATGGTGCTTGGACAAGCCCGGACGGTCACTCTGTGATATGGGCTCTGACTTGCTGTTGCAGTACAATCCGGTGCACAAGAAGATCCCAGTGCTTGTCCATGGTGGAAGACCCATTTGCGAGTCCATGGTTATTATCGAATACCTTGAAGAGAAGTGGCCACAGCATCCTCTAGTGCCATGTGACACTTATGAGAGAGCTGTGGTGCGGTTCTGGGTCAAGTTAGCCCAAGAAAGGTCTCTCTCTCTCTCTCTCTCTCTCTCTCTCGTGCACGCACTCGTACAATTTGTGGGTGATGAATATAGTTCATAAAGCTTATGTACCATCAAATTTATAGACGTTTGGCGGCTGAAATCAAGGGGGTCAATGATGTTCAAGCGTCATTCTTGCAAACAACAAAAAGCAATGGGAAAATGAACAGACACTGTCTTGGTTGTGTTAACAATTTGGATTCAACAGAAATTAAACAGGCTTATATTTGAGGGAGTTCTAAGTGCATTTTTTTCTGGAGAGTCTTGAAATTAGTTAGCACCCAATTCTTCGTTAGCGCATAATGTACATTAACAACCCGCCAGTTTGGATAAGCTAGATTCTTTTATAATAATATTTCATGAAAAACTTCTTTAACATGCCTACGGCAGGTTCTTGGGTAGACAGACGTTACCTGTCGGGGCATAAAAGTCATGTTGTCTGTCTCTTTTTTCTGGGATCAAATCAGAAACTCTGCATGACTTGTGAAGTAAGACTGATTTCATACAATTTTGATCGTGACTTAAGGATGTTTGCTTTCAAGGAGTGGGTGTGATCATCTGGAGTAAAATCCGCTTCAAGGGAAGGTTTTTTGAGTTTAAGCGAAACAAAAGAATGACCCGATCCAACACCTTGTCCAAAAAGAACTTCTCTCCTTCTCCAGTTCCTTTTCTTTCCCTGTTCAGTAAGTGTAACCTTTGTTTTTTCCTTGCAATGTTTTTACTGTGGTCAGGGGCCTAACCTTTCGCTGCTGTATCGGAACCGCGGGAGAAGAACAGGAGAAGATCAATGTTTTTACTATGGTCGTGGATGAATTGAGCTCTGTCCTTCTGTACCTCCATTTGCTATCAGTATCACTTTTTTGTTCTATATAATTGTATTTCGTAATGAGTCCAACTGCATCTTTTGTGGGGAAAAAAAGTTGGGACTTTTTTCTGCTGTCATATTTTTAATTCTACCTTAATGTATGTTGTGTTGAAAGGACCCAAATGGGGCCACCAGAGAAGGATAGTGACTCAAGTGATGATATGCTTAATTTACTTCTATTCTTTTTTGTAGGAATTCATCTGGTATAAACCCAATTGGCAACACACTTATATCCTCCAGAATATAAGGATCACATGCATTTTGCTGCTACCGGCCGGAATTCCGTGATTTTCTCTTTATTCTGAAAAATCTATTGCTTGTGACTAGACCTCAGTCTATGGCTTTACCTGGGATGAGTGGGATGAGTGGGATGAGGTGATTCATGTAAGTCATTCCCTCCACTCAAGTTAGAATGTCCAAGTGACAGTTCTCAGTCACAGACCTAAATTTCTAGGGAAACGAATGGTCCAAGATTATGGCAGGCTTCTCAGGAAAATAGAAATGTTGGATTGCTAGAGCAGCCAAAGACTATTTTTCTTGAGAACTCTCTCTAAGCAGCATGTTTGCCGAGTGGACGAATAAATCCGGTCAGAGCAACAAGGACGGAAGAGCTAAATGGAGAGGATTGCATTCGTGATGCTTTAAATTGGATTTATCCCTACTCTGGGCAAACAATTGATGAGGTTAGATCTGTTTACTTTCCTTAATTTTGCCAAAGCTGACATTGCATAGAGTTTTTTTCCTGGGCAATGCAAAACTTGGTGTAACATTTGAGACACTCAATCTCTGGTCAGTCTTTCGTGTCATACGTCCTCCTTTTTCGTATTCTTCTTGTTTTACTATCTCCATTAGAAGGTCTTAATTTTCACCAGAGCATGTGTATCTTTTACTTATGTGTGAACTTTGGCAGTCTATACTTATAGCACGAATCGAACCACTTTCTGTTTCCTTTCTGTTTTCCTTTTTGGGTTGCTAATCTGTTTTCTTAGGCCGGCCATTTTGGACATTATACTTAGCATTTTGAAGAAACGTCCTCTGAGTGGGACCACAAATAACGATATGAAAGTTGCAGTTATCAAGAATCTACAAGAACATTCATGAGTAATTTTTCCAAGGTTTTGGTCCCACTGTTGCAGAGTTGACTGGTAATGAGGCTAAAACTTCTAATTCCTGTTTGTTTTAACCTGCTACTTCGGCCAGGACTTTCCTTGTCGAAATTATCCTACTCAATTGATTTTCTTCTCTAGAGTCATGATCTTTCAGTAGGTCCTTAAAACCACACCCTTTTCAGAGATGCTTTTGAGGACCCAAATTGGGCCACCAGGAAAGGATAGTGCCTCAAGTGATTATATGACTAATTTACTTGTATTCTTTTTCATTAACATTCATCCGATATAAGTCCAATCAGTGATATAGGCTCATTAAGGATCACACGCATTTTGCTGCTCGCGGCTGGAATTCGGTCTTTCATCTTCTTCTTTTTTGAAAAATCTGTTGCTTGGGACCAGACATCAGTGTATGAATTAACCTGGGATGAGCGGATGAGGTGATACATGAAGTCATTCTCTCCACTCAGGTTATAATGTCCAAGTGACCGTTCTCAGTCACAGATCTAAGATTTTTAGGAAAAATCTCAGGAAATGTTATTTTACAGCCAAGGCCTGTAGAATCACGTGGAGGTTAATTTGCTAAAGCTGAAGGTGAAAGCCAAAGGTCCTGGGACTAAAATTATCTTGAGAAACATTTCCAAGCAGCATGTTTGCCGAGTGGACGAATAAATCCAGTTAGAGCAACAAGGACGGAAAGAGCTCAGAGAGGGTCGCATTAATGATGCTTCGAATTGGATTCATTTCACTCTGGGCAAACAATTAATGGGGTTAGATCCAATTACTTTGCTTAATATTGCCAAAGCTGAAATTGCATAGAGTTTGTTTTCCTGTGCGATGGAAAATTGGTGTAACATTTAAGACACGCTCTCTCTGGTTTGTCATTCGTGTCATAGATCCTCTTCGGATTCTTCTTGGTTTACTATCTCCCTTTAGTTCTTAATTTTCACCAGAGCATGTGTATCTTCTACTTATTTGTGAACTTCTATCAGTCTAGATACATAACATAAAACGAATTATTGACACCTAAATTTTGGCTAATCATTTAGGAATTTATTACATAAAAATTATGGATCGACCCCTATACAAAAATCATTCAGTTGCATAGATTTTAGGAGCATTTTGCATTGATAAACTCATAAATTGCATTTTAATCGAGCCAGCTGTGAGTGAATGTAATTTGAATTTTGCACTAAGCCCTCAAGACAAGCAAAACTCGGCCAAGCGCATACACACTCAGGGGGTGCATGGTAACCATTCTGGAGTAGAATTTCTACTCCAGAATGGCTTCTGGAATAAAAATGCGTTTGTTAACGCATTTTCACTTTTCTACTTCTGGAATACTTTTTCACTTCTGGAGTAGAAATGCGTTTGTTAAAACTACTTCTTTTTTTTGTTCCAGAATGAGTTTTCTACTCCAGAATGAGTTTTGAAGCCAAAAAGAGAAGTAACTTTTTTTTTACTTCTTTGGAGAAAGAATGACTTCTGGCTTCTTTTCTAGACCGCTAAAACCTTTTGCATTTGTACCAATTCAATCTATTTGGTCGACTGGTGCTGACATGACGTGGCACGCCTGTCGGCCAAAATATTATTTTAATATTTTCGAAAATTTTATTTTTTTATTTTTTTTCAAGAAGTCCTCGCCGGCCGGTCAAAATAATAATATTATAATATTTTTAAAAATTTTAATTTTTTTTTTCCTTCTTGCTTAGAAGTGTGGCCGGCGAGGGCAAGGGCCCGAAGCCCTCGCCAACCGGCCAAAATAATAATATTTTAAATATTTAAATTTTTTGTAATTATTTTTTGTAATTATTTTTTATTTTTTCTTTCTTGTTGTGTAGGTGCAAGAAGGAATGAAATAACAATAAAATAAAAATTAATTACAAAATTTTTAAAAAATATTAAAATATTATTATTTCTCTTCCAGAAGTAAAAAAATTTTCTTGTTTTACCAAACGCATTTTTACACCAGAAATCAACTTCTGGAGTAGAAGTAGAAAAATCAACTTCTAGCCAGAAGTTGATTTCTGGAGTAGAATGGTTACCATTCACCCCCTCACTGGCCGAAAATCATGGGTAAAAGCGGGCCAGCTAATTAAGATGGGTTTAGCCCAGAGCTTGAATTAGTGAAAGGCCTTGGACTTAAAGTTAATAGAGCCCATTAATCCTTGATAAAGCCAAAATTAAACCCATAAAGATAGAATTAGACTTAAGTTTCCACTATATAAACATATTAGGTCTTCATAATTTAGATGTCAGCAAAATTTAGGTTAGAGCACACGAAAAGAAAAACACTTAAAACACAGGGGGGTAGTTCACGGTTGTGCTATCCTTGTTGTGTTGTCGTCGCCCATCGTTGTCCATCATCGCCAGCTGCCTCGTCACAAAGGACAGCCAGCTACAGCTTTGCCTTGCTCCTCTAGTAGATTGAGAAGCCATGACGACAAGTTATTCTTAACTTCCTATTCCAGCGAGGCCAACCACCACAATACCAACCTATCATCGCACCTTACCGAGCCCCAAGGCGACTTGTTGCTGAGATTGACTAGCAGTATCAACTAGAGGGGGGCTTGAATGATTTAAAATAACTTGACAAAATATTGCAGAATTAAAAGTGCCAAGTTTGATATAAGCAAGATCGAGAAAGACAAAGTGTTGATATAAGCAAGTTTTCGTTATATCTAATAGTGTAGTGCAGTGCTTCTATCAAACAGTAAGTAAATAAGAGTAATGAGATAGAGAACAACACTCAAAATTTATTGTAGTTTGATTTGGTGTAAGTCTACGTCCCCTCTTCTAGACTGATAGCTTACTAGCTCAATTCCATTAGTAAATTGTTGATAAATTACAATAGTAAGTGATGCTTATACTCAAGCACTTTTTCTTAAAGCTGGAGCTACTTATACTCAAACTCATTAATTTAAGCACAAGGTTTTAACACTGTTAACACTTCTCAAGGATTACAAAATTAAAGCTCTCAAAGGACAAGTATAAGGCTCTCTCAAAATATGAAATTTTGAATTCTTGATCTCTTCTTTTCTCTTCAAGCCCTTGGTCTTCTTTTATACTTCTCAATATCCAAAATTCCCATTAGATAATTTTCAAGAGGATCAATCTCCAATGTCCCCATTGGACGATTGTTGAGAAGATTAGGTAGCTGTTGAGGTGGATTAATCAAAATTCATAAATTTGGCCACCCACACAATTAAATCTTGGTTCCCAAATTTGAGTGCTTCGATTATTGAAAGTCTCTTACCTTCAAAATGATTGACAATCAACCAAAATATCTCGCATAATGTTTCGCGTAGATAATCTTTAACCGATGGTTAATAAAAGTCTTCTAAGATTTCCATCCATACTAGATCACTAGTTGTCAAGGGATAATATAGAATATCTTGTAATAATCTTGAATGTCGTCATAGATTTTATAGTTCTTCTGCGTATTATTAACACTTAAATTTTGGCCAAATCATTTAAGAATTAATTGCATAAAAATTAGGGATTGACCCTAGTCCCTACACAAAAAAATTAATTAGTCTCCATATAGTTTTAAATTAACTTAAGCATTCATTAACATTATATTCAGACTAGCAACGAAAATGGACCTGAAATAGTCACGTGGACTAGACCAGCACTAAAGCAAAATTCAGCCAACCCATGGGGGAGTAGTGGCCGAATTCCTCATTAAAATGGACCTTGATAGCCCACCTAAATTCCTATTAGGGAAAGGCCTTAAGTAATTAAACTCCATTAATCAAATAAGGCCCTAATTCAAGTGTGCAAGAGGAAAATTTCGGCCACACCAGGGAGCATAGGGTGGCCAAATTCTACAAAAGATGACAGGCCAAATTGGTTCAATTAAATAGCCTTCTAACGTATGATTGGAAAAGGCCATGAGCTTTGAAGCCTGTTAATTAGAAAAAGCCTAAACCTATAAAGAACCTAGGTTAAGCCTCATAATTCTAGGTCTCGAGGGGGGGGGGGGGGACTAAGACTCCCTTGGCTGCAACCCCTCGACACCGGCATCCCTTCCCTGCCTGCCGTCTAGCCGTCGATCACTAGCCCCTAGTTTGGCCAACGACCCGACGGTATACCTTATTCACTTGCATCCAAGCCTATCACTTTATTTGTTTCAACATAGCCCAGATATAAAATCTATAAGCCTTAGCCCACTCACTGGATTAGACCTATCAACCCAATTCGCATAATTAGACCCATTAAGAAAGGTAAGCCCATAACAAAAAATGGCCCATTAGACGAAAAGAGAGGCGAAAAGAGAGGCTGAGCCCATCTCTCTTTCTCTTTTTCTTACACTCCGTTTGTCTAGCTCACGTTGAAGATGATGAACGCGTGAGCAGGGACGTGCACGTGAGAAGGGAAGGGGTGAGCAAAGAGTACTCCGAAAAATCCTACAAAGTTGACGCGGAAAGGGCGATGACAGGGGGAATCTCGTTGATTCTCTCTCCAAAACTCTCTATAGCGGCTTGGGGGAGAGGGGGCATTCACACAACTGGGCTCACGGATACCCACATACTGAAGCTCTTCAGAGCAGTTTGCTCTCTGGAATCGATTGATAGATGCCATTTCTTTGTCAATTATTCCTCTCCTCATTGGAGAATGCACACATTTTCAAGAGCTCTTTTGTGATATCCTCGTTCCGGGATCAAGACGTGGCGTCCCAGGTCGCCACATCTATTCGGCTTAATATTGTTTTTTTTATTTATTTCAATTCCGGTTTTTACTTTTCACGCAAATGTAACATAATACCACAAATCAATACTAAGAGAAGTGATAGACATGATTATAAACATCAGGCAACTTGTATTATTTACCATACATGTGAAGGTCATATGCTTACATAAGGAACTGACAACAATGCATGTATAATTAAGTGAGATTATCAAAGACTAGGATACCAAAGTAGGATAAACCTAATCCCATTCTACTGTACCAACTCGCTTCCTAAAGCTTTCATGTCCTCCTTAATGTGTGGTTCACCAAAAAGAGACCATCACCACCTTCAAGCTGCCACCCTACACTTATTCGTCTGTCGCGACTAACCAAGAAGTGACTACCCTGTCTAGCTGCTCAAGTTGTTGCTGCCGCACCATCGTTGCCCCCAAGAGTGCTGCCGCCACCACTAGAAGGATAAGGAATTGGTCCAACTAGTCTCACATCAATCTTGGCATATATCGCTACAAAACTAAAGGGAACATGCCCAGATGCTGCCCCCATGTCTACTTGTAGAGTTGCGGTCATCTAAAAGAAAATCATGTCCGAAAAATCAGAGTCCACAAACTCAACAAATGGACCACACAATGTCAATCAGTGCACTATAAATAGCGATAAGAACGGCGAGTGTTGTCATGTCTAAGGATTTGAAAATGTTTTAAACCATAGGAGTGAGATAAACTCAACAAATGAAATCAGTTACTTCAAAACCACTCGTTCGGAGGCAATACGATAAAATGGGTAACTTAATAATGAATCTAAACAATAGTAATTTAGATAAACAAGTTATCGTACAATTTTTCAAATTAACATAACTTGAAAAATAAACCTGATGATGATAATGAAAATATTATGCAAATGCATGCCCTCGCGATTTACTCTCGATTGATTCTTTTTGGTTAAAATCGAAACTTTTATGATTTGCCGACCAAAAGCATCTTGCTCCTACTCCAAGGTCTTCACGTTTTACTTTGTGTGGTAGCCATCGTGTATCATCCTCACATGACCTTGAGGTTTGCCAACCTTAAGCTTCCCGATTTCCCAACTGGCTCCCACGGGGCATCATCGGTTTGCCAACCGATGGTCCTCACCGTGTAATCCTCACAACGCAGTAAAATGAACATATGCAATGTAACAAATAAGGCCAATTATAATCTAAGTCTCTAATGAATTGCTGAACCCAAAGTAAGAGTTGAATTAAGACTATAGTCCTAAATCATTCATTAACCTCTAAACCGGCAACATGGACAGAATGGACAGTCCTGCATTCTATTCGAATTAAATCTCAAAAGCTTAGTAAACCAACTTGTAAAATCATGAAATTTTGATATGTTGTTCTTAAGACCACGTGCTACAATACTTATGAGGAAGTGAAACCTTTTGGAGATCACACAATCCACAATAAAACAGGAAAGTCAAGCCTATATTCTGTCCCTTGCACCAAGATAGAGTATCCACGGAAAAGTCCATTTCACTAGTATAACAGACCCAAAAATTTTCAAAATTTTTATATGATATATTTCAGCAAGTACTTGAAAAGTTTCATGATGAACATCTTCCATAATTCTTTCAAAAAAATTTGTAAAAATTCAAAAACAAAAGGCTGTTGCAAAACTTTTCCAGACCATATAATCTGTACCATGTGAAATCAAGTCCATATGGATTACCAAAAGTTCTCCAAAAATTCTGAAATTAATATATGTTTAGCTTTAAGAAGTGCTAAAAACTTTCATGAAGGAAGTTTTGCAAAATTCGATCCATAGAAGGTCGTATAAAAATTGCCAACACGAGAGGTTAGACTGATTCTGAGCCCAGAAACAGTACTTTCACCAACATGCAACCCATTTCCAATATTCATTTGTCCAAGATCATCAAGAGTGACACCATAAATTCAACAACATTTTAATCTTTAGCACGTAACACCAATAACTAATATCATAATTAAAGAGTCTACAACATACGACTTTCAATTCCCACTGTAATATAAATAATGTTATGATGTACATGAGATGCAAATGGCCACTCTGAGTAACCACTCTCATTCGTATCACTATCGATTTTTTTAAGGATCGATCTTCCGTAGTACCACACAGCAACGGCCATCTCTTCTCCTACATCACGAGGTTTATCGATTTCTTTAAGGATCGATTTCCTATAGTACCACACAGCAATAGGTATCCCAATTTCCCTCACCGGCTCCCACGAGACATCATCATCGAACAAGCCAATGGTCCTCATCGTCACCCTTATAACGATATGCATATGCATGTAATGACGAGAATGCATGTGTCAAATTCTATATTCAACAATAATCATAAAATAACCCAATAATTCATCATTAGCATATCCAAAATCATATCATTAGATGTGTCCTTCACTACTTGGCACCATCAAAGTCAATCTTTTCATTAATTCACCAACTCGTTATGACAGACATATAAAAATGTTTTATAAGGTGAAGACGAGGCATACAAGCAATAAAACTAGCCATGCGAAAGTTTTTTCGTGTCTACCATCTCTCACGTACGGAATTAAATCACATGGCCTCATCACGTCTACACAACTCCAAGTCGATAATTTCACATTCGAAAAGACTAAAGCCTCATGAACATCAATATGTTCGGCTGCAAAGTCTCACAAACATCAACATGTTCGGACACCATCGAACTTTTTGATCCCATGAAATATCACACTTTTCAACGACAAATGATCACATCATCATAATTACTTCATTTCAAAGTTTTCGCCAACAATCACGTGTTTTGTATGACTAGTGGTCGACTTTACATTCAACGTTTAAAACATGCTCCACCTCTAACCACAATATAAAAGGTTGAAAAGAAGAAAAATGGCGAGACTCCTCGTCTTCAATTCGGGAGAGACGCTTGAATCCTTTACTTTCTCGAGTAACACCAGGGATCCACTCTTCAAGGAATGAAAGATGGGTGAGCTTTAGAAAGGCAAAAGATGAGAATAAAGAGAAAAACAAGAGAGTATGGTGGAGAGAGAAGGGTCAGCTGGTGGGGGAAAAATGAGGAGAAGAAGGAAAAGAAGAGAAAGATATAGAATGAGGGATGAGTTTAAATAAACTCTTGAAAAAATTTTCAAGTTTTCTTGAAAATTTCTTAAGCAAGTCTAGAGAGAGAGAGAGAGAGAGAGAGAGAGAGAAAGAGAGAGAAAACTTCTTCACCAAGTTTACTTATTCACTAAGTTTGGCACAAAAAAACTCTAATTCTATTTTGTTTTCTTCCTATATATATCTCTCTCTCTTAAAGATAGGGTTTCTAGAATGGGTAATTTTGTAATTTCACCATTGACACTATTCATATGGGCTCGGATTTGGATTTGATTATGAAAATGGACATAAGATGGGCCTTTGAAGGCAAAAACGTAATTTCCTCCCATTTGAGCCATTGTGGTCGAATTTGAAGGAGATAAGGCCCATTGGGCCTTGCCAAACCTGTGAGCTCTCTTCAGCTTTCAATTTTCGGCTTACCATCACTTATTCGAAAATTTAGGGTTTACCGATAAACTTTAGGATTTGATTAAGTACTACTGTCCACTATTTGTCTTTCAATCCTCTAAAATCCAATACTCTTAGTCGGATTATCATTCGTGGTTCAAATCCATCGAATTAGATTTTAGTATATTGATAGAAAATTAGGGATATCACATAAGAACTATGCCTAAATAGACATTATTAAATAATATTTCCAAATGTTATTCTCTACACATTAAAATAGGTGAGCTCGAATCGGAATGTCACAACTAGAAACTCATAATCCAACTCTTTAATATATATATATATCAAATCTTATATGAGTTGTTTCATTTCAACAAGTTTTATATAATTCAGAAATACTCATTTAAATCCACCATATCAATTCAAACATCAATTGTCAAATGCATTGATCAATCTCATTCATAACAATGTCGATGGTCCATTCAATTGACTAATCTATCGCTCAATATACTACGATGATCACAACACAACGCTTAGTGACAAGGCGATCAAAATTCCCCCTTGGCATGGTCTTCACCTACAAAGCCGGTAACTCAACCTAGAAAGATATCTTAAACCGGTATGCATGCCCCAGAAACCCCTACCTAGGTTCACTACCATATTAAGCATAAAAAAATCATCCTCAAATATTAGAAATTTAATTCAAAATCAATCTCATAATTCAGAATATATTTCACAAATCAATCATACAACCTCACATATTTCTCATATCATCTCATAAACCAATTTCACAAATTAATATACATACATATATATGTATAGATCAATACTAAGAAAAACTCCAAATTGGTACATTTGCGACAAATTTATCCCAAATTAATTTTTTGACCACAAAAAACCCCAAACTGGTACATGTTGACAAATTTACCCCCAAACTGATATACCTTAACAAATTTACCCTCCTTTAATTTCCGTCGAAATTTACCATTAAATTGCTGAGTTTGATGACATGTGACAATTGATGAGATATACTAGTTTGGGGTTTTACCCTCTGGTTATCACAAGTGTGCCGATTTGAGATTTTTCGCAGTATTAACCCAATTTAAAGGAAACTAACAGAGCGTAGATTTGTCACAAATATACCAGTTTATGATAAATTTATCACAAATATACAAATTTAGGGTTTTTCGTTGTGAAAAAATTAGTTTATGGTAAATTTATCATAGGTGTACTTTTTTAGGATTTTTCGTAGTAAAAAAATTAGTTTGAGGTAAATTGGTCACATGTATACTAGTTTGGGGTTTTTTTGTAATATTAACTTTATATACATATATGGTTATAAAACCTTTTGTAACGTTTTTTTTTATAAAACATTTCTCAAATTATCATAAAACTCATTCCATAACTAGTTCGCAAAGTGATATATATATACTTATTTCACAATACCTTTCATAAAACCATTTTCGAATATTAAAAATGTAGTAATTGTTTGATCTAGACTTTTATGTGATAAACATGCTTTAATAACTCGTACGATACTCAAATCTTTATCACTTTCAAGACATAAGTTTACAAAACCAAAGAAGAGACAGCACCATTTATCTAGGAACGCCTACAATCAAACAATAACGATTACTCGAGCTGTCGAACTCGTAATCCGTCTTAGAAGCTACCTCAACTATGACTTGGCTAAACTAAGCTTAGACACTAACAAAATGACTCACACTCCACAAATCGCTCGTTCAAAGTGATTATTCAAAGTTATCTGCAACGTGTAATTTGCACGTCGAACTTGATCGTGCCATAACTCTCTCCACCAAATTCCATTTCAAGCAAACTTAAAGTAGAAAAATAGATCGCTCGACATACGACAAAATTCATAGCTTGGCCAACACAAAAACTAGTCGGAAACTAACGAAAATCAACATGGAAGGCTGCTGGTCGCTACTATTCACCACGCGCGCAACTTCGAAAATTCGTTTTTTGCAAACGATAAATCCAAATTGAGTTCTGTAAAGTTCTACTCCTCCACAACACCCTAAACTATTATTCCCCCATAAATTTCTTATCTTAACAACTCTAAAATAGAATGTCGCAACTCAAATTTCACTTAAATCCGAATTTGAGCCCTAATTTTGAAAATCATTCCAATTAGATGAACGAGGTATACGAGTACTTATCGGGCATTGCAAATTGAAGTTAAATCGGCTTGGTGAGAGCCCTGTGTCGCGAGCGCACTCTTTCTTTTCCCTCTCTTCTTCTTCTTTCCCTTCCTTTTTTCCTTTTTTTCTTTCTGCGCGAGCGAGCTCTCTGTTTCTGAGCTGCGTCCCTTTATTTTCCTTTTTATTAACCCCCTTTTCCTTTATTTGTAAAGGTGGTCCCACCACCTTTCGATCTAGTCAAAAGAAGCCAAATATTACACTTACTCTATTAGCTCCTTCAGCAGAATTTGAGAGCCGCGTGATCAGGCCTGCCGACTCGAGGGCGCAAATGCTTTATGGAGATCAGAAGTAGAAGCTCGAGGACTACAACTAAGTGCTCTGTCGTCATCAGGCCTTCGAATCTTGCTCGAAGCGTCGTCGCCTCTTCCAGGTTTTTGTCTTCAAGAGAATCACGCATGAGGAGTTGATACTAGGGGGTTCGTGGTTGTGAAAGACAAGTAGGCATACCCTCGGTCTTTTTCCATGGATCTTAATCGCAAGAAAACCGCAGTCACTGTCGATTTCTGCTGATCCCACCACTGCGTCGCAAATCTTATGTTCAGCCCTGTTTCCGAACCATGAAGCCCCAAGAGCTCAGATCTCGTTCGAGACACTTCACTGGCGTCAATCTTCGTTGTCCACGCTTCCAGCACTTGCACTCTCCAATCTAGTCACTGGCACAGGCCTGAAATTTAGTCTCAACAAGTGATGATGGCAGTTCCGTGGTGACAGGAGTTGATGGACGGTGTTGTAAACCGTATATGCGTTGCTCTCCATAATGAATGAAGTCAGTGTATGTGGTTACCCTGATGAATGTGTGAAGAGTGTTTATCAGTAGGTGCTTTAGCTTGAGCAGTGTGACCAATGAATACTGAAAGGTTAGAGTTGGAGTTGTGATGAAGATGCACAGATAAATATCGAATAAAAGAAATCCGAAAAGAGTGAAAGTTAAAAAAAAAAAACAAAATGATAAAAGGGTAGAGTCCCCAATTGGATAGTAAGGAAGCGGCTGGAGTGTGTCGGGATCACAGGGAATCGATTACGGCTGGTTTTGTGAAGAACGCGGCAGCTTCCTCTGCCCTTGAAATTGAAGCCCTAGCGACTGTGAAGATACGGGACTGAAGCAACTTTCTGGCTTGCAACCGGTAGTTTTGACGGACAGTGAATCTGTGATTAGATTTGTGGCTGATACAAGCCTAAGCCCATGGGCCCTAAGAAGTCTAATTGAGGAATGCAGAGATATATCAGCCCAATTAAAAAATGTCTCTATAGTCCACTGCTTACGAGAAATCAATCGAGTTGCAGACTGGATTGCCAAGGGCCACCGAAGGGACCCTCCCCCTCCAATTGACTGTCAAAAGCCTCCCCTACCTCTTAGGATTTATTATATCTTACTAGGAAATAAACTAGTTTAAATAAACTAATAGATAATATCTGACATGCAATCCTATCTAGAAAAATTATCCTAATCTATTATAAGATGCAAATTTTTTGTATTTTTTCAAGTAAGGAAAACAAATCAGACAAAATAAACTCAAATTGCAAAAGATAAGCTCAAAGTCACGAAAGAATATCCATTCAACTCAAATTTTGGAAACAAATAAAACCGACACCCTTATCCTTTGACTTGATAAGAAAAGTTGGAAACCTGCAAAGAAAACACTCAGGAACTGCTGAGGGGCAAGGAAGAAATCCGTCAAGGAACTGGACTACAGCAGCACGTCGGTTGCAAGATTGCAGCTAGATTGGCGTCGGGACGGCTGGAAGGTGCTGGAACTTCGCCAGGCTGCTGCTAAACGTGAACAAGAACACCAGTACACCTTCGACTGGTTCAGATGTTTGCTGTGGTAACTTGTGGGCTCGTCAGGCAGTGCTAGGCTGGCGGTGGAAACCGGTGCTGTTAGGGAACGACGGACTGATGCTGGAACACCGGGAATACAGGCGGAGGAGCCACGACAAGATGAGCATGCCGGAGAACCAAGCTAATCGATTGCCGGCGCAGGTCTGGAGCACCACTGGGATTGCTGGGCTGACGGTGGCTCTGCAGGTAAGCAGTGGTGACGGCCGCGATCTGTTTTGTGGTCGTCTATTGTATGTGAAGCCCCCCTCCTCGTTATCTTTCCATGCTGTTGATGTGTGAAGATGTGCTTTTGTGGCCTTCACTCGTTAACTCTAGTTAACACTGGACGAGTCTATATGCACAATTGATCGCACTATACTTACTAGCAACTAAACATCTCTAAACAAAGGCGACCCGAGTAAATATTTTTCGTTTAGATACTATTCTGCTTTATTCTTTTCAGATCTTTGCTAAAAGAGTGTACCACTGAGATGAATTGTCAATTCAAGTAATAGCATTATTGCAATAGCTGCATGTGTCACTATTCTCATTTATCGCTAGGATTTAGAAGAAAAGGAAAATGACATTGACAGTCCTTAAACTTTGACCTGATATGAAACATGTCTTGAACTTTTCATTCATTTAGTATGATCCTAGAACTATTCTTAAATGTTCAATATAGTTCTTTTGTCTTATAAAAAAGAGAACAAATCACCACAAGTCCCTAGGATATTGGAAAATGTACAATCTATTTCCTAAACTTTCAATTTATTCAATCTAATCCCTCAATTTTCCAAACAAAATCAAATTATTCCTTTGATACTATTCATAAGCTTTCATTTTTATATCATTATTCAAATTTTAGAATATCCTATCATTTTAATCAGTTTCCTATATCAGCAAATTTTTTTTTTATTTTTTATTACCTTTTAACCTTTTTGGTATTTATAATATTAAGATAGTTTCATTTAAGTATATTTTAGCTTATCATATTTGTAATAGTAAAAGTATTATTCATTTAAAACTGTGTCGGATTGGTATTCCTACTAAATCAAGTTTAAATGCTTTTAGAAAAGAATCTGGAAACATATTAAATAATCTATATCTCCATATACACGTGGCCTTCACATTTGTAATCTTAATGTTTGAACAGCTCCTCTTACCTGTTTTGTACATTTTACCAAAACAAGACACCTTATTCCTCCTTAAATTGATTGGTCCACCATGCCTCTATATTGATATTTCAAAAGGAAAACCAAGATTACAAATATGAACACATCAGTTAGACTTTTTGCGTTATTCATGATCATTCCTGCCCTTCTTTAAGCTTGCTCCGTAGGATTTTACATTAATGGGAAAATTCAAATTAAATCATCTATATCTCCATATACACGTGGCCTTCACATTTGTCATTTAATGTTTGAACAGGTCCTCTTACCTATTTTGTACATTTTACCAAATGAAGCCACCTTATTCCTCCTTAAATTGATGAGTCCATCATGCCTCTATATTGATATTTCAAAAGGAAAACCAAGATTACAAATATGAACTCATCAGTTAGACTTTTTGCGGTATTCATGATCATTCCTGCTCTTCTTCAAGCTTGCTCCGAAGGATTTTACATTCATGGGAAAACCCATGTCCAAATCTTCAACGGTTTACCCGGAGGAGTGATGCTAATTGTTCATTGCAAATCCAAAAATAACGATCTTGGCGTACATCGGATCCCTCCCAGTGGCATGTGGGAATTTGTATTCAAGCCTAGTTTTTGGGGTAACACACTCTTTTTTTGCAGCATGCAATGGCCCAGTCAATTTCACTATATCGATATATATGATGAGGATCGAGATTTCGACCGATGTGATAAGGTGTGTGCATGGCATGTACTACCTAGTGGTCCATGTATGTATGAGGCGGCAAAATGTGAGAAATGGAAATCCTAAAATTTGGGTATGGTTGTGACGATATTGTAAGCTCCTCCTTTGGGTGAAATAAAAATGGTACTGTCTATCTTTTCATGGAATTGATGTGTGAAGGTGTCATTTTGTGCCTTTACTTGTTAACACTGGATAACACTTAAATGAGCATATATGCATAATTGATCAGACAGACCAAATATTTGTCTACCGTTATAGAAGTTATTAAGACGGAATCGTCAATTCTACCCGAGAAAACTACTTTTGAAGTCTCTTTTAGGAAAAAAAAAAGTACTTTTGCCCCTTGAAAAAATTGAACTATAGTCTTCAAACAACATAACCACTTCACTAACAATTGTGTATTAAATGAAATCATGTAAAGTTTTTAATTTATTATAAGAATGTAGCTTTTTTTATTTAAAATATAAAATGAGCCAGTTTCAGGATAAAAGCACGAAGCGGAACAAAACCGGCCTGACTGGTTTGATTCCCAATTCCAATCTTTTGAAACTAGAGGTCTCGGTTCCTGGTTTAGACTGGGAACGGACCCACCCCGATATTGTTCACTCTTACTACTCCTTTGCTATAATGAGAACACACATATACAATATTATTTTTCTATTTTCTTATAGTTTTGAGCTTGAACTCGAGCTCATACTAAAATTTCTCTTTTGTAATTATCAACGGTGCTACTCGAGATTGAAGATCATTGAGTTCTGTTTGAAATTCTTATAAAGGTATGCTAACATCAATTGTACAATATTTTAAGTTTGTGAAAAATAGGCACTTACAGTTTGTCTACCAAGACAGTTAAAGGGAGGGGAAGAGAGCAAATCCTAGTCCCTGATTTGTATGGCTTCGTCCGTATAGATCGATTAAAAACGATGATTGGTTAAAACAAGGCAAATAATTTTGATTCGAGTTTAGGTATTTCAAGTTCTACATACTGTGACATCCTGATTTTTCGTCTACCCATAATTAAGCACAGAGAATAACATTTGACGATAGCAGTTGAATTTATTTAATTGATGATGGTTGAAGGTGTGACGTTTAATGGATTATAGAACATTTATGCCTAATCCATATCTTGACTGAATTATAGATATTCATTGGACAATTTGTAGTCCAATTTTTGGTCCTTTAGTGCCAATTTGCTTAGTGATGGAACAACTAAGATTAATCATTGTCTTGACAGCCATTTTAACTTCTTGGACACACTAATCATGCATGGCAGCCACTTGGCAAACCCACCAGGCCATTTGGCGCCTCTTCCTTCCCTTCAATCATTGTCTTTCATGCAAAAAATGGTTGAAGCCCTCTCTTCTTCTCATTTTGCTCATTCTTGGCCGAACCTCACCTTCAATTTTCCTCTCAAATTTTTGCTCAAGTTTGATCTCTCTCTCGCGTGAGCTCATTTGACGGCACACCAAGAAGAAATCAAGCTCGGCATTGTGCAATCTAGCTTGAGGCAAGTGATATTTCCAAATTCTAGTCTCTTTGATTTGTTGGTGTCACGGTTTGGGGTAGTTTAAGCGGGTGGCTTTCGGGTTGTCGAAGATTTGATGCCGATCGATGATAGTGGGGAAGATTCATGGATTGGAATTGTTGATTTCAAGTTGGATTTTCTGAGATTGTTGTGGAAATGGTCTTGCATGTGAGTATCACACTAAGTTTGGTTGATTGGTGAAGTTGCTGGTATGACTTTCTCAAGAATTTGGCAAAATTGTGAGCTGAGTTGATGATTTCCAGTTTCGAGATTCTACTGACTTGACTGTATAGCTAATTTTATGTGGCTTTTTTCGTTATGAATCTTGCAAAACTTCCTTCATAAGAGTTGTTCATGACATTTTGAAATACGACGTAAATTAATTTCAGAATTTTCTGGATTTGGATGAGGTGCCAAATGGTCTTGAACATACACGATCACTACCTAGGTTTGGCGAACCCGACTGCGACTGTTTCATGTTTCCATTTTTCTACGAATTTTTCTCAATCGAATTTAAAAAAAAATTATTTCATAAGAGTTTTAAAGGACATCCTGGAATATAACATATAAAAATATCAAATTATTTTGGGCACTTTAGGCCCTTGAAACAGATTTTTTCTCTAACTTTCTTACCTTAGTTACTTACTAGATGCAGTTTTCGCTCTATTTTACACGAATTACTTCTCTTTGTACAAGCTGAATTAGACTTTGCATCCTCATCAAAATTGTTGATTATGGCCTTGTTTACAACATACTAAAGTTTCGTGAATTTACAAATTGATTTACTTGGGCTATGACCATGTTTTTAATCGGTGCTCAAAATGGTTTTTAAGATTATTATTTTGAAATGTTTCCTTTGCAAGAGTTGTTCAACAAATTATAAACTATAGACCTGAATTACCTCATGATTTTACAAGTTTTTAAAATAATTTTAACCTATATCTGATGTGGAATGTTCTGACTATCTTGGTTCTTGTTGGTGTTATCAATACCTATGACTAGAGGTGCTAAATTTCACAATATACGTAGGCCATTGTGTGGAACCTATGTTGGCAGGCATGAGAAGTGCATGTGGTATGGCATTTGATTTGTTGCATCTTATGAACATCATACGCATGTGCATTGATGAGGAAATGTTATTCTGTGAGGACCATTGGTCGGCAAACTAATGATACCCCGTGCGAGTGGGATGCCTGAGGTGGGTAAACCTCAGATGCCGTGGCCAGTAAACCACGATGCCTCGGAGTGAAGTACATGTGGCTGGTAAACTACGAAAGTTCGATCAGCAAACCAGAGGTGATGAACATGGGCCGATCGGCAATTCAGCAGAACCGTGAGATGAGGGTGATCACGCGAGGGTTCATTGAACATGTCATATGCATCATCTGTGGGCGAGTTCTGTATTCATGATGTGTGCTCCTGTTATGTTCCGTTAGTTTTATAATACTAATTCTAGCTATAAAATGTTTAGACGTTAGATTATGCTATTGTGTTAGCACATGTTATTTAGGCTCTTTGACTGTGAAACTTGTGGATCGAGAAGTTTAGACATTTGTTATATCATTTGCTGGGCATTAGCTCACCCAGTTATATTTTTCAGATCTTTAGCAATATGGCTACTACTCCTACTACCCCTATTGCTCGCTATGGTGCCCCTATGGACTTCGAGGGGACTTTGATTGATTTCACCGACCCAAAGTATCCTGGCATCGTATTTGTCAAGTATACTTCTAGATGTAGGTCTTGTTACAGGTTGGATCCCATATCGATTCGTGGCGATATACGCTAGGTTTGGCAGTCGACTCATCAAGCTGATTCCATTCCCTTCTGATGACAGCGACAATGGTGACAGCGGTAGTGAGTGATAGGAGGTGATGGGAGGGTAAGTCGTATCTTACACAGCTAACATCATTTTTGGTGATGGGCGAGTAGCTTGTAGTTCATAGAAGGGCAACTTTTGGTTGATGCAATGGTTCCTTTTGGCTATGATCGCAAGTATGGATGGAGATGAGGACGGTTTGGGCGTGCGTATGATTGTAGAAAGGGAGTAGGTTATCCTTTTTGGCCTCCTAGTTGTTGTCGCCTTAATATATTTAACCGTTGTTGATAACCCATCTTTCATGTACATAACTATCTATATATGAAATAAAGTTGTAAGGTTTGCCCCGTTTATGTGTTATCCATTTGAGTTTGCTTATGTGATGTCTTATATCTTCCATTTGCGCCATTAAAGACTTAAGGAAGCCGCACTAGTAAAGTGACGGCCTGGGATGTCACTGGCTTGGATTGCTACACATACAGACTTAGATCGTTAATTTTCTTACATGTGGTATTGGAGCCTCCGTTTCTAGGTTTAGAATCCTATTTGGTTCATATTCTTGATGGAAATTGATGAATACTACTCCGTTTTAGGCATATGCACGGGAAATCTTATTAAAAAATTTGACTATGCTGTTCATTATTCTGTGCAATTGTTTTAGGGGTTTTGTTACCCATAGAATGATACACATGCCCTGCAAGTTTCGTCTCCTAATTTAGCATGGGCATCGAGAATAATAAATTGTGCTGCAATTCGACTACTATGCTTATCATTACTTGAAATTATTCTAGGGTTCTATTCGATATGTCTTATCGCTTCTATCCTATAAACTTTCTGCCATAATTCTCATGGAAGTTTTCATGTTGTATCTCGTGACTTTAATTGAATCTTCAAAGTGAATATCAATTCATCTTCTGTCTTGAAATTGACTTAATAACAGTGTTGCCCATTATCTTTTCGGTTGATCTACAGCTTCAATTGCACAATATAGTCTGTTCATGGCGCTTGAATCAAGTGTTTTGAAAATTGGCTCCAGGGTTTGAGTCGCTCCGAGTTTGTGTCCGTTCGTGTTTGGATCGCTTCCATAAATTGACATAAATTTGAAGCAAAATGCTTGGACTATTGCTGAAAACATTGCTTTTGGGCTTTAAGGATGTGTATTGGACGATTAATTCAAACTATCAAACTTAGTTGTGCATACGTGTTTTTTTTTTTTTTCCAACCATTTGGTACCCCGTGCATTGTTGGGGAGAACTAGACCATAATTTACCAAGAATTAACACAATCCGTGATCAATTTTTTTTCACAAAACTAAACCAATCAAAATTGACTTTACCCTAGCAACAACTAGCAATACAACTTCAAAATAAGTAAATATGATGCCAAAATGATAAGGAGACAAAGGCAACAACAACACCAAGGTTTTACGTGGAAAACCAAATTCGGAAAAAACGACAGACGGCCCAAAAACTGTAATTAATCACTAAGAATAGTATAATTTACAAAGGAATCTTCTCTAGTCACCCACTAGAGGCATAACATCAACAATACAACAATTTTATCATCATCACGAAGGTTGATTGACGCATATGGAGCAAGAACACTAACCGATATTGGAGAAAACGAGAGATGACTTGAATAAGGTTCTCAATGAATGAAACTAATCTACTCGTAGACCTCAGTCTCACAAATGAAATTTGAACCAATTCCGAAAACGTTTGGCCTTCAAATTGAGATCGCAAAGCTGAGCCCCTTTTTTCTTTTTCTTCTTCTTCTTCTTCTCCTTCACGCACCCTCTCGGTGAACTCTCTCTCTCCCCTTCTCCTTTTTTCTCCACTTCACGAGTGAGCAGCTCTCTTTCTTTATTTTTTTCTTTTAATGTTAGCTGGGCCCCACAGAGGCGGACCCAACCAACAAATCCCAACCTCCGCTTCATGTGGGAAGTTTCATCATACCCGTTTTGTTTTTACAAGAGTTGAGTTTCACCATAGGCAAGGCTTTGGTCATCATATCGGATCCATTGTTGTTGGTGTGGACTTTCTCAAGTAGGAAGAGATTCTCGGTTAATTTCTCTCCAATCCAATGATATTTCACATTAATATGCTTTTATCATCAATGCATCACCGGATTTTTGCTAAAATAGATAGCACTAATAATATTACAATACAAAACAAACTTCTCTTGCTTTAAGCCCAACTCTTGTAGGAATTTTTGTATATACAAGAGTTCCTTTCCTCCTTTGATGATAGCTATATACTCTGCTTCAGTTAAAGATAAAGAAACACATTTTTGCAATCTTGATTGCCACGAAATTGCTTCCCCTGCAAAAGTCATCATGTAACTTGATGTGGATTTTCAAGAGTCAATGTCACCGGCATATTCTACATCTGAATAACCATTCAACTCAGGCTTTCCATTTCTATAACACTAGCGGATTCTAGAAGTGCTTCTAAGATACCTAAAAATCCATTTCACAGTGGTCCAATAATCTTTACCTAGATTTGAGAGAAACTTGCTCACAACACCAATTGCGTGAGCAATATCTGGTTTTGTACAAACCATAGCATACATCAAACTATCGATGGCTGATGCATAAGTAATTTTCATCATCTCTTCCTTCTCTTTCTCACTTGTAGAACACTCTTCACTAATTAACTTGAAATGACCTACAAGTGGAGTACTTACCGGTCTACATGTGCTCATGTTGAATCTTTCCAGCACCTTTTCAATGTACTTCTCTTGAGACAATGAAAGTTTCACATTTTTCTCGCCATGAATAATTCTCATACCAAGGATTTGCTTAGCTGGTCCTAGATCCTTCATTGCAAAAGCTTTACTCAACTCTTTTTTTAAACTCTTGAGTTTGTTAACATCATGCCCAACTATCAGCATGTCATTCACATAGAGTAGGTAGAAAAAAATCATTATTTGAGAATCTTTTCATAAACATACAAGAATTAGAGTTGGTCTTACCATATCTATGATCTTCCATAAATGATTCAAACTTCATGTACCACTGCCTTGGCGCTTGCTTGCACCCATATAAACTTTTCACCAACCTACATACAAGATGCTCATTGCCTTTAGCTTTAAAACCTCTAGTTGCTCCATATATATATTTCTTCTTCTAAGTCTCAATGAACAAAAGTTGTTTTTACATTAAGCTGTTCAATTTCTAAATCCAAGCTGGCGGCCAACTTAAAAACAACTCGAATAGAAGGCATTTCTGTAACTAGTGAAAAGATCTCTTCAAAGTCAATTCCTTTCTTTTGACGAAAGCCATTTACTACAAGCCTAGCCTTGTATTGTGGTTGCAAATTGATCTCTTTCATCATCATCTTGTACACCCACTTATTTTTTAAGTGTTCTCTTGCCCTTTAGCAACTTCACCAATTCAAATGTGTGGTTCTCATGCAAGGATTTGAGCTATTTAATTTCTAAAGTCTCCATGAAGGAAAGCTGTCTTTACATCAAGCTGTTCAATTTCTAATCCCAAGCTGGTGACCAACACAAGAACAACTCAAATATAAGGCATTTTTACAATTTGTGAAAAAATCTCTTCAAAGTCAATTACTTTCTTTTGATGAAAGCCCTTCACAATAAGCTTAGTCTTGTATCGTAGTTACAAATTGCTTTCTTCCGTCTTCAACTTGTACACCCACTTATTGTTTAGTTTCTCTTTCCCTTTGGTAACTTCACCAATTCATATGTGTGGTTCTCATGCAAGGATTTGAGCTCCTCTTGTATGATTTCATGCCACTTATTCTTTTAATCACATGACATAGCCTCTTCATAAGTTTCTGACTCTCCTGCATCAGTAAGTAACATATACTCATGTGGCTGATATCTCTGTGAAGGTCTGCATTCTCTTGCGGATATTCTAACTTGAGGTAAGACTAGCTGTTCCTGCTCAACTATCTCCACTGGCTCAATGGGCTGTTCTTGCTCAACTGATTATTCTCACTCAATTGTTTTCACCTGTCTCATTGAAGAATCAACATTTTCTGAGGATTCACCATCTTCATGAGTTTCATGCACTTCTCTCCCGTGATTTCCACCCAATACAGTAAGAGGTTTTGGGCTAAAACTAACGGAATGTTGAGCTACATTCTTTGGCCTCCCTAGCTTGTCAATGTCTTCAATGGTTTGATGCTTAAAGAACACCATATATCGGCTTCTACTAACTTTCTTTGTAGCTAGATCATATACCCTATAGCCAAACTCTTCATTTCCATAACCCAAGAAGATACACTACTTAAACTTGTCATTAAGTTTGGATCTTTCATCTCTTGAAACATGCACAAATGCCCGCAATCGAACTCTTTCAGATAATTTTATGAAACATCTTTCCCACTTCAAACCCTTTGTAGAACATCCCCCTTAAAAGGAACTGATGGAGAAAGGTTTATCAAGTCCACTATTGTTCTTATCGTTCAACCCAGGATGACTTTGGCAACCTCGCATGAGAGAGCATACACCATTCTCTCCACTACTCCATTTTGTTGTGGTGTTTTCGGAACAATCTTCTCAAGCTTGATACTATAATCTCTGCAATAATGTTTAAACGGGTTGTCAACTCAAATACATTTTAGCTTCTTCCCGGTTTCTCTATCCATATTGACATGAAATTGTTTGAAAGTAGTAAGCACATCATCTTAAGATTTCAAAGCAACAGCCCACACTATTCTAGAGTAGTAATCAATAATTGTCACAAAGTATAATGCACCACCAAGTGTTTTAGCATCCATGCAACCAACATTAGTGTGAACGAAATTAAGTACATCTGATTTCATGTGTGGAGAGAAACTTTAAAATGAGAATCTATGTTGCTAGCTTGTTAGGCAGTGAGTACATTCCTTCAGCTTTTTCTTCGTCAATGGTAGAAGATTCTTTCTAGCAAAGTTTCAAGCCCCTAATCAATGAGATGACCAAGTCCCAAATGCCATAGGTCAACTGAGGAGTCCTCCATTACATTTACCTCTTCCCTGACTAAATTAGCTTGCATGGTGTAGAGAGTGCATGTCTTTTTGCCTTAGCTACTACCATGGAAACTTTAGTCAATTTCCATTTGCCATCATAGAAGCAATTGTCGTAATCATCATCATCAAAGGCACCTGTGGAGATCAAGTAAATTCGAATGTTCAAAACATGTCTCACATTTTTCAGAAGCAAATTACATCCAACATTGGTCTCCAACTAAACATCTCCCATGTCGATAACTTGGGAAACACCACTATTTTTTATCCTAACATAGCCAAAATCACCACTACGATAGGATGAAAAGTAGTCACGCCATGAGGTGACATAAAACGAAGCTAAATAATCAATAACTTAGCTAGAGTTTTGGCATGTAAGGTTCACACAAGCATCGTCACAAATGAACACAATATTGCCATCAGATGCAATTGCCGCTGTGACGTGTTTCTCTTCTTTCTTTCGATCTCCATTTTTATCATGGGTCTATCTCTCTTTGGTAACCAGCATTCTTTAGCGTAATGTCTCATTTTTCCACAATTGTAACCCTTCACACTTCTCATCGGCCTTGATTTTGACCTTCCTCTGGGCTTGCCTCTATTTACATTATTCTGAAAAATTCTTGATTGAATTCTCGTTTTGTTTTCTATAACAAGAGCCTCAGATTTAAAAGCATAATTCAAGACTTTTCTCATGATTTCTTCATTGAATAGGTTTTTTTAACAAGCCCATAGAAAGCACACCAAAAGGAGCCGAATTGTTTAATGCCACAACCAAGGTGTCCTTGCTGTCTGGAAGAGTACCAAGCAATAAACAATCTTGTAACTCATCACCAAGATCAATTTCTAGATTTGTCAATTGATTTACAACATCTTGAAATTTACCAAGTGTTTTGACATGCTACTTCCCTCCTTGTATCTCAAGTTCACAAGACTTTTAACTAGAAAAGCTTTATTTTGTGGGATTCTCCTCTCATAGAGAGATATTGTAATTCCATCCACAAAATATCCGCTTTTGTTTCTTGAACAACATGATAAAAACACTATCGCCAATCCATTGTCAAGTGAACCCAACCATTTTTTTATTCATTTCTCCTATTCTTTTTCTTTCTTGTCTCCTTTAACCTCATCACCATCAACGGGATCATACAAATAATTGGAATATAACATGTCTTCCATCCGAGGATTCCAAATTGAGTAATTCAAAGCATTTAACTTAAACATTGTGCCTCTATTTTCCTCCATTCAACACTAGAATCCCAACGCTAGCTCTGATATCACTTTGTTGGGGAGAACCGAGCCACAACCAAGAACTAACCCATTCTAGGATCAATTTCTTCCCTAAAACTAAAACAACCAAAATTGACTTAACCCTAGCAAGAACAAGCAATACAACCTCAAAATAAGTAAACATAATGCCCAAATAATAAGGAGACAAAGGCAACAACAACACCAAGACTTTACGTGGAAAACCCAATGCGGGAAAAACTGTAGACAGCCCAAGAACTTCCACTAAATTACCAAGAATAGTAGGTAGCACAAGGGTTCTTCTCTAGTCACACACTAGACGCACAACATCAACAATATAACAGTATTTCCATCACCATGAATGTGGATTAACGTAAATGGAGCAAGAACCCTAATCGAGATTGTAGAAAACGAGAGACGATTTGGAGAAGGTTCTCAATGAACAAATTGATCAATTCGTAGTCCTCAATCTCACGAACAAAATGCTGAAATTTGTGCCAATTTCGACAACGTTTAATCTTCGAATCGGAAAGCGAAGTGGTGACCTTTTTTCTTCTTCTCCTTCATGCACCCTCTCTCTCCCTCTCTCCTCTTTTCTCCACTTCATGATCAAGCAGCTCTCTTTCGTTTTTCTTTTTTTTTTTCTTTTAATGTTAGCTGGGCCCCATAGAGGCAGACCCAACCAACATGCATCTCGATCGTTATGCCATTTTTTCGTTGAGTCGGTGTTTATTTGTAAATTAAAGTATGAAATCTTGCTCTTTGGCTAAAACCCATTAAGATCATGGGTTAAATGTGCACAAAATGGAGTGATAAAAACTTTGTTTTTAGTCGGGTCTATTTCAAGTCGCAAACCGGTTCTAGTGACCCCATCTAGCGTGTGCGATGTCTTCCAATGATCGTTCTTCAAGACCCTTTCTTAAGTTGTGCTTCACGAGCCATGCCCAAATTTCGTATAATTTATTGTTAGAGCTTCAAAGATTTCATCTCTTAATTTTTCCCTTCAGAAGTCGAGATAAATTACATACATGCATATTTTCAAAAAGTGAAGTAGTAAAAAGTTATTTTAAGGCTTCACTTGTTTTGCGGAAAATAAATGATTTGGAACATATTCTCATAAAAAATAATAGCTTAAATAGCTTGTAATAATTAGCTAATAAAAAAATATTTTCATTTTCAACAACAATTCATGTCAAAACATTTTCGTGAAAGATGAAAAAAAAAAGCATTCATTTATTTTTGTGAGCGATATAAGCAATCATTTTTAGAATTTTTTTTTTCTGAATCATTCATTTTCACGAAACAAATGGAGTCTAAGGCCCGGAAACTATGCTTTTATTGAGCACTCGCCTTGAGGGAAAATTCCAAATATCCTCATGTATCGATATCAATTCCTCTCCCCCAAAACATGTTTTTATCTCAAATAGCCAACCGTATTCATAGAAAAGGTGTCAACTCTCCCCAAAAGCAGTCAACCGTTAAAAAAAAGTTGGACGGTCGGGAGCCATGTGCCTCTTACGTGCTAATATCATGTCAAGTATACAGGATATTTATGAAAGTAAATTTATTTTACGAGAAAATTACCGAAAAAGTCATAAACCTATTGCAATTGTGCTAATTCAGTCATAAATTTTTTTTCAATTCAGTCATAAACCTTTTGTTTTGTGCCAATTCAGTCCATCCGGTCAATTTTGGCTAGTTGATGCTGACGTAGATGCTAGACGGTCGACCGACGCTGACGTAGATAATTTTTAATACTATTTTATATTTTTGATTTTCTTTTATTTTCCTTTTCCTTTTTTTTTTTCCTTCCTTCTTCCTCCAACTGGTCACTAGAACTTGGGGACCGGCTAGTGGTCAAGGCCATCAAGGTCGCCCCTGCCAGCCTTTGGCAAGGCTCAACCTTGCCGTCACTGAGCAAGGTTGCCCTCGCTCAGCATCTCGACCTTGCCGGCCCTCGCCTCTGATCAATCGCCGAGTTTTAGCAATCGGCTGGAGGAAGAAGGAAGTAAGAAAAAAAAAAGAGAAAGAAAAGAAAAGAAGAGGAAAATAAATAAATAATCAAAAGATCGAAAAAAAATAAAATATTATTGAAAATTATCCACGTCAGTGTAGGCCGACTGGCGCAGCATCTACGTTAGTGCTGGCCGGCCAAAATTGGTCAGATGGACTGAATTAGCACAAATGCAAAAGGTTTAGGACTAAATTGGCCAAGAAAAAGATTTAAGATTGAATTGACATAATTGCAATAGATTTAGGACTTTTTGGTAATTTCTCATATATTTAACTTATTTTCGTCATGTTTTTCTGGCCTCCATGCCCCTTAATGCTCAAACCCTAATTCAATACCTAAATTCGTGTAGGAAAGATGATGGATGAAGGCCGAAGCAACGGCAATGGCCCGGCCACTACCAAAGCCTTCACTCAAAGAGAGAGATGAAGGAGGTGGTGGTTGTCATTGCCCTTACCACGTTCCGGTGAGGCATCCTCAGGGAGAGAATGAGAAAGAAAGGCGTTTGTCACTCCTGTCGCCACTGGCACCCTTGCATCTCATGTAACATCCAGATCCGTCACTTATTAACGTTGTTCTTTTAATCTTTTAATTCATGGCACATGCGAATGACAAAACATAACATAACACAATCACAAAACAAACTACAAACACGCATCTAATGGTAAAGCCTTTAAGGGCTATTCATTCATATATATATCACTTATGTATATCATCTATTCACAAAACAAAAGACAACATCATACGCGATTGGGAAGCCAAAGGGTAACTAATACTCTCCCCACTACTCGTCGCCTGCCCATCACCCAAAGCAGCCTTAACTACACATATTACGGGTTACTCGCCTGTCTCCCCAAATGATCCCAACCTATACATACACAGTCACCACCCCCAACATCACCTCCGTCACTTGCTACTGCTATCGTTGTTGCTGCCGTCGTCACGTGGAAAACGGATCGGGCTGATGAGTCACCTGTTGAACCGACATATACGGCCACGAAGCGGTATGAGATCCATCCTGAGACAATCCTACATTGACCCATAGTGTAGAGGCAACCCTCACGAACTCAACTTCAGGAAAACAAGGTTGGTGAAGTCATACATGTCGACACCTAATTTTTAGTTGAACCGTCAGTTAAAAGTAAAATTTGAAATTTGATCACGTCAAAGCCATTTTTCAAACCAAAAAAAAAGTCATATATTTTAGATAGTATTGATTTTAGTTTTAGTTCCTACATCTTAGAATCATTTGAGCATTAATCAAGAAAATTCATAAAAATACATAAAATTCACAAAATACAAAAAAAATGCGAAAAAAATACAAAAATTAGTCTATCTCCTAACTTTAAATTGTTAGTGTAAGTTTTTTTTATGACATTTGATCCATAGGACTATTTTTTAAACAATAGCTCTTGATACATGCCGACCACGCCTAATTAAATTGGAACGAGCACTTTTGTGGCAAATATGTTTTACCCGTCCCGGTCTAATTGGAAAATTTTATGCAAGGTAAGGTCGAAGTGAGAAAATTTACGACAAAAATTGACAGAAAATTGGACCAATTCGACTCGGATCAAACCGAGCCAAACCGGCCCAATCGCCGATCCATACGCTCAAGGCCAGCCCATGTGGGCCAAATTCTAGCCTATTTTATGGCCCATTTCCCAAGACAAAATCCATAATTTTATATTTGAGCCATAAATTGTAGAAATTCTATTAGTAAATCTAATCTTGGCTATTGATCTTGAATGGCCAAGATTATATCATTTTGATGTCATTATATATATTGCACATCTTCCAAAAACCCTAAGAGGAGAGATCATTTGAGGATGATGGCTGCTATATTAGGAGAAGACTAGGAATCTAAGCCCCCTCTCTCTCTCTCTCTCACCATCGCCCCTTCCCGCCGGCGCCGCCACTTGTCGGCGACCCCCACCTGTAAGGTGCCACCACCACCAACACCCTCCGTCCTCCCTCTACCCCATCGTACCACTTCCATCGCCGTCCGGTCACCGAAGGACCACCGATTGGCCCCATATTCCTCTTGGCATAATCACCGGCGGCCACGCGGGTGATTGTTGCCGAGCCTCTCACCACCTTCCGCGGCTGTTCCTCGACGCTGTCTGATCTCCTTCGCCTTGCAACCACTTTCTCCGGCGAGCCTTCAAGTTTGTCGTGCCTAGAGTCCGCCCATTCAACCCTCGGACACCCCCGTTCCTTCTCATTTCTTTTATTGTTCATATCTCGCCGTTTCACTTCACTAATGGCTTCGATTTTCTCCTTGAACCAGAAAGTTGTTGAGCTATTCGTGGCCATCTGAGACATCCCTTGAGCAGCCGAATAGCTCATTTGAGCCCTGTACAACCACTAACAAAAGGTTGGTTCGACCTTGGCTTGAAACCCAGTATTTGCTAATCAAATAAGGAATCGTTTGATCCCATGTTCCTACCATGTTTTAAAGATGAGTTTGTTGCTGTGTTTTGCTGCCTTTGAGTCTAAAATGATGGCAAATAGCTTATGTATACATGTTAGCAAATAGCTTCTGTATACATGCTGGCTGTTGTTGAGTGATGTCCTGTGTTTTTGTGAAAAAATCATTTTTTAAACCCCTCTTGTTTTCAATGGCCATTTGGCCTTTTAAATGATATTTTTCGGGAAAGCCATAGTTGGGTTAATCGATCTTGATGTCTCAAGCTCCAATTTGAGTATTTATGAGCCCCGAGGGGACATTGTTTGCTATGTGAATCGAGTCTTCAAAGTTCGCTTTGAAATCTGGAAAAATGAAAACTGCTACTGTTCTTCACTGTTTTCTATTGTTTTTGGATCGAACTTTGCGGTTTGTTGATTTTTTATGATTTTTTCCACACATAGTTTGGGAAAGTGTTCTACATGAAAGTTGTAGAAGAAATCCATATCTACTTTATGAAAAAGTTTCATGGCTATACAAAATCAGCAAGGTAGCCAAATCGGTAGATCCCTTACTGACTGCTTTGGGTCATTTTTCAAATTTCCATTTTATTTTGAAAAAATGAAGGTGTTGCTGTCCTTTTTAGGAAAAAAAAAACTCAAAACATGAAAAGAGTTCATTAGGGTCTTAATTAGTATCCTATGAAATTTTAGATCGTGGGTCATTGATTTAGTGGGTCAATTAAGCAAAATTCGTACACTTTACGTGTTGGGATTCCAAACTAGTGGTTCTGACCTCCGGGGAAAAGTTGCCATTTTTCATTCATTTCGAGGGCTCCTTTAGAAAAACTTAAAACATGAAACTTGCTCAGGACATGTTGATTTATGTCTCTATCAAATTTCCTGACCATTGAAAGTCATTTTCTATTTTTACTAGACCCAAAAAGTTTTAGGGAAAAATCAGTTTGTTTTTTGACTTATAGGTCTAATTTGCAATGTTATCAATTATTTAAGACTCATATGGCCAAAATTAATATTCGGACCCTCAAACCTCATTCTTGAGATTTTTCAATGATTAAATTTTGCGTTTCATAGTCATTGGGCGTGATTTGCATGAAAATTGAGACATCACTTTTAATTTATGCATGTCATGTCGAGTACTTCAAATATTTCATAATTATAATCTATTTGAATATTCAATTCGATCCTTCGATCCATGCTCGGCATTTAGAGTGTCAAATTACATTAGTTAAGCCTTAGGATCGATGCTATTACCCTCTCACGGCGCTTGTGCAAAGTGGAGGCCCAATGGGCTCGATTAATGATAACAATTGATCATAATCACTCGCTAGGGTACGAACCTTTAAATTGCATGTCTACAAAGGCCAACCCCGAGGCCATTTGGTTGTTTTTACTTAACCTTAATTGTAAGATGATTGTTAGATGCAAGATTAAACAATGTTTATGTGGCGGCCCATCGAAGATGGCGAATGACCAATGTCCATTCCGGTGCCTCTCTATAACTTTTGTAAAATGGGTTGTAATTACTAATGCCCGATGAGTTGTGGGCTTTACTTTCTCGCATTTAGATTAGTTGCTTTGAATTGCTTGCTTGTTTATTACGCGTTCCACACTTCAATATCTTGATTGTTAATTTTATTTCTAGGATAGATTAGCCCGATTTATGAATTTAAAAATAGAAAACCACAAAAACATGTGCATACTCACCTACAATTGGTTTGGACCTTTAGGGTTACAATTTGTTAAGATCGTGTGATCACTTAGAAAATATCCCGACCAATTAGGTACCGAAATGGCTCTAATAGAAATTATTAGCATAAGTAAATCCTCGAACCCTAGAATATTTGGTTCCGTAGAATCAAGTCAGTTCTCCTCTCGACTCGATTGGGTGTCTAATCTACCCACCTCGAAACAATTAGTGGCGACTCCAAATTTAGCTTCCTTATAGCCAAGTTGTGATTAAGTAGGGCTTGGGAGAGTCTGACTAGGTTAGTTAAGCCCAAAGCTAATTAATCTAATAATCCTTTAGCTTCGAAATATGAAACCAGATCCATACCCATTTTTTCTGAGGAGGTTGCGACAATACAAAAATGCCTCAAAATCTATCGGAACGCCATAACGAGCTATCAAGGTAGTGGGGGTAGCAGCCATAATGCTAATCGTCTAAAAATATATTTATCAATAGGAGTAAGCTAATGCTTAACAAATGAAATTTCTAGCTTATAGACAAGTTGATCCGTCTATCGCTCGATCCTCAAACTTATCTAATCTAAGAGATAACATCGAATACAAAAGCAATTACAAAACATGAATTAAAAACAGCATTCAATGAACATGTATGCAATGCTACTATGCATTCATGCATTACACGCTTTATTTTTATCAATGTCATGTCATTCGGGTCCACTCCCATCTCACAGGTCAACCGGTTTGCCAGCCGAACTTCCGTGGTTTGCTAGCCACAAGCATCCCTACTACGGGGCATCTTGGTTTGCTAGCCTTGGGCATCCCGACACCAACCTGGCACCATCGGGGCATCTTGGTTTGCCAGCCAATGTATCTCATAACATCATTTCTTTTATACACATCTCAGGCATTTCAATGATCTGATGGGATGACATGACTATTATGCAATACATGACTCTTACCATTCGATATGTAACTCGTGCACCCTGGTATGAATGAACTACGATCATTGAAAATACCACCTACCATTTTACAATGTAACGCCAACTCCACTCAATTACCTTCATATTAGCATGTCCTTCCTCAATTCAACCATTTGTCTATACCAAATCAAGAAACTAAAGCTTTCTATTACTCTGGTTTAAGTCGAACATACATGCAACAGTCCAGATTGAAGACAATAACATAGAGACAGCACAATTTCAGCTTGTACTCAATATGCCGAGAGCTACAAAAATCAATTCTTTGGTACCAGAATAAAATTCAACCTACATTTGATCAATGAAGCATGACTATCCCATTCGAGGATCATAGAACACGGCCTCCTTCAAAATCTCATCACAATTCAGCATTATCAAGACATAACTCGACCAATTCAACTAAAATAAGTCTAAAAAATCACAATGAGGGAAACGGCCTCTCCTATATAACACAAATTGAGAGCAACAATTCCAAAAGTCATTCAATGAGCTAAAATCCCCACAAGATCAACAGCAATTCAGCACCATCGAACACCTAACTCAGCAATCAAGGCTATATACTTAACAATTCAGCTAAACTAAGTCCATTTTTCCAAGACACATGCTCGGCTTCCCCGATTCTGCACCACCCGAACTTCGCCAGCTCCATCTCTCACCAAATTGAAGCCTACACCAACATTTCCATGTTCTATGTGATGTTTCTAACAAATTACTAACGATACGAACCCAAAATTTCATCGTCTCTCTCTCGGTTTCACCATCTCGGCCCTGAACCCACCACCTCCTCCTTGCGGCCTCGGTTCTGCAACTCAACTTCACATGCGAAGCAATCCATGGCCACATTTCACTAATTCAACAGTAATGAACAACTATCCAAGAGCAGATCAAGCAACGCGACACAAAAAGTCAGCCATGCAACCGATTCTTCTCAATTCGCGGCCACAACCAGTCCCACGGCATCACCCATGCCAAACCAAGCAACTAAGGAGATCAACTGGCCTACAAGATAGAGATTTCACTTGCCTTAACTCTTGATCCTGCAGAAAATCGAAATTCAATCCCCCGCCGAGCGCTTGATCTTCGGCCTCTTAAAGAGAAAACTAGAGAGG
>BCNH02000010.1:15199537-15209750 GCA_001662345.2 Metrosideros polymorpha var. glaberrima
TCGTTGGAACCCAGTGGGGTCGGCAACCACCAACGCTGTCTCCTTCGTCCTTGTTGACATCCAAATAAATTTACTGATCACGTAACTGACATGAGGAGAGAAATGATACATGATCTATACTTGATGAGATTAGAATTTGCATATCATTCGAGTGTTTTGGAAGATATTGTTGGCTGTGGTTGAGTCACGATGTTGCCCTAGCTCATGAATAAAAGCAATTGAGGAAAGAAGCATATATCAAAGAGTAGTTATTATCGACATGAACAGAAGAATAGCTTGACGTGTATCAAAAAGCTGTTATCAGCCACGCAAGCAAGAAAGTAGCCTAGAAGTCGGGAAGCAGTTACTAGAAGAGAAGAAACTTGATGTATCGATAGCATTATGGAATGGACAAAAGAACAAATTCGAAATTTCAAAGACGGTTATCAAAAGCGAGGAAGCTACGGGAAAGACTAAGTCAAAGGTTCCAAAAGCGATTTACTAAAGATCACACTCTGAATGGTTACAACATTCTCCTATAAATACCGAGGGACCTCAAAGCAGAAGGCATCATCAACAGAACACACACAATGTTATTTTTCACTTACACATTTCAGTTTTAGCTTTAGTTTGGAACATTTCTTTCGAGTCAGACTCTGAATCCAAAGGAAGTGCTGCGTCGTTGAGTCAAACTCTGGCGTTGTATCGACACGTTGTTTAGCCTTGTCATCGAGTCAAATTCTGTCGAGGTTTAATGTCGTGGTCCATTTATGGTCATCTGTATCGAGACATGGTTTAACTTTGCCTTTGAGTTGAATTCTGTCGAAGTTTAATATCGTGATCCGTTTATGGTCATCTGTGTCGACATGTTGTTTAGCCTTACCATTGAGTCAAACTCTATTGAGGTTTAATGCCGTGGCTTGCTTATGGTCATTTGTATCGATACATCATTGATCCTTGTCTTTAAATTGATCTCTTCAAGGTTTAAATCAATACGATCGTTTGGCATCCTTATCGAATCTGTTTTTGTCAAGGTCTAACATCCGTACCAATGTGTTTGTTTGACTTCATCATTAAACCAGTCTCTGTCGAGATTTGATTTTGTAGTTTGTCTGAAATATCGACAGGCCATTTACAAATTAATTAGTTATACATTGAGCTAAATCCTTTACAATCGTTTAATTACTTCTGTCCAGAATTTCCGCAGGACCCCTCATATATAAAAAGCCGAAGAACTAATTTCGATAAAAGATAATTCGCCACAGGAACAAATTCCGGCGCAACATCTTTTTGGCACGCCTGGTGGGACCATTACGGTTAATTTGAGAAGTATGGCAATGAGAACGAGGAATCAGCGTAATTCTGAGAATCCCGCATGAGAACATTCGTCACCTCCACCGAACAACAACCAACCAGGTGCATCTGAATCATTGAATGCATAAAACATTGTGAATATGGAGCAGGAAAGAGAAATTGTACCGCGACGGGTTACTGAAGAGCCAAGGGGGCAGCCAGAACCTACCCTAGTTATGGTAGGAGCCATATGCAGGATATTTGAAGAGCAGCAAGGAGAAATGGTTAATCACATGGTAAGTCAGATGGTCGAAGTTGTCAAACCCCTTATAATCAATACCATGTACGAATGCGAACAACAACGAGGATTGTCAAATAACGGGGGGCAGCCTCATTCGACAAACATAACTCCATCTTCTGGATGTGCCACTCAGCCATTTCCACCATTAAGCTTGAGCGGACTTGCGTCGCCCCAGCCTACAGTGCCACCACTCAGGATTTTGCAAAGGGGTGAAGTCTTGGGAACAGCACAAATGTATGGAAGTCTTACAACGAATCCTACACCCACAACTGCGAACGGTAATGAAAATTATGTCCAGCAGAATCCATCAATTTATAACAATCAGCCCATGCAACAACCACTGCCACAATATGTGCAAGCACAGAGTACACTTCCAATGCCACTACAGCCGTTGATGCAAAACGCTCCGCAGCCCATGCAACAACAACCGTTGCCACAATATGTACAAGCACAAAATGTACCTCCAATACCAATGCAAAATACTCCGCAACCCATGCATCAACTGCCTTATCAAAATTTTCAGAATCCACCTCAACAGCCAGTTCAGCCACCACAAATGCAGCCTTACGCTCCTCAGGCATTCCAATACAATGCGTATGGAGTGCAACCCATGCAGCAGCAAGCTCCTTATATGGAAAATAATCCACCTATTATTCAGCAGCAGGTGTACACCATATCGATGGTGTTCCATTTGTAAGGGAATATCAAAAACCATACCCTGAATGGATGGATGCCATTCCGTACCCGAGAGGATTTAAAATTCCAGAATTTCCTATTTTCACAGGAGAGGACGATCAATCGACTTATGAACATGTCGATAGGTTTGTTGCTCTTTGTGGAGATGCGGGTCAAGGTGATCATTGGAAGTTATGCTTATTCTCATTGTCTCTTTCTTGAACGGCTTATTCATGGTATACGGTGTTACCACCAAATTCGGTGTTGAATTGGAGACAGATGGAAAGGTTGTTTCATGGTCAGTTTCAAAGGATCATCCCTGATATATCTGTGGTGAATTTATCAACAATGAAACAACAAAATAATGAGTTAGTGGATCAATATATTTCGCAATTTAAAAAGATAAGAAATCAATGTCTTGTCTCATTACCGGAAAAAACCTTCGCGAAATTTGCATTTAATGGATTGAAGTTTATTATTCGGGAAAGGATGGTTGGACAGCCTTATAGCGACTTGTTTCAGTTAGTAACGATAGCGTCTTAGCACAAGAGCGTATTGAAAGAGAAAAGCGCTAGACATGGAAGGAACGACATAAATTTAGTAACCGAGTTAAGTTGTGAATTTGACCAACCAGAGTTTGCGTAGATAGCTATGGCCAAATTAGTGATCGATAAACCATATACATGCCTAGCTTTGAAGCCAGCAAAAGGCAAAGAGAAGGTAAAGGATAACATTATGTTCAAAGCTAAGAACACATCATACTTTACATTTGATGTGTCGAGGGCCGAGGAAGTTTTTGATTCTTTATATGCCGATGGCTTGGTGAAACTAACGGTGGGACAAACCATACCTAGCAAAGAGGAAATTGCCGGCAGAAGGTACTGTAAATGGCATCATTCGTGGAGCCATAATACTTCTGAGTGCAATGGCTTGAGGAAAAGCATACAAGAAGCCATTCGACAGAATCAAATTAAGTTTGGAATGGATAAAGAAAAGGTCTCTATGGAAGTAGATGTTGATCCATTTCTAGTCATGACAGGAATGGTATTCATACGACCTAAATTACAACAGGCTGTTAAGGAAAGAAAATGTGCACGTTGTAGCCGGGTAATTGGCTACAGTAGAAATTATCAGTATGGGAATAACAATAACACCACAGTCCTCCCTGGGAAATCTCAGGATTTAGTTTGACAGCGGCGAACATGGTATTCAAAGAAACAGTATCAACCAAGAAGGGCGCATTTCCCAGTATCGAATAAGATGATTGGACGTACAAATCAGAGTTGGAACGAGTTAGAACAAAACAGGTATGAGCCAGAATTATGCGCGCAATGCTACCGCAAGGTAACCGATAATGGGTGGCCCATCGATAATGACCCAGAATTTGCAAATGTTAATCCCATTTCTCATAATGAATATCGACAAAGACCAATGAACAATTCGGGATATCCCCGAAAGAATCAAGGAGTGTTACGCTAGAAGAGACAATTTTCAAATCAAAAGATGTCATCCCAAAAATATGCGGAGAAGGAAAACACTGTTAGATTCCCCGACCAGACCAGTCACAGGTTCGATTATTGCCAAAATTATAATATGTTGCCTTTGCATTCCCCATTTTCTAGCACAAAAAGATGGGGGCAGGATGTTAAGAAGGGCAGAAATTACCTCTTGAATACGCACAATCGAAGGACTTTGAGGATACCTTGTGATCCACCAGTGGGTCAGTGGTTTGAGATAAGCAAATCACAGAATTTGGTAGTCGTAACGTCAAAAGCACAGAAAAGGAGAACCCAAAGGAAAAAGAGAATGTTTAAGCTGCAAGAGCAGATGAACAGCATGAGTGTCACTCAAACCACGTCTTTTCCAACGGTCTCTAAAAAACCTAAACTTAAGAAACTAGTGTGGAAGAAAAAAGTCGAAGAGGGGTCATCAACGCAAAAGAATCAAGAGACTTTGAGTTCAACAGATAATAATCCGACCCGATCCGTGAACAAACCATTATTGACATCAATGTCTCCAATTGTCTCGTGCATGGTGAAAGCAAGACTTCCCCCCGATTTCCAAGTCTTGCTTGATGGAACTGTAGTAGAACAGGGTATCGATGAAAAAGTCAGCAGGATGAAGCGGCTGACTGCATTATGGATTTTGATGAATCACCAATTAAGCAGGATACCAAGACAGTTGAAGCTTAGGACACTTTAGAGGAGTTTAATTTAGGAGATGATCGACATCATCGACCAATATTTATCAGTGCTTCGTTGGATGATGATTTTAAAAGACAACTGGTGAGATTATTAACACGGTATAAAGGGTGTTTCACTTGGGATTATCATGAAATGCCCAGGTTGAATCGAGAGGTCGTGGAACATAAATTACCTATAAAAAGGGGATTTCGACCACATAAGCAATCACCAAGGAGGTTTGCCCCAGAAGTAGTCCATAAAATTAAAGAAGAAATTGAAAGACTGTTAGCCGCTGGTTTTATTAAGACTACTTGGTACGTAGAATGGGTATCTAATATAGTTCCTGTTAAAAAGAAAAATGGAAAGTTGAGGGTATGTATCGATTTTCGCGATTTGAATGCCGCAACACCTAAAGACGAATATCAGATGCCCATAGCCGACATGTTGGTCGATGCTGCGTCAGGTCACGAAATTATATCGTTGATGGATGGGCATTCGGGATATAATCAAATATTCATTGCAGAGGAAGATTTCCACAAAACAGCATTCCGCTGCCCCGGAGCGATTGGGATGTTTGAATGGCTAGTAATGCCATTTGGGTTGAAAAATGCTGGGGCCACTTATCAAAGAGCAATGAATTCAATATTTCATGACATGATAGGAGATTATATGGAAGTATACATCGATGATGTAATAGTTAAATCAAACCAGGTAAAGCATTTGGATTATCTTGAGCGCGCTTTCATTAGAATGCAAAAATACAAGTTAAAAATGAACCCATTAAAATGCGCTTTCGGTGTGAGTGCTAGAAATTTCTTGGGTTTCCTGGTCAATCAGAGGGGAATAGAAGTGGATAAAAATAAAGCTAAAGCTATTTTAGAACTTCCACCTCCATCTACTAAGAAGCAATTACAGATGATATTAGGAAAGGTAAATGTCTTGCGTCGATTCACTGCTAATTTGTCTGGTAAAATCAAGGTATTTTCTCCTTTGCTCAAATTGAAAGATCGACAGGAGTTCATTTGGGAAGAAAAGCATAAAAAAGCATTTGACCGTACAAAAAATTATTTAACTAACCCACCTGTCTTGACCCCACCCAAGTTAGGTTGGCGGTTGAAATTACATGTGTCCGTAACCAATACTACAATTGGGAGTATGTTGGCACAGGAGAACGAAAAAGGAAAAGAGCAGGCAATCTATTACCTCAGTCGGATGCTGAATGATGCTGAAACTTGGTATTCTGCTATAGAAAAGTTGTGTCTGTCATTGTATTTTGCTTGTACTAAACTGCAACATTATATGTTACCAACTACTGTTCATGTCATATGCAAGATAGACGTGATAAAATACATGTTGACAAGACCAATTATTAGAGGTAGAATAGCCAAGTGGGCCTTCGCTTTGATAGAAATTCAATTAATATATGTGCCTGCCAAAGCGGTAAAAGGGCAAGTGATTGCTGATTTTCTAACCAAATATCCATCTTTGCATATCGAAGAAGCATTTGAAGAAGATGTAGTTCAGGTGGTTCCGTGGACTCTATACTTTGATGGGTCTTCGACAGCAGAGTCATCGGGAGCTGGGATTTTAATAGTTTCTCCGCATGGACTATATCCCGTTTTATGTTTCAACTCGATTTTCCTTGTTCAAACAATCAGGCTGAATACGAAGCTTTGATAATAGGTTTGAATGTGTTAATCGATATGAAGGTACGAGTTGTAAAAATAAGGGGAGACTCTCAATTAGTAGTTAAACAGTTGACCGGAGAATATCATTGTTTAAATGAAAATCGTATTCGATATTATTTGTTGGCGAAAGAATTGCTGAATAACTTTGATGATTATGAAATAAGCCATGTTAAGAGAAGTGAGAACACGGGAGTCAACGAATTAGCTCAGATGGCATCTGGCTATAAGATATCGAGAGAATTGGCAGAGACGATCGTCACCCACAAGAAGATTTTGTCATCGATAGTCAATCAAGTGCTAATGATTGGCACTGATTGTTTTAAAGGAAATGATAAGGTAAGCTCAGAGGATTGGAGGGTACCATTCATCGATTACCTAAGGAATCCAGTTGCTAAGGATAGGAATTTCAAAATGTAGGCAGTGAAGTACTTGATCCTAAATGATGAGTTGTATAGAAAAACTATCGATGGTTTATTGCTAAAATGTCTAAGTAAGGAGGAATCAATGTTGGTAATGGCCGAAGTCCATGAAGGCATATGCGGAGCCCATCAGGCTAGTCTAAAGATGAAATGGTTATTGCGTCGCCATGGTTATTTCTGGCCAAACATGACGAAGGACTGTATAGATTATGCTAAAGGATGTGAGCCATGCCAAAAGCATGGACCTCTTCAACGAGTTCCAGTAGACATTTTAAAACCCATAGTCAAACCATGGCCATTTAGAGGATGGGCTATGGATATAATCGGAAAGATACACCCGCCATCATCCAGAAATCATAGTTTCATATTGGTCGCAACGGATTATTTCACTAAATGAGTAGAGGCGGTCCCTTATAAGAATATCAACCAGAGGACAGTAAGGGAATTCATAACGGAACGAATCATACATCGTTTCGGTATTCTGGAGTCAATTACTACTGATCAAGGAACTGTATTCACTGGACATGAGATTATGAGTTTTGCGAAGTCACGGGGAGTTAAAATAGTTCACTCGACACCATATTATGCCCAGGCTAATGGGCAAGCGGAGGCTTCTAATAAGGTGATGATTAGCTTAATAAAAAAGCATTTAGAGGAAAATCCTAGAGAATGTGATACTCTCTTGTCGACGACGTTATGGGCTTATAGGACGTCTAAAAGGTCCGTATGGGGGTTAGCCCGTATATGCTTACTTACGGACAAGAGGCGGTTTTACCTGTTGAAATTATCGTTCAATCATTAAGAGTAAGGCTACATGGCGATATGTTGAAGGAAGAATACGATGAATTAATGTATACAAACATTGATGAATTAGGTGAAAGTAGGGCTTCTGCATTCGACAAATTACTTGCCCAGAAACGAAGAGTTGCTAAGGCATACAATAAGCACGTTAAAATAAAACATTTTGATATTGGTGATTTAGTATGGAAAACTATATTGCCAATAAATGTTGATAATGAAAAATTTGGCAAATGGGCGTCAAATTGGGAAAGCCCTTTTGCGATCACAGATGTACTACCAGGAAATGCGTATCGATTAAAGAATATCAACGGGATTAGAATGCCAAGGTCTATCAATGGGAAATATTTGAAAAAGTATTATGCTACTATGTGGGAAATGCGAGAAAAGCAATTAAATCATTATTCGAATGAAGAAGTTGGAAAGGAAAGCCGGATATCATTAATATAAGGGTCACATAACAGAGTACGAATCTCGACAATACAGTATTCACAATGAACATACAGGCCAGGCCATCTTCCCCTTTATCCCCCCGCCGTTTTTCTCTCAAGACTATCCTGCAAGTCCTAGGAAACTTCTGAACTGTGCTACAAAGCTAGACAAGCGATTTTCTAGAGACCTATTTCCATCCATGGCTTGGTAGTAGGCGTCGGAATATTCAGAGAGGACGCTGTAACGAGCGTCAAATTCCGCCTCTACCTCCTGGAACCTCCTAAATCGGGAGTCAACCATGTTATCCACACGTTCCATGAAGGGAACGAAAGCCTCAACTTCAGCATTGAAGATCTCGATGCTATTCGTCAGCCTTGCCAGTTCATCCTCATAGTGGGTCCGCTCGACAGATGCGAGATTGCGCGCCAAACGACGGGTCACGGTGTTGAGCCGCTCCTATCTCCTGTCTCTGTGGCGGACAGTTTTTGACGCCAATCTGTGAACGTTTTCCTGAAAGACCAGCCAGTCTCGATGTATATCCTCGACACAGTTAAGCTTATCCCGTGCAACTTGGAGTTCTCTATCCAGGATCGAGTAATGTGTGATCGTCCTCCTGTTATCTTCAAAAGCACGGAGGCCATGATCGAAGATAAAAGAAAACATATTTGGAAAGCCAATAGAGTAAAAAGATAGCATGCTCGCGAAAGGTGATGGGTCTTGATTCCTGAAGGAAACGACCTAGAAATTTACTGTAGGCCGAGTCATCATCGAAAACAAAAGGAATTTCTGGATTTTCCATATTGCCAACAGGGATTCCATGAGGGAAAAAACCCATTATAGCATAGACATCAAGAAGAGTGATTGACATGGGGCCCTAAGGAAAGAAAAAATAGTTGGTTGATGGGGACCAAAAACTGGCAACAGCTCCAAACAAGCCCGGGTTTAGATTAGAGGACAACATGCAGATTTCGAGGGCAGTTTCAATTCCAAATTTCTTCCAAGCGAGACGAATTGAAAAGTCACCCTTCAATCGTAAGTACCACCTGTAAAATCTATATCGTGAGATGGGAGTCCTCTGAACTGGTTAGGGCTCACATTAAAAATATCAACCATAGAAGGTCTCTGAAAAGGGAGTTTTTCCCCTCGCCTCATTGGGAAACACTGACTGAGAGAAGCGGGGATAAACAAATGATCAAGACAGTAGGGACCCAGAGCAAGGCGATCAAGATACCCATCGATCGTTTGTAAAAGACGAAAACAACAGTGTTCTGCATTTTCATCTTTCTTAAGGGCATCGAATTTACCTATGAAGATGTCAAGATCATACTCAAAAGATTTCGAGGCCATGATTAGCAACAAAGCGAAGGAGAGCAGAAGATTGGGAGCTTATCGAGAACTTAGGGTTTTGACAAAGAAGACGAAGTTTGTGCGTTGGAAATAGCAAAACCGATCAAGTTGAGATCTAAAAGGAAAAATCATTATGGTGCAGACAGTACAAGAGACGTGTCAAGGTATTATTGGGGAGTACTGTTGAAACAACTTTATATGGAATACAGAACGACGATTCTGGGGAAACAGAGAGAATCGCATTCTCCGCGCGGGAAGGTGTTGTTTTTAAAAGAATTAAAATTCTTTTATAAAAAGGGGGCAAGTAGTTGACATCCAAATAAATTTATTGATCACGTATCTGACATGAGGAGAGAAATGATACATGATCTATACTTGATGAGATTAGAATTTGCATATCATTTGAGCGTTTTGGAAGATATTGTCGACTGTGGTTCAGTCACGACGTCGCCCTAGCTCATGAATAAAAGCAATTGAGGAAAGAAGCATATATCAAAGAGCAGTTATTGGCGACATGAATAGAAGAATAGCTTGATGTGTATCGAAAAGCTGTTATCAGCCACACAAGCAAGAAAGTAGCCTAGAAGTTGGAAAGCAGTTACTAAAAAAGAAGAAACTTGATGTATCGACAGTGTTATGGAATGGACAAAAGAACAGATTCGAAATTTCAAAGACAGTTATCAAAAGCGAGGAAGTTGCAGGAAAAACTAAGTCAAAGGTTCCAAAGGCGGTTTACTAAAGATCACACTCTGAATGATTATAGCGTTCTCCTATAAATACCGAGGGACCTCAAAGCAGAAGGCATCATCAACAGAACACACACAATGTTATTTTTCACTTACGCATTTCAGTTTTAGCTTTAGTTCAGAACATTTCTTTCGAGTCAGACTCTGAATCCAAAGGGAGTGCTGCGTCGTTGAGTCAAACTCTGGCGTTGTATCGACATGTTGTTTAGCCTTGTCATCGAGTCAAACTCTGTCGAGGTTTAATGTCGTTGTCCGTTTATGGTCATTTGTATTGACACGTTGTTTAGCCTTGCCATCGAGTCAAACTCTGTCGAGCTTTAATGTCGTGGTCCGTTTATGGTCATCTGTATCG
>BCNH02000010.1:15239285-15259988 GCA_001662345.2 Metrosideros polymorpha var. glaberrima
TTGTCGTCTCTCAACGAGCGAATATCGCGACTCGTCCCGAATCCAAAAGTCACGAAAATTCCGCGTAGAAACTGATTTGTAGGAGCAAGTCTTTCCAGTTTGATTTATTCAAAGGGTTGGGAGCCGCAGTCCAAAAACCAGCTTGCGTTTGGACGGTACTGCTGTAGCCTTCATAGATTAGCCAGCCTCGTAGCTTGCACGGTACTACTTTAAGCTTCACATATTAGCAGCTGTAAGCAGCGAAAACGGGCAACCAAGATCTTCATAACTAGAACACAAAAATCGAGAAAAAAGAATTTGCGCACTTGATGTGGAATTTATAGTTCTTGATAAAGAATAGCGACGATCTCTTAAGTGTCTCTCATATATTACATTCTTGATCACTAATTCAATGGGATTGCCCTTCACATATTATTTATGTGAGGATATTTGTACATTAGGGTTAAATGAGAAATTTGAACACTATTTATAAAGTTTTCAACCACAGGCTCTCTCATCACAGGTCGGGCTCTACTCGGCCCACACAAGCTAGTCTCTTATCAAACTAATTAAGAATCTTTATATCTTTCTTTATTAGATCAACTCCGTAAAATGGTAAATTACAATATCAATTTATCAAAAAAATTCTTAGATTCTCTCACTTTCGCTATATTAATTGAAACTGTACTGTATATTCGCACATTCCGATCTCATAAAGTCTCAAACACCGAATCATGGAGATAACTGCATCAATAGACACAAAGCCTTCCGTGGTCATGAATGCTTTTAAATGGTAGTGTAGTAATTAGATAATTATGATATCCCAAAATTTCAACTTTATAGATTAATCAAATGACAGTTGTCAATTTATTCGAAAAAAGTATATAATCAGATTTTTGGACATTTCGCATAGTCAAAGTAATAAAATGGAACTCGATGGGTTTTAACCACGAATTCTAATCCGATTAAGGATATTAGATTTTTTAAGATTGAGAAACGAATATTAGACTTTGTCGCCTTATTTTTCAATTTTATAGGCGGACATTAAATCGATCTCGAGCGATGGTATTTTCAAATCAAGCGATCGAACGACGGAATTGGCAAGGCCAACAGGCCTCTTTTTCTTCAAATTCGGCCATAAGGGCCTTGAGTGGAAAATTACAGTTTTGCCCATTGGATGAAAATTACAGTTTTTCCATTGAAGTGGAAATTATCAAAATGCCCCTATGAATAAAATGACCAAAATTTCCATTCTAAAAATTAGATATTTATGGATAGGGGGAGAAGATTTTTTGTGCATTTGATGTGGGTGGAGCTTGGGGATCAAGTTTGAAAAAATTAAGACTCTTTCTCTCTCTCACTCTTCCACTATTTCTCTTCCTCTCTCTCTTCTCACGCTCTCTCCCTCTCCCCCTCTCATTTTCTGCTTTTCCCTTTCCTCACCACCACCATCACCAAACTATCACCATCTCCACATCGTCCTTGCCGCCAAACCACCTAGCCATCTTTGTCGTCACATCGCCACCGTCTCGCCGTCCGCCCATGCCGTTCTTGCTACACCAAGCTCTGCTGTCCAAGTCACCGAGTTGAGCCACTGTCCATACCCATTTTCCATCCACATATCGTCATCGAGCCACCACCACCTTCGTGTTGTCTCAACCATCGTCACCGTCGTTAAACGGTGAGTTAATTCCCTAATCTTTGATTAGATTGTTAATTGCACTTATTGTTAGATTAAGTGAAGTTTAGAGTTAACTATAGTTGGATTAGTTAACTATGATTGGGTTAGTTGATAGGCTATTATGAAATGATAAATGGAAGTGATAGGTTATCAAGGAAAAGTGATAAGCTATCACCAAAGGAGTGATAAGCTATTGAGGATTTGATGATAAGCAATCGTCAAATAGGCGATAAGTTATCGAGAAATTATCGATAGGCTATTAAGGATTGGTTGATGAGTTATCAATTATGGTGTCTTGTGCTTGTGATATGTGGTGTTTTTATATATGCTTTTGTGTGATTTAAAGTGAAAATTGCCTTAGAAAGGTAATTGTTTCATGAATTATGGTTTTCTAGTAAAAAATAATGTATTTTCAACATATAAATGGTGATTTGTGTGGTGTTGTACTTAGATACCAAGTTTTAGGTATTAGAATAATCAAGAGGCTTGAAAAATAAAGCATGTGAATTTTGATGAGAAAAGCATGTCTGTGTGATCACATGTGATTATTTTATTCTATTTTTACGTGTGAAAATGGCAATAAGTTTGACGTATGAGCATGATCATGGCATGAGCACAAATTATGGTGGCATTAGCTAGAAAAATATGAAGAACTGAATTAGCATGCATGATTGAGGTGCTTATGTGATCACAAAAGTGTACGAACCCCCAAAGGATTGGGGACGATGCCTGATTTAATCAAGGATTTTATTGGATACCCAGCAAGAGTTCAAATGACGAATCATGGTAGAGGCCGGACCGATTCTTCTTTATGAAATGCCATCTACTTGCAGGGGAGGTTGCGGTGTGACCGGGCCTCGATTTTTCAAAAGGAGACGTTGTCGTGCCTAATGAAGCGGGATAATACCTGGTCATGCCAGAGGACTGCTAACCTTCGAGTGATGTAGTGGCCCAGAGAGGTCGAGACCACCACCCTTTGGGTTGTGCGGTGGCTGAAGGTGGTCGTAATCACTATGCATAAAATTGAAACACGCTTGGATGCATTGTGCATAAGAAATTGTGATATGTGTTTTGATTGCCTTGGCTGATGCATTATTTGTTGAACGTTATAACTAATAATATGCAGGGTATGTGCCAAGGCGAGATAAGAATGCATGTGATTTGTCTACTAATTGAGTTAAGTCACTTGAACCCATTATAGATTAAGTAGAGCGAGAGTTGCTCGCTATTGATCTGCCATCGATATTAAGCCTCATGTTTAGGGTATGCTTTAGGTGAATCAACACTCTACACGAGACTTAGGTTGTTAACTTGCTGAGATTTTATTTCACTAGTTGTTGTTAACCGCTTTTCAAACTTGTAATATGGCTACACAACTAGTGCGGTTCAGGGTTCCTATGGACCAGAGCCTTGATATAACTCCGTCTCCGTCCCCTAGTATGTACTATAGCTATGAGCTTCATGTTACTATGGTATGAGTCAATGAAGGGTTAAGCACTTGATACCTCACCAATTCAGGGAGTGGTTCGTATGCCATGGGGACGCTCTCTTTAGTCCTTTGACGGATTTTGATAGATTAGGTTAAGGTGGAGCAAGCGAAGAAATTTGGGATCCTATGGACGTCGAGATTCCTGATGGCGCTGTTGAAGATCCGAAGTCCGATCCAGATGAGAAAAGTAATCCCGAACCTCCTCTTGAGTACAACCTCTAGGCTGGGCTTGGAGGATCGCCTTTTTGGTGTGATCCTGTAGTAGTACAGAGATAAATTAACCTCGACCTCGGTATCTTTTTGTTGGTCTTGTTACGAAGTGGCATGAAAGTGAGGGCTTGTACGTATAACTTCTCAAGGTTAACATGTATATTAATAAAGCGTGTTTTGGTAATGAATACAGTTCTGTTGTTTTTCTTGCTATTCTTGTTGTTATGATTGTCGAGTGTTTGTTATTTATTTTTGCTTGTGTTAATCAAAAGATAAAAAGTACGGGTCAACGACGCGTCTTGGGACGTCGCATTTTTAATAACCCAAGAGAAAAGTGTTAGGGATAGTTGCGCGCTCGAGGGCCGGGGCGTGACAATAACACCTCATAGAGAGTGATGCATTATGTGTCATTCCCTTTGTCAGTCCACATTATATATCCTTAAGTGTCACAAAACCTTATATCTCATTAGAAAATATCTTTATAATTCCAATGAACCTACATATATCCTATCCTTATAGTTAATTTTACTTTATGTGCAATAACACATATCCTTAAAGCTAATAATTGCAAGGTTTACATAATACATTGAGATTTATAAGATATATGTATTCAACATGATAACAATGCATTCATAAATACTTTATTGAATGCAAAAGAGTTGCAACGTATTTAAAGAGTTGCATGATCCATGACCTATCACCATAAAAAAAAAAAATTCAAGGTCTGTATTATTGCGATATTATTAGTGATAATCAATAATATGGATGGAGAAAATAAAAAAAATAAGCACTACACTTACTAGGGTCAAGATCAGTGATCATTGCAGCAGAATTGAAGTAGCAAGTGGCCCCTTTGTGCATGAACTTTTGGTAGTAGCTATTGAAGGCGAAGGAAGCATGATGTTTGACTGTGTTGGGCAGGAAACATGGCCGATGGGGTTGGATTCCTCTGCAATCTGCTCCTCCCTTCCCACATGCCCAGTCCAGTGCCATTTGAATCTCCTCGCTTGTGGCTTGCTCGTCAGCTACGCACCACTCCACAAACTCTTCCCCATCTGAACTACAGCAACTAAGCGGTGACGATTCGTGCTTTGTAATCGTATTCGTCGATAAAATAATAACCGTTTCTTTATTCCGTATTTTATAACTTCTGAAAAGGATACAACCTTTCGAAGTCTGTAAGACACCTAATAAACGTCATCGAAAAAATAACTGCATGCATTAATAATAATGATAATAATAAACGTAATTAGTGCCAATTCTGATCCGCAAGTGTGCAAATGCGCCAAATTGCACACTGGCACATGAGTTCTGGAGGGTCTAGTCTAGTTAGCCCATGGTCTTTAATTGTAAGGCTAGAGCCTTTCAATTATATATCGGCCCACATACTAATTTCTTTTCTATGTGGAGAGTCCAACCCTCTAAAAAATTGACGTGCGATTTAGTAATAATCAAATTAAATGATGTTTTGCTATGTTATATTATTCTTGGTTACAAGGCTCATTGTAAATCTTTGTAAACCAATGTAACAAAAAAAGATCAACTTTATGATGTTAAATTATTGGTTACAATATTATGATGAAACATCGTAATCATCTGAAATAAGTCATATTGACGGACCATCATAGCCCTTTGTAAATAGTCGTAAGTGAAAAAAATCCAAATATACAATTTTTTTTTTCATGTTTATGAAGTCATAATTCTTTATAAACCATCGTAATAAAAAAATTATCTGAATTTACGATGATTCTTCTTTTCATAACCCTTTGTAAACTGTCATCATTTTAGAAAATTCAAATTTTCGATGTTTTGTGATTAATCACAACGAAACATAAGATTTTTTTTTTGTAAATTATTGTAATTAATAAAATATCCAAATTGATGACGTTTTGTTTTTAGTTGTTACAAACCGTCATTATTAAAAAAACGAAGTTTAAGACATTTAGTTCTTGGTTACGATGGATCGTCGTAAGCATTTGTCAACCGTTCTCATTCAAAATATAGAAATTTACAATGTTCTGTTATTGGTTACGAAACATTTGTAAACTGTCGTAATTTTTTAAAAGAAATCCAAATTTACGATGCATTACTCTTGATTACCATAGAATCTCTTTGTAAATCGTCATAATTTAAAACTATCCAACTTTAAGACATGATACATTGCAAGTCTTTAAATATACATTCCCACCACCACCATTGCTAGTGCAGAACACCTCATCGCTGTGGTCCATCAAGTTGCCTCCAATTGGAGCTGCGTCATCGTCGCTGTCATTGCCGTCGTGCACGGACACACCCTCGTAGTCTATCACCTCCTGCTCCACGCTCACCAGTAGCTGCAGCGCGAACTTGAGGCCCCACATGATGTCGTTCATGGATGGCCACTTGGTTCCCTCGTCCTGCAAGCAGCTCATGGCGATCTCGCAGAAGTTGTTGAGGCACTCAGGGGTGATCGCCCCCTTCAGGTGCGGGTCCACGATCTTGTCGACAGTCCCACTCTTACAGTAGCTCTGGGCCCATGCGGCCAGGCAGATCTGCTTCTTCTATGCCGTCTGGTTCACCGCGGGCCTCGCACACAGTACTTCGAACAGGACCACCCTGAAGGAGTACACATCGGACTTGTCAGTCTGCTGCTGGCGCCTGTAGTACTCCAGGTCCAAGTACCCGTAGGTGCCATTCACGACCGTGCTGATGTGTGCCTTGGACACGGACATGGGCCCAACCTTCGAGAGCCTGAAGTTGGACACCTTGGCGACCCACTTCTCATCGAGCAGGATGTTGGTGTTGACTAAACCTCTAAATATATTTTGATGATTAACAAAAATTTTCATGATTTTTATTGTACCTAATTAAAAGATATTTTCAGGTGAAAATGCTCTTGAGAAATTTCATCTAGACTCTGAGTATATCATTTGAGGCTCTTTATATATCTCTTTCTTGAAAACTTTCATGGAATGAGCATTCTCTGAGTCATAGCATGAAGAAGAGATCAAATAGGCGTGGTTGAGTCGTATGAATATCTCAGACTTAAACTCTATGCTAAGAAGATTTCATCTCAAACTTTGCTCTAAGTCGAGTGATATCATCTGAGGATAAAATTATCTCAGAGCTTAATCACCATAGTGATATCTTCCATAAACAGCTAGTGATCTGGTTCGGACTCTATATTAAGATAGTTCGTGACTGAAGACTATCATTCTAAATACTTTTACAACGGCTATAATGCAAAGTATATTAAGATCGGTCTAAATTCTTCACTAAGCATGACGCATCTTCTAAACAAGAAACTCCAACTTATAAAAACTTAGATTTAGTGGTATGGGCAACTGAATCAAATGAGGATTCTAATCTTATCTACAATGGCTCTTTAATCTTTTTTTGGAAAGTTTACATCCAACAGGAAGATTTGGAGATTATCCTCTAAGACTGTCTAACGGGTAGTTGTGAGCTAGGAGGAGTATAAAAGTTAATTGAGAGACATACGAGAAAGATAGAGAATCATCAATTCCAAAGTCTGAGAGAGCCTTTGCTTATACACTTGTTCATCTTCTAAGCTATACACTATAATCTTTTAGAGACTTTGTGAGATTGTACCAAGTTGAAATCATCACTCACTGTACTCTTGAAGTTAATCTAGTGGAATCCAGCTAGTAGACTGTTAGCATGAAGAGTTGACGTTGGCTTGATCTAAAGCCAAACCATTATAATCATCGTGTGCACAATTCTATTTACTCTTACTTATTCTGTCTTAGATTATTACATGCAAGCACTGTTCAAAATTCAGACTTTGAGTCGTTATTCATTATTTCTATATTGACTATCTTAATTCCGCATTTTATGTCAAGATTGTTTAAATACACCTATTCATCCCTTTCTAGGTAATAAATCTAGCCGCAACAATTGGTATCAAAGCCTGGTGCTCATCATTTAGAGAAGTGTTATATTACTTTTGAACTAACAATCTATTATGGCCAATAGTTCTTTGGTAGGTCTTAATGAAAGTCAAAGTGAATCAAGACATCCTCTTTTAGAAGGAAAAGAATATGATACCTAGAGCAACAAAATAAAAGCCTACGTCAAATGCAAAGACAACACATACTGAGATATTGTCACTGATGGTGTCAGACCAAAGCTAAAGAAAGACGCAGATGGTAACGAATTACCTCCTTTATCAGATGCTGAGATAGCTAGAAAAGAAGTTATTGATTGTAAAATTATTTATGCATTTTATTGTGCCTTATCTGCTTTTAAATATAATCGTATTGCTTCTTGTAAATCAGCCAAATAAATTTGGGATAAGCTCTATGTCACTTACTCAGGAACTGATCGAGTTAAGGAGACCAAACTCAACATTCTTCTTACACAATATGAAGCCTTTAGAATGAGACCAGAAGAGAATGTGAAAGAAATGAGTGACATGTTCACAAACATAGTTAATAGTTTTGAGCATCAAGGAAATCTAATCATCGAACCGATGAGAGTTAACAAACTTCTGCGAGCTCTAACAAAGGAATGGAATAATGTCAAAACTTCTATCTTAGAAACTCAAAAAATCTCACATCTTTCCATGAAAGAACTCATTGAGACACTCACTTCATATGAGGCAGAACGCTTGAATGAGGAAAATGAAATTAAAGGTAAGAAGTCAATTGCTTTAAAGTATAATATTGACTCTAATGGCTCAAATTCTAAAAAAGAGGAAGATGATGAAGAGTTAGCACTTATGGACAAGAAGTTCAAAAGAATGGCCAGAAAAGGAAGAAACTTCAAATAAAATAAAAACCTTCAATCAGTCTGAAAAGAAAAAGTTCTCAAAAGATAAAGAAGACAACAAAGATCTAGTGTACTTTCACTACAAAAAGAGAGGGCACATCAAACCAAAATGTCCCTTGCTTCAAAGAAATAAAGGTAGATACGAGAAATCAAAGAAAACTTTAAAAGCAGAAACCTGGAGAGACACTGAGTGTGAGGAAAGTGATGAGGATTATGCAAACATTTGTTTGATGGTACACTCAGACTCTAACTCAGTGTGACATCCTGATTTACCGCTTACCTTACTTTTAAATGCGCAGAGAATAACATTTGACTTTTAGCTGACAGATTTATTCACTTTACGGATAGTCTTAGACGCTTGAGCCTTGTGGTAGAATGGATAGAATACTTTGGATTTCTGCCTTAGTGCTAAATGACCGATTGTGATAAGTTATTTAGACCTAAAATAATTTAATGAGTGATAAGTGAATCCACTTATCATGCTTTATATCGATAAGTCAGCGTACTTATCATATGTGATAAGCCCACTCACCTTTCAAACATAAGCAAGTTTGGTTATCATGCCAATCATTATTCTTTCCTTTCCCCACCAAATTTTTTCATGAGCTAAATGATAACAAAATCTTCCACTTGTCCCTTTTCTCTTACCACATATCACCGACCTCTTGTTCCCCTCCAGTCCGGAGGCACTTCTTTTCCCTCTTTCCCATTGTGCACGGCTTGCATGAAAGATCATCATGGCATGCCGTCCACCTAAACCAATGGCATCTCATGCAAATCTCTCTCTCTCGGCCTTGGAACCGAACACATGCAAGGAATTGAACTTTTGGGGTAATCATTCGACTTCTGGGGGAAGTCTTCGTTCTCGGGCAGAAGGAGACTTGTAGATCACTTCTTAGAAATGCATTAATGCCACTTAGAGTGTCCCTTCTTGCCTTCCCATCATTGCTAGCATGCAAGATGAGATTACACCCATCTCTCCTCTCCATTTTCCCTTTTCAGCCGACAGAACCAAACAACCTCCTTCCTCAGCTCTCTCTCCCTCATTTTTCCTTCTTTTCTCTCGTTCCTCTCTCTCTCTCTCTCTCTCTTATTTCTTGCCTGCACCCTATTCCTTGTTTGCTTGCTTGACTCACTTGCTGCCTCTCTTCTCTCGCCGAAGCCACCAGTGTACTAGGAAGGAACCAAACCCACAATCAACCGATTGAGTGTCAAGGCGAGTGGAGGCTTCAATATTTTCCTCCTCATTCTGTTGTGGCTCGAATTGGGAGGGGTAGTGATATTTTTAGAACTGTTCATTGGATCAATGGGTAGTGCCGAGAGAGGATTGTGTTTGCTTGTGGAGATTTCCATTTGCATGTGATGGTTTTGGCTTGTATGTGCTAATATAAGCTGAATCGGTGAATCTCTACCATGTTCATGTGCTTTCAGTAAGAGAGAATAAATCTTTGGACCCTTGCCTTCATTGTAATACGAATTAGGAGTTTCGTAGAAATTTTCCACGGTTTGTCTCAAAGATTTTGCTTGTGTTGAAGTCAGTCTTGGTCGATGTGTGGAAGACTAATCTGAAATGAACATGCAAGGTTGTTTGTGACTTTCCCTTGTGATGGTTGTGGCGTGTGTGGATAGCGTGGTCGGTGTAAGTGAGAAACCGTGAGGCAAGATAACGGATTGGACTGAAAAGCATGCTGTGTTTTGAATTCTCGCATCATGTAAAGAGTTGTGTGGGTGCTACGGTCGGTAATGAGATGAGTTGCACGATTAGTAGAGGGAACCGAATTGGCCTTGTGCAAGCAATATCACGAATTGTATTAGGATTGTTGGTGTGGTGCGAAAATGAGTAATAGTGGGCGGAAATGATAGCTTGGTGTTAATCTATGCACTTAGAGTAGAAATTTGTGATCTTGAGCTCATGGTAATGGCAAGGCTAAAATCTTCGGTTGGGCATCTTTATGGAGGGGCCGAATGCTTATTATGCATGTTCCTAGTGACTAGTTAATGGATATTGATAAGGCACAACTAATGTACATTGATATTAATGTGTGAATATTTAGTTAGATGCCAAATTCTTGATGTCTTGATGTTTGGGGTTCGGTTTGTGTATGTGGATCGCAAGACTAGATAGAATTGCATTCTTGTATATGGCGTACATGTTCATTGGTGAGACGGTGAGGAACATCGGCTTGTGTTCCGATGATGCCTCGTGGGAGCCAGATGGGAATTCAGGAAGCCTAAGGCTGGAGACCCTCAGGGTTGCACAAGATAAGACGCAATGGCTGCCACACATAGTAAGTCGCGATAACGTCAGAGTAGGAGCGAGATGCCCATGGTCAGCGACCCACAGAAGTTCAAACGATACTGAAAGTAATATCAACAAGGGTGATCACACGAGAGGACATGGACATCTCATATGCATCCTATAATGTGCAACTTTTCATTATGTGCATTATGATTGACTTATGAATGATTTAGGATTGAGATGAGAGGATTAGTACGGCATAGGTTCCTAATGCGGTTCACAATTGGATCGAGTGGTTTGGATTGACATTATCACTTACTAGGTTATACTTACTCTCGTTGATATTCCTCTTTTTAGATAAGTAACTATGTCTACCGTCCCTGCTATGCCCGTGGCTACCTATGGTGTTCTTGTTGAGCTCGAGATGTCGTGGTTCAAGCACACTGACCCTGGGATTCCTGATTTCACCTTTGTTAAGCTAGAATCTGTTGTATGGGTTAACTGTTGTCTAGAGTTAGGATTGGTCCCTTTTCATTATGTGGCCGTGTATGTTAAGGTGGATGGGCAACTTCAAGGTCCCATTCCTTTCCCTTATGATAGTGACGGAGGAGCTGACAGGGGTAGCGACGACGACGGGGGTGTGGCATGATCGGTAGTGATAACCAGATGGGGTCACTTTTTGGAGCGATGGTGTGAGGCCATGGCGTGATGGACGATTTTCTAAGGTTATGGAGGACCTTTTTGTGATGACCGAATGAGGCGTGGGACTAATCCATGCCATTTGTTTGTCTGCCAAGTTTAGTAGGGGAATAGGTATAACATTTTGGCTTCCCAAATAGCATCGTTTTGTTATGTGATAAAACTTGGCCTAATATCAAGTCCTCCTTGCAAATGAAGGTAAATAAATGAAAGCCATCCTTTATTATATATAACGGTCCTAAATCGTTGAGTTATTTTATCTATAACTTCCGCTTGTGTAATAAGAATTTACATATAACTTATCGAAGTTGAATTGGTTGGTGACGCCTTGGGACGTCACAGGCTCAGGATTTTACACTCATACTCTGAAGGAGAAGTCGAGGTAAGTCATCCTGAACTACCAGATGAAATTACTGAATTAATTGATGAATTATGTGCTAATCACAAGATTACTCTCAAGAAAATTTCAGAATTGAAGAAGGAAATTTCTAGGCTTAAACAACAAAATCTTTCTAAGCAAGATAAGATTAATTTTTTATAAAAGGATTTTTCTCAAATAAAGGAAGATTGAGATTTGCTTTCTAAAGAAAATGAGTTTTTGAAGAAGGAAGTTTCCATCTTTCAAAATGATTTTCTATTGGTTCAAAAAATTTGAATCATATACTTTCTATACAAGTTCGACATTTTAACAAGTTTGGTATTGGTTTAGAAAAGGAAAGTGATCTTCAAAATATATTTCCTAAAACAAATAAGAGGCTCAGACAAAAACCGTTAAAGCTTGCTTATCAAAATCATTTTCAAAAACATTTTGCATGTTGGCCAAGATTCCTTCAAGTGTTCAAACTCAGGAAACTTTGGTCATTTCACAAATGAATGTCCAAAAGTTTGGAAATCAATTCAAATAAACATTCTGAAAATTGAGCAATCTTCTAACCCCAAAAGACCCCAGAAAATCTAGGTACCAAAAAAAACTTGAATTCATTTGAACATGCAGGTACCGAGAAAGAAGAAGTACAAATGGTACCTAGATAGTGAATATTTTAGACACATGATTGAAGATCCAAGAAAGTTCTCACACCCATCCAAATTTGATGATGGCAATGTATCATTTGGTGGAAATAACAAAGGAATGATCATTGGCAAAGGAACTGTGGAGATTGGGAATCTAGTCATCAACAATGTTTTGCTGGTAAAAGGATTGAACTACAATTTGATAAGCATAAGCCAATTATGTGATGCTGGTTATAAGATTTGCTTCCAAGAAGACAAGTGTTCTGGAACAAGTTGAGACAACAAGCAATCTTTCTCTGGAAAAAGACATGGAAACATCTATCTTCTGAACATACAGTCTAAAACCTTTAGTATATAATTTCCATCAAAGAAGAATTTGAACTGTGGCATAGAAAGCTTGGTCACATAAGCATCAAACAAATCTTAAAACTATCCTCCAAAAAACTTGTTCGAGGACTACTAGAGATGAAGTTTGATAAATCAAAATTATGTTCTACATGCACATTAGGTAAGCAGGTAAGAAGCTCTTTCAAATCCATTAATCAAGTCAGTACTAACCATGGCTTGCAGCTACTTCATATGTACATTTTTGGACCAACGAAGAACTTAAGTCTTAGTGGTAAAAAATATTGTCTAGTTATAGTAATTGACTATACAAGATTTGCTTAGATTTTCTTCCTTGCTCATAAAAGTGATGCATTCTTACATTTTTCAAATTTTGCAAAGAAAGTTCAAAATGAAAAAAGATACACCATTTCATGCATTAAAACTGATTATAGGGGAGAATTTGAAAATAAAAAATTTTCAGAATTTTGCAATGAGAATGGAATCCAACACAATTTTCCTCTCCTTACACTCCTGAACAGAATGGAGTTGTTGAAAGAAAAAATCGTTCCTTACAAGAAATGACAAGAACTCTTTTGATTGAAAATAAAGTTACATCTCACTTTTGGGCTGAAGCTATTTTTACAGTTGTTATATCATTAATCATGTTTTTCTCATATCAATTTTAGAGAAAACCCTCTATAAGCTTTTCAAAAATAGAAAACCAAACACTTCGTATTTTTTTAGTGTTTAGATGCAAGTGTTTTGTATTGAAAAATGCTAATGATCGTCCTGGCAAGTTTGATGATAAATCAGATGAAGATATTTTTCTTGGGTACTCTACCACAAGCAAAGCATATAGAATATTCAACAAAAACTCTCGTACCATAGAAGAATCCATGAATGTGAAGTTTGAAGAATCGTTTGAATCCATTAGACTCTCAAAACCTACTTCAACATCTGAACCTCTTGAAGAAATTGATCTTGCTCAATTCTTTAAAGCTAAGTCTACATCTTTCACAAATGAATCTTCAGAGATAGCCAATGAGACTCAAAATGCGAACCACATTTAAAGATCCTCTGCAATCGGCACGTCAAATGATCATCAATCCTCTAAGATGAGTGATCCTCAAAGTGGAAGACTCAACAGGAATTGGAAACACAAATCAAGTTATTCTACCGATTTTGTATTTAGGAACCTAGATGATGGTATCAAAACAAGACCAAAGATGAAAGAAGTGACAAGTACTCTAACTCTAGTATCTGAAGTTAAGCCAAAAGGAGTTGAAGAGGCACTATCAGATGAAACTGGATAGAAGCCATGCAAAAAGAACTTCAACAATTCAAGATCAATGAAGTTTGGAAACTAGTGCCCAAACCAAAGAACCATCCGGTGAAAGGAGCAAATGAGTTTTTAGAAACAAATTGGATGACAAAAGAAAGGCGACAAAAAACAAGGCAAGACTTGTAGCCAAAGGCTACTTGCAAGAAGAAAGAATTAACTACGATGAAACTTATGTACCGGTTGCCAAGTTAGAAGCCATTAGGCTCCTTCTTGCTTATGCTTGTTATCATGACTTTAAACTTTTTCAGATGGACATCAAAAGTACATTCCTGAATGGCTACATAAAAAGAAGTATTCATGGAACAACCTCTTGGTTTTGAAAATCCAAAAAGATCTAAGCATGTCTACAAGCTAAAGAAGGCTATTTATGGTCTGAAACAAGCGTCTCGACAGCTTGGTATGAAAGACTGAGCACTTTCTTAATAGAAAAAGGATTTGAGAAATGTAATGTTGACACTACACTCTTTATCAAAAGAGAAGGTAAAAACATTCTACTTATTCAAATTTATGTAGATCACATTATCTTTGGATCATCTAATGAATCTCTTTGCAAGAAACTCTCCAAGATTATACAGAGTGAATTCGAGATAAGCATGATGGGAGAACTGACATTCTTTCTTGATCTTCAAGTAAAGCAAACCAAGACAGGGACATTCATCTTTCAAGAAAAATATGCAAAAGAAATTACCAAGGAGTTGGGCATGGAGAATTGCAAAACGACTGAGACTCTCATGTCTTATTTCTCAAAGCTTGATAAAGATGAATAAGGTAAAAATGTTGATCAAAGGTTATATAGAAGTATGATTGGTTCATTATTTTACTTAACCACTTCAAGACCTGATATTTTATTTGGTGTTTGCATGTGTGCTAGATTTCAATATGATCCTAGAGAGTCACATCTCTCTGCTGTTAAGAGGTTATAAAATATGTTGATACATATCCGTCACTTGGTTTATAGTATCCAAAAGGTTCGAAATTCACACTTTTTGGGTATTCAAATGTTGATCTTGTAGGATGTAAGATTGATAGGAAAAGTACAATAGGAACATGTATAATCTCATGGTACTCCAAAAAGCAACAAACTATGGCACTCTTAACCGCTGAGGCTAAATATGTTGCCCTTAGAAGTTGTTGTGCTCAGATCTTATTGATGAAGCAACAGCTCAAGGATTTTGGTGTTGAAGAATCAAATGTGAAAATTAAGCGTGATAACACAAGAGCTATCAATCTCACAAAGAATCCAATTTTCCATTCACGAGCTAAGCATATTGAAATTAAGTATCATTCTATTCGTGATCATGTGCAAAATAGTGACGTCAATATTCAAATCATTAATTTGAAAAATCAATTAGCCGATATCTTCACTAAACCTCTTGAGAAATCTGTTTTTGAATTTATACAAAGTGAATTAGGCATTATTAATATGCGATCATAAAGTATTATGAGACAGGACAACAAACTAGTGCTCAACATAACACATCGTCTGAGACCCTATCAAAGTCTGACGATGCATCAATTTTGAAAGTAGTAGTACCATCTGAAGTAACCCAACGTCTAAGGTAAAGTACGAAATCAAGATACGTATCAATTACACCTCTTCATATATGGCTGGAAATATTATCTGATTTTGCCTAAATCATTTGAAAGATAAATTTTCAAATCATTTCCATAGATAGCATTTCAAATCCCAGAATTTTGGTCTTAATTTTTAAATTTTTAGTGACTGCCTTTTTCAACTTCCAAAAACTGTCTTTAAGTCAGAATCGCACCCTTTCTTTTTCTTCTCACACATAAACCTATATTTCCAGTTGCATTTCTTCTAAGATCATTCCTCAAGCTCTCGCTCATTTTCTCTAAAAAATCAAACCTTTTCTCACACGTTCTCCTCTAAGATTCCAATGGCACCAAAGTCTACAACTGGATCAAAGAAGGCATAGCCTGGTTCACGTCGATCAAGTCGCCTTGTTTTCATGGGTTCTAGGGCTGCAAATGCCTCCTCTTACTATGAGATTGATTATTCGTCTGATGAAGAGAATTCTCAAGGTAAATCTTCACTCTTTACTAACATTACATCTGAGGAAATTCTAGTCAAAGGTTATATGGCCAAGTACCTGCTTAAGTACATTAAGAGTGCTTGGGAAAATTGCTTAGATGAATCTGGGCTTACTGCATTTATTCGAAGCAGCAATTTCGCCTTTGAAAGGGAAATAGAATACATTTATTCTGAATTCCTAAAATTGAAGAATGGTGAGAAAAGCTCTGGAAAGGGAAAAGAGAAAATTAGTGAAGCCTCTCCTGCTGTGGCAATAGAGAAACCTGTTACTAGTTTGAAAGGAAAAGAGAAATTGGTAGATGAATCTGTCCAAAAATCTGATTTTGTTACCATTGAAAAATCTAACTCTGTTGTTGCTAAGAAAACTTATTCTGCTGTTGTTGAGAAAACTGTGGACAATGATGAAAGGCTTTATAGAGAGTTCCAAAGCATAACTGGTCTTGCTGTAATAACCAATCAATAGTCGAAGTTGTTAAGAGAAAAACAACACCAGGATCTATATAGGACTCTCCTAGAAAGGGAAGTCATTCATCATAGAGTGGTAAACTTTAATTACTTTGAAGAGAATGACATTCATGTGAAGAAGCATATTATTCATCAAAGTCTTGAAGAGATGTGCACCTACCATGTTGATGTTTATCCTGAGTTAACTATATATTTCTATTTGAATGTCTTTTGTGCCTAGAGACAATTGCTTTCTCTATTTGTGACAAGGACTATAAAGTAGATGTTGCTGATTTGGCTGCCATTTTGGGGTACAACCTTCAAGTTTCTGCTTCATTAAGAAAGAACCAGATGAAGTTTATCAGATTCTTTCTGGAATACTTGGTTATACTAGATCTCACAAATCTCATGATATGAGATTGTCTTGCACGAGATAGTGATCAACTGTCTCAAACCTAAGGGATCATCAAAAATTGATGTCTCAAGATATGAGGCAAAACTGATTTGGGTATTGGCTAATGATCTGCCATTGTCTTTGCCTCATCTTGTGATCCTACACATGTTTAGAACCTTAAAGAAAAACAAGGGACAGCTCCCTTATGGCTCTTTGATCACACGTATCTTTGAGCACTTGAACATTGAAATCCCTACAAAGCTAAAGAAAAGTCCTATTGCCATCCAAAAAATTGGAGAACACATGATGCATAAGGAGAGATAGTTAGAGTTAATCTTCCTGCTCATGTTGTTGATATTGTTGCTACTCTCCTCCTGGATCAACCAAAAAGAGAAGACTCAAGAGATTCACAACAAAATCAACAAGACTTGAGAAAAGGAGACAATTCCTACTAAGGATTCAAGCTAAAGAGGAATCTCTTCAAAAAAAAAAAATATATATGTCTGACAACAACTCAAGTGAGCACACTATCTCAGATCAAGTCAATATGGCCTAAGTCCTGAGGAGCTGAGGTTTCTGCATGAGTTTGATAATCAAGCCGTTAAGGAAATAGTTGAATGTGTGCAATAACTTGTCAACAGAGATTTTGCGATTGAGAGAGCTTTTGCTAAGACAAATATGTGAATGAGAGAAGAAGCTCTGCTTATAGAAGAAGAAGAAGAAAGAAGAAGAAGGAAGGCTGCTGATGACGCACAAGAAAGGGCCAAATCGCTGCAAGAGATTGTTCGGCATGTAGAGAAATAGAGAGAGTATGAAGAAGAAATTGCTGAAGAGGCTCACATTTAGATTCTTGAAAACAAAGATAATGGGATTGACAACTTCTATGTTGCTCTTGAGAAAGTGTCTACTGTGGACATTTCAAACTCTAAATAGACACCACATCTCTCTCCAATGGAGGTTGATGTTGACAATGTGGCTAATCCTCCTATAACAACTGAGGAACATATTACTTTAGAAGCTGACTATGTCCCTCTTCCAGCAACTAAGACAATGGATATAGATAATCATGAAGCTGCATTTGAATAGGATTAGGGGGAGAACTCAGATGATACAGATAATGACTCTACAGACAACCTTATTAAACCCGCTGAACCTCAAGATCTTCAAGAACTAATTGAACTGTTGTAGATCAAATAGGCTCAGATGAACTGTGAATTGGGCATATTTAAAAATGAGGTGAAAATAGAATTCAAGCAGATGAAAGATATGATGACAGAAGGCATGAAGATTGTCATGGACAGTATCAAGAGTTTAAAGGCAAAGTTGAAGGGAGAAACTCTAATGGCTGCTTCTAAGACTGAAGTTCTCACTCAATCTGTTAACGATCTGAAGACCGTTGTTGAAGACAGGCTAAACCAGTTCACTAACTTCAATCTAGTACAAATTCATGTACCAAAAATTTTCTCTCATGCTTGGCTCCTCAAAACCCCTCCAAATGAACTTTTGATAATTCTTTTAATGTTCTGCCATAGCTTCTGATTTGGTATTTTTGGTTTGTGATTGGTTTGGACGAACTTCTTTTGAATTTCAATAATACCGCTATTGCTTACTTTTATCTTGTTGATGACAAAAAGGGGGAGAAATTACTTATGCAATTTATATGCTGCATTTATAATAGCTAGTTGGTATGCATATATTCTTCTATACAGGGGGAGCTAGTCAAGACGAGACACAATAAGGATTCAAGGACTTAATTAGTTAAACATTTTCTAATCCTTATCTTTTAAAATGTGAAATCTTAGTTAAAGCACTTTGTTTATTAAGAACACCTTTCGTGCTTAAATCCTTCATTATCTATTCACATATTTAAATTGCTTAGGAAGTTTTGTAATCATAAAAAAAGGGAAGATTGTTGACTAAACCTCATAATATATTTTGATGATTAACAAAATCTTCCATGATTTTTATTGAACCTAATTAAAATATGTTTTTAGGTGAAAATGCTCCTGGGAAATTTCATCTAAACTCTAAGTATATCATCTGAGGCTCTTTATATCTCTCTTTTTTGAAGACTTTCGTGGAATAAGCATTCTCTGAGTCATAGCATCAAGAAATAGACGTGATTGAGTCGTATGAATATTTTAGACTAAAACTCTATGTTAAGAAGATTTCATCTCAGACTTTGCTTTAAGCCAAGCAACATCATCCAAGCTTGAAATTATCTCAAAGGTTAATCACCACAGTGATATTTTCCATGAACAGCTAGCGATTTGGCTCGGACTTCACAATAAGATAGTTCGTGACTGAAGACTATCATTCTAGAAACTCTTGCAATGGCTATAATGCAAAGTACGTTAAGATCGGTCTAAATTCTTCACGAAGCAAGATGCACCTTCTAAACAAGGAACTCAAACTTATGGAAACTCAAATTCAATGGTATGGACAACTGAATTAAAGAGATTCTAATATTATCTACAATGGCTCTTTAATCTCTTTTGGGGAAGTTTACCTCCAACAAGAAGATTTGGAGATCATCCTTTGAGGTTGTCTAAAGGGTAATCATGAGCTAGGAGGAGTATAAAAGGAGATCGAAAGACTTACGAGAAAAATAGAGAATCATCATTCCAAAATCTGAGAGAGCCTTTGCTCATACACTTGTTCATCTTCTAACTTATACATTATAATCTTTGAGAGACCTTATGAGATTATATCAAGTTGAAATCATCACTCACTGTACTCTTGAAGTTGATCTAGTAGAATTTAGCCAATGGGTTGTTAGCATGGAGAGTAGACGTAGGCTTGATCTAAAGCCGAACTACTATAATCATCGTGTGCACAATTCTCATTACTCTTGCCTATTCTATCTCAAATTATTGCACACGAGCACTATTCAAAATTCAAACTGTGAGTCGTTGTTCATTATTTCTATATTGACTATCTTAATTCCGCATTTTATATCAAGATTATTTAAATACATTTATTCACCCCCTTTTAGGTAATAGATCTAGCCGCAACAGTTGATGATCTTCCTTTCACGATGTATGATGGTGTACTTGGCACCGATGTGGAGGTAGTGCAGCTCACGCGTGGCCCCGTGCAGATCTCGAGCCGCTGCTTCTAGGGGAGGGGGGGATTGTCGGTGTTGTAGAGATGGTCACGGACGGTCCCGCGCACCATGTAGTCGTTCACGAGGATCATCTCTCCCGCTTCGTTGCAGAACTCGATCAGGGAGACCAAGTGGAGGTGCCGGAGCTACGAGAGCATCTCGATCTCAGTCATGAACTCGTGGAGGCCTTGCTGCAACCCCGGGTTGAGCCGCTTGATCGCCACTTAGGTGGCACCCCCGTCGACATAGCTCTTGTACACTTTGCCGAACCAACCCTCGCCAACAATTAACACCTCGTCGAAGTTGTTCGTTGCCGCTCTGATCTCGGCCAGCGAGAAGTGGCGGCATAGATCTGACGGCAGGGATGACCCCTGGGTCTTTGTTGACTTGGTCATCGCGTAGGAGACCGGGCCCCACCATGAGGTGCCGTCGCTCGAGGTCGAATCCTTCGCCCTGTTTCGTTGCCGGTAAAGGAAAAAAGCCAGGAGAGAGAACACGGTGAAGCCCGCAGCTACACCAGCAACGATGGCTATCTTTGCTACTTTGCCGTGGTTCGACAATCCTTTCCTCACCAGTGGAAGCACCGGCTGATTATCGGAGACTACTCGATTTGGGTTCAATCTGGCGAGAAGCCCACCTTGATTGTTGATCTTGAATATCTCGAGGCCATTCAAGATGGCATCAGAGTAAGCAGTATAACCATCCGGAAGTGCGCCCACCGCGACCGAGAGGTTGGTTCTTTTCTTTTGGCCGTGATACATGGCTACTGCATAATCTCTATAGACGGGCACGCCTTTCCCGCTCCAACTGATGATATCCGCACGGTTCTCAACCAGGTGCGAATCTATGAAAATCTCGAAAATCCTATCTGAGGGGTTGTTTATCTCTATCTGGAATTCGCAAAAGTGTAATCGGACCAAGTAGTAGAAGTTTGCATCCACCTCGACGGACCACGTGAG
>BCNH02000010.1:15279050-15318272 GCA_001662345.2 Metrosideros polymorpha var. glaberrima
CCCCAAAAATCACCCCTCGAGCTCACGGCACAAGTCGGTCCGGCGGGGTCCTCAGCTTCTCGGGCGAACAGCAATGCGCGGTGGTCACAGGCTGAGGTGGCTCATGGTGATGGTGATGGACGGCAAGGTGGTGGTGGTGGTGGCTGAACAAGAGGGGGAGGAAGAGAAAAATGAGAGAGAGTGGGTGAAAGAGATGGTGAAATTCGAAATTATGAGGGGGGAGAGAGAATGAGGTGGTCTTGAGTTCATCTTGGCTTGTTTGAGAAGCTTTGGTGGGTTTATGGGGAAAGACAACAATGTGACATGAGGGGAAGGCTAGTGATGGCTATGAGTGATAGGTTAAGTGACATAAAGTAAAAGAGAGAATGACAAGAGGTGATGGGTGGCTTAAAAGTCAAAGAAGAGGGCCCACCAAAATCTCACTCTCGTCTCTTATGCAAAGATGCACATTTAAGGCATTAATGCCCTAAAGTTTCGTTAATCCAGGGTCGAGTTCTATGGTCCACGTACTAAATTCCTCGTTAGCCTTTCCCCTTGGGTTAGTTAACTCAAGAGTGATCAATTCTAAGCGAGATTTATTGAAACACATCGATTGATATTTCATCCATTCATAAGCTTTGAAATGGGTCGAAATTCGGAATGTCACAAATACCTTTTTCTTGTGAGTAGCCTTTGGCAACAAGCCTAGCTTTGTTCCGAATAACAATTCCTTTGTCGTCCAATTTGTTTCTAAATACCTGTTTGGAACCGATCACAAAATGACCTTGTGGTCTTGGAACAAGTTTCCACACATCATTAATCTTGAATTGTTGAAATTCTTCTTGCATAGCCTCGATCCAAGATTCATCTTGAATTGCATCATCTATTCCCTTGAGTTCAACTTGAAATAATAAGGCAAGAGAGTTCATAACTTGCCGAAATGATGAACGAGTTCGAACACCTTCACCAGCATCACCGATGATTTGTTCCTTCGGGTGATTAGTTCGAAATTTCCAGTCCTTTGGTAATTCATCCTTGGAATCTTCTTGAGAATTGGTCTACTAATTCTGAGGTACTTGAATAATTTGCACTGCTGTTGGTACCTCATCTTCATTTAGACTTTTGATTCCTATCATATCATCGTTGAATTTCACGTTGATCGACTCTTCGATATCTTGTGATACCTTGTTGAATTGTGACATTCTGAATTTCGACCCATTTCGAAGCTTATGAATGGATGACATATCAATCGATGTATTTCAGTAAATTTCACTCAGAATTGATCACTCTTGAGTTAACTAACCCGAAGGGAAAGGCTAACGAGGAATTAAGAACGTTGACCAAAGAACTCGACCCTGGATTAACGACTTGACCATAAGGATTGCCGAGGGAACATCCTGTGCCATCATAGGCCTTTCAAAGATTTAGTTTTAGAACGATTTGCTAGCGTTATATGATTGGTCCGCGGGTGATTCCGTACGACCAGAGTATAATTTGCGAATTAACCTAAACTAGATTTCTAACGAACGCAACCTTTGGAACCAACGATTGACCCTCGCAATTACATGACAATCAAAGTCTCCATGGTTTGAATAACTTTAAAACGTGACGATGATCACGAGTCAATACACGTAAAACCCTAAAAGCCACCCGTTAGTTCGAGATGCCTTGAAATTACTATCCATGAATTTTAGCCACGAATCAGACTTCGAAATTGGATGTCGATCATTCGAGAATTTTAACAACGAAACATTAGAATCGTCTCGTCAAGACTTTTTGAATTTGGGGTCGTTCCGAGATAGGTCGAAAATAGGTGTTTACGGGAATTAAATTAGAAATTCCTTGCGCCCCCAAATTTAAGCTCATTCCTTAGATTTTTAATTGATAGCACATTTAATCTTTGACCCCCCTTTGTGACCGAAACTTTAGGGCATTAATGCCTTAAATGTGCATGTGTTTTCATAAAAGACAAGAGTGAGATTTTGGTGGACCATCTTCTTTGACTTTTAAGCCACCCATCACCTCTTATCTTTCTCTCCATTACTTTATATCACTCAACCCATCACTAGGCTTCCCATCAAGTCACATAGTTGTATTTCCCCATAAACCCACCAAAGCTTCTCAAACAAGCGAAAAGGAAGCTAAAGACCAAATTTCTCTCTCTCCCCTCTCATAATTTCGAAATTTCCTCTCTCTCTCTCATTTTTCTCCTCCCCCTCCCTCCTTGTTCGGCCACCACCAGCCATCGCGCACACCACCAGCCACCACGGACGCCGACCACCACCGTGAGCCACCTCAAGCCGTGACCACCGTTCGCCCAAGAGCCAAGGACCGCCGTGCACCGCCGTGAGCCGTGAGCTCTAGGGTTGATTTTAGGGACTTTGCTTACTTGAATCCATGGTGAGTCATCCCTAACCTTATATTAGTACTCTAGGTTACTAATGGACATGTATGGATGAGGTTTTGAAGCTTTTTGTGGGCTGTTCATAGTGAGAGTGCAAGGGATCCGAATTTGCACTATATGGGATTTTCATGTTGGATGACTTGTAGGCTTGAGGTAATGATATGTTAGTACTCTAGGTCACTAATGGATATGTATGGATGAGGTTTTGAGGCTTTTTGTGGGCTGTTCATAGTGAGAGTGCAAGGGATCCGAATTTGCACTATATGGGATTTTCATGTTGGATGACTTGTAGGTTTAAGATATTGATATTAGGTGGTTATAAGCATGTTGGGTTTAGGTTTTGTTGAGATTTAGTTGCTGTTTTGAATGCATGAACAGTACCACCGAATTATGCCATATGGAGTGCCTTGTGCTTAATGTTTGTAAGTTTTATGGAAATGTCTTGTGTGTTGGGCTTTATGTGATTGGGTGCTAGATGGTCCATGAGCAACCGAATATGTAAGTGATGTTATCTTGGGACATGCAAAAATGATTATGTGAGTGGTGATTGTAAGACATGCCTTGAGTGCAAGTTGATGTTTATGGCCCATTCTTGCATATTGGTTATCAAATGGCTTGTGTAAGTGTTAATTGAGGGCATATGCATATTCGGCCTTGTGTGATTATGGGTGAATTATCTATGTGGCGAGTGAATGTTAAATGCCGATATTGGATCATAATGATCCCGGCTTTATGAGAGGCTATAAGAAAAGTCGTATAGTAAAAGCCACACGTTACTTATTATATGGCCCGATGAGCTGACGGTCCGATAAACTGATAAGTTATTATATTGCCCGATGAGTCGACGAACCGATGTGCCGATATGATTAATATTATGATATGGCCCGGGCGCTAAAGCGCGTAGTGAGGGTTGGATAGTGAGATTATGACTTATATGTCATGAAGGTTGGATGATGGGAATTGAGTTTTGGATGGAAAGCACTGTTTGTGAATTATGAAATTATTTTATGCCTTAAGAACGAAGCCTAGCTCTAATCAAGTGCTTGTGAATTTGTGAATTGCTTTTGAATTGAAAATGTGAATGTCTGATGTCGTGTCTTCGTTTTGTTCACTTTTGATCCTGTGAATGCCCATGGTTAGAATTTGAACATTGTAAGAGTCTGGAGGTACTTTTGTACTAGCATAGGATTAGGTTTGGTTCACAGAGATTTATTCTCACCCCGTCATGGGATTTACCATTTTCAGACCCTAGACCATAAATATACCGCCGAAGCGTTTTGAAGTGCCGTTGGACCCTGTTGAAGAAGAAGCTGCTAATGATGGCGAGCCCGACGTCTAGGTGCATCTGTGGCATCTTTTTTGCTAACCGTGTAGAGTAGCAGATGTAATTTTGGACTAGTAACTGTCTCCCTTTCGTCGAACTTTGTTGTCATTTCCCCTAAGTTGTATGCTTTTGTATTCGACTGATTTTGGTTATGTTATGAATCCTTTTAGTCATCTTGTTTTTCATATGTATTGAGTTATTTGCGCTACCGCATGCATTCTTTATTCCGCACTTTTGCCGCCGTCATAGGATCCTGGTTGTTACAGAAACTGACCGGGATGTTATCACGCTCGTATGGTTCGGGGCGTGACATGAATACTCTGAAGACTTTACTTATTGTTACGTAACTAAGAAGTATGCTTTCGTTTGATCTTAGTTCAAACTTTTCAATGTTGTCGTTCTTGTTTTTCAAAATATAACACTTGCAACCAAATATGTGGAAGTATGATGTATTTGGCTTTCTTCTCTTGTAAATCTCATAGGGTGTTTTATTCAATAATAGGTGCAAGAATATTCTGTTGATGATGTAACTTGATATGACAATTGCTTCTGCCCAGAAATAAGCAAGAGTGCTACTTTCGATCATCATAGTTTTTGTCATTTCCTATAGACTTATGTTTTGCCTTTTAACTACACCATTTTGCTGTGATGTACAAGCAGTTAAGAAATTGTGCTTAATGCCATTTTCTCCATAATAATCAATGAGCTCTTGTTATCAAATTCTCCACCATGATCAATCTTGATGGATGATATGCTGTAACCTTTTTCATTCTGTATCTTTCAAGCTGGCTTCACAAATTGATTGTAAGCTTTATCCTTGTGGGCTAAGAATACTACCCATGTATATCTGGAGTAGTCTTCTAAAATCATTAAACATAATTTACTTCCACCGAAACTAATGTTTCTAGTTGGTTTGAATAAATCCATATGGAGTAGTTGCAGGACTCGGTTAGTAGCAACAATATTTATGGACTTAAAAGAATTCAAAACTTGTTTACCAAGAGAACATGCATTGCAAATATCATTCATCTCATACTTCTTCTTTGGAAGTCCTTTTACTAATTCTTTTGATGCTAGTTTAGAAATGTGTTTCAAACTAGCATAACCAAGTTTTCTATGTAATATAGATCTTATTTTTCTTGTGATGAAATAAACAATGAGCATGATTATGATCTAAGTCAAGAAGGTAAATATTTTTATACCTTTTACCAATAAAGGTATAGATAAGATTGTGCAAATGCCATCTTTGAAACTAGCATAACTTGTTTACCTGTGCAAATGCCATCTTTGAAATTTATCTCATAACCTTTGTCACAGAGTTGACTGATGTTGATAAGATTGTGTTTTAATCCTTTGACTAACGCTACATCGTCAATAATCAGGTTTCTTACTTTGATAGTTCCTTTACCAACTATCCTTCCTTTTTCTTTTCCTCCAAAAGAGACAGTTCCTCCATCGATCTGAGTTAATTTGAGAAAACTCTTGGTATCACCAGTCATGTGCCTTGAGCATCCGCTGTCCAAATACCATTTTCTGTTGGTCTTCTTTTTCTGCAATCACAGTAGAAACTCATCTTTTCTTTGGTACCCATACTTGCTTGGGTCATTCAGTGTTAGTATATCTAAGACTCCAATTTCTCCTTTTTGTCTTTTGGTTTTCACATTCAAAATGACCACTACTATTATAACTAAAAGAGTCAAGGAATTTCTTGCTAATAGCATTAACAAAATGATTCTTGTAATCACAAAGAGGAATACATGGTTTCATTTTGATTCTTTCTTTTGTTTTAGGAAAGGGATTACTCTCAGGCTCATTTCCTTTACATCCTAATCCTGACTTGTTGTAACATAGAATTTGAATTGCAAGAATATGCTTAAGAGTTTTTTAACCAAGAGAAAACTTTGTGGTGATTTCAGAAATTTCCTTCTCTAATTATTGAAGTTTACTTTGAGATTCCTTTTCATTTGAAATGTGCTCATTCAACTCAGTGCGAAGTTTTTCAATATCGCTTTTTAAAGAGACATTTTCAGAAGTAAGCTTTGAAACTTGTTTCTTCAAATCGAAAATTTTCTTTGAAGCATTTTAAAGTTCTTCAAAGACTTCCTTTGTAAAATCTTACATTTCTTGATAAGAGAGTTCAAGGACTCTACCTCTATTTCCTCGTCAAAATCAATATCTGCCATAAGACATAGATTTGCTTGTTCTGCATCATCATCACTGCTCTCTGTGTCGCTTTAGGTCTTTGCCTTTGTCCTTGGTTTCTCTTTTCAAACTTGCCTATCTTTTTTTTTCAATAGAGGACATTCTGGCTTGACATGTCTAGGCTTTCGGCATTCATAGCAAATGATTTCTTTTGATTTAGAATCATCTCTACTCTTGCTATATTTCTTTTCTTCTTGGTACTTTTTGGATTCTCTTCATTTTCGAAAACTACCTTTTCACATAATATTCTTGAACCTATTTGTAAATAGAGCAATTTCTTCGTCATCATCTTTTTTCAAAAGATGGAGTGTCATCATCATTATCTTGGTTTGAGGTAAAGGCAATGATTTTCTTTCCCTTTGAATTCTGATCCTCATTTTGTAGTTTTGCTTCATATGACATGAGTGTTCCTATGAATTCATCCATACTTATTGCTTGGATTCTCATAGTTTCACGGACAGAGGTTTTGACTTGGCTCCACTTCTTTTGAAGTGATCTTAGGAGTTTGTTCACCTTTTCAATATTAGTGAAGATTTTCCCTTACTAAGCAAGACCATTGATGCTTATTGTAAATCTTGTGAACATCTCAGTCACACTTTCATCATTCTTCATCTTGAACATTTCGTAATTTCCCAAAAGGAGATTTAACTTTGTTTCCTTCACACGGTCAGTTCCTTCGAATTTTATTTGAAGTCAATCCCAAATTTCCTTAGCTGTGGAACAAGAAGAAAATATGTTATACTTTGAGGGAGATAAAGAACAATACAACAAATGCATTGCTTTAGAATTTAAAGCTCGTCTTCTGAAGGCTTCATCGTTTTGGTTTCCTCGAGCAATAGGAACATTGTGGTCTCCTTGTTCAACTACTTGAACGGGTGCTTGCAATAGAATAGCAAGTCCATTTTCAATGATTTCCCATAAGTGTGGGTTAGTCGCTTCAAGATAAATTTTCATGTGATTCTTCCAGTAGCTAGCTTGTTGGGAGCATGTAAATCAGGAGCAAAGAAGCTGTTGATGTTAGCTATAAAATATCTTTATGTTTAGAAGTAAGAGACACTTCAATAAATAAGCAATCAAGCTTCGATACCAATTATTGGGGCTAACAATACAATCTAGAATGGGGGTAGAATAGGTTGAGTGATGATTTTTAAAACTTTTCGCAGGATAACAAACAATCACTACTGATGATTCTAAATGCTCATGAACTAGTATGAGTGATGATGATGATCTAAACTAAAAGATAGTGCAGTATGTTCTCATAGGGTTCGTTAGCTAGCAAATATGATGATGATACCCGAATGTTCAGAGATGATATAATATGTATGCAGTAAGTAAGACTGCAGATCATATAGAGATATATAATAGTTCGACTTAATAGAAAGCCTACGTCTACTCTCAGACTAACAGCTTTAACAGCGGTTGGATTCCACTAGTAAGTAACACTGATGATTACAATTGCCTCGTGATGTTCCTCAGTAAGATAGATAACACTATCTGGACATGTACACTAGCCTTACACTTGTCTCACTAACACAAATGCTAATACAGTGGACCAAACAACAAACAAACAATGAGTAGTGGTGCTAGCTAGCATTGGCGAGCGAAGGCTTTGAAGAGTAAAATGAAGGATTTGAGTGAAAGGCTCTCAAAGGCTTGAAATCTCTCATATCTTCTCTGAATTGACCGCTTTTCTCTTGATAACACCCGCCCCTTGGACTCGAGCTACTCTTCTCCTTATATAGACCTCCAGCATGAATTATAGTCGTTGTAGCATCGACGGTGCAGATCTCACCAAGGATAAAAAGGACACTAACCTTGCAATTCGTACACAAGGATACCAGTACTATTGCTCGTTACGTAAGAACGCCAGGACGATCATAAGCCCGGCAGTCAGTACAAATATTCTTATCCCTTAAGGATATCGTTGCCAAGACTGTCCTTTGTCCTTTGTCCTTTGTACTATGCCAGCTACTATTGTCGCTGCTTTGTCGTTGTCTGAGGAATCCAACGGTTAACTGATGTAATCTGAACCATCAATAGTCATGATTACTAGTACAATACCCACCATCATCACACCGGTTTTCTCACTCTCTGCACAGCAGTCATGTGCTTACCTCGAGTAACTTGGTGGATAATTATCAATGAAGGTATTGACCCAACGAACTGTTAAATTGTGGTGTCAATCTTAATACCTTTCATCAGTACCAAAGATATTCAAGAACAATATCTTCAACCGGTCCTTCCAAGCTATCGTGATACTTGTTCACCTTCTTGTCTTCATCAAGTTCTTGTGGTTGCCGACAGTATAAGATCGATGTTGATTGCACTCTCATCAGTACCAAAGATGCTCATGAATACTATCTTGACTGGTCCTTCCAAGCTACCATGATATTCCCTCGTGATACTTATTCACCTTTATGTCACAGATTAGGTTCTTCTCTTTGCTGATGTAATATGATTACTGGTGATTATAATTTATTTCACCATCTGCACTTGTCATGGTAAACATTAGAACTAAAAATGGTTTTGTGAACATCAAAATACCTTAGGGATACTTTCCAATAATTATGTCTTCCGCATGCGCCATGAACTAAAAGATATAGAAGAGCATTAGTAGGTGACAGCCTGGGACATCACAAGTTCTTCCATTGAAATGAAGTTATAGCACTCAACTTCAATCTAATCTCTCCCATGGACGAATATCATCTAAATAAACACTATTATAAGTAGTTGAGATGAATTTGAATCTCCTAAAACTACAAATCAAAGTTTGACTCAAAAGGACCCAAATTTTCTTAGAATGGAAAGTTTTTCCATTAAAATGAAGTTATAGCACTAAACTTCTATCTAATCTTTGTCAAGGATGAATGGCATCTAAATGAACACTATTATAAGTAACTTAGGTGAATTGGAAGCTCCCCAAACTGCAAATCAATCATTGGAATCAAAAGGATCCAAACTTTCTTAGAATGGGAAGTTATTCCATTAGAATGATGTTATGGCACTCTACTTCTATTTAATCCTTCCCATAGACGAATATCATCTAAATGAATACTATTATAAGTAGCTGAGATTAATTGGAACTTCCATAAACTATAAATCAAACATTGGACTCAAAAGGACCTAAACTTTCTTAGAATGGGAAGTTCTTCCATTAGAATTGATGCGTACAAGGGCGCTTGATTCTGGGTAATGGAGAAAATAGGTAAGAGTGTATGAAAATGGAATGGGATTTTCTGGATGGGTAAGATTAGAGGTTCAGGATAGCGAAGTGTTTATGGCTAAGTGTATGGATTAAAGTCGATGGAATAAGTTACAATTATGCTAATTTAATCGTAAACTTTTTTTGTCAGTTCAGTTCTAAACCTTTTGCAATTGTTCCAATTCAGTCCATCCGATGAATTTTCGCTAGCTGGCGTCAACGTGGATGCCAACCAACTTGTCAATGATGACAAGTCAATTTTTAAAATTTTTTTATATTTTTCAATTTTTTCTTTTAATTTTCCGTTTTTCTTTTCTTTTTCTCTCTTTTTTTTCCCTTCCCTTCCCTCCCCTACCCTTCTTCTTCCTCCAGCTAATCGTCGAAGCTCGACGACCGGCCAGAGGTGATGACCAACGAGGATGACTTTGTCAATGACTATCGTCTCAAAATCCATCGGCACTCCATAACGCTTAGGCGGCATACTTATGGTCTAGAGTCTGAAAATGATAAATCCCATGATGGGGTGAGAATAAATCTCAGTGAGCCAAACCTAACCCTACGCTAGGATAAAGGTACCTCCAGACTCTTACAACGTGTAAGTTCTAACCCCGAGCATTCACAAGACCAAGAGCCAATAAAACGAAGATACGACATCAAACATTTAAATTTTCAATTCAAAAGCAGTTTACAAGCTCACAAGCACTTGATTAGGGCTAGGCTTCATTCTTAAGGCATAAAATAATACCATGATTCATAAACAGTGCTTTCTATCCAAAACTCAATTCTCGTTATCCAACCTTCATGACATATAAGTCATAATCTCGCTATCCAACCCTCACTAAGCGCTCTAGCGCCCAGGCCATAGCGTAATTTTAATCTTGTTAGCTCATCGGTCCGCGCTATATCGCAAAAGTACTTCCATTGGCTCATCGAGCCATATAATAAGTTATCAGCTCATCGGACCGTCGACTCATCGGGCCATATAATAAGTAATATGTGGCTTTTACTATACGGCTTTCCTTATAGCCTCTCATAAAGTCGGAATCATTATAATCGAACATCGGCATTTAGCATTCACTCGCCACACTGACAAATCACCCATAATTACATAAGGCCGAGTATACATAGGCCCTCAATTAACACTTACACAAGCCATTTGATAACCAACATGCAAGAATAGGCCATATACATCAACTTGCACTCAAGGCATGTCTTACAACCACAACTCACATAATCATTTTGCATGACACAAGATCACATCACTTACATATTCGATCACTCATGGACCATCTAGCGCCCAACACACAAGACATTTCCATAAAACTTACAAACATTAAGCACAGAGCACTCCATATGGCATAAATTCGGTGGTACTGTTCATACACCCAAACAGCCACTAGATTTCAATAAAACCTAAACCAAACATGCTCATAACCACCTAAATATCATTATCTCAAGCCTACAAGTTATCCAACATGAAAATCCCATATAATGCAAATTCGGATCCCTTGCACTCTCACTATGAACAGCCCACAAAAAGCCTCAAAACCTCATCCATACTTGTCCATTAGTAACCTAGAGTACTAACATAGGTTTAGGGATGACTCACCAAAGATCCAAGCAAGAAAAGTCCCCAAAATCACCTCTAGAGCTCACGACATAAGTTGGTCCGGCAGGGTCCTTGGCTTCTCGGGCGAACGGCGGTGCACGGTGGTCACGGGCTGAGGTGACTCACGGTGGTGGTAGGTGTGGGGCGTGATGGTGAGGTGCACAGTGGTTGGTGGTGGACGGCAAGGTGGTGGTGGTGACCGAACAAGATGGGAGAGGAAAGAGAAAAATGAGAGAGAGGGTGAGTGGGAGAGAGTGAAATTCGAAATTATGAGAGGGGAGAGAGAATGAGGTGGTCTTAAGCTTCATTTTGGCTTGTTTGGAAAGCTTTGGTGGGATTTATGGGGAAAGACAACTATGTGACATGAGAGGAAGTCTAGTGATGGTTATGAGTGATGGTTTGAGTGATATAAAGTGGGAGAGAGAAAGACAAGAGGTGATGGATGGCTTAAAAGTCAAAGAAGAGGGCCCACAATATCTCACTCTTGTCTCTTATGCAAAAATGCACATTTAAGACATTAATGCCCTAAAGTTTCGGTCACATAGGGGGCCGAAAATTAAATGTGCTCTCAATTAAAAATCTAAGGAATGAGCCTAAATTCGGGGGTGCAAGGAATTCCAAATTAATTTCCTTAATCACCAATTTCCAACCTACCTCGGAATGACCCCAAATTCAAAAAGTCTCGACGAGACGATTCCAATGTTTCATTGTCAAAATTCTCGAATGATCAACGTCCAATTTCAAAGCGCAATTCGTGACTAAAATTCATGAATAGTAACTTCAAGGCGTCTCGAACTAACGAGTGACTTTTAGGGTTTTACGCATATCGACCCGTGATCATCGTCATGTTTCCAAGTTGTTCGAACCATGGCAACTTTGATTGTCATGTAATTGCGAGGGTCAATCGTTGCTTCTAAAGGTCGCATTCGTTAGAAATCTAGTTTAGGTTAATTCGCAAATTATACTCTTGTTGTACGGAATCACCCATGGACCAATCATATAAGGCTAGCAAATCATTCTAAAACCAATCTTTGAACGGCCTATGATGGCACAGGATGTTCCCTCGGCAATTCTTTTAATCAAGTCGTTAATCCAGGGTCGAGTTCTTTGGTCCACATACTTAATTCCTCGTTAGCCTTTCCCCTTGGGTTAATTCTAAGCGAGATTTACTAAAATACATCGATTGATATTTCATTCATTCACAAGCTTCGAAATGGGTCAAAATTCATAATGTTACAAGTCGTCCTCGCTGGCCATTGCCTCTGGCTGATCGCTAGAGCTCAGCGATCAGCTGGAGGAAGAAGAAAGGGAGGGGAGGGGAAAAAAAGAAAAATTAATAACAAAAATTCAAAAAAATAATTTAAAAAATTGACACATCAACACCGGCCAGCCAAAATTTGCCTAATAGACTGAACTTAGACAATTGTAAAATGTTTAGGAATGAATTGGCAAAAAAAGTTTAGTATTAAATTGGCACAATTACAATAGGTTTAGGACTTTTTTGGTTAATACCCCACTTTTTTCTTACGTGATTTATAAAAATTAATAAAATCAACGAGGGGAAAGACCGGACTAAAAGAAGTTGGACTTCACAGTCACGACTTGTGACAAATATCCGTGATTGTTTTTGTCCATGTTGCTGTATCAATTTGGCGTCTGTCCATTTTTTAACAAGAATAGACTATTATTACATGAGACCTATATTCTCGCCCTTTTCCAAATCCTAGGCCTTCTTATCCTTTGATTTGCAAATCTCATCCCATCTTTTGGCCCAAAAATATCTTGTCATGTAGGAAAAATCTCAATGAGGAATCCACTAACCTCTTGATGCATGAAGAGAGAATTACCCAGGAGTTTCGATTGAATAACCAGCATGTAATTGGCAAATCCACAACTCAATGATGGTTTGAATATAATCATGAGGAAAAATTATTGTTCCACAGTGTAAATGCCGATCGTCTTCTCAAAGTAACGAAGGATGTTTTTCTTTTGGAGAGGAAAGCGTTCGATTTTCTTACATACGTTGTTTTCTGTATGCCATTCCCTTTTTATGAGACGGTGGTAGTTATCTAACGATAACCGCTCCCACATCTCAAAGGATACCTCTCTTGCACACCCAATCATGGGCGAACACACCCTTTCGCAGGTGAACCGCTGAAATATAACGTCTCCCACTCGAATATGATGGGCTTGATAATGCTCTATCAAGAATGTAAGGCATTCAACATCCGTCTACTTTAAAGACAATTCATATTGGCAAATAAGCCATGCGACCAGTAAGTACACCTGCACTTGAGAGCTCAAATTATGCACTTGTTAGGAATAACATAATGGCTACAACCCGAAAAATAAATAATGTCTCACAGTACCCCAGACATATTTTGCTACATCAGTCCAAGTATACCTATCCCTTAAAGGCTATACTTGACTATTCTTAAATCACCATGTATTCACAATTATATCCAAAGCCACAAAAGGCGATATAATTGGTCGACCAGTGAACACGTGGTATATGTAAAACAATAATAGTCTTCTTTTGCATTCATGTCCCTCTCCATTTTCAGAACAATTGCTTTCCTAGACACGCCCCATATAACCATATTTATTCATGATCGCCAATAACATGCTAAAGTAGCAACATTGGTCCATTACTTCGAGAACATAGTCAGAAGTAACATAGAGTACAAAATGAGGTAATTAATTCATAAAACACCTCAAGGACTCACACGATGAGTAAATAGGGTTAATTTAACTCATCTCCTTTATCGGTCGAATAAAGCACTTGTAGTATGAAATACATGTTATAGCGGATTTCTCTTTCTACAAGAGCGTATGTTATCTATTAAACATATCCACTATATGAATCTTAGCCTAAACATAGTCTCATGCTCCTCATGTACATATGTTCAACTCGAGTATTATATCGGCTCCCTTTCTGCCGTGCCCAATTAATTACTTGTATCCGGCTTCCATCAAGCATACATGATTATGAAAGAATCATGTTCGGTCTTATCACATATAAATCACAGACCTCATCTTGATCCTAATCAAGGTGACATAACAAATTATGTACTAAATTTGCTCTTCTAGCATCCATAGTACATACCATCTCATCTCAACTCGCTTACTATAGTGTTTGAGGTGATTACTCATGTAAGTGAGTCAATCATTGCCTGGTGACATACCTTTCAACAATATATGTGTGTTTGTGCTAGTCTTATAACAAATTGTACTAATTAATAAAAACTTCAATTCATAAGCAGGTACAATTCATAAACATACATATACATAATACAATGATTCTTAACAATGTTACAAATCATATTCTACGTAATCCAAGAGACATCCTGTGGGACAAGTACACGTCTCTAGCAACAACCTTAGTGAATGGATCAGTAACCATCCTATTCGTAGAAATATATTGTAGGACCACATCCTTTTGCGCTATGATTTCTCTGATAAAATTATTCTTTATGTCAATGTGCTTCATCCTACCATGATACTTTGGATCTTTCATATAGGCAATGGCTGCTTGACTATCACAATAAACTGTCACTGATCTTAGGATGTCAGTGATAATGGCTAAATTTTCCAAGAAACGTTTTAGCCATACTGCTTCTTGCACTGTAGTAGAGCATGCAATAAATTCAGCTTCCGTCGTAGATAGAGTTGTGCATGTCTGTTTCTTGTTACTCTAAGAAATTGTAGCATCATTAAGCAAGAACGCATATCCATATGTCAATTTACGCTCATTTAGGTCTCCTCCCGAATCAGCATTTGAGTAACCTAATAAGCGTAAATCGGTCCCTTGAAAACAAAGTCGATAGTTCATAGTGCCTTTCAAATATCTTGGGATCCTCTTCACTGCTTTCCAATGTGCTTAACTAGGATTCGATTGGTAGCGACTAACTAACCCCATGGCATAACAAATGTCGAGTCGAGTACACATCATAACATATATCAAACTCCCAATTGCACTAGAGTAAGGAACATTTTCCATGTCTTTCTTTTCTTCTAGAGTCTTATGACACATCTCAAAACTCAGGCCTTTGCCTTATGTGATAAGGGTAACCATGGGATTACAATGCTACATATAGAAGAGTTCGAGAACCTTTTTTTTTTTATATAAAACTCTTGAGACAAAGCAAGGAGTTTCCTTGGATGATCTTTGTCGATCTTAACTCACAATATATAAGCAGCTTCTCCCATGTCCTTCATTTCAAAATTAAAGGACAACCATTCTTTTATGGTGACAACCAAACCCTTATCATTCTCAACTAATAGAATATCATCCATATAAAGTGATAATATCACAAATTTATCCTCGGAGCGCTTGACATACACATAGTGATCTTCTTTAATCATCGTAAACCTAAAGGAAGTTATGGCTCGATGAAAATGAAAATACCACTGTCTATATGATTGCTTAAGGCCATATAAGGAACGATGTAACTTATAAACTTTGTGCTCCTGACCTTTAGCTATGAAACTTATCGGTTGCTTCATATAGATTTCCCCATCTAGTTCTCCATTGAGAAATGCTGTCTTTACATCCATTTAATGTAATTCTAAGTTCAAATTTGTGACAATAGCTAGGATAAGGTGTATGAAGGCAAATCTTACAACTGGTTAAAAGGTTTCCTCATAGTCTATACCCTTTTGTTAAGTATAGCCTTTCGCCATAAGGCGAGCCTTATACTTTTCAACAAATCTATTCGCCCTACGATTAATCTTGAAAATCCATTTATGTTCACTAGCCTTGCGTCCGGGTGATAGATCAACCAAGTCCCATATATGGTTTGCCCGTATAGATTCCATTTCATCTTCCAAAGTATTTCTCCATACTTCCTTGTTAAAGGATGAGAGAGCCTCTTCAACTGTCTTAAGCTCTACATCGTCTTGTGGAGCAATCATAAATGCTACCCCCTTCAATATCAAAACGACGACGGGGAATGCTTGTACAATTACTTAGGTAGTTGCACTCCTTGTGGATTGAGTTCACCAGATGATGGCCACTCCCATTAGGTCTTGTATATTTAGGTAAATCCTTATTTACCTTAGTAACATTAGTGGGTGTGTTATCAAGATCTTCCATCTCATATAATTGGAAATTCTTATCAATCTCACCTCTACTAGGCAAATCGTTCTCCAAGAATGTGACATCTCGTGGCTCCATTTCAGTCACACTTCCATCAGGTTGTTCACCTATGAACACATATCCTTTTGAGTGTTCAGAGTATCAAATGAGGGAAAAGGACAGCGCAAGTGCCAAAACTTGGCACAGGTGGACACTTTAGTGCCAAAACTTCCAAAAGAGACACTTAAGTGCCAAAATCGGAGAAGAAAGGAACACTTAAGTGCTAATAACGAGAAATTTCGGCTAAGCTCATCGAAATTGGCACTTAAGTGTCCTATTTTTTTTAAAGGGTTAATATCACGAAAAAACCCAAACTAGTACGCCTGTGACAAATTTACCCCAATCTATTTTTTTCACCACGAAAAACCATAAATTGATACTTTTGTGATAAATTTACCCTAACCAAGTACACTTGTGACAAATTTACCATATGTCAGTTTCCATCAAATTTTATTGTCAAATTGTTGAGTTTGATAACACGTGACAGTTGATGAGGTGTACTAGTTTTAAGTTTTACCCTCCATTTGTCTAAGGTTTGCTAGTTTTAGATTTTTCGTGGCATTAATCCAATTTAACAGAAACTAACGGAGGATAAATTTGTTACAGCTATACCAGTTTGAGGCTTTTTGTGGTCAAAAAATTAGTTTGGGATAAACTTGTCACATGTGTATTAGTTTGGGGTTTTTCATAGTAAAAAAAAAAGTTTTGAGTAAATTTATCATAAGCATATCGGTTTTAGGTTTTTCATGGTATTAACCCAATTTTTTTTTTTTAAAAAAATAGCACTTAAGTGTGCCTTTTGAAAGTTTTGGCACTTAAGTGGGATTCTACAATCTTCAGCACGTGCAACAACAATTTCCTCAGGTCATTAGGTGTGATATCCCCAATTTTCGATCAATGTACTAAAATTGACATCGATGGATTTTAATCACGAATTCTAATCCGATAAATAGTATTGGATGTTACGTAATCGAGATATCAAAGTTTATTGATAAACCCTAAATTTTCGGATAAGTGACAGTAAACCGAAAATTGAGAACCAAAGAGACGTTGCGGACTTGGCATGAACTAATGGGCCTATTTCCTGTGAAATTCGGCCACCAAGAGGCCTTATAAGAGGAAATTACTGTTTTGCCCTCAAAAGCTCATTTTTAGCTCAAATAAAGAGCCCATTAGATATCTAGCTCATTAAGACAATTAAATTCAAGCCCAAGCCCATGTGAATAGTCCCAGCTCATATGAATAATGTTAAGAGGAGAAATTACCAAAATACTCCATCTAGAAACTTGGACTTTAAAGGACTAAAATTTATGGCATAAGACAAACTAATTTAAGGCTTGGACATGACAGTCTTCTTCTTTTCCTTCATTGTGGTAGCCTCCTCCTCTCTCTCTCTCTCTCTCTCTCTCTCTCTCTCTTTCCTTCTATTAGTGGTCTTGGATTTTAAGAGCCAAAGTTGATAAATTTTGGGGTTGCATTAGTGAGGGGTAATAATGCATTGGACTTTCAAGACAAGGCAACACTTTTTCTTTCTCATTCTCATTCTCACTCTTTTGCTCACTCTCACATTCTCACATTCTTTCTCCTCAAATTCGTCCATTCCCCCCTCCCCTCCATTCTCTTTTTTTCCTTCTTGTTTCACACCCCTCACCTTGCCGCCGTACCGTCCAAGCCGTGCCATGCCCTTGCTGCACCCTTACCACCGTTTAGATCACTGTGCCATCAAGCCAAGCCGCTCATAGTTGCCGTCACCATCGTCCATCATCGTGTAGCCGTGCTCGTGCCAAGCCTAAACCGTGCCCTCACCGCCGCACCAAGCCACTGAGCCATGTTGTGCCGCCATGTTGCCGCGCCGTGTCACTATCGTCACCTTCGTCGCCGCCGCCGTTAAACTAGCGAGTTAACTCTCTAATCCTTTGTTAGATTATTAATTGTGCTTAGGGTTAGATTAAGTAAGGTTTAGATTTAACTATGGTTGGATTACTTGATAGGTTATCTTGAAAAGTGGAGTAGAAATGGTGATAAGCTATCATGAAATGATAAGTGGAAGTGATAGGTTATCAAGGAAAAATGATAAGCTATCATCAAATGGATGATAAGCTATCAATAAGTAAATGATAAACTATCACCAAATGGGTGATAAGCTATCACTAAAGGGGTGATAAGCTATTAACTTTTGAGTAATAAGTTATCACCAAAGGGGTGATAATCTATCAAGGATTAGGTGATAAGCTATCGTAAAATGGATGATAAGCTATCGTCAAATAGGTGATAAGCTATCAAGGGATTATCGATAAACTATCATGATTAGTCAATAAGCTATCAAAGTTGGGTAATAAATTGTTAATTTATATGTCTTATGCTTGTGATATGCAATAGTTCCATGCATGCTTTTGTGTGGTTTGAAGGGTAGATTGCCTTTGAAAGATAGTTGCCTCTTGAACTATGATTTTCTAGTTGAAAATAACGCAATTTTTGGCATATAAATTATAGTTCATGAGATGTCATGCTTGGATGCCAAGTCTTGTATGTTGGAATAATCATGAGGCTTGAAAAATGAACCATATAAAGTTTGACGGGAAAAACATGTTTGTGTGATCACGTGTGATTTATTTATTGCATTTTTACATGTGAGAATTGCAATAAGTTTGACGTATGAGCACAAATCATGGCATGAGCATGTATTATGATTGCATTGGCTAAAAGAAAGAAGAAATGAGATTTGCATGCATGATTGGTGTACTCGTATGATCACAAAGTGTATGGACCCCCAATGGTGTTTCAAGATAATACCTGATTTTATCGGATATCCAGCGAGGTCAGATGACAGATCGAGGTAGAGGCCAAACCGATTCTCCTTTATAGAATGCCATCCTTCTCCGAGGGAGGTTGTGACGTTGCCATGCTCGATGGGGCAAGATGATGCCTGGTCATGCTGGAAGACCGGCCTAGAGAGGTGGAGAATTGCTAACCTTCGGGTTGTACCGTCCCGAGAGCAGGCGTAATCACTAGACATAAAATTGGAACACGCTTGAATGCATTATGTATGACAAATGGTGATATGTGTTTTGATGAAGTGCTTGAGAAATGGTGATATGTGTTCTGATGATGTGCCTTGGCTAATACATTGTTTATAAATACTATAACTGATAATATTGGGTATGTGCCACGGCGAGGTAAGAATGCCTGCGATTTGTTGGTTGATCGGTAATGAGTTGAGTAGCTCGAACCTATTGTAGTTAAAGTAAAGTGAGAATTGCTCGCTATTGATTTGTCATCGATAATAAGTTGCATGTTTAGGGTATGCTCTAGGCAAATCAACACCTTACATGATGCTTAGGTTATTGACTTACCGAGATTTTATCTCACTTGTTGTTGTTAACCGCTTTTCAAGACCGTAGAATAGAAGGTCGACAGGTGCAGTTCAAGGTGCCATCGCATAGAGAAGTTTAAGTTAACTCGACCCCGGTACCTTTTTGGTGGTCTTAATAGGAAGTGCCCCGTAGCAAGGGCCTGTATGTATAAACTTCCTACAATTAACAAGTTTATAAACAAAGTGTGCTTTTGTAGTGATTGTATTTCTGTTTTTCCTACTATCCTTGTTGTTGTGATTGCTTGGGTGTTTGTTAATCATTTCTGCTTGCATTAATCAAAAAATAAAATGAACGGGTGGACAACACATCCTAGGACGTTGCATTCAAATGACCCAAGAGAAATATCGGGATCATTGCGCTATCAAGGGCCGGGGCGTGATATCTCCATTTTAATTGATATCAGAGCATGATCATAATCTGGAGTGATAAAGTGCGTTGGGTTTTGGCATAATTAGTTAAGAAAAACACTCCATGCTTGTGATTGCTAATTGACTTTCAGGAACGTTGTTCTTGAGTTCTAATTTTGTGTCAAAATTTGACACGTAGGAATTCGTGAGATTCCTACAAGATGAGCAACCGCAATGCGAGAGTACCCAGAGAAAGGGTGACTTAAGAGGATCCCCGACTGGATGGGATTCTTCAAGCTTTGGAAGCTATTGGAAACATCATGGGGCAACAAGCTCAGAATCAAGCTGATGTTGCTGCTGTGGCCGCCATGCCCAATGATGTCCCGTTGGCTGGGAACAGGAATGGCAATCAACCGATGCATAGGTTGGTTGAGCAGTTTCTAAAGCTTAAGCCACCAAAGTTCATCGGAGCAGGTGATCTTGAGGCTGCAACCGTTTAGATTAAGGAGTTAGAAAAGGCTTTTGCATTGCTAAGATGCTAGAACGAAGACAAAGTAACGTTGACTGTTTACCAATTGCAAGGTACCGCTAGCTATTGGTAGGAAGCTACTTGAGAAAGGGTTTTTCCTGAAGGTACAATCTTGGTGTGGATGCCTTCATTAGAGGTTTAAATGGGAAGTATTTCTCGGACTGTGCGAAGGAACATAAGATGGCTAAATTTCAGCGACTTCATCAGAACCATCTGTCGGTAGACCAATATGAGACGAAGTTTGCCAAGCTATCTAGGTATGCGCCGAGGTTGATTAAGGACTTGGTGGATAAGCGAGGAGATTTCAAAATGGTTTGAAATTAGAGATTAAGGACCAGTTGGTGCCCCTGAACCTCAAGGATTATGATGAGTTGTATGAGAGGGCCCAACTCATTGAAAGAAACATGGCAGAACGTGCAGCCGCATCTAGATCGCAGTTTACACATAATAGGATAACCATCGGTTTGGGAAAAGGCCAATGACTAGAGGAAAGTATTTTGTCCTTTCCAACCGAAAGAATGGCATAGGAAAGCCAGCATACAACTCAGTTGGTGTGTGCTGATTTTGTAATATAAGACATGGAACGACCCCGTGTCCTACTAAGATAGGAGCCTGCTATGGATGTGATCAATACGGCCACCAAATGCGGGACTATCCGCATAGACCTTTTGGAGTACCAGCACCATCGCCACAAGGAGGACAACCATTAAGGAACGCCCCGCAAAACAATCTGAATCGACCCCCCCGATGCAAAGAACGGTTTATGTTGTTAATAGGAAAGAGGTGAAGGATTCACCGACCGTTACAGGTACGATCTCCTTGCACAATCATATTGCTTATGCTTTGTTTGATCCGGGAGCTACGCATTCGTTTGTTGCTAAACAATTTGTTGAGTTAGTGGAGTTAAGTTCGAAATCGTTGGAAACGATTCTTAGTATTTCTACCCCATTAAAGGATAAAGTATTGTCTATGGTAAAATTTTCAGGTTATAAGATAAACATAGACGGTCGAGAGAAAAGTATAGATTTGATCGTGTTGGCAATGTATGACTTTGATGTCATAATTGGAATGGATTGGCTCATCAAGTAACGAGCTACAATGGACTGCTATAGTAAAGCAATCAAGTTTAACCCGTTAGGAAGGATTAATTTTGAGTTCGTTGAAAACTGAGGATCCCCCTCGATTCCCTTGATTTCGTCGCTTGAGGCGATGGCCTTGCTGGATAAGGGTTGCCAAGGTTATTTGGCAACCATGGTCAATACGTTGGTTGAGGAACCAAGGATGGAGAACATCGATGTAGTACGGGACTTTTCCGATGTCTTTCCAAAGGAATTGCCTAGATTACCATAGAAAGGGAAATAAAATTTATGATTGAGTTAGCCCCTAAAACGAAGCCAATTTCCAAAGCACCGTATCGCATGGCGTTGTTAGAATTAAAGGAATTAAAGGTGCAGATGCAAAAATTGTTGGATAAGGAATTCGTCCGCCTTAGTGCATCGCCTTGGGGAGCGTCGATTCTGTTTGTAAGAATGAAGGATGGATCGTTGCGTCTTTGCATCGATTATTGGCAATTCAATCAAGTGATGGTTAAGGACAAGTGCCTATTGCCAAGGATAGACAATTTGTTTGATCAACTTCAAAGAGCTTCGGTATTTTTCAAAATAGACCTAAGGATGGGCTATCACCAGTTGAGGATCAAGAAGGAGGATATATCGAAGACGGCATTTCATACCCATTATGGTCATTATGAGTTTACAGTAATGCCATTTGGTCTGACAAATGCCCCTGTTACTTTTGTGGATTTAATGAACTGTGTGTTCAAGGAATATTTGGACCGGTTCGTGATCGTGTTCATTGATGACATTCTGGTGTATTCAAGAAGTCTAGAAGAACATGAACAATACTTGAGGACAATTCTGCATACCCTTTGAGAGCATAAACTGTATGCTAAGTTTAGTAAGTACGAGTTTTGATTAGCTCATTTAGCTTTTCTTAGATATGTAATTTCTGGTGAAGGAATTTTCGTAGACCCTACCAAGATTGAAGCGGTTATGGATTGGCCAAGGCCAATGACTATAATAGAAATTCGGAGTTTCTTAGAATTGGCAAGCTATTATAGACGATTCGTAGAAAGATTTTCTCCAATAGCTATGCCTATAACACGATTGCTAAAGAAGGATGAGAAATTTGAATGAACAAATAAGTGCGAGCGTAGTTTTCAAGAGCGTAAGCACAAGCTAACTACAGCTCCAATTTTGACAATACCGTCTAGTCCAGAAGGTTATGAGATATACAATGATGCGTCGTTTAAGGGATTGGGCTGCATTCTAATGTAACATAGAAGAGTGGTTGCATACGCGTCTCGTTAGTTAAGGCCTCATGAGTTGAACTACCCGATGCATGATTTAGAACTAGCAGCAATCGTCTTTGTTATCAAGATTTGGAGGCATTATCTATGTGGAGAAAAGTTTCAAGTTTACACTGACCATCAAAATCTCAAGTACCCATTCTCTCAGAAGAAGTTGAACATAAGACAACGACGTTGGATGGAGCTTCTTCAAGATTACAATTGTGACATTCTGTACCATCTTGGTAAACCTAACAAGGTGGCTGATGCGCTTAGTCGAAAATCAATAATTACACAAATGATGGTCTAAGAATGGCTTCTTCTCGAAGAAGTATGAGATTCGGAATTTAAGTTTGAGGAAAGCCATCTATCGAGTCTCATGGTTACTCTAAGGATTGAACCGGACTTGCAGGAAAAAATTAAAGCTTTGTAATCGACAAATCCTACAATCCAAAAGATTCTGAAAGAAGATTCAACAAAGAAAAAAGCTGATTTTCAAGTAGCTAAGAACGGAATATTGAGATTCTGCAGGCGATTATGCGTGTGCCCAATGATACAGGAAATAAGGAAGAAATCTTATCAACAGCCCATCATATTAGCTACAGCATTCATCTGGGTAACACAAAGATATATCAGAACTTGAGGCGATATTATTGGTGGATTGACATGAAGGTTGATATCGCTAAGCATGTGGCTAAGTGCTTAACGTGCCCACAAGTGAAGGCACAACATTGCAAGCCTGGTGGATTGCTACAATCTCTCGAGATCTTAGATGGAAATGGGGATATATCATAATGATTTTTGTGATGAGATTACTAAGAAGTCAACGAAGTAAACGATTCCATTTGGGTAGTGGTTGATATACTAACAAAATCCGCACATTTCATCGCCGTACGAAAGGATTTCGCATTGAACGAATATGCCAACTTGTACGTGCTACAAATTGTTCGTCTTCATGGAGTGCTAGTGATGGTCACATTAGATCGAGATCCCAAGTTCATCGCCATATTTTGGAAAAGCTTGCAGTCTGCCTTAGGAACAAAGCTACAATATAGCACAGCCTATCATCCGTAGACGGATGGCCAATTAGAGAGAACAATTCAAACGCTCGAGGATATGTTGCGAGCATGTGTTTTGGATTTTAAAGGAAGTTGAGAGGAACAACTTCATCTTGTTGAGTTTGCCTACAACAACAGCTATCAGCAAAGCATCAAAATGGCACCATTTGAAGCATTGTATGATAGGGCTTGTAGGACTCTAGTTTGTTGGGACAAGGTTGGTGAATGAAAGATCACGGGTTTTGAGTTGGTACAACAATCGTTGGACGCTGTTAAGGTTATTAGAGAAAGACTTAAGACAGCCCAAAGCTGCCACAAAAGTTATATAGATAAGCGGCGTATACCATTGAAATTTCAAGTAACTAATCATGTATTCCTTAAGGTGTCACCAATGCGAGGTACTTCGCGATTCGGCAAGAAAGGAAAGTTGAGTCCGAGGTATGTTGAACCTTTTGAAATCTTAGAACAAATTGAGATTTTAGCCTATCGTCTTACGTTGCCATCTAGACTTGCTCAAGTACATGATGTCTTTTACGTATTTATGTTGAGAAAGTATGAGTTTGATCTAGCTCACATGCTTGATTTTGAGGAAATAGAAGTGGACGACCGAGTGTTGTACGTGAAACGACCAGTGAAGATAGAGGACAAAAAAAAGCAAGTGCTACGGAACAAGATGATTCCCTTGGTTAGGGTGATTTGGCAACATCACAGAACAGAGGGAGCAATGTGAGAAAGTGAAGAGATAATGAGGTGTCAATATCCTTATCTTTTTTAGGATGTCATGTAATGATTTAAATTTCGAGAAAGAAATTTCTATAAAGAGGGAAGAGTTGTGATATCTCTAATTTTCGACTAATGTACTAAGATTGTATTCGATAGATTTTAACCACGAATTCTAATTCGATGAAGAGTATTGGATGTTACGTAATCGAGATATCAAAGTTTATTGGTAATCTCAAATTTTCGAATAAGTGATAGTAAATCGAAAATTGATAACTAAAGAGACGTTGCGGACTTGACATGAACCAACGGGCCTATTTCCTATGAAATTCGGCCACCAAGAAGCCCTCTAGAAGGAAATTACCGTTTTGCCCTCAAAAACTCATTTTTAGCTCAAATAAAGAGTCCATTGGATATCTAGCCCATTAAGACCAGTAAATTCAAGCCCAAGCCCATATGAATAGTGCCAAGAGGAGAAATTACCAAAATACCACTTCTAGAAACTTAGACTTTAAGGGAAAAAAATCTATGGGCATAAGACAAGCTAATTTAAGGCTTGGGCATGAAAGTCTTCTTCTTTTCCTTCATTGTGGCAGCCCCCTCATCCTCTCTCTCTCTCTCTCTTCTTTCTTTCCCTCCATTATTGGTCTTGGATTTTAAGAACCAAAGTTGATAAATTTTGGGGTTGCATTAATAAGGGGCAATAATGCATATGACTTTTAAGACAAGGCAACTCTCTTTCTTTCTCATTCTCACTTCTTGCTCACTCTCACTTTCTCTCATTCTTTCTCCTCAAATTCGTCCATCCCCCCTCTCCTCCATTTTCTTTTTTCTTTTTTTCCTTCTTGTTTCACACCCCTCACCTTGCCGCCATGCTGTTAAAGTCGTGCCATGCCCTTACTGCACCCTTGTCGCCGTTTGGATTGCCATGCCGCCAAGCCAAGCCACATGTAGTCACCGTCACCACCCTCCATCGCCGTGTAGTTGCGCTTGTGCCAAGCCCAAACCCTGCCCTCACCACCGCACCAAGCCGCCGAACCGTGCTATGCCACTGTGTTGCCGTGCTGTGTCACTGATCATCTCTATCGTCATCGCCATTGTTAAACTAGTGAGTTAACTCCCTAATCCTTGGTTAGATTATTAATTGCGCTTAGGGTTAGATTAAGTGAGGTTTAGATTTAACTATGGTTGGATTAGTTGATAGGTTATCTTGATAAGTGGAGTAGAAATGGTGATAAGCTATCATGAATGATACGTGGAAGTGATAGGTTATCAAGGAAAAATGATAAGCTATCATCAAAGGGATGATAAGCTATCGGTAAGTAAGCGATAAACTATCACCAAATGAGTGATAAGCTATCGACTTTTGAATGATAAGCTACCACCAAATGGGTGATAAGCTATCGGATTTTGAGTGATAAGCTATCACCAATTGGGTGATAAGTTATCAAGGATTAGGTGATAAGCTATCGAGGCATTATTGACAAGCTATCAAAGTTGAGTGATAAGTTATTAATTAATATGTCTTATGCTTGTGATAGGTAATAGTTCCATGCAAGCTTTTGTGTGGTTTGAAGGGTATATTGCCTTAGAAAGATTGTTGCCTCTTGAACTATAGTATTCTAGTTTAAAATAATGCAATTTTTGGCATATAAATTATAGTTCATGAGGTATCGTGCTTGGATGCTAAGTTTTGTATGTTGGAATAATTTAGGAGGCTTGAAAAATGAAGCACGTGAAGTTTGACGGGAAAAGCATGTTTGTGTGATCACATGTGATTTATTTATTGTATTTTTACATGTGAGAATTGCAATAAGTTTGACATATAAGCATAAATCATGGCATAAGCACGTATCATGGTTGCATTGGCTAAAGAAAAGAAGAAATGAGAATTGCATGGATGATTGGTGTGTCATATGATCACAAAGTGTACAGAACCCCAATGGTGTTTGGGGATGATGCCCAATTTTATCGAATGCTCAGTGAGGTCGGATGACGAATTATGATAGAGGCCGGACCGATTCTCCTTTATGAAATGCTGTTCATCTCCAAGGAAGGTTGTGACGTTGTCGTACCCGATAGGGCGGGACAATGCTCGATCATGCTAGAACATCGCCAATCTTTGAGCTGTGCTGTGGCCTAGAGAGGCCGAGAACCACCAACCTTTGGGTTGTACCGTGCCCAAGAGCGAGTGTGATCATTAGGCATTAAATTGGAACATGCTTGAATGCATTATGCATGAAAAATGGTGATATGTGTTCTGATGGTGTGCCTTGGCTAATACTTTGTTTATAGAATGCTATAACTGATAATATGCAAGGTATGTGCTAAAGCGAGGCAAGAATAGTTACGATTTGTTGGTTGATCGGTATTGAGTTGAGTAGCTCGAACCTATTGTAGTTAAAGTAGAGCGAGAATTGCTTGCTATTGATTTGTCTTCGATAATAAGTTTCATGTTTAGGATATGCTCTAGTCGAATTAACACCCTACACGAGGCTTAGGTTGTTGACTTACTGAGATTTTATCTCACTCGTTGTTGTTAATCACTTTTCCAGACCGTAGAATGGAACGTTGACAGGTGTAGTTAAAGGTGTCCTCACGTAGAGAAGTTTAAGTTAACCTGACCTCGGTACCTTTTTTGGTGGTCTCGATAGGAAGCGCTCCATAGTGAGGGCTTGTATATATAAACTTCATAGAGTTAATAAGTTTATAAACAAAGCGTGCTTTGATAGTGATTGTATTTCTGTTTTTTCTGCTATCCTTGTTGTTGTGATTGTTCGGGTGTTTTTTAATTGTTTCCGCTTGCATTAATCAAAAGATTAAATGAACGGGTTGATGACGCATTCTGGGACGTCGTATTCAAATGACCCAAGAGAAGTATCGAGATTGTCATGCTATCAAGGGCCAGGGCATGATATTAGGGTTTTCTTTCTTCTTCCCCCACCTACACGAGAGTCTTGATTCGAGGGGATAATAATTCGATATACTCAAGCTCATTTCAACTTAAATTAATAGTCAAAAGAATATTACGGAGTACAACTCAAGAAAAGCTCCAATTCAAATAGGAACTAGAATTTCTAACTTGAGCATAAAAAATAGGGAAATTTTCAAATAAGGGCTTGAAGTGCCCTTATTTTTCTCAATTAAGAACCTGAAATGGACTTTGTTTCAAATAATGGCCTAAGTGTTTTCATTTTCTCAAATAAGGGACTAAAATGGACATTGTTTCAATTAAGGGCCTGAAGTGGCCAAATAGTCTCAAATAATGGCCTAATTTCAAGGGCATTTTCATCTTTTTACTTTTTTATTAAATAAAATAAAAAAATATTTAAAAAATGCAAAAATGAAAAAAAAAAAAAGAATGGCAAGGGTTGCTGCCCTTGCTACCGCCACCCCTGTCGCCGGAAAGGGCTGGCGGGGCTGGGCCATGGTCACTAGGTCTTGGTGAAGGTTGGCTACCCTTGTCGACTATAAGCGAGGGCTCGGCGACGTTCGCCTAAATCTGGATAAGGATCGCGGCCTTCTACCCAAAGCTGGGCCAGGGTCGTTGGCCCTAGCCCAACCGCAATGGCTCTCAATAAGGCTCACTAGCCTTCACACCAGCTTCGTCAAGGTTCGCGAGCCTCGTCGTGAGCCGCCACCATTGGGCGAGGGCCGACGACCATCACCCAACTTTGGGTCGAGGGTCGCGACTCTCGCCCAGATCTGGGCGAGGGTCGTCGAGCCCTCGCCTGCAATCGATAAGGGTCGTCAGTCCTCGTTGAGACCTAGTAATCCTCGCCAACTGTGGCTGAGCCTCCATCGGCCATGTCTAGTGAGGGGGCAAGGCGGCAAGGGCAATAGCCTTGCGTTTCCTTTTTTTTTTTCTAATTTTTGTGTTTTTAAAAATATTTTATTTTATTTAATCAAAAAAGTGAAAAGACGAAAATGCCCTTAAGTCAAACTCTTATTTGAAACTATATGGCCACTTCATTCCCTTTGTGACATTTCGAATTTCGACCCATTTCGAAGCTTATGAATGGATAAAATATCAATCGATGAGTTTCAGTAAATCTCGCTCAGAATTGATCACTCTTGAGTTAACTAACCCAAGGGGAAAGGATAACCAGGAATTTAGTACATGGACCAAAGAACTCGACCCTGGATTAACGACTTGACCATAAGGATTGCCGAGGGAACGTCCTGTGCCATCATAAGCCATTCGAAGATTGGTTTTAGAACGATTTGCTAGCGTTATATGATTGATCCGTGGGTAATTCCGTACGACCAGAGTATAATTTGCAAATTAACCTAAACCAGATTTCTAACGAACGCGACCTTTGCAACCAATGATTGACCCTCGCAATTACATGACAATCAAAGTCGCCATGGTTCGAATGACTTTAAAACGTGACGATGATCACGAGTCGATATGCGTAAAATCCTAAAAGCCACCCGTTAGTTTAAGACGCCCTGAAATTACTATTCATGGATTTTAGTCACGAATTGGACTTCGAGATTGGATGTCGATCATTCAAGAATTCCGACAATGAAACATTGGAATCGTCTCGTCGAGACTTTGAAATTGGGGTCGTTCCGAGATAGGTTGAAAATCGGCGATTAAGGAAATTAATTTGGAAATTCCTTACACCCTCGAATTTAGGCTCAATCCTTATATTTTTAATTAAGGGCACATTTAATTTTTGTGACCCCGCTAAGTGACCGAAATTTTAGGGCATTAATGCCTTGAATGTGCATCTTTGCATAAGAGACAATAGTGAGATTTTTGTGGGTCCTCTTCTTTGACTTTCAAGCCACCTATCACCTCTTGTCTTTCTCTCTCTTACTTTATGTCACTCAACCTATCACTTATAGCCATCACTAGTCTTCCTCTCACGTCACATTGTTGTCTTTCCCCATAAACCCACCAAAGCTTCCCAAACAAGCCAAGATGAACTCAAGACCACCTCATTCTCTCTCCTCCCTCATAATTTCGAATTTCACCATCTCTTTCACTCACTCTCTCTCTTTTTTTTTCCTCCCCCTCTTGTTCAGCCACCACCACCATCACCGTGAGCCACCTTAGCCCGTGACCGTCGTGCACTGCCGTTCGCCCGAGAAGCCGAGGACCCTGTCGGACCGACTTGTGCCGTGAGCTCAAGGGGTGATTTTTTGGGGCTTCTCGTGCTTAGATCCGTGGTGAGTCATCCCTAACCTTATATTAGTGCTCTAGGTTACTAATGGACATGTATGGATGAGGTTTTGAAGCTTTTTGTGGGCTGTTCATAGTGAGAGTAGAAGGGACCCGAATTGGCACTAGGTGGGATTTTCATGTTGGATGACTTGTGGGTTTGAGATAATGATATGTTAGTACTTTAGGTCACTAATGGACATGTATGGATGAAGTTTTGAAGCTTTTTGTGGGCTGTTTATAGTGAGAGTGCAAGGGATCCGAATTTGCACTATATGGGATTTTCATGTTGGATGACTTGTAGGTTTAAGATAATAATATTTAGGTGATTATGAGCATGTTTGGTGTAGGTTTTATTGAGATTTAGTGGCTGTTTTGGGCGAGTGAATAGTACCACCGAATTATGCCCTACGGAGTGCTTTGTGCTCAATGTTTGTAAGTTTTATGGAAATGTCTTGTGTGTTGGGCTTTATGTGATTGGGTGCTAGATGGTCCATAAGCGACCGAATATATAAGTGATGTTATCTTGGGACATGCAAAAATGATTATGTGAGTGGTGATTGTAAGACATGCCTTGAGTGCAAGTTGATGTTTATGGCCCATTCTTGCATGTTGGTTATCAAATGGCTTGTGTAAGTGTTAATTGAGGGCATATGCATATTCGGCCTTGTGTGATTATGGGTGAATTGTCTGTGGCGAGTGAATGCTAAATGCTGATATTAGATCATAATGATCCTGGATTTATAAGAGGCTATAAGGAAAGCCGTATAGTAAAAGCCACATATTACTTATTATATGGCTCGATTAGTCGACAGTTCGATGAACCGATAAGTTATTATGTGGCCCGATGAGCCGACGGACTGATGAGCCGATAAGTTATTATATGGCCCGATGAGCCGACGGTCCGATGAACCAATAGTATATTATATGGTCCGATGAGCCGACGGTTTGATGAACCAATGAGTTATTATATGGTCCGATGAATCGATAAGTTATTATATGGCCCGATGAGCCGACGGTCCGATGAACCGATAAGTTATTATATGGTCCGATGAGCGGACGAACCGATGAGCCGATATGATTAATATTATCCTATGGCCCGGGCGCTAAAGCGCGTAGTGAGGGTTGGATAGCGAGATTATGACTTATATGTTATGAAGGTTGGATAATGGGAATTGAGTTTTGGATGGAAAACACTGTTTGTGAATTATGGATTTATTTTATGCCTTAGTAACGAAGTCTAGCCCTAATCAAGTGCTTGTGAGTTTGTGAATTGCTTTTGAATTGAAAATGTGAATGTCTGATGTCGTGTCTCGTTTTGTTAACTTTTGGTCTTGTGAATGCCCGTGGTTAGAACTTGCACGTTGTAAGAGTCTGGAGGTACCTTTGTACTAGCATAGGATTAGGTTTGGTTCACTGAGATTTATTCTCACCCCGTTGTGGGATTTACCATTTTCAGACCTTAAACCATAAGTATGCCGCCGAAGCGTTATGAAGTGCCGATGGACCCTGATGAAGAAGAAGCTGCTAGTGATGGCGAACCCAATGTCTATGTGCATCTATGGCATCTTTTTGGCTAACCGCGTAGAGTAGCAGATGTAATTTTGGGCTAGTAAATGTCTCCCTTTTGTCGAACTATGTTGTCATTTCTCCTAAGTTGTATGCTTTTTGTATTCGACTGATTTTGGTTATGTTATGAATCCTTTTAATCATCTTGTTTTTCATATGTATGGAATTATTTGCGTTACCGCATGCATTCTTTATTCCGCACTTTTGCCACCGTCATAGGATCCTAGTTGTTACGGAAATCGACCAGGATGTTATCGCGCTCGTATGGTCCAGGGCGTGACACCCTTATTTGAGAAAATTTATGCCCTCCCTTTTCTCAAATAAGGGCCTAAAGTCGACCTTGTTTTAAATAAGGGCATGAAGTGGCCAAATCATCTCAAATAAGAGCTTGAAGTAGACATTATTTCAAAAGATATACTTAAGTGCCATTTTTTTTTAAATAGGACACTTAAGTGCTAATTCCGGTGAACCTAGTCGGAATTTTTCATTGGTGATACTTAAGTGTTCATTTTTTCTCCGATTTTGGCACTTCAATGTCCATTTTGAAAGTTTTGGCACTTGCGTTGTCCTTATTAAATAAAAGATACATTTCTTCCCTCTAGGACCTAATTTTTCATATATATGAAAAGAATCATGAACATATCCTGCATACCCCCAAGGTTGCAGATTGCTTAAGTGTGGTTTTTTACCAGTCAATAATTCATAGGGAGTCGAAGTAATTGACTTAGAGGTAGGCAGTAGTCAATAACACATCTTGTGATATCCCTAATTTTCGACCAATATACTAAAATCAAATTCGATGGATTTGAACCACGAATTTTAATCTGACTAAGAATATTGGATTTTAAAGGATTGAGAGATAACCATTGGACATTACTTCATCGAATCCCAAAGTTTATCGGTAAACCCTAAATTTTCGAATAAGTGATGATAAGCCGAAAATTGAGAACCAAAGAGACGTTACGGACTTGGAATGAACCAATGGACCTATTTCCTATGAAATTCGGCCACCAAGAGGCCCTATAAGAGGAAATTACTATTTCCCCCCTAAAAGCCCATTTTTAGCCCAAATAAAGAGCCCTTTGGATATTTAGCCCAATAAGCCGTTAAAATTTAAGTACAAACCCACGTGAATAGTGCCAAGGGTGGAAATTACCAAAATACCTCTTCTAGAAAGATCTTGACTTTGAGGGACAATATTTATGAGCAAGAGACAAGCTTGATTAATGTAAAGTGAAGACTTGATGAAGAAGCCAATCTTGAAGTGGAAGCTTTCCACTCACTCACACACACACACACACACACACACTCTCTCTCTCTCTCTCTCTCTCTCCTTAATTATTTGCCTTAAGTTGTCTTGAATTTCAAAAGCAAGATTGAATAATTTTTGGGGTTGCATTAATGAGACATCAATAATACAGTTTTGGAAAAGAAGACAAGCATTGGAAGACTTGGCCATTTCCTCTCCCTTTCTCATTCTCACTTTCACTCTTTCCCCTCTCTCTCTCTCTCTCTTTTTCCTCTCTTTCATTTTCCTATTTATTCGGCCACCTCCACCGCCCTTCACTTTTCTACTGACCTTGCTATCGCTGTCCATCGCCATGCTGCCATTGCCAAGCCGCGCTGCATTGCTGTCCATCATGTGCCATGCCACCGAGTTCATCGTCGTGCTATTCGCTCGTGTCGTCGCCCCGCCAAGCAAAGCCGCGCCATGTTGCCGTTCATCACCGTTTGTCGCCGCCGCCATTAAACTAGTGAGTTAGCTCCCTAATCCTTGGTTAGGTTGTTAATTGCGCATAGGGTTAGATTAAGTGAGGTTTAGAATTAACTATGGTTGGATTAGTTGATAGGTTATCTTGATGAGTGGAGTAGAAATGGTGATAAGCTATCATGAAATGATATGTGGAAGTGATAGGTTATCAAGAAAAAATAATAAGCTATCATCAAAGGGATGATAAACTATCGGTAAGTAAGTGATAAGCTATCAGCTTTTGGATGATAAGCTATCACCAAAAGGGTGCTTAGCTATTGGCTTTTGAGTGATAAGCTATCGCCAATGGGGTGATAAGCTATCAAGGATTAGGTGATAAGCTATCGCCAATGGGGTGATAAGCTATCAAGGATTAGGTGATAAGCTATCGAAAAAATGGATGATAAGCTATCATCAAGTAGGCGATAAGCTATCGAGGGATTATTGATAAGCTATCATGATTAGTTGATAAGCTATCAAAGTTAGGTGATAAGTTGTTAATTAATGTGTCTTATGCTTGTGATATGCAATAGTTCCATGCAAGCTTTTGTGTGGTTTGAAGGGTATATTGCCTTAGAAAGATTGTTGCCTCTTGAACTATGGTTTTCTAGTTGAAAATAATACAATTTTTGGCATATAAATTATAGTTCATGAGGTATCGTGCTTAGATGCCAAGTTTTATATGTTAGAATAATTTAGAGGTTTGAAAAATGAAGCACGTGAAATTTGATGGGAAAAGTATGTTTGTGTGATCACGTGTGATTTATTTATTACATTTTTACGTGTGAGAATTGCAATAAGTTTGACATATAAGCACGAATCATGGTATGAACACATATCATGGTTGCATTGGCTAAAAGAAGGAAGAAATGAGATTTGCATGCATGATTGGTGTGCTCGTGTAATCACAAAGTGTACGGACCCTTAATGGTATTTGGGGATGATGCCCGATTTTATCGAATGCCTGGCGGGGTCGGATGATGAATCGCGGTAGAGGCTGGATGATTCTCCTTTATAGATGCCATCCATTTCCGAGAGAGGTTGTGACGTTGTCTTGCCCGATGGGGCGGGATGATGCTCGATCATGCTGGAAGACTACCAACCTTTGGATTGTGCCGTGGCCTAGAGAGGTCGAGAACCGCCAATCTTGGGGTTGTGCTGTGCCCGAGAGCAGGCGTAATCACTAGACATATAATTGGAACACGTTTGGATGCATTGTGCATGAGAAATGGTGATATGTGTTCTGATGATGTGCCTGAGAAATGGTGATAGGTGTTATGATGGTGTGCCTTGGTCGATACATTGTTTATAGAATTCTATAAATGATAATATGCAGGGTATGTGCCAAGGCGAGATAAGAATGTCTGCGATTTGTTGGTTGATTGGTATTGAGTTGAATAGCTCGAACCTGTTGTAGATGAAGTAGAGCGAGAATTGCTCGCTATTGATCTGTCATCGATAATAAGTTGCATGTTTAGGATATGCTTTAGGCGAATCAGCACCCTACACGAGGCTTAGGTTGTTGACATACTGAGATTTTATCTCACTCGTTGTTGTTAACCGTTTTTCAGGACTGTAGAATGGAAGGTTGACAGGTGCGGTTTAAGGTGCCATCGCGTAGAGAAGTTTAAGTTAATCTGACCTCGGTACCTTTTTTGTGGTCTCGATAGGAAGCGCCCCGTAGTGAGGGCTTGTATTTATAAACTTCCTATGGTTAACAAGTATATAAATAAAGTGTGAGTTTTGCTAATGATATTAGTTCTGTTGTTTTTCTTGCCATCCTTGTTTTTTTTTTTTTTTTGTGATTGTCGGGTGTTTATTAATCGTTTTCGCTTGCGTAAATTAAAAGATAAAAAGAACGGGTCGACGACGTATCTTGGGACATCGCATTTTTAATGACCCAAGAGAAGAGAAAGGATTGTTGTGCGCTCGAGGGCTGGGGCGTGACACTTCTCACCAAAATGAGATAAGTAAATTTGCTTATGCCATCATCGACCTAACCATTTCCAATAGGTAACTATTCCTTCTTTCAGCAACACCATTTTATTGTGGAGTGCTAAGGATAGTAAATTGTTTTACAAAACTCTTTTCATCACAAAGAACCTTGAATTGTTCAGATAGATACTCACGTCCGCAATTAGTTTTTAATGTCTTTATTATTTTGTTTAACTGATTCTATACCAAACTTATATATCATCTTAAGCAATCTAATGCTTCTAACTTATGGGAGATCAGAAAAACATAATCGAAACACGTGAAGTCATTTATAAAAGTGATGAAATATGAGGCTCCATGCCTTGCCCTCATATTTAAAGGACCACAAATGTTAGAATGTACAAGTTGCAATGGAAATTCAGTTATAGTCCTTTACCAAATGATTTTCTAGTTGTTTTTCCCATTAGACAATGTTCATATGTAGATAGATCAACTTGAGCAAGTGACCCTAAAAGGCCTTCTCTAGCTAATCTTTTCATTCTTTCCAATCCAATGTGACCTGGTCTAGCATGTCAAACATTTACATCAATATTCACATTACTAGAAGATGCAATTAAAGAAAAACAACTATCAACATTAACATTGTACACATCATAGTCAATGTTTAAAACCATAAAACCATTCAGCACATAACTAGAACCATAATAAACTATTCCAAACTTAACATCAATATAACCACCATGGAAATTCAAAATATAACCTAAGCCTAGAAGAACAACTATAGGGACCAAGTTCTGCCGAATATCAGGAGCATGGAGGACATCAAGTAGGAATAGAGTTCAACCACCACTTAAATTTAATTTACATGTGCCGACACCTTTCACTTCAATTCTAGAGTTATTTCCAACATATATTCATCTATTTCCAAGTGGTATCCAACGATACTCCACAAATGCTCCATGATCTCCAACTACGTGGTCTGTTGCTCCTGAGTCTACCATCTATGTAGGATGAGATTTAGTAAGCATCATAGTACTAGAAACAAAAGCATCACTCAAAGAAATGGAGTAATTTGGTACTTCTTTCGGCTTAGTGCATTCATGAGCGAAGTGACCCAGCTTATCACAATTATAGTATTTCATCTTGGTCTTGTCCTTCTTTCTACAACACTTCTTGCGTTGGAGAGTTTTAGCTTTTTTGGGTGCCTGACCAATCTCCTTTTCTTTATTGTTGAACTTATAGTCCCTCCTGCACTTGAAGCCTAAAACTTTGTGCAAACTAGTTTCAGAAACATAAGCATGTGTAGAGGATCTCGCAGCCTCTAGGCGCTCATCCTCTAACTCCAAATGATGCACTATATCATCAAAAGTTACGATATTCTTATTATGCGTCATGTTGATTTTCATGTGCTCCCAACTTTCAGGAAGAGACTTGATAACAGCTTGAACTTGCTGTTCATCGTTAGGGTATGACTTGCCGTCTTAAGCTCTCGTATCATGTTTGACATCTCTCGAAAATGCGGCCTCATAGTTTGATTTTAGCGCTTTCGAAATATGTCAAACTTGATAGTGAGCCTCCTTTGTTTAGTGGCAGATGTACCTCTAAACTTATCTTTCAGGGAAGTCCACATTTCTACAGCGTCATTGAAACCTTCAAACTCATACATGAGATTATCGTGCATACAACTCAGCAATGTGATGCGAGCAATGCTATTTTTCTTTTTCCAAGCTTGATAAGCTTCTTAATCTCTTATATGTTGAGTAGAAGTTCCGTGCTCAGGTTCAACCATGGTGTGGTTAAGGGTGCCCAAGACCTCTTGATCTTCAAGGATGTACTAAACCTTTCGATGCCAAATACTATAATTGTCACTGTTCAATTTCTCATCCTTGTTGAGGTCAGCCACGATGGTCTTAGATGCTGAAGCCATAATCAATGACAACACTACACATTGACATAGTAAATGCATAATTAAAACCAGCACATATTGCACATTAACACACATACTTATTATGTAGCAAAAACAAACTAAATCAATGATAATTCAACAAAAGACACTGAAATGAAAGTTCACTACATTCTCAATTAGCTTTTTTGTACAATTGTCTCATTATCATGAATCTTGTTTAATTTGCACAAAATTTAAGTTCTAGGTGAGGATTCCATCGAATTCTACCAACCTATGAACTCCCACTAGAAAAAATAATTAATAAAAATTATCATGCAAATATCACGTTCTATAGTAATCAAATAGGCATAGCATGATGTGATCCAACGTACAAATATTCATGCATCAATAATAATCAAATGCGGAATATAAAAATAATCTCCTGCTATTGTTCAAGTTTGCTCGATATTGAAATTGCATTTAAGGTCATAATAGGAAATTTATGCTCTAGGGGTACAATCGTAAATTAACATATGCAAGGAAAAAAATGTAAATAAACAATAAAGGGCAGATACGTAAATTAATCATCAAGGGTAGAATTGGAAAAAAATGCATGGGCCGAGGGGCAAAATCGTAGTTCAGTAGCCAAGGGAAAAATCGTAAAACACGTGGGTGAGGGCAGAATCGTCAAACCGCACGAGTAAGAGGCAAAAACGTAATTTCCTCGTGCAGGCGCATGCTGTGCATGTGCCTGAACCCGCGCACGGGCACGTGCTGAGTAGGCGCTGTAACTACCACTTGGGAGCGTGCATGGCATGTTCTAGAAACTACCACGCCGTAATCGCAAGCTGGTGCGTGCAATCCACATCCCCGCAACCGCAACCGCAGCGATAGCCGGTGGATCCCTGTGCCTGCCTTCTTCCTCGTGGTTTCTTCCCTTTTTTTTGTTTGCCTTCCACCGGTTTCCATCTCGCCTTTGTCGGAGTCGTGCGACCACTCAAAATTCTCGTATTGACGAGACGAGTCCAATTGCATTATCAAAATAAACTTTCACAAGACAAAATTTCGAGAAAATGCCTGAACAGTACAATCGTCTTCAACCTCCAAATGTTTCTTTGCACCACGTTCGTTTTAAACATTTATATGCAATATTAGCGCACTTAATATGCAGAAGCAACAAGCCAAAACTCGATGGGAAAATAAGGTAGAGATCTAAGCAAGGCTTTGATACCAATATAGGAAAAATCTAAATGAGGAATCCACTAACCTCTTGATGCATGACGAGAGAATTACTCAGGAGTTTCGATTCAATCACCAGCATGTAATCAGCAAATCTACAACTCAATAATGATCCAAACATAATCATGAGGAAAAAATTCTTGTTTCACAACGTAAATGCTGATCGTCTTCTCAAAGTAATGATGGATGCCTTTGTGTATTTTTCTTTTGGAGAGGAGAGCGTTCGATTTTCTTACGTATGTTGTTTCTGTATGCCATTCCCTTTTTATGAGATGATGGTACTTATCTAAGATAACCGCTCCCACATCTCAAAGGGTACCTCTCTTACACACTCTATCATGGGCAAACACATCTTTTCGCGGGTGAACCGCTGAAATATAACACTTCAAGAGGAGAGTTCGAAGGTATGTCACCTTTGAATGAAATAGTTTTTTTATTGTGTTGGTCACGGAACCTACGTAATGTGATCAATCGATTATGTTGTCCTTGTCATATGCTTGTCATCATGCATGTGACGCTTAAATTTGGCAATCACCAATCTTACACGTATCGTTGTCATGTGATGTAACTATTATATAAAATACGTCCTCCTTTCAAACGTGCATGATGACATGACAACACGTAAATTATGCGATATAATCACGTGGGAACATCCATGATGACATGACTATACATGCAAAATTATGTGTAGGACATGATGGCGTGGCAATGTGACATTTGACTGCTACTTGCAAAGTTTGTTCGTTGTCGATTTTGAATATCGGCTTTGTAACGCCTCGCCACCTGTGATTCACATCTTTAAAAGCTTCTTTTTTTTCGAAATCGAGGATCAAAGTTGAAAGAATAAAAAATTCTAAAATCCGTCCCACTTGTTTATGGCCTAGAGTCTTCCAAGGTCCGGGTGTGCTAATGTGATTAAATCTCAAATCATTTCGGGAGTCACCACCATCATTTCTTTTAGGTCAATTAGGAACCTGAAATCCTATGTGTTGGGGAAATTCAATTAACTAATTTTTCCAGTGAGATAAAAGAAAAAAAGAGAGAGAAAGAGGCACTCAACCCCTTTTGGACGCCGAGCCCGACGAGGATGTCACTATGATGGTTCGAGTCCTTGACTAGCGAGGGTTACGCAACTCTCATCGGAGATTACGTGCACTTGGTGAGGGCCAGGCTACCCTTGTCGATGGTTGAGGGAGGAATAAGTGTCGATTCGGATAATGAAAGATGAGGTACTGATCAGTCCCAAACGGTGTGGTCATGTGGATGATTATAATGACGAGTGACGATTCGGATAATGAAAGATGAGGTACTGATCAGTCCCAAACGGTGTGGTCATGTGGATGATTATAATGACGAGTGACAAAAAGAGAATACGAACAAACGGTGTGATCCCCGTACGGCTTTCTTCCAACTTTCACGCCTCTTTATATAATATGTTTCGA
>BCNH02000010.1:15318457-15350930 GCA_001662345.2 Metrosideros polymorpha var. glaberrima
AGAAGCCAAAAAGGATTTTTTTTTTTCTGCAGAGTGTGGGTGGAAGTAAATTTTTAGCTTTTTCCTGGCATTTTCTTGCTTCAGTAAATGTCTTGTGGATCGGCGGTGATTTAGAGAGGGAGTGACGCTCTTCTTTGGTTTAACTACAAATTGATGCTCCCGTCCTTTCTGGGTTTTGTTGAATTCTGGAGATTGTAATGCTGAAGTTGGAAAGATCACGTCGTTTGTTTATTTGTTTGTTTTTTTTTTTTGGCAGACTTGAGGTATGAGGACATGGAGATGTGCATTGGTTTTCTGTAACTGCTACATAAGTTTATGTACATCGAGGAGGTTTTAGAGTTTCAAGATGTCTATACTCTGCTGGTTGAGTCATTGACTATGAGGTCGCCTCGTGGTGATAAATGGTGGCTCTTAGAATATTACGAAAGCTCGGATTAGGTTAGATTAGATTAGATCCTGAATTTTGTGTTACCATTTCTATACACACTTGACTGTTCAAATCAAGTGGCACTGATTGGGTCATGGTCATGATGAATTTATGAGGATAGGGACAATTACTTGGTACTAATTTTGGGTTTCTGTTGCAAAAGCAACAAGTGAAGTCCGTGGCATGAGCGAGTGATGCTAAGATGTGTTGATTAGAGAAGCGTGTGGAGGATTGTGATCATAGAGACGAGTGTGAAATGGGGATGGGATTCTTGAAAGACGGTAAAGTTCATAAATTCAACAGCTCGGTAGTTTCAAAATCTGGAAAAAAGCTCTGGATTCTGCGAGCGACCACGACGGCATTGATTTGGATTTGTGTCATTCAGCTGATGGCGATCGGGGAGACTTGGGGTCCGAGATTGTTGAAGGGCTGGCCTTCTTGTTTTATTCCTGCAGATCATTCTTTGGCAGTTCAATCATCTTCTATACCAACCAAAGTCCGGCTTCCAGCGAAGAGTAAGTTAGCTTGTGAACACCTTTTCCGTGAAAAAAATAAAAAAGATTAGATAAAATAATAAAAGTTTAGTCATCGAACAACTGAAGGCTTCTTTATCCGTGTGCTTGAGCCTTCATCTGGATTAATTTGTTCAAGGGGGAGGAATTTGTTGACATGAACTTTTTTAAACGCTCCAGACATTTGTATTTAGTTATTTCTAGGTTGGTAATTTTCTTGATAATTTGTATTCTTCTTAGAACCATGTCTCAATCAGGTTGATGCTTCCAAAGTTGCTATTCCTAGTTTAGCTTAACCCCATGATTTCTTTTCAGGGGTTTACAAGAACAATGGTTATCTCTTGGTTTCATGCAATGGAGGGCTCAATCAAATGCGAGCTGCTGTGAGTTGTTTTGAGTCTTCTCAACTTAGTTGCATAGAAGAACCATGTTGACTTTCGGTTGTTGTTTAATTCTCATCTGCTAGTCCTCATGTGAATTTCCATCTCTCTTACTTTTGAATTTACTTGACAGATATGCGACATGGTTGCTATCGCCAGATACTTGAATGTTACTCTAATTGTTCCAGAACTGGACAAAACCTCCTTCTGGGCTGACCCGAGGTAAGTTCCATATCTCTTCATGGATTTGTCAACGTATGGATGATGCCTCCAAATAAGAGAATCTTAAAGTTTTGTTGAATTTTGACGAGGCAGTGAGTTCCAAGACATATTTGACGTTGATCATTTCATCTCTTCTTTGAGAGATGAGGTCCGTATACTGAAGAACTTACCCCCCAGGCTCAAGAAAAGAGTGGAACTAGGAATGTTCTACTCATTGCCGCCCATCAGTTGGTCTGACCTTTCTTACTACCTTGATCGAGTAAGTCCATACAAACGAAGCCATTATTTAGATCAGTCCTATCTCGGAATGCATCTCAATTTTTGAACTATACATGACAGATACTTACTCTGGTGAGAAAGTACAAAGTTCTACATTTAATTCGAACGGACACTCGGCTCGCCAACAATGGGCTGCCTCTGGAAATTCAGAAGCTACGGTGTCGAGTAAACTTTAATTCTCTGAGATTTACTCCCCAGATAGTGGAATTAGGAAGAAAAGTGGTTCGGATTCTGAGGGAAAAGGGCCCCTTCCTGGTCCTGCATCTGAGATACGAAATGGACATGCTCGCTTTCTCTGGCTGCTCTCATGGTTGCAACAGTGAGGAGGTAGAGGAGTTGACACGACTCAGGTTATCCTTCTTCACATCTTCCAATTGGCTGTAGTCTACCCTGATGCTACCTTTTTATTATTACTCTAGAAATCGCGTGACATTGTCGCACTTTATAGATATATGTACCCCTGGTGGAAGGAGAAAGTGATAGACTCAGAGATGAAAAGAAGAGAAGGCTTATGCCCATTAACACCAGAAGAAACTGCTCTTGTTCTAAATGCATTGGGTATTGATCAAAACGTCCAAATATACATCGCTGCTGGAGAAATATACGGGGGAGAGAGAAGGATGGCAACTCTGACGTCGTCTTTTCATAACTTGGTCAGTCGGAGTAAACAGATTTTCTGAATCTTCTTTCACCGCTTATTATGTCTGTGGCTGTTTGTTAATTAACTCCGTTGATTTGGCACAGGTGAGGAAAGAATCTTTGCTGAAACCAGCAGATTTGAAGTTTTTCCAGAGTCACTCATCGCAAATGGCGGCGCTAGATTATTTAGTTTCGTTGGAGAGTGATATATTTATTCCAACGTACAATGGGAATATGGCAAAAGTTGTTGAAGGCCATCGAAGGTAAATCAATGTGAAGTAGTCTCTAATCCGTTTATGGTACTTCAGTAACCTTCTTTAGTATTAAGGTAGGTGCACGAAGTTTGAGTAACTACCTCATTTGAAAACTCTGTTTCAGATTCTTGGGCTTCAAAAAGACTATTTCGCCAGACAGAAAGCTTCTGGTTGGTTTGGTTGATCAGTACATGAATGGATCGTTGGGTTGGGACGAGTTATCTTCTTTCGTTAAGGAAGCTCATTCACTTCGGATGGGCAGCCCAAAGTCGCGAGTTGTGATTCCGGATAGACCGAAGGAAGAAGATTACTTTTATGCCAATCCTCAGGAGTGCTTGCAACTGTTAGATGAGCCAGTGAAAAGTACATGATCTGATCACAATCACTGAACCTCGGAAGTGGTGATACAAGTGCAGCGGGACGTGCCCTTTGCAATATGGCATTGATGTGTACGTCATAGCCGGAACTCAGAAACACATTGAGATCAAGATTTTCAGAGTTCCGGTCACCGGTGGTTACTGTAAATGAACGAGATGTTGGCGGCCAACGGTTATTCCTTATTTTTCAAATAATCAGATTCATGTATCATTCAAAACTTGCCATTGATTGGTTATTACATACTTGAGCTGCAAAGATAATTAGAGGGTGATGGAGATTTCCAACAGTTGTAATACTCCTCCCCCTCCATGGATGTAATGTCAATTATACATGTTGCAAAGAGTTGCCTTCTTAGTAGGAGTGAGCGGTTCTAGGTTCCTTATAGGTTTCACTTGGAACTTGAAATCTACTCGCCTTTACAAGTTTTTTATTTTTTGGAACCTGGAATCTACCCGTTGGAATTTGGGACTTGGAACCTACCCTGTCACAGGTTCCAGGGTTGGTTTCAGGTTCTTTTTTCTTTTTAAATTTTTAGTTAAAAAAAATATGGAACAATAGATAGTTTACATGTTATGGTAATTAATCCACCAATCAAAAGATTGGTTGGAAGAAAATATGGTCTTCTCCGATATGATTCCCTCATCTAATATGTGAAATATGACGGTACCAATTTCAATATTCGAGTCGCCTTCGTGATTATATACACATATATATATGTATGTATCATATGAGAGATTGATTACCTATGAGTCATGAAGAAAATGTCTATAGTCAAAAAATCAAAACGTGAAGGGGGCGCACATGGGGAAGAAGGGTGACTGTGACACCGAGGCACTATGCTGTTTTCCCCTTTAAGAACTTAGTCTCGTGACTTTGGAACGGAGTTTGCTTGTGTTACTCTTAGTCCTCGTGTCTCAATTTCACTGTCCATAGTCATACACCAACACCCACGTACCGTCGTTCCAAATCCCGTAAATGCCAAATTTCCATTTCGTAAATCTTTCACAAATTATGTCAAAAAAGATGGAAAGAACACAAGATATAAACCACGAAATCATCTTTTGTAGTCATCCGACGTATATTTGGCGACAACAAAAGCAAACTAGTGCAAAAGAAATGCATCAAAGAAGATAAAATTCATGTATTGTGAGTAACATAATTCACAAAATAGGTGCACAAGAACCAAGTTGCGTACGGTTCCTTATTCGGTTTTCGGTTCCGGTTCCGGTTCTCGGTTCGGTTCCTATAGGAACCGAAAACCTATTCGGAACCAGCGGTTCCTAAAAAAATGGAACCGGAAACCGGACCCTCACACATTGGAATCTAGAACAGGCGGTCCGGTTCCCGGTTCTCGATTTTACCCGGAACCATGCTCATCCCTACTTCTTAGAACTGTCGACCAGACTCTCTCTCTCTCTCTCTCTCATATAAATACATCTGTTGTTGCACAATTATTTTCTAGTTCGGAAGCATGTTCCTTGTTTTCATAGTCTGCGGCCGCATGAAGCAAACAAGGCTTTATTACATAATCCTAATATTATGTTGCACGGAAGAATCGTTTCCACGTCAATTTAAAACCCGGAAAATGTTTTCGAAGTTGCAGCATCACCAAACCAATCAAGACCCCATACGACATTATGGACGGAGAGAATGAGTAACCCAAGAATTCAACAAACGCATAAATATTTTCAAGAATTTCTTATTCTTCCTCAGCAGCACTCAGTCATTCCAGTTGGGCTTGTCAATAAATTCTCTCCCACTGCGATGTGACTTAGGATAAGCCATGGTCAACATGGTTGTTATTCATCTGCATTAAGTTTTGCCAGTCTGACCAAAAACCAGATGTCTACAGCAATAATAAACATTGTGCGCACGATTTAGTAAAACTCACATCTGACTGGTGTATGAAGTGAGAGAACAGATTGTGCCCTATGGCATCATCCCAAATGGTTGCCCAACAGCCACTCAAAGTGGAAGACGAATTTAATAATCTCAGTGCAATCACCAAGGACCCGACGAGTTTGTCCAGAAAGATAGGATAGAGAAAACGAGAAAATGGGATCGTGGGTGTAGCAATTAAAATTATAGAGAGAGAGAGAGGAATGAGTGATCCAATGAACTTATTTCTGGAGGATCCGAGGACTTCGTTTTTCCGTGCCCTTTTGTTGGGTGATCCAAGAAGCCGCTATCCAATGACTTTGGTCGTATGTTGAGGGCTAGTGATCCTCAAATTTTGACTTCAAGTGGTGACTTTTCGACCTAGTTTTCGCACCACACAAATCGTTTCTTCGGTTAAATTTGGGAGGTTACGATTGCGAAGGGTCTTGTAAGTTATGAGCATGGTTTATTTTTGTCTAAATCCGAATTAAAAAAGATTGGGTCCATCACAACCATCGATATTTTGGATCTCACATAGCCTAGAAGATTGACGAACACCCATACGATCAACAACCGTGATGAACCCAATCCACTGACACAAAGTCCAAGGGAAAAAAATGACCCGTGAATGGATGTCCATTTGACCTAGGCATAAGTGTGGTGGGAAGTAAACAATAGGAGGATTGCATATTCTCACGCTGTATAGGTCATAGTCCCACTTTCTAAATTTGAGCACCTGCAAAATGTTAATCAAGCGTAAAATGATGCTGCCGGCGAAAATTCTTGGCGAGCACATAGGATGCTAGTGAAGGAATTTGGTAATTCATCAGTATTCATGACACCATAAGGCATCATAGAATGCTCTGAATCTAACAACGGCTTAGATCCACCAACTCATTGAAATTTATTTTCTTGAAGGAAATTCACACCTCAGAGTAGGGCTTATTTAGAAATTTCTTTCATCGGCGCATGTGCTTGATTGTCAAGCCTTTCTAAATTGGGTAATAACGGAGTCATTAAGACCCATCTAAAAAGATTAATTCATTAAACAATTTGATATATTGTTATATTTAAACCCTAACAAAACATTGTCATATCACTAGCAAGATGTCGGCTTATATGACAATTAAGTTTGCTTCTCCCCTTAAGGAGTTGACCGGGATTATAATCTTGAATGCACTAGACCGATATGGAGGAGTGTGTCCTTAAGATTGTTTAGGGAGATAGTTCAGTCGAAATATATGAAAGCTGTCCCAAACACCACTCATACGCTAAAAGAAAATAATTGTCGTATTTGTACGTTAATTATGTGAACTTGAACATCAGATTTAGGGTCTTCATTCAACTTAGCATAGCCCATCACAAAAATAAAAAGATAATGTATAGTCATGAACTTAAAGTTCAGACATGGAATAATGGGCCGCCCACTCGTGCAATGCCCGTGCTTGTCTCCATATCATGCTCATGCTCGAAAACGTGCCAGCCCAGCAAGAAAAATCAATATGAAATACACCTTATTCCCCTTTTTGAATTGGGAATTCAATGTGTTTTTCAATGGTAGAACAACATGATACTTACAAGATAGTTGCCTAGTTGGACCTTAAAAATAAGAAAATTATTGCGGGATCTTCGCCAATTGGGTTGTTTCTTGGGCCATGACGATGAACATGGACCCTTCGCCCAGTATGATCGTATCCCAAGTGGGTTGTGCCATTTCGTGATAAATTCGGGCCAATATGGCTTATTTGCCTTAACAAGTTATAGAAAGACCTGAGGTATGAATGTATAGACATAAGTATATGTCATATTGGATGTATATATGTGGACGATGATCATGATGTAACAGTGGAAAATATCGGTATATGATGTGATGCATGTAGACAAGACCTAAACGTGTGAAATGATGCGTGCATGCATGTGTTACAGACCATATTCTTTCGTACTCTAATACCTTTGTGAGTGGAGCTTTGTGACATCAGGGTGAAGAGTGAGCGATGCAGAAGGGATGATACAACTGGTTCATAAGAGTGGCATTGTGGCGGTTGTCTTGGAGTTCTAGGATAGAACAACTATAAATCTAAGGAGTTTTAAGTGCAGGGTTGGCTTCCCGTGTGCAAACTGATCGAGAGCTAATGTCGCTCTCTTGATGAGGTCATAGCAGGCCAAAACCAGTTGTTGTATTGAAATAGTCTACATATCTTGATCGAAAGTCTGGAAGCTCGAACTAAATTGGGCTTGGTACGATTTGATACAATGATGAGATTCACCTTACGGTTCTTAGGAACAATTTGAGAAAGAAGGCTGGTTTGGTATTCTTGGCACACTAGGCATCGCTCTGGCTAATTCGTGACAAAAATTTGTCGACCCATGATACGTGCATATGTTTAGCCGTATAGGCGCGCCATGAGTACATAATAGGGGAATGAGCATCTGGGCATGTTTAGCCATGTGAGAAACCCGGCTGCTCGGTTTGATTCCAGGCTAATTTGCGGATAACTATTTTGCCTAGTTTTTGGCATTAGAATTATTGATTCCACCTTGAGATCATTATGACCAAGCTATTTCCAAGTCAAACGGCCCAGACCGCTCAAAAAAGGAAACTTTATCTCATTTTCTGGAAAAAGAAAAAAGAAATATTTATATGAAGATTTTACAAAACTACCACCGATCCAAGATTGTCTAGTATTTAATTTTGCTTTTATTGCAATTTTGGGTTGAACTTATCTAGCTACGAGTTTAAAGTTGAAAATACAAAAATCATTCTTAAACAAAATCGAAAATCTACCTTAACTATAGGTTTTTGAAACAAACTGTGACATTCTGAATTTCGACCCATTTCGAAACTTATGAATAAATGAAATATCAATCGATGTATTTCAGTAAATCTCACTTAGAATTGATCACTCTTGAGTTAACTAATCTAAGGGGAAAGGCTAATGAGGAATTAAGTACGTGGACCAAAAAACTCGATCTTGGATTAACGACTTGACCATAAGGATTGCCGAGGGAACATCCTGTGCCATCGTAGGTCGTTCAAAGATTTGATTTTAGAATGATTTGCTAGCATTATATGATTGGTCTGTTGGTGATTCTGTACGACCAGAGTATAATTTGCGAATTAACCTAAACCAAATTTCTAACGAATGCGACCTTTGGAATCAATGATTGACTCTCGCAATTACATGACAATCAAAGTCGCCATGGTTCGAACAACTTTAAAACGTGACGATGATCACCGGTCGATACGCGTAAAACCCTAAAAGACACCCATTAGTTCGAGACGCCCTGAAGTTACTATTAATGGATTTTAGTCACGAATTGGGCTTCGAAATTGGACGTCGATCATTCGAGAATTTCGACATGAAACATTGGAATTGTCTCATTGAGACTTTTTAAATTTGGGGTCGTTCTAAGGTAGGTTGGAAATTGGTGATTAAGGGAATTAATTTGGAAATTCCTTGCATCCTCGAATTTAGGCTAATTCCTTAGATTTTTAATTGAGAGCACATTTAATTTTTGGCCCTCTATGTGACCGAAATTTTAGGGCATTAATGCCTTAAATGTGCATTTTTGCATAAGAGACAAGAGTGAGATATTGTAGACCCTCTTTTTTGACTTTTAAGCCACCCATCACCTCTTGTCTTTCTCTCTCCCACTTTATGTCACTCAATCCATCACTCATAGCCATCACTAGACTTCACCTCATGTCACATAGTTGTCTTTCCCCATAAACTCCATCAAAACTTCCCAAACAAGCCATACTAAAGCTTAAGACCACCTCATTCTTTCTCCCCTATCATAATTTTGAATTTCACTCTCTCTCACTCACCTTCTCTCTCATTTTTCTCTTCCCTCTCCCCTCTTGTTCGGTCATCACCATCACGCCCCACACCTACCACCACCGTGAGCCACCTCCGCTCGTGACCGCTATGCACCGCCGTTCGCCCGGGAAGCCAAAGACCCCGCCGTACCAACTTGTACCGTGAGCTCTAGGGGTGATTTTGGGGACTTTTTTTGCTTGGATCTTCGGTGAGTCATCCCTAAAATTATGTTGGTACTCTAGGTTACTAATAGACAAGTATGGATGAAGTTTTGAGGTTTTTTGTAGGCTGTTCATAGTGGGAGTGCAAGGGACCCGAATTTGCACTATATGAGATTTTCATGTTGGATGACTTGTAGGCTTGAGATAATGATATTTAGGTGGTTATGAGCATGCTTGGTTTAGATTTTGTTGAAATCTAGTGCCTGTTTAGGTGCGTGAACAGTACCACCGAATTTATGCTTTATGGAGTGCTTTGTGCTTATTGTTTGTAAGTTTTATGAAAATCTCTTGTGTGTTGGGCTTTGTGTGATTTGGTGTTAGATAATCCATGAGTGATCAAATATGTAAGTGATGTGATCTAGTGTCATGCAAAGTGATTATGTGAGTTGTGGTTGTAAGACATGCCTTGAGTGCAAGTTGATGTATATGGCCTATTCTTGCATGTTGGTTATCAAATGGCTTGTGTAAGTATTAATTGAGGGCCTATGTATACTCGGCCTTGTGTGATTATGGGTGATTTGTTAGTGTGGCGAGTGAATGCTAAATGTCGATATTGGATCATAATGATCCCGGCTTTGTGAGAGGCTATAAGGAAAGCCGTATAGTAAAAGCCACACATTACTTATTATATGGCCCGATGAGCCGATGGTCCGATGAACCGATAAGTTATTATATGGTCCGATGAGCCGACAGTCCGATGAACCGATAAGTTATATATGGCTCAATGAGCCAACGACCCGATGAGCCGATGAAAATACTTTTGCGATATAGCGTGGACCGATGAGCCGACAAGATTAATATTAAGCTATGGCCCGGGCGCTAGAGCGCGTAGTGAGGGTTGAATAGTGAGATTATGACTTATATGTCATGAAGGTTGGATAACGAGAATTGAGTTTTGGATGGAAAGCACTATTTGTGAATCATGGAATTATTTTATGCCTTAAGAACGAAGTTTAGCCCTAATCAAGTGCTTGTGAGCTTGTAAATTGCTGTTGAATTGAAAATTTAAATGTCTAATGTCGTGTCTTCGTTTTATTGGCTATTGGTCCTGTGAATGCTTGGGTTAGAACTTGCATGTTGTAAGAGTCTGAAGGTACCTTTGTCCTAACGTAGGGTTAGGTTTGGCTTACTAAGATTTATTCTCACCCCGTCGTGGGATTTATCATTTTCAGACTCTTGACCATAAGTATGCTGCCTAAGTGTTATGGAGTGCCGATGGATTTTGAGATGATAGTCACTTAATACCCCCTGATCAAAGGTAAGACGTACATCCGAAGAGGGACTATAGTCTATGTTGACGAGGGGGACCCTTATTGGAAACCGCATACCTACGAGGCATGGTTCTATCGTGATGAGAATGGGATTGAGGTTGGACCCCTAAAGGGCTTTGATGTGCCATTTTGTGTAATCTCGGGTTGGTGAGACCCCGCCCCTCCGGATGGTGAGGTGTACAACCCTACCTTCAAGGTTTAAGCGAGCCAGCTGTCTTCACCTATTCTCGCTATGGATGCCCAAGGTATGGAGCTTGTCGCTTTTGAAGTTGAGTCCGACCCTAAAGAAGAAGAGAAAGATGCTAGTGATGGCAAGCCCGACGTCTAGGTGCATCTGTAGCATCTTTTTGTCTAACCTCGTAGGGTAGCAGGTGTAGTTTCGGACTAATGACTGTCTCCCTTTCGTTGAACTATGTTGTCGTTTTCCCTAAGTTGTACGCTTTCGTATTTGACTGATTTTGGTTATGTTATGAATCCTTTCAGTCATCTTGTTTATCATATGTACGAAGTTATTTGCGCTACCGCATGCATTCTTTATTCCGTACTATTACTGCCATTGTAGGATCCTGGTTGTTACGGAATCGAAATAGAAGTTGAACGGGATGTTATCGTGCTCGTATGGTTCAGGGCGTGACACAAACGCATTTTGGAACTGATCGATTTGGTGCCTAGTTTTAACTTTCGATAATTGATTGGAGCCATGTGTAGTCATTGCTTCTACCCCGGAACCAACCTACTTGGCCTTGCTCCGTGTCTCAGCACATCGGAACATATGGTATAATGTTATCTTCTTATCTTATTGTCAAGGGTTAATATTAGCAAACTTCTCAAATTGGTACACTTGTGTCACATTTGTTTCAAATCGTGTCACATTTACTCCAAACTAATTTTTGCGTCACAAAAAAAAGTCAAACCAGTACATTTGTGCCACACTTACTCTAAACTAACTTTTGAATTTGTCACGGGAGTACCCTTTTGTCGAAAAAGAAGAAGAAGAACAAATCGCAAATGGGAACACATGTGCCACAATTGCACTAGACTAACTTTTAGATTTGTCACCATTGTATGGCACGGGTGTACTAATTTGTATTTTTATTTTTTATGACATGAAAATAATTTTATGGTAAATGTGGCACATATTATTATATCGAGACTTGTTATAACAGAAAAATTATGTTGGAATAAAGGTGACACAGATGTCAATTTGTAATTTTTAATGGTATTAACCCTATTATTAAAGTATCCCTCATCCTTATTTATGGGTTTATATCGGCCTTATATTCATGTGGGCCCTTTGTCTACATAATTTATATGGATGCTATGCTATTTTAGCCTTCGTCTATGTTAAATTAAGTATTCTAACAGATAAAATTGCTGGATGGATTCAAGACCATTCAGGTCCAATTCTTTTAGTTTGTTTTTTGCACCAGGGGCATAAGTTCTGTTATAAGTAAGGTATGGTTGGGCCAAACTCAGCTGATTAAAGCATTTCATTCAATTCATAGCCCAATTGCACCCATGAAATAGAATAGCCAAATAAGTTGCACATTGCGATAAGATATTTATTAATTAAAAGAAAATGACAACTAGTTCCTTTATATGTATGAACGAGCAATCCTACACCTATTGAGACCGGTTTACAAAATTGATTTAAAATTAATATGTCAAATTGTTATCTGTCGACGCATCAGTTTGTAATCAATTTTTTAAACCAGATTTAATCATTGTGGCATTTTGGTTATTGACATTTCAACTGAGTCACAAAAACAAATATATTCCCGAAGCATCGGGACATTGACGAGTCTTCATGACAACTACACTCTCCAAGCACATCTTCCTAAACACCAGGGCTTTCAAACTGGGGACAGATTTGAACACGCACTCTGTTACCCAATAAGTTCAAACTTGTTGGTTTCGACGGATTTCACATGACACCCATGGGAACATCATCCAAAAATTCATGGTTGTCCTAGTGCACCGGCACTGAGTGTATCCAGAACCTCCAATCCTTCATTCAGCGACCGAAGAAGAAAATGTCACCATTCCAGCTTTCTCAGCCTCCTCCTCTTCCTCCTTGATGTTGACTTTGAAAGTTGGAAGTGAATTCTTAACCGCAATTTACCCAAACCTTACTTTATGAGGGGCTGAGAAATGTTTAGAGGCAGCAACAATGGCTGCTTCAGGCGCAGTTCGCTTGGTGTGATGCTTCCTATGATCCCCTCTTACTGGCGAAGCCAAGAAAGAAAAGAAGGTCTTGAACCAGGGTATATTTTTGTGGTCGCCTGTCATCTTCTTACTCAAATTCTTCTATTCACGCACCAGCCGAAAGTATCAATAAGTAAGAAATAAGACAGAAAGAGGGTGAAGATGGAGTTGAACTTATGAACTCGCTTCTTTGATGGCTAGATCTGCTGTGTGTTTTCTTGATTTTACAAAAATCTTGATCTCTACGTATATATAGAGTTCATGTTACTTGATGTCCAAGGTTATAGCAATTACCAATTAGCAAAGAGACTGGACCTGACCTCGTAGAAACGCGGAAATCGCTTAAAGTTTTGACTACAAGACGAGTTGATTGACTCGGTCCATTTTTTGTGTTGTTTCTCAGGCAATTCCTTTTGACTTTCGGTGCAGCCGCAATTTCATGGGATTTATCTTGGAAACCATCACTGAAGCTTCCACTTCCGTAATTGAATTGGTTGAGTAATCAAGGGCCGGCGTTTAAACAAGTGAACAACGGAGTTTCCCATTCAGAGCAATTTTTATAAGCCACGTCTACTAGTGCGCTACCTATATAACATTTTGTGTGCATTGGCCCTACGGAAGTGAACGAGAGATGATGTTTTTGAGTTTCTGATTGTCTCTGTGGATATAGGATTCGGATTCGAGTAAAGGGTGAATATATATTGTGGCATTGAGAGTTGACACAATCATAATTCACAAAAATTAAGCATGATTTGAGCCATGATCAAACAAAAAAGCAAGGGGATTTCAATCATCCCTGCTTGGAAAACATGATAATGGGAATCAATTGGGAAAAACACTTCAGCTTATGTCAATAAAGGAGAAACTCGCATTTTATGATTTTGAGTTGTCATCAATTCAAATAAAATCCAGTATTTATTTTATTAAAAATTCTCACAATCAAGTTTGATACTCAATCGTGGACAAAACTCATGATTTTCTTTTTATAGATTATGATCAAAATCATGATAATTTTTAGCTGTGAGAGAGTACCAAAAATGTTTTTGCAATTTCCACTTCCGAATGAAAATTTTCAATTATAACGACCAAACATGAGGGTAAGCCTTGGTGTATCCATAACAAGGTTGCTCCATCATGGATTCATGGCATGAGGTTGAGCGTTCATGTCGCAAATAAGTAAATCAGGGGTATTGCTTGCATATGTATAATTTGAGAGAAAATTTCAAATAAGAATCTGAAGTGTCTTCATTTTCTTAAATAAGAGCTTGAAGTGGTTATGGCAATTTCAAATAAGGGTCTGACCTCGCCGCTAGGTTAAATATTTTGGTCGGTCAAGGGCATTTTCGTTCAAAGACAATTTTAACCTAAATTTTAGTTAAATTAGATTAAAAATTAAAAAGGTTAAAAGTTTTTAAAAAGAAAAAAAAATACATGCAGACCCTCATGCTTGTGGTTAGTGTCCCATAGCCGATGGGGCATCAGCCAATAGGCAAAAAAAGAAAGAAAAAAAAAGGACCAAAATGCCCTCCTTTTTTTAGACGGACATGGCCAGTTTAGGTTCTTATTTGAATAAGGTTCACTTCAGGCCCTTATTTGAGAAAATGGAGACAATTTAGGCTCTAATTTGAAATAAGATATACTTCAGGCCTTTATTTGAGAAAATGGATACACTTTTGACGCTTATTTGAAACAAGGTCTACTTCAGACTCTTATTTGAGAAAATGCATGCACTTCAGGCCATTATTTGAAATTTTTTCTAAATTTGAGCAATCCTACACTTATAGAGATCCATTTACAAAATTGACTAAGTGACGTGTTCAATTTTGAGTGACCCATTAAACAAGTGAATTATATTCACGAACGAATAACAGTATGACATGTCACTTAGGAAATGAATTTTGTACTTTAAATGAGTCCAGCATTTTACTTATTGACATTACACTTGAGTCCCAAAATAGATATATTTCCTAAGCATCGGGATATTGACCAAAGTCTACATGACAATTGCACGCTCCAAGCGCATCTTCCTTAACACCAGGGCTTTCAAACTTGGGACAATTCGAACATACACGAACTTCGATTTGCACCCACAAAGTTCGTACTTGTTAAATTCGATAAATGAGATCTCGGTCCAGTTTTCACCCGCCTTGCAAGCCTTAATATCGGGTGCACCTTTTACTCCCACGTTCTTTGAGAAAACCTTTAAATCAGTGGAAGTATAGTAATCCAACCAAATATATTCCGCTAACCCAATAAAAATGCGAGAACATTCTACTGAAAACCAACATGAGTGGGTCTACTGTACTAAAAGGGACACAACAATAGGAAAATTACTAAAAAAGTCCTAAACATATTGTAATTGTACCAATTCTGTCATAATTTTTTTTTGTTGCTATTTTAGTCTTAAACCTTTTGCAATTGTTCTAATTCAATTCATTCGGCGAATTTTGGCTAGCCAGCAACCAAATATTTTGGCTAGCGACAGTGAGGCTTGACCTCATCAGTTGCGAGCCTCACTCGACGGCCAACAAGGACTTTGGCCGGTCGTTGAGCTCCGGTGACTGGTTTGAGGAAGAAGGGAAAAATAAAAGAAACAAGGAAATACAAAATTTCAAAACAATTTCAAAAATATTTTAAAAAAATTCAAAAAAATATTAAAATATTTGGTCGCCGGCCGGCCAAAATTCGCCAGATGAAGTAAACTGAAACAATTGCAAAATTTTAAGACTAAACTGAAAAAAAAAATTTAGAATTGAATTGATACAATTACAATAAATTTAGGACTTTTTTGTTAATTTTCCCTAGCAACAACCTTGAGCAGCAACTACTACGTGACGTCCTGAAAAAAGAGTAGCACCATTCTGACCATACAAGGGCAGCTGAACTCCAATACAAAAAGGGCAGCTTAAACAGAGACTGTAACCTTCCCATCAGAGCAATGTACATTACTAATATCGCGAAATAAACCTGAAGGAATCACAAATCATGAAAGCTAAAGGAAATGGTAACGTAGGCGCATCCAAGACACAAATAAATAGAGGCCTAACAAGTCTATATAAGCGCAGGTTCTTATGCTTCATAATAAAATTTAATATCGTCTTTACCTGCTTCTACTTCAGGCCATTTTTGCCATCGGCTGTCTCAATAACAAACTCGGTCGAGAATATATTCGTGAGCTTAGCACCATACCCATTTCTCCCTCCGGTCGTCTTCTTTGCGGTGTCACCACAGTTACTGCTGGTCAGCAAATGCCTGAAAATCAACTCCAGCACACAGACGTTCTCCTCCTGGTGCATCTCCACGGGCACGCCATCCCCATTGTTGTCCACGCTGATCAGATTCTTCTCCGCATCGATGGTCACCTTCACGGAGTCCTCGGGTCGCGCTGCTTGTTATAAGCGTCATTGACGAGGATCTCGTCAAAGATCTTGTAGAGGCCGGGGACGTAAATGATGGGGCGGTGCACCACCTCGTCGTCCTCGTAAACCCAGAGCGTCTGGGTGTGCTTCTCGACGGAGCTAATCTAGGTGTCGGGGCGGAGGAGGATGTGCTCAAGCTGGGATTTCTTCTGGTAGGTCTCCTTGGTAGCCTTGCCCTTGCGCGCCGCCGCCAATGGCATTGGCGATGTTGCTGTCTGCAGAGGGAGATTCTGGGCCATGTGTGCGGCGATTGAGGGTCTCGAATCGGCTGAGAATCAGGGCGAAATTGAAGAGGAGAGGTGATCGATTAAAGGCTGAAAGATGAAGATCGAGAGAGAGAAAGACAAGGGATGTGAAGATTCTGGAGAGGAATCACGCAGCGAGCGAAGAGAGAAACGACGGTTTGAGAGAGTGTGTTTTTTAACTTTGAGTTGCTTTTGGACGGAGTTTGCTCTAAGTCGTTCGTGGACTGGGCTTGCTCTTGGGGCTCGCCCGGACTTCGGTTTTTGTAATTTCGCCGATTACTCTTTTTATTGGGCCTTTTTTGTTTTTGACTTTTTCTAGATTTTGCGATTTATACGATCGGATTTTTTTTTTCCGATTCGAAACACGTGAGTCTTTAGAGATACACAAATATCCACGCGTATATTCACTTATACTTCTTTTCCTATTATTCTTTAATTTGAGGAATATTTTAAATTTCGACACTAAATGGAAAAAATGATCACAATGAATAAAAGAAAACTCAAAGACTTCCATTTCGATCATTGCTATTTCGCTAATCGCTTGATCGAGTGGACTCGAGGGTATGGTGCTTGGGTGTGGGTTTTAAGGCCTTCGTGAAGAGATACATCCGTCAAAAAATGACTCCTGGCTTTTCACTTCCATCTTTTCCAGATATTTTATTCCCTTCCCAACTGGCGATAGAAGAGAATACAGCTTCTTGTGCACAGATAAGCTCCAATCAATCTACAGTTATATAGAACTTGTATACACGGTTATATAGAACTTGTATTCATGTCGTCCCCTTATCTATAGGGTTTATATGGAGATACTTCCTCCACGATATATTAAGCATTCTGACTAACAAAATTTTGCAATGAAATAGATTCAAGAATATTCAGGTCCAACTCTTCTGGTTTGGTTTTTACACCAGGGGCATAAGTTTTCTATAAGTAGGCTTGATTGGGCCAAGATCAGCTGATTAAAGCTTTTCATTTAATTTTCATAGCCCAATTGCATGCATAAAACTAGAACAGCACAAATCAGTGGAACTTTGCGAAAAAGAGTAAGATGCGCACTAATAAGTTGCAATTTGCGAAAAAGAATAAGATATCTATTAAAAAAAAGGAGGTCTAGTCTGTCTATACGAATCGATTGAGCAATCCTACACTTACTAAGTCCAGTTAACAAAATTGTTTTATTAAGTGATGTGTTCAACTACGAGCGGCCCTTTGAACAAGTAAGTCATATTCATAAACGAATAATAGACCCCATCACTTAGCAAAGCAACTTTGTAAATCGGTTTTAATGAGTCTAGCATTTTTCTTATTATCTAATAGTTGAGTCCCAAAACAATCATATTTCCTACGCATAGGGACATTGACCAAGTCTTCGTGGCAAGTGGACTCTCCAAGCACGTCTTCTTAAATACCAGGGCTTTCAAACTTGGGACAAATTGGAAGACAGCACCTGCTTCCACTCGAACCCTCGAAGTTCAAACAAGACCCGCATGAATATAATAATCCAAGTATCCACGGTTGTCCAGGTGCGCCAGCACGAAGTAATCGCCATAACCTCCGATCTTTTGTTCAGCGACCAAAGAAGAAAATGTCGCCATTCGAACTTTCCCACCTTCTCTTTCTTCTTCTTCTTCTTCTTTCTTCTTCTTTCTTCTTGATGTAGACTTTGAAAAGTTTGAAGTGAATTCAAAACCCCAATTTACCCGAACCGTACCTTATGAGGGGCTGAGAGATGCTTAGAGGCAGCAACAATGGCTGCTTCAGGCGCGGATTGCTTGGTGTCATGCTTCCTATGATCCACTCTTCCTGGCGAAGCCAAGAAAGAAAAGAAGGTCTTGAACCAGGGTATGTTTTTCTGGTTGCCCGTCATCTTCTAACTCAAATTCTTCTATTCAAACACCAGCTGAAAATATCAATAATCAAGAAATAAGACAGAGAAAGAGAGTGAAGACGGAGTTGAACTTGTGAACTCTCTTCTTTGATGGCTTGCTGTGTGTTTTCTTGATTTTGCAAAATTGATCTATATGTATATATAGAGGTCACGTTACTTGATGTCCAAGGTTTATAGCAATTAAAAAATTTACTTGATGTCCAAGGTTTATAGCAATTAAAAAATTAGCAAAGACTCTGGACCTGAGCGCGTTGAAACATAGGAAATGCCTAATGTTTTGACTACAAGAAGATTTGGTTGACTCGGTCCATTCTTGTGTTATTACTCGGGCAATATCTTTGGACTCTGGGTGCAGCGGCAATTTCGTGGGATTATCTTGGAAACCATCACTGATGCATCCACTTCCGTAATTAAAATTGTCGAGTAATCAAGGGCCGGCGTTTAAACAAGCGAACAACTGAGTTCCCGTTCCGAGCAATTTTTATAAGCCACGTCTACTAGTAGCACATAGAGTATTACCCGATGCACGCACGAAGATAACGAGAGATTATGTTTTCGGGTTTCTGATTATTTCTGTGGATATAGGATTCGGATTCTAGTACAGGGTGAATACATATTATGGCATTGAGAGTTGATGACTGAAAATTGTCCAAAATGTCCTAATCCTATTGCACTAAACATTTTCATGTTTTGTCAATTAAGTGCATTTGACCAATTTTGGCCAAAAATTGCTGACGTGGACAGCAGCCTTCCTACGTGGCAAGGCCGACTTTTTATTTTTTTATATCTAAAAGACAATACTTTCATTTACTTAATAGGGTTTGAAAAACAATTGGAAAGGACATCAAAACATAACAAATCCCGAAGGAATGGGAGGGGGGGTGTGACATCCTGATTTTTATTCAACTACCTGTTAGTGAGCGAAGAGAATAAAAATCGACAATAGTAGTTGGGCCTATTTAATTGACACTAGTCAGAGGCGCGTCATTTATTGGAATAAAGAACAATGACACCTAACCCAAGCCACAACCGAAAATTTATAGGAGCTTATTTGACATCTTGTAGTCCTAAATTTCAGTCCCTAATTTCTAATTTACATGATAATAGACACAACTAAAGCAATTTCTCCACTTTGGACCGGCCACCTCACTCAATCCCATCTTGCAAGGCCATTCGGTGAGCAAGTCTTGCCACTTGTCTTGGCCGCCCCCTTCACCAATCATTTTTCATGCAAGGTCTTGCTAGGGGGAAAAAAAGGACTCTTCTTCTCTCTCCTTCATTTGGCTCGACTGAACCTCCCCTCCCTCCTTACTCTCATTTTCTTTGCTTCTTTCCATCAAGCCTCACACCGAACAGAATCAAGAGTGGAAGCCGGTGCTTGTTTTTGTCAATTCAAACTTTGAGGCAAGTGAAAATCTCCATGGTTGATGCTCTTTGATCTCCTTGTTGCTCGGTGAAAAGGAATTTAGACTTGTGGTTCTTGGTAGGCGCAGTTATGGAGTGAATCAAGAAGATTTGTTGTCCTATGACTCTTGCATGTTAGATTTTCTTTGAAGTTACTCTTGCATGTGAGTAAAAGTTTCTGGTATTGTTGTGCTTTGAGTTGAGAACTCATGAGTAGTTCATTTTCAGTGTAAATCGTGACTTTACAGAATATACCCAATTCGGTTTTCCTGCTGACCTTCTCATTTTACTATTTTTATATGAATTTTTGGGTTGCGAATATTATGAAACTTCCTTCTTCAGAGTTGTTCCAGACTCCTTGAGCTATGACATACTTAAAATTTGGATTTTTATGAATTCAAATGATATTTATAAGGCCCTTGAAAAGGTCAGTTTTCTGTATGTGTTTTTCAGAATGAACAGAGACCTTTTGCGCTCTTGATTTTCTATAGGTTTATCCACTTCGAATTTAGATAAATTATCTTCATAATAATTTCAGATCACGCTCTTGGTTACAACATATAAAATACTCATAATTTTTTAATAGTTTTTGGCTGGTCCAATGACTATTTTCTTGGTAACATGATTTTTGTTTTCCAGCGAACATAGTTACTTGGATTCTCTAAATTACTGCTATCTGTGCTAACCGAATTAGGCTTAGATCTCTTCATGAAAAATGTTAGCCGTGGCCTTGTTCATTTCATGAAAAAATGTTAGCCGTGGCCTTGTTCATTTCATGTCAAAATATTATAATTTTTCAGGATGATTTACTTAGGTTAATGCCACGATTTCCATAATACTCAAAACTATTTCTGTATGAACTAGTTTAGGAAATTAAGTAAACCTCCCCTTTTAGTTGGTTATTTGGAAATGTTTCTTTCACAAAAGTGGTTCAGTACCTTTCATACTGTTAATCGAAATTTTCTTATGATTTTTACCCAGTCACTTGGACATTTTAAATTGGGACTTGAAGTGGAGGGTTTGGGTTGTTTCGAAGTTGCTTGAGTTGTCTTTTATTTGACAATTTCAACCTATGGTTTTGTTAAATGTACAATTGTGAGTCATGATTGATGCTGGATTGAGATGATCATTTTGATATCATGGTGTTTAGTCCTCTATTGTTGTTCTGATGTATTGAGTGGTGTACCATGGATTGTAGTTGATGATTCATGTTGGCATTAGTAAATGCATACCAGGAATGCCGTGTGGAATGGTTTAAATGGCATGGGGTGGTCGTCTGGTTATATGTACACAGCATGGTGTACTAGAATGTGTGATAAGACTTCTTAATGAAAATGGAAATGACCATCGGATTGGTGTAATAACCAGCGTAATCCGATGAAGCCCGGGGAAATGTAATGCCCATGGTTAGCTACCATGGAAGCTAGACCGGTGAAAAACTTGTGTAATTTGGAAGCCTTGCGCGGACTGATGAATAACCGATGTAATCTATGTGTCTTGGCAAAGATTAAAGTCTTGCATGGATTGGTGAATAACCAACGTAATCTGTGTGTCTTGGCTAAGAAGTGATCACACTAAACTAAGGCAATATGAAATATGAGTCCTATGCATTCATATCATTGTGTATGCAGGTCAAGTCTTAGTTTCGATTTACTTGTCTACTTGAGATCCGCAAGGTGAACGTTGGTTATGTGCAATTAACATGCGTTAGCATCTTAAAAATAGTAAGATGTTGGATTGTGTGAACCTTGGAACTGAGTCGTAAGTGGATTGAATTGCATGAAACATGGATTGTTTCTCTTGTTGAGCTTTTAGCTCACTCCTTGCTATTTTTGCAGATATTTAACTATGGCTTCATCCATTACCCCTGCTACTCCTTTGACTAGTTATGGCGCTCCTCTAGAATTCCAAAGTTCACTAGATGTTTTTACAGACCCGGACTTCCTTGGGGTGATGTTTACCAAGTGTACCCACACTTTGGGTGGACGTGGGTGTAGGAGTTGGTTTGATTCCATATCGCTTTGTGGCGGTATTTTTGAAGGTTGACAGGCGTCTGGTAGGCCTAATTCCATTCTCTGCTAGGAATGCTAGTGGCGGCGAGGAGGAGGATGGTGGTGACGAGTAGGAGGTCGACGAGCGACCCTTTTAGATATGTATAGCTAGCTCCGTTTTTGGTTCGACACAATATAGATGGAGGATAGGTACCCTTTTGCCTCCCAGTGATCGTTGACGACGTATTTTGGCTCATATGAGCATATCATGTGTATAAACTTAAACCTATGATGCATATGTGTGTGTGTGTGTGTGTTATGGTATGAAGTAACTTGTCCTCTCTTATTGTATGATTCATGTTATAAATGTTGTCTTAATGAATTGCCTTTTTCGCTTGTGTCTCAATATGAGTAGAAATAGGTGATAGTGAGTAGGTGGCATGCCTGGGATGCCATGGGAGGGGGGCGCTAGACAGCCAATTTGAAGGGAGATAGCCTTAGCTAGCCAATCTGCACATGAGTTTGCTTTGCGAGGAGAGAAGATGATTATGATATCCTTAAGCCAGTCCAGCATCCTTGGACAATATGCAATTATATTCGAAATGGGTCACGGGCTGGTAAGCAGATGGGCCTAGCTTGATAGAAGTTTTACCGTTGATAGGTTCCAATGGCATAGTTGATAAGTCATCGTGCAGATTAGTTGAAGTCTTTAGCTTCTTCTCTTTTGCCTTCAGTTCGAGAATGAAGTTCAAACCACTTCCCAGAGGTAGGGTTTCCACTGAGAGATGTGTTCGATTTTGAGTGACCCATTAAGCAAGAAAATCATATTCACGCACGAATAATGGTCTGACACATAACTTAGGAAATGAATTTTGTAGTTTTAACGAGTCTAGCATTTTACTTATTGACATTATAGTTGTGCCCCAAAACATATATATTTCCTAAGCATTGGGACATTGACCGAAGTGTCCATGACAATTGTACTCTCCAAGCACATCTTCCTAAACACTAGGCCTTTCAAACATGGGACAAATTCAAAATGCACGAACTTCGATTTGCACCCACAAAGTTCAAACTTTTAAATTCGATGGATTTCACACAAGACTCACATGAACATTATCCAAGAATTCACGGTTGTCCTAGTGCACCAACACCGAGTACATGCCATAAACTCGAATCCTTTGTTCAGCGACTGAAGAAGAAAATGTCACCATTCCACCTTTCTAAGCCTCCTTCTTCATCATCATCTTCTTCTAGATATTGACTTTGAAAGTTTGAAGTGAATTCAAAACCGTAATTTACCCATATCATACCTTATGATAGGCTGAGGAATGCTTAGAGGCAGCAATAATGGCTACTTCAGGTGCAGTTCGCTTGGTGTCATAGTTCCTATGATTTACTCTTATCAGCAAAGCCGAGAAAGAAAAGTCTTGAACCAAGGTATGTTTTTCCTGTCTCCCATCATATTCTTACTCAAATCTTGTATTCACTCACCAGCTGAAAAAATCAATAATTAAGAAATATGATTGAGAAAGAGAGTGAAGATGGAGTTGATCTTGTGAACTCGCTTCTTTGATGGCTTATTTGCTATGTGTTTTCTTGATTTTACAAAAATCTTGATCTCTCTCTGTATATATAAAGGTTGTGTTACTTGGTGTCCAAGGTTATAGCACTTACCGATTAGCAAGAAGATTGGACCTCACTGTTGTAGCTAGCAATATCACCTAGGGGGTAAATAGGTGATTTTAACAGTACTTGAAAAATTAGTGCGGAAGTAAAATAATTAAGTTGGTTATTGTCAAAATCAAGTGAAGTTAGAGTCTGAATAATGACAGTTATATGATATTGACCGGTGCACAACAATTCTATCAAATGTAATAACTAAGAGATAAGAGATAGAAGAACTTGCATAGATAATTTATAGTGGTTTGGCATAGAGTAAGCCTACGTTCACTTTCTCACGCTGACAACCTACTGGTTGGATTTCACTAGTCAATCAACAAGAGATTACGGGATTGAGTGATGATACTATATTTTGATAGGTCTCACTATCTCACACAATTGCTCTTTCAGAATCTCTCAAAGATTACAATTTGTAACTCACGAAAGACAAGTAAGTAAGATCGAAGCTTTCTTGAATTTTTTAATTTTTGATTCTAGATCTTTCTTCTCTCTTCGGCTTCTTAGTCTCTTTTTATACTCATCCACTTCCAATCTACCTGTTGGACAATCTTCTGAGGATTTGTCTCCAATCAAACCGTTGGACAGGAATGTATCAAGAAGATTAAGTAGCCATTGAGGAATAGGGGCTGCACCTCCATCGATTTGGTCACCCATACAAACAGATCTTGATTTCCATAAGTAGAGTTCTTTGATTAAGGAATGTGGCTTGCCTTTGGAAAGATTGCCAATCAATCAAGATGTCTTGCATAAAGAATTCTGTTGCAAAAAAATTGCTTAGAGTGAAGATCAATTAATGCTTTATATATAAGAAAATTCGAGCCAAAACACCAGTTGTGATGATATACGTAATGGAGCTTGTATTTGAATATATATATATATATATATATATATAGCTAAAAGAAGATTTTGTAAACTGATGATACTCAGTTTTATCGTAGAATTTGAAGATATTGCTTTAGCATAGAGTCTGAAGATATCAAATGTCTTGATGATATTTGAGTATAAACTTTGTTGATATCCACGTTATTGCTATAATGAAATCCATACAATAATATTGACGATATCCACGAAGTAATTATCTTAAGCTTCAGCTGTAATATTCAACCTTCAGTGGATAGAATCTGAATATAGTCACGATTGATATAAACTTCTCTTCATGATTACCTGAAAGTGGTAACACCTAATTTTTGTCAATTGGGTATAGTTTCTTTAGGAAAATATAAAAGGGGGTCAAGAAAGCAAGAAAAAAAAAGGCAGATAGGTAAAATAGCCAATAATAGAAATTTTAAAAAAAACTTGCAGATCAGACCCACAACGTGACCCACGGACCGACCCACGAATTGGCCCGACCCTCTTATTCTCTTTGACCCACGTGAACCAGCCCACGCATCCCTAGCTATCCATCAATGCAGATGGTGAACTCGATGGCCCAGATGCACAAACTCATGGAAGCCACTGTAGGAGCGCCACACTAGATCGACACCAAGTAGAGTGGGAAATCTTAGACGTCCATTTTTTCATCAGCATCAATTGGTGGAAATCAACAGTAGAGATGCGCGGACTCACGCAAGCAACTGCGGAACGTACCACACTAGATCGACACCGGTGATGAGCTAGAAAGAGAGATCGTTCTCTCTCTTGCTTAAGGATTCACTGGAGGGGGAATCGTAACAGGAGGAAAGTGAGGGGAGAACGTCGTTCGCCGGCAGGAAGGAGGGGGGGCGACCATTAACAGAAAAGGCAGCAGCGTCCCAAAGGAAGAACGAGAGAGAAGGATGAAGAAAAGTGGGTATCATCCATAAAGAGGGGGTGTCATTCTTTGAAGGGAGAGGATAGCTCGATTGGAGACAGAAAGGGGAAGAAGAGAGTGGAAAAAAACTGAACTCAAAATTAAACAAGCTCTTGGGGCTTTACAATAGGGTTTTGGAAGATTCCTTTTAGAGACAAATATCAAGTCGCTGTTTGCACATTTTCATTCCAATTTACCTGATTGCACACTTTCAATACATTGTCTGGATCATTAGATTTTTCTAGATTAGATTGTTGTTTTGGAGGGGGATCATTAACAGAAAAAGCAGCATTGTCCCAAAAGGAACAACAAGAGAGAAAGAGGAAGAAAAAGTGGGTATCGTCCAGAAAAGGGGACAATGTCCTAAGGTACGCATTTCCATTTCGATTTACTTTGTTGTGCACTTTCAATATGTTATTCGGGTCACTAGATTTTTCTAGAATAGGTTGTTGTCTTTCTTTTTAGCATGGTTTGGATAAATCTTAGGACCATAAAAAAAAAAAAAACACCGCATGGATACTTGGCAAATGAGTACCTTAGGACTCATAATTGGTAAAAAGGTTGCTTGGACTAAAGCACTAGTTAGATAACTAGTATAATCAAGTCCATGACCTAAAATCTCTGGTTGCGTGAAAAGTACGGTGCACTCCCATACCTTGGTTTCTAATCGACTTAAATATGCTAGTGGCGACTCCTAATATAATTTTTCTCATAGGGCTAACTAAACTAAAAATTTGAACATCCCAATGTCATGTGAGATATGGGCTTGGAAGAACCCGTACCTAAATGAAGGGCCGTTGGCCCACCTTTTGGGCAATACCCCTAAACTTATGTCTTTTCCCCTTTGGGGCAAAAAATCGTAGGTTGCGATAGAAAGAAAGTACTTCTATTCATTTATTAGGTTCAAGATAAACAATGGACAGTTTTATCAACTTCAAAATATATATTATGAGGTTTTCTCAACACTCATCGCGTAAAATCATAGCAAACACCTAAACGTTTTGACTACAAAAAGATTTGATTGACTTAGTTTATTTTTGTGTTACTATAGAGGGTTTGCACAAAAAATTGGCTAGCTCATCGATATGGATAGACACATGATTGGAAATGTACATTATTAAGCACGTGACCCATCGTCGACGACCATCAAAACATTGTTATCGATATTTACGCACATCGGTGATCGTTGCTGACCGGTTGTCGATATATGACATTGGATTGTTAACGATAGTAAAAAGGATATTGATTAATAAGGACAACAAATTACCAATTGAGGCATCGGGAGGAAGTTGAACCCGTAAAGGCCACCAGGTGCAGTTTTGGCTTTGAATTCAGCAAAGTGATATAAGTAGTGGAGCAATTAGAAAAGTTTTTTAAGGAACAACCGTTTGGAAAACAAGATCATGACATCATGATAATATGGGTGCAAAATTTTTAGAGATAAAGGAACATGGCTACAACCGTAGGGGAACTACTCAGAGACGGTTATGGCACAACCACTATAGATACCATCTTTTGTCTACTGGAGACCCCTGCACACAAACAAACAAATTTACTATCTTCTAGTTATCTTTACTTTCCTGTACTGCACATTTAGTTTCCAGACTTGTGTGGTCGATTAAATTCCAGAGTGTATCTTTATCTTGGATGTTGCATCATCAATTAGATTATGGTATATCATTTTTGCCTTCTCAAGCTTTACCGTCGATTAAATTCTAATATAATTTGTTTATGCTCAATTTTTGTAAAGTGCTTGTATTTTTCAAGCTTTATCTTTAATTAAATTCTGGCACGGTTTGTGTTTGTATAGTGTTGTTTACACTTGAGTTTTAGCCAGTAAGTCAGAAAAGGTAAAAACTCGAGACATAGACTTTGATCACGACAAAACCTATTTCTCAACCCAAATGGAGTTTTTTTTTTTTTTTTTCACTTTGCCTTGCTTTGGCCTAATATTTAAAGTACATTTAGACCTTAACCTCCAAAAAGTTAAAATTTGACTTTTGAGTTGACTTTTTGAACAAACATTTGATCAAGAGTTGAGCAAAAGTCAATCCCAAGGTCAAATTTTAGATTTTTATATAAATTGGTCCTAAATGGTGCTAAATGAATATTCCCACCTTCGATTTTAAAAAATTCTCGAATTTGACCTCGAAATTGATTTTTCTTGGCCAAAACTTAGAAAAAATACAAAAAAAATCCAGAAAAATTAGAGAAGAATCACAAAACATGTTCTTTCTACCTTAATTGAGTTTTTGCACTTTCAATTTCATAAAAATTAATAGGAACATACTTTTCCCCAATTTGAGGAAAAGTAAGCCCTAATTGACCAAAAATCAAAATTGACCATTTTCTTAGCATTTTGAGACATTTTATCTGGAGGATGCAATGCACCAAAGACATCAATCAATTTTAATTTTTGAGCACATTGGAAAATTAGCCCTAATTCGAGCCTAAATGGTCTTCCCGAACCATTTCTTTGTCAGTTGTGAGACGAGACCAAATTTTGAGTCCTTTGATTAAATCAAACCAAAATCTAATATTGATTTGGCCAATTTGCACATCTTTAGGTAGATTTGGTTATACTAAGAAAGGTTTAGGTTTAGGTTTAAAAATCGAGTTTCAATAATTCTGATCGACCTAATTCCTTTTGATCCATTCTAATCTTGCATCCTAGATAATCTTTAGACATTCAATTTGGTGCCAACGTGGCTAGGATGCCTAGTTGGTTTAGCTAGAAAAAAAAGGATTAAGGTGTTTCGTAACTATATAATCAAATAAAAAATTAGAAAAAAATAAAATTAGTTCACAAAAATTAGGGATTTTCATTTAGGCTGAAAGTAGAGAAAAAAGAAAATTTTGGGTGAAAAAATCATCAAAATTGGACTTCGTTTGCCTCCTAAACCGAACTGGTTAAACCCTGGTCAAATTGGGTCAAACCGGTCTAGCACCAGACCGGCGAACAACGAACTCTGGCGAAGAAGAGGCCTTTTTCGGCCATTTCAGCCCCTTCAGCATGCAAACAACTGGCCCCAGTTCACAATGTCATCCTAAGCCATAAAATTACCAAAATGCCACTAGTGGCATGAAATTACCAAAATGCCCTTGATTCTTAATCCTAATGAACTAAGTTTGACCAATTAGAGACTTTGCTTAGTCATTAGGCACTCATCCTCAACCATTAAGATCAAGTCAACCTCAGCCATCTAGATTGCCATATCATTGATCCTCCTAATGGATAATGATGATTATTAGCATTTAGATCTTAGGTTAATCTTAGGGCTAAGATTTAAAGATGAGAGACCTCTAAAATAGAGGGGGGCTTTCATTTGAATAACAATCTCTCTCTCTCTCTCTCTCTCTCTCTCTCTCTCTCTCTCTCTCTCCAATTTTCTCTCTTTCTAGCTCATGAGAGCTCTAGCCAGCTCTTTGCCCTCGCCGGCCACTCACCGCCCCCTTTCCAACCAACCACCACTACTCCGGCGTACCTCGGACCTTCCTCCTCGTTGTCGCAAGGCTCCGGCAGCCATATCTTCCTCGATCTAGCTCCGGCGAGCTTATTTCCTCTGCTGTTCAATCATCGGTTTTTACACCGATGACTTCGCCGATTCTGTTCTAGCTAGAATCGGTTGTCCGGTGACCTTTTTCGGTGTTCCTTGGCATGCGAAGGCAATCCTCAGGCTGTCCTTGAAGCTGTGGTGGCTGGCGATTAATCAAACGGCCATCGGATTCCTCTCATTTTTCTTAATCTTCCTCTAGTGTTCAAAAATTGCTTACCGTTTTGAAGTTCACTTACCTCTTTGATCATTCTGTTTGTTCAAACTTGGAGCTATTCTCGGTGCTTCCTAGAGTTCATCGAAGGTCAAGCTAGCTCATCGGAGCTCCAATAATCATTCGACTAAGGTATGAACACCTATACTTAATTTAGGCGAAAACTTCACAGATGAATCGAAGTTCATTGATCAAGGCCGATCTCTTGTCTATCGCATGTAGCCTAAACTACATCATGTTGAGCTTAAAATAAGTCAGTTTTGCTGCTGATATGATTAGTTTAAGACATAGTTTGATGCATGTGATCTAAGCATGTTCTGTCAAATTCGAACTTGTTTGAACCAGTTTGCTTCATGACCTGAAACGAGTTGGTAAATGATGCTTGATGAAAAAATGGTAAACTACAAAGTTGTAGAACTCTTCATAAGCTTTAAAACTAGGGGTCGTGTGTCCTGAACGGACATCGTCTGCTAGGTAAAAAATGCTTAACACTAAGATCACAGAATCTGTTCAATAATGTCTACATTTTGTTCTGTTCTGTTTATGCTCTGATTTGCTGATCTGTGAACCGACCTTTACTCGGATCTGATTTTCTACGCGTTTTTGTACTTAGAATTTGAGGAAGTTATCTTCATGAAAGTTGTAGATAACATCTTGATCTACAACATATAAAACATTCAGATAAAATCATGCATGTTTGCCTAGGACGAAATGCACTGTCATCTACTGCTTACCGGAACAGTTTTGAAACTCTGAAAATCGCAGAAATGATTTTGCAAATTAGACAAAGATAAAGGCCTTTTTTTACAAAACATTGTTGATTAGGGTCTAAAATGGTAGAATGGAAAGTTTCAGTACCTAATTGTAAAGTTTAGTATTTTTACAAAAATTGAATTGCGGATAAGGTCGGTGTTGGCCACCAAAACCGTTTTCTGAAAAGTTCTCGGAAAAGATTGAATTACTAGGAAAAATGGATGGATCCTTTGCAAAAACTCAAAACATGAAACTTGTAGAACACGCTTTCATCTAGCTATAAGCGACAATTTGAAGAGTTTTGGTTTAGTTTGTTATTTGTACCGATTTATCCCCCAAAACGTGTCAAATCCGGGTAAAAATCTGACCTCAGATCTTAAATCACCAAATCCAAGTCATTTGGATCCTAATTAAATAAAATGGTCTTCATGAAAGTTTTAGTGCACATCGCAAGATTTCTATTGACACATGAATCCTCCAAATTGAGCATTGTTTGCTATTTTTCACGAATTAATTGTTCGGATCTAAATTACAAGTTAAAATCCGAGAAAAAAGTGACCTTTTCCTTAAGGCTCACTCAAATTGCTTCATTGTATGATTATCAAGGTCTTAATTGGCCTAAATGCATGGTTAGCTTAGCTCTAAATGCATGTCTATGCTAGATGAATGCTAGGACCGATGCATGATTCGAGGGATAGGATAGGAAAATCACCTAGACTTTAACCCTAAGAATTAATGGTGTTAGCTCACCTTGTTGCCGTGGCACTTCGGAGTTAATCATCATTAATCACAAATTAATCAATCTAGTCATTAATACCGGGTTCAAATGCATGAAAAGCAAAGGTCAATCCCAAGGCCATCTTAATTGAACTTTATTGCATTAGATGTATGCTTAAGGGTGTATGTTAAGAATGAATGTCAAAAACCTGACACCTCAAAGCAACATCATGAGGGCGACACTCATCCAAAGGCGGTCCATGGCAAGGTGGCCATATCATTAAAAGGTAATGAGGCCGATGTTCATTCCAGTCTAGACTTTTCAAAATAAAACAACTAGTTAGACATAGGATTTCCTTAAATTAAAATGGGCCTTCAAAGACCACTTAATTGAATTGCACACAACAATTAGACTTTAGGCTTAGTTTCTAGGGTTAATATCGCGAAAAACTCCAAGCTAATACACATACGATAAATTTACCTCAAACTATTTTTTTGATCATGAAAAACCCCAAACTAGTGTAGACATGTAACAAATTTACCTCAAGCTGATTTTTTTACCACAAAAAATCTCAAACCAATACATCTGTGATAAATTTACCCTAAACTGGTACATATGCGACAAATTTACCCTTAATTAATTTTCATTAAATTTGGTTAATACCACGAAAAATCTTAAACTTGCCTACCTGAGACAAACAGAGGGTGAAACCCTCTGGTACACTCTGTCAATTGTCACGTGTCATCAAACTCATCAATTTGACAGTAAAATTTGATGGAAACTAATGGAGGGTAAACTTGTCACAAATGTACCAATTTTGGGTAAATTTGTCATAGATATACCAGTTTGGAAATTTTTGTGGTAAAAAAATAGTTTTTCGTAATGTGACGATACCTTCACAAGCCATGCGTCCCAAGGCGTCACATAACTAAATGGCTTAAATTATTTATTTCGTTATGAAGCGCAAACGGAAGGCCATAAAAATTTTAAACAACTACAACATTGAAAACACAACTTGCAATTCTTATTTATATAACATTAAGGCGTTCATTACATTTACATAAGAGGAAATGAAAACTAGGAAATAAGGATAACATCAATTCTACTCGCCAGCTAACCCCAAAATACCGTCTCCTAAGCCCGCATACAAGCTGTCAAGTAACAGTTTGAAAAACATACAATTCAACAACAATGAGAAAAACTCAACAAGTCAAACAAGCCATGACCTTTCTATTAAAATAATCATATCATAGAAAACGACCTACTGCCTATTGCTATCACAAGCAAGATACAAATAAAGATATCATATATTGTCGCGACCTAAATTTCGCAGAAACCTAGGTTAATGGATTACTAGATTAATTAAATTAACTAACCCAGCTCGAACCCTCCCAAGTCCTACCAAATTGCAACTTAAGGTTCGATATTAACATGCAAAAATTTAAAATGGAGTCGCCACTAATCCTTTATGGTAGGCCGATTAGAAACCCGAACAAAATATAGAGAGATATACTTTATTTTTACGAACTAGAGATTAAATGAGTTCAGGAACTTGATTACGCTAATATTTCTATTAACACCTTTTCGGTACCCATTTTTCATGAAAATTCTTTGATTGGCAATGTAGATTAATGTTTTTGGGGTTTTCTTTTATTGAATGCAATGCTAATGCAACCATATTCTAGAATGAAATGCATTAAATGATCTAAGTCTAATGATGTAAAATTAAATGACATGCATTTATGACCCTAAACTTATCTTTTCTAAATGACGGGCAAAAAAATGTCATGTGACTATACTATATGACATGCAATTTAATTAATTAATCTTAATGACTAAGGTTAAATAATAAATAACTTAGACATTTAATTCTATATGAATGCACCTAAAAAAAACTATATTAAATGAACCTAGACATGGCATTAATGAATCTAGACTAATGACATGGCAAAGATGACATGCACATGATGAGTTTTTTTTGTATATTTTTTTATGATTGATTATATTAAACAAGAACAAATAATTTGAATAGAAATAATCAATCTTGCCCGTAATATACCTTTAATTCTGATTTTCGATTTCATAACATTCCCCTGAATTGGGGTCAGAGAGTGAATTAATTATAGAGTAACCATCGTCCCCAAATACATAGGGCAGATTTTGAAATTCTATTTTGGAATTATCAACCCAATCCTTCAAATCGGGGATGTGATATATAATTTCCATGTGCGGGCATGATCATACTTCTGAATTGAAGTCAAATATTACCCTATTACACATTTTCCTCGGGACAAGGCACAAATGGGAGCATATATTATGAGTAAGATT
>BCNH02000010.1:15351011-15389745 GCA_001662345.2 Metrosideros polymorpha var. glaberrima
GGATTAGATATTTACCTAATTAGAATAGGAGATATCAACTTTCCTTTTTTGAATTCGCGATCCAAAAACTAGGGTCGGCTGTGAGGGATGTCGCCGAGCTGCTGAGGGTCGCCGGAGGGTCACTAGAGTGGCAGCGGCAACCGGCGAATAAGGGGCGGCCCCCCTTTTTTGGATTGCAGAACTGGGTTTGCGATTGGCCTCCTTTGACAGCTTAGATCTTCGCATTGGGTGGTCACCTTGATGAACTGTTTAGACGGATGCGAAGAGCTTCGCACAAGCTTCGTTTTGACTACTTGTGGCCTCAGGGGGATGATTGAAATTGATCGGAAATCGCGTTGGAAGTTGGCCTGACAAACTGGAATTTCTGGTTTGGGTGTGCGAACCAGCGACTGGGGCGTCTTCTCGAGCTCGGTTCTTCGCGACCGGTGATCTTCTGGACGTGCTGCTTAGATGGATGTGAAATACTCCACACGAGCTTCGTATTGATAGGTGGCTCGCGGCCGGAGGAGCAGCGATGAGGGCGGGGCGGCGGCGACAAAGTGGCCCGTCGGTTGAGGTGGAGCCCAACCTCTCTCTCTCTCTTCCTCTCTCACTCAAATTTTCTGCCTCTTTTATGAGAATAATGGCACACCCCTTTCATTCAGAGGTATAACGGGGTATATATAGGCAAGCTCGAGGGTTTTCTCAATTTTTGGGTATTTACGATTTAGTCCCCGAACTTTTGGGTATTTGCAAATTGAACCCAATCGGCGAAATTCTTTTTAATTTGCCCCCTAATTGACTCAGCCACCTCACCAGAGGGCTTGGTCGAAATTTGACATCCCCATGGGCTTATTATCTCTTTCGGGCTTAATTTTGGCATTTTTCCCGATTAATTATGGATTTTTTTTTATAAATGGCTTTTTTCCCAAATTAAAAAATTAAAGTATGTCGATTTAAGCTCAAATTAAGCCTTAAAAACCCCAAGGATTTCGATTACCTATCCCATATGCTTGGCTGAATTTTGTAATTAATTTAGCCTAGTTCGCGCACCCAATTTCTGTCCGATTTTTTTTTTGCGCCACCCGATCCGATTTTAATGCAAAAATGTATGATTATGCATTCTGAAATAATTATAAACCTAAATGCAATTAATTTAAATATTTTTTGCTAGGGGCTGGGTCGACCCCTAATTTTTATGCAAATTAATTACTGAAATAAATTTTTAAATTAATTCTAAAATGGGGTCAAAGTTTAGGTGTCAACATATATGTACAACTATAATATAAAGGTGATGATTGTCAGCCCATACTAACGATATGCATGTAGTGAATTCCCCCACGTGTATCACTGTTAATTGTAACCATCAATTTCTAAGAATCGATCGGTTTTATTAATATCGCTATTAATTTCTTTATGAATCGATCATCTGCAGACCACCAAGCAACAGGCATCTGCAGATCACATAGCAGCAGGCATCTCATCTCCAACTCTATGAGGTTATCTCCTACAGACCACTAAGCAACATGCATCTGCAAACCACATAGCAGCAGACATCCCCCTTTTCCTTCGTAGGCTCCCACGGGGCATAGTTGATATAACCACAGTTCGACCATCCTCACCATTATCACGCTCAATGAATGCACGTGAGTGCAAATGTAGTAATATGCCATACTAAATTCCACAATCAACCATCACGATGTGATAAAAGTACGGTACTAATCCGGCCGAACACGATTGAACCACCAATCATCATATCAGTCCGATTAATTCACATGCACTATTCATTGACATTATTCACGTGCACTATTCATTTTCTTTCCATGTGCCACAATTCATTTCATGACTTCATCGTCATCGCGCCGGAACAACGTAATTCAGTATTTTTACATATCAAAGCCAATACGACTAGAACTTTACCCCGTTTGGTTTCCGACCACAATACCACCTCGATATAACAATACAATTCCTCCAACATATAACCGACGAATGATCCCATCATCGCAACTACTCCATTTCTGATATGCATGATTGTCTTGAGTTTAGCAACTGCTTTGGTTTGGACTTTTCCCTATGGTGGTGAATTCTTCTTTAACATTTGCTGAAGATGAAGTAACAACTTTGTAATATTCGAAACAAAATCTCTAAGATAATTGATGATCCTAAGAAATTGTTGAACTTGTTTAGTTGTAAAATCCTTTTTAGGAAAGTTAAATAATTCATTGGCAATGTGAGAACTAGGATAATATGTACCTTTATTAAGGTGCATTCCAAGGAATTCAATTTCTGTCTAGGCAATGATCATTTTCTTCTGAGAGAGCATGATGCCATATTTTTTTCACAATTTCTTCAAATTGTTCAAGAAGCTTGCAGTGAGAATCTTCATCTGGGCTGTAGAGCAATATGTCATCAATGTATATTGCTACACTTGCCAGAATTGGTTGAAAGATGCGGCACATAGCTTTCTGAAACAAGGAAGGGGCCACTTTGAGTCCAAAAGGAAGGACTTTCCACTGGAAGTGTTGGTTTGGGATATAGGATCCTGTCTTGGGCCTACCTTCAAGATGAATTCCCAATTGCCAAAAGCCTATCTTGAGGTCAAATTTTGAATAAATGCGGGCTTTTGTCAAGCCTGCAAAAAGAGAATTTCTGAAGGGTAGAGGGAACTTGTCATCTTGGAGGATGAGATTAAGATGTTGATAATTGATAACCAATCTTAAATTTCCTCTATTCCGTTCAGCACGCTTGTTGACATAAAAGGCTTCGCATGCCTATTGCGAATATGAAATTTCAATGAGGCCTTGCTGTAACAACTCAGAACATTCTTATTGGACCTAGGTAAGATGGTCTGAGTTCATTCCTGAATGGCTGGCTTTGGTGGGATTTATGTCTTCATTCTATTTAAAAGGAAGTCTGATATAAAATTCTGGATTTTGCCATAAAGGATGGGAAGATTTCTGGATGAATTCAGAATGATTTTCTGAGCATGATTCTAACAACTTATGTATGATTGGGTCTAGCAGACTCATCTGAATGGAAAAGAGTCTTTGTACATTCACAAATTCAGAGAATTAATTTTTATATGCAAGACCTTTTCCAAGAATGATTCGAAAATGAGGGAGTTGAGTAATAATATCCCATCAAATAATCAGGTCTTTATTGGGAATGCTAGATCTAAGAACTTTAGTGTTTATGGAACACTGAGAGAAAAACTAGATAGTTACTGGTGTAGTGTGTACTTTTGTGGAAAAAGTATTTTCGGAGATTGAATTGAAATACCAAACACAGGAAGTCCAGTATTCTTCAAGAAGTACGTTTATGTTTAGGATGGATGAACTAGCACCAGTATCTATAAGAGCAATAACTGAAATGAGTTTGACAAATTTGGAGGTAAAAATTTTCACAGGGAAATGAGGGCAATGAGATTGGCTAGAGTATATGATGGATTGTAAGTCTGAGGATTGGAGGGACAAATGAAAAAGATCTTCTAGGTCAGATTCTAAGCTTATTTCGCCGAGGGTTTTGGTAACATGGGATAACATAGAGGGTTTGTTCTGTTGGATTTTCATCCATGGAGAACAAGGACTTTACATCATTATCCTTGAGAGAAATACCTGTTTCAAGCTCAATGTGATATATGAGACGATTTTGACCTTTCTTTGCCTGGGAACAATCCTTGGCAAAATGTCCCTTTTGTTGCATATGAAGCAGCGATATGATTTTTTGCGATCTGGAGCATTTCGTCTCTTCTTGAGAAATTTCCATTTCTTCTTTCGTTTGAAGTGCCTGCGTTTGTGTCTGGACTTCTTCTCATAGTATTTTTTTATGTGCCTTTTTTTTCTAGAATGGTTTCCGCAAAAAGAGCCATCACAATCTTTTGGGCATTTGATCTTGAGATACTGGCGGGAGCATGCACCATCAAGTTCTCGATTATCCTTGAGATAATTTTTGATCATTTGTCGTCTTAAGCACAAGTCATTAAGGCAAAGATGGATCTTCTGCTGAAGTTCCCCAAAAAGGATATAAGCTATTGTCTTGCATTTGTTAAGAAAATTCCTTTTTACTTGTTGAGAGAGTTTTTTGGGGACAGAATTTAAGAAAACTTGTTTCAGATTTGGGTCAGCTCCAAGACCATAAGACAGTTTGGTCATTGCAGCATAATGTTTATTTAAATGTCTTTTTTGGAGGGAGCAACATCTTTTGTCAAAATACTCTATTCTTTTGAGCTCAAGTAGATCGGCTATTTTTCCTATGAAGTACTGATAAATGACTTGAATAGGTTGGACAAAATCAGGGAAAAGTAAAAAGACCATTTGATCAGCATCAGAGACTGATTGCCACCAGTGTTTAAGGCTACCAGTGAATTTTGTGACAAATTCGAGGAGAATGTCATATCTACTATGGACAGTAAGAGCTCTGGTATTCAACTAAAAATGAAAATTCTCTACATTTTATGGCCACTTAGAATAGGGTATATCATCAAGTGTAAAAAGTTGATTGGAAGAAGGACTTGGAACTGTAGTTGGATCAGGAGGTTGAATAACTTCAAGTTCAGACATAATTTCATCTTCATCTTCATCTTCTTCATCAGCCATAAAAATAGAAGAAGTGATGAACTGTGTGTGGAAAGATTCAATAGGAGGAATCAAGGAGGAGGATGAATCGGATTCAGAAAGATCAGAAAGACTTGTAACCTAGGGAGGTTGTTATAATATCTTAGAACATTCTTGTTTTGTCTCTGTCTCTTCTTTCTGTTGGATGCTTAAGTTTCAAAAAAAGGATTCAAGAGGATTTAAGACCATGAGCTGAGGTTCAGGTTCTTTGGAATGTTGAACCAAAGCTTTAGCCTTTCCTCGTTCTTTACGAAGGCGGTTCCACTTCTCGAATCTGGTCACGCATTCTTGTCATATCACTTCGATCTCTTCGAGTAGATATTTTAGTTTCGGCCTAAGTAATTGCAGTGGCAAATACTGGAGAATTTTGCGGTTGTGGAGGATGATATTCCTGTCTTGGAATAGAGAATAAATTTGAAGGTTTAAAAGTTCCTTCTTCAAGGAGTGTAATTTGCCTTCGAAGTTTCTCTATTTCATCTTTTAGACTTTCAAGATGATGATATACAAGACATTGGCCTGATTCTAAGGCATGAAGCCTTTTTTGGAAGTGTGAAAGCATCTTCTTGGTACTTTCACCATATTTTTTGAGATCTTGATGTACGTTGATGATGCGTGAATCAATTGTTTTGAAAGCATCATTGTGTGCCAGAAGAGTTTCTAACTGCCAATTTAAGACAGCTTTTGTAGCAGGAATTCTTTTCTGTCTTCCACGTTCGTCTACTTCAGTTGGCAGGGATATCTTAGGAGCATGAAGATATCTTCGTTGAGGATCAGTGAATTTCTCAGTAGCAGGGAAGGAAAGTTTTGAGGCTGAGCTTTCTGATGGGTTTAAAGACGGAAAGTCTGCCTCACTGAACATTCCCAAGAAAAGAGGTTGTTTTGGAGAGACAAGTGTTTTAACTATGATATATCAAAAGGATACAAATTCTTTTTTACCCATTTGAGAATGGGTTTGTAAAAGAGAGAAACTGCCTGTTTTTTGTGAGGGGGTGAAGGTGGAGAAGGTGAGGGTGATGAGGGTAGTGATAGAGATATTTCTGGGGATAAGGGTGGAGAATAGGAAACAACAAATTGATATTTGTCATTTTCTCTAATAGTGTCAACAATAGGATCTTCATTTAAGAACTTTTGATACAACGGATCTTTTGGAGGCTTTTTTCGTCACCTAATCTGTGTGGCTGGATCTACCTCATTTGGAGAGTTAGTGCATGAAGAGCACTAGCAAAAAGGATCCAAAAAATAATGACCATATGGGTTTTTATAATGATGAACAGGATGTCCATCACCTTTAAAGAACTGGACGAGCTTTTTAGAATTTGGTTCCTTTGGAACTGGATTAGGAACACATGGTTCAATTATGAACAAAGTTTGAAAAACTGAAGGAGTCTCTTCTTTGTCGTTTTTGAATTTAATGGTAACAGTACCATCCTTTTTTTCTGATAAACTCAGAATCAGTAGACTAGAGTGGCTTGTTGCTCTGATGAAGCTTTTCATAGTTGGTAATCCAAGTTTCAGGAAGAAGCATGGCCAACTGTTCCTTCGAGATCTGTCGAGGAACATGAATGTAAGAGGCTTGGTCATTTTGCATGAATATGAATAAGGCATCCTCATTTCTATTCTGGAAGTTCAGATCTAGAACATGATTATGAACTCTGTAGATCATCTGATAATGGAGAGTTGCAGTAATAGAATTGGTAGTCTGGGGTGCACTAGTGAGCTGGAGTTGCACCTTTAAGAGAGAAAGTAATTGCGACTCTGAAAGAGCAACATTGAAGTTGGGGTACAAGGTTACAATGACTGTCCCAGCATTCAAAGTAGTTTGAATGGTGCCTATGCAGGCATGCTGGTATTCTAAGAACCGAGTATCCATAAGTGCCATTCTTGCCACTATTGGCAAACTTTTTCTTTCATGAAAAGTAAGAGCAAGTCGAACAGCACCATAGTGGAGATGGGTATAGCCTTGCTGAATCCATTGTCTAGGGAAATTCGCTGGAATCTGAAGAGTAACAAAGTACTCTAGCTCAATAGCAGGGATGGGATACTGGTCAAACTTGGAAGACTGGATATACTCTTTGACATCTTTAGGAGTATGACAGATCAACTGCTTTATAGAGCGGATCGGAGAGAAGGAGGAAGAGGGTTTGGCAAAAATAGAGTATGGATTCGTAAGAGGAAGTTGGGTTTCAGAGATCTTAGTTTCATCACTAAGAGAGACTTCATAAAGATAGTTAATCTTAGAGATGTTGGAAGTACGAAACTCTGAGAGGGAAGAAGAAGAAGGGGCAATAGTAGAATTTAGGAGTATGGGGACAGTATCTTGTTTTTCCATAATTGAGAAATCTTCGCAGCATTAGATAATAGCGCATGAAACAGACCAAATAAGCACAAAATCATCGGCTTTGTTACCAATGAGGGGGCCTAAACCCAGAACCAAGGAAAACCAAGTCAGTTTGCAGCGGATATGCTATCCCACATTAGACAAACTCATGTTCAAGCCCCTAAATGACTACCTGTTAGCTGCCAAACTACCTAGAGATTTAGTTCCGAGCTTAGTAACACTTAGAGAGACTAAGATGATTGGATGCTTCAGCTAGTTGGGCTGCATTTCTTAGAGGATCATACTAGGCATGCGAAGAAGAGAGAGATTTTAACTAGACATGGGGAGAGATATATTAGTGTTTTTTCAAACTTCAGCTCTTATTCCAAACCGCAAGATTACATGGCCTTCTATAGGCAGTAGGGAGTACATTATTTGGACAACAGTCTAACATTACAATGAACACGCAATAGTAGCTTTGCGTGATAGAATAGTAAAAAACACGCCTATAAATAGTGCTTCGACAACTGTTTGCTACAGTGACTAGTGAAAAGTGTTGGTGCTACAGTAACTTTGCTATGGTGATTTTGCTATAGTGATTTAACTACAGTGATTTAATGCCAACTAGAGTTATAATCATAATCTGAGCTATCTGAACTGTGTGCAAATTCTTGTGCAATTTTTTGGTCTAAGAGTCTTTGATCCATATTACGGTCATCGCTTAGAGATTCTGAAAGATTGATTTCTCCATAGGGGGTAGCAATCTCTAGAGCGATTTCTGGTATGACTAACTATGGTCAGTTTTCAACTTGCATGAAGCTAGAGCTGCTGTCTAATCCTACAGATAAGGATAGGTTCAATGGACCGTGATCATAGGGATCTTGAGAAATTGGTCCACCCCTTGGATCATATGGTTCCTATGATGAGCTTGCTAGATCAGTTGTGGAGTCTGCCTATGTGTCTGCCATCTCTTGGTCAAGTTGTTAGTGCTGATTCCATTCTCGAAGTGCTTACTGTACTGCTGCTGATGGTCCGTCATGGTTCCATGAGATAAGTGTAATGTAGTCCCATGCTTCTTTAGGAATTGTCCGATTTTCTTGGCATAGGATTTTCTGTAGTTCTCGATAAGTGTGTTCACAAGAACCAAAATGGTTGGGAAATTTTTTGTAAATGCAGGCCACTTGAAGCTGTGGTTGAGGTTTGTAGGCAGTTGTATCTACTCTAGATGGAGCATTGGAGATGGTACCATTATTGTATACAAAAGTCCAAGGTCGATGGAAAAAAACAACAGTGTGTGTTTCTGGATCTCTGAGACTTTCTTTAATTTTTCAACAAAGAGTCTTTTCCAATAAACAGGTGGGTAAAATCATTTGAGCAAGTGAGAATGTTACTTTCATGCTAGTTTTAGGGACCAAGTGCCACTAATTTTGTGAGTTTAACCGAAAAGCGTCAAGTAAAGAATTCAATAGCTATTAAGTATTTATTGGTTAAATACCATAAAAACCATTTGAGCTTTTCTGGAAAATTATCTGGTTTCCAAAATAGTAAATAGATGAAGGGGTACTTGTGATGTAAACCTGAAGGATTGAGAAGGGAACCTCTATAGTTTTTGAAAAGGTCCGTGTGGCAACGCCACATGAGATATTCAAGATGTTCACTGAGTTGGTCATTCTATACTTCTAGAATGATTTCTTGTGGATATTCCCAGCTTGGCCAACTGTTTATTCTTTCAATTTTGTACTTCTCAAATTGGGGAAGAGGATGCTTGAAAATATACATGTTGATCTCTTCTGATGGTGCTTTTGGCCTGGAGAGGAAATTTGCAAGCACATTCTTTTTTTCCGCAATATGCTTGGTTTTAAATGAATATTTTGAAAACCATTCAGCCCATCAGAGTAGTTGAGGATGAGAGATCTGCTTTTATTTCAACTTGGTCATCTGAGGAAATGATGCCATATCCAATTCCACAAGAAATTGGTGATCGATAAGATGGAATTCAAATTTCTTGATTCTATTCTTAACTGCCACAAGGATTAAAGCTACTAAAGTCCAACTTATCATGTGTAACCATAAATGCAACCCCAAAAATCTTATACAAACCAACTTATAACCAAAACTTGATGAGGAAGCCAAAATAATGGAGGGGAAAGGGGGGATGTTCGGTTAAGGTAGAGAAAGGGAAAGAGAGATGTTGACACCTAAATTTTAACCCTCATTTAGTTTAGAATTTATTAAATTGCAAAAAAAATAAAAATAGAGACTGACCCCGGCCCCTACCAAAAATATTTAATTTAATTACATTTAGTTTGCATTTAGACTTAGGAGCATTTTCTTAAATTTTCAGCATAATTAAAACATGCATTTTTTTTTCTTCTTTTTTCGCATTAAAAAATTGAACCCTCATCCGCAAGCCCCACTGTCGAGCATTCGACGCAATTGTGATCCACCATCCACCATTCGAGTCGTGGCCAATCCCGATCCGTGAGTTCAAAGAGGAAAACGAATATCCGTAAATTCAAATTAGGATCGGTGGTGAATGTTTTGAAGAAGATATCGGATATTTCAAATAAAAGTAATGACTTTGCGGCCATATCTTTCCATTTCAAATTGCTTAGTTTATCTTTTATTTTGCATATATAAAAAGGGGGCTGGTGGCATAAAAAAAAAGGGAGGCGAAAGAAAAAGAATTGGTCTTCATCAAGAAAAATTTCGTCTTCATCAAAGGGAAAGAGAGAGAGATCGGAACAGAGGGAGAGAGAAATCGGAACGTGCGACGAAAAGAAAAGGAAAACAATCGTCCAAGATTTGACCGGGGATCGTCAACTTTGGTCTCTTTCTCTTTCAGGCGCAAGCACGGAAGCAAAAGGAACAAGCGACGCTCAGGGATACCTTTCTTTGATCGCACGGAGGAGATCTGAAGAAGATGGATTTTGTGCGGTTTTCCGACGAGGCCGAAAGCACAGTACCTGGTCATCCCTCACTATGACCATCCTTGGCTGCCACCACGAGGCATGCGCCGCCGTCCTCACTGTGGAGCACCACCGACCATTGTCTGACCAATCCCACTGGTGAACCCAATCTGCGGCCACCGATTCCGATTCGACCCGCAAGTTCAAAGGAGGAAACCTGATAACCGTGAGATCTTCAAACTAGATTTGTTGAAGAAAGTCCGTGAACTTGTGTGTTACACTCAATACCACCGTCGCAAGTACACCGTGAGTTGTTGACCACTGCGTCGGCCATCGTTCCTCTGCCATCCTTTCGAGCCCCATTCGATTGATCCAAATTCGGAAAACTTCCGGATAAGGTAATTTTTATTTTATTTTATTTCATTTTCTTATTTAATGTTATGTCCTGATTGTGTTTTCTAGTTTTTAAAAAAATGTGTGAATCTTTCGGACGAGATAATATCGCGTTAGAAATAACGTGCTATTATCTTTAAAATTAGGCACATTATCTTAGGAGATTTTATTTTTTTTATTTTGTCGTGATTGTTTATCTTTATGATTATGATTGTGATTTAATTTGCACATTAATAAATAATTTTGCTCATAATATATGCTCCCATTGTGCCTATGTCCCGAGGAAAATGTGCATTGGGTGACGTCTGACTTCGATTTAGAAGTATGACTGTACTCGCACATAGAAATTATACGTCATATTCTCGATTATGAGAATCGGATTGATAATTTCAAAATAGGATTTCAAAATCTGCCCTATGTATTTAGGGACGATGGTTATTCTATAAATTAATTCACTTTTTGGCCCCAATTCAGGGGAATGCTGTGAAATCGAAAATCGGAATTAAAGGTATATTATGGGCAAGATTAATTATTTTTGTTCAAATTATTCATTCTTGTTTAATGTAATCAATCATTAAAAAAAAAATACAAAAAAAATTCTCATCATGTGCATGTCATCTTTGCCATGTCATTAGTCTAGATTCATTAATGCCATGTTTAGGTTCGTTTAATATAACTTTTTAGGTGCATTCATATAGAATTAAATGTCTAGGTTCATTCATTATTTAATCTTAGTCTTTAGGATTAATTAATTAAATTGCCTGTCATATAGTATAGTAGCATAACATTTTTGCCCGTCATTTAGAAAAGGTAAGTTTGGGGTCATAAATGTATGTCATTTAATTTTACGTCATTAGACTTAGATCATTTAATTAAATGCATTTCATTTTAGAATATGGTTGCATTAGCATTGCATTCAATAAAAGAAAACCCCAAAAACATTAATCTACATTCCCAACCAAGGAATTTTCATGAAAAATGGGTACCGAAAGGGCGTTAGTAGAAATATTAGCGTAATCAAGTTCCCGAATTCATTTAATCTCTGGTTCGTAGAAATTAAGTATATCTCCCTATACTTTATTTAGGTTTCTAATCGGTCTACCATAAACGATTAGTGGCGACTCCATTTTAAATCTTTTGCATGCTAATACCGAACTTTAATTTGGTAGGACTTGGGAGGGTCTGAGCTAGGTTGGTTAATTTAATTAACTTAGTAATCCATTAACCTAGGTTTCGGCGAAATTTAGGTCGCGACAGCTTGGCGACTCCGCTGGGGACTTTCTTCTAATTTAAAAAAAAAAATTAAGGAACCAAGTGGACTTAGGACTAAAACTTTTCATAAAATTTCTGCTTGCTTTGGTGATGTGGTTTGGTCCCTAATTCTTCAGGTGTTAAATGTTCTTGTAGGGTTATGATAAATAAAATGCTTGCTAACCTTTGTTTTGCAGGGTCGAATAATTTAAATTTTTTGCAAAAAATTGAAATGCTGTGTGACTTATATTGTTGTGCATGCCTTTTTAATTTTTTACACTACACGGACTCGAGCTTTTAGAAAATTCTAGGATGGTATCAAGATGAGAATCTCTCTGGTTTCAATTTAGAAGAGTGGGTGATCTTGTTTTCGATCCCGAGTTTTTCGTGTTGAGGAGTACCCGCCCTGGCCGTAATCCAACGGCACGGGATGGACCCTTGGCCTAGCCGAAGTTCTTGAGGCTAAACAAAACCAATATAATTTGGTACGGTTTGTCTTTAGGACTTCACTTTGCAAAATTAGCAATAGGCTACCTTGCACCTATCATGCACATGTCTGTGAAATTTTCATATTTTAAGATTCTTGAACCTTTCCCTTTTTAATTTACTTATTTCGTTTTTTTTTATTGATCCATGGCATGTTAGGTTGTGTCACGTCTTGATCTATTATGTCATGGGAACCAAAAACATCTGGATCGTCATGACGCCCAAGTCAACTTTGAGTGAATGGTTAATTCAGTTGGACAGCATAGCACGCGAGTATGTGCAGCGCAGGTTGGGGCATTTACTACTATTACTGGAGATCCATGCTCGCACCGGCCTCATCCAGGCGCTTACGCATTTCTGGTCTCCCAATACTTCTACCTTCATATTCGGTAAGCACGAACTTACCCCTACTTTGGAAGAATATAGCGTGCTCATCGGAAAGCCTTTAGAATCGGAACTTGTTAGCCCGTAGATTGGTACAGACCTCGGAATATTGTTGTCTGAATTTTTAAGAATTAAAACTGACACAGTCCGAAAAGTTTTGAAGGCTAACTATGGGAATTGCCCTTTCTCATTTTTGACTGACTTTTAATCAGGCGTCGTCAATACAAAAAAATAAAATTTTCATGTTAGCTTTCCTTGGATTAGTGGTTTTTCCTCATTGCCAAAACTCAATTAATCCAAAATTGCCTTATCTCGTTCAACAGGTATGTGAAGGACGGAATTTCATTAATTCAATACTGGCTGAAACTTTTATTTCACTTAATAAGTATAAACGAAGTAATGGGCGAACCTTGCAAACTTCTGTAGAGCTTTTGCAAATATGGTTTTTATCGCACTTAAAGGGCTGTAGAAGTCTTGTAATGGCAGATAAACTTAGAAACTTTTGTCCTCCCATTATAGTTTTTAAAAATAAACAACAGGAAATCCCGAATTATCATTTTTCTGAATGGTTGGGTCTTTTGGAGGATCCGATTCCCCAAGGTTTCCGATGGCGCGCTGATTGGTTCCAAGTAAAGGTAGCTCGTTTATCATGTGGAAGTACCGTGTCAGTTCCTTTGCTCGGTTTCACGGGAATCACGGAGTATCACCCTTTGCGAGTAAAGCGACAATATGGAGTTGTTCAGGAACTACCACCACCTCTTGATGATGAACACATCCAGCTTGATTTCTCGAATGTCACCCCAGAACATGAACAAGCCATCATCACCAGTCAATCATTATGGGATGCTTGCCGACCGATGAAGCTCAGTTTACCACGAAAAGAATTAACGGGTGACGAGAAGGCTCATCATGCTACAACCAAGTACATCAAAAAGCATGTGGTTCTGGAAGCGTTCCGCCCGAAGATTCCTTAGGTGCCGCCTACAGCTACTCTTCAGACACAAGTGAAAGATTTCAAGCGCAAGTTAGATCAAGCTGAAGAAAGGGCTTCAAAGATGACTAGGGCGTACAAGCGACTGAAGGATGAAGTTGTTTCCTCAAAGTCATAGATCAAGACGTTTTGTTATCGAGTCTAGGATTTCTTTTTAGTTTCAATTGCTGAGTCTAGTGTTTCATTTCTTAGCCGTGTTTGTGTTTTGAGGCTACTTTGTCAAACCTTCAATTTGGTTGGATTTTTTTTTAGATGCAAATTTCTGATTGACCTCTCAGTGTTGTGCAATTTCTGCAAAATCCCATGATTTGAATTCGGACTTTTGTCCTTGAGAAAAGTTGTTAACAGCACATCGATCTTTAACATATAAAAAAAATCAGAACCAACGAACATGATTTGCTTGGGTTGAAGGGGTGGCAAAGTTTCGTTTTTCTGGGATAAAAGGGAAATTACGAAATCCTGATTTGTGAACCTTCCCCGATTTCTCGATTTTTCCATTTTTTTGGGTCTAGAATCAGAAGTCCTGCCCTTCATAAAAAACATTCAGAGGATCCTAATCTATCACAAGAAATTTTTTTTTTGATCAAATTGATTAGTTTCCATTTATTCCAGAATTTAACATGTGGCCTAATAAATCTGGATTTTAGAATTGTCACTACTTGAACTTTATTTTGCAATTTACCACTAATTGGAGGGCCCATTTGCTAAAAATCATAACTGGAAAGTTGTAGAATGAGATGTGAACTAGTGATCTGAAAATTTTCGGGCATCAATTCCCGTTTTTGATGACCCATCTATCCTCGAAATAAAAACCGGACAAATCAGTTTACTGAGTGAAATGTTCAGAAAAAATAATTAAACTGTATTGATTTGTACAGAATTTGCTCAAGTTCAAAACATGAAAGTTTTTTATCATTATATCGGCTATTAGCTCGTAAATTTTGGTGTCATTTTGATCAAGATGAGAATTAATACGAAATATCTCGTGAAAGCCGACGAAACTGGAAATTGCCTGATTCAGTTCTTTGGTCATGTCTACTTCGTTCGTTGAGTCTAGAGGGATGTCATGGACCGGCTCATCATTCTTACTTGTCATATTCATCCGACTCATTACCTTTTGTAGGTAATTTACTACAGATCCTCCGCACCCCCATAACACTCGATCAGTGACGAAAAGAAGGATGGCTAATCAAGCTGAAATTGCGGCCATGATTGATGAAAAGCTAGAAGAGCACATGAATGCGATGAATGAGCAGATTGCGGCTACGATGTCCAAAATGATGACTGACTTCATGGCCAAGCAGCAGCAAATCAATGTTGGCCTTCAGTCGGAGATTCCACCTTCGTTCAGTCAAGGCCTCCATCTTGACAAGGCTCCAATAGTGAATATTGGCCCAACCTTTCACTCGGATAAGGTTACTCTAACTGACATTAGTGCATCTCCTGTGGTCAAGGTTCCTCCTCCACTCCCCAATGATGAGAATGCCAAGTTGCTGGCAAAGTTTGACCAAAGGCTACGTGAGATGGAAGGAACTCAGAGCATCCCACCAATTGATCTGTCTGTTTATACTTGGGTCCAGGTGCCCGACAAATTTAAAATGCCAACTTTCGAAAAGTATGAGGGCACTTTAAACCCAATTCAGCACATAGAGATATATCAGGGGTTGATGAACAAGTACGTCTCAAATGAACCTCTAATGGTCCAAACTTTCCAAGCAAGCCTGAAGGACGCTGCGATGAGGTGGTATACTAACCATCAGATCAACCGAAAAGATTCATGGGAAGAGGTGGCCAATGCTTTTGTCAAGCATTTTAGGTTCAATCTGGATGTGACTATTACCCGAGAAGATTTGGAGAGAGCTGAGCAGAAAAAGGGCGAGACTCTGAAGGAGTATGCCACCCGGTGGAGGAACATGGCGTGCAGATCATGCCCGAGCCTCAGGAGCGCGACCTAATGAAATTGTTCACATCCACTCTCCCACATCCGATCCGTTCTCGAATACTAGTAACGACCGTCCCGTCATTTAGTCAACTGGTAGCCATGGAAGATGAAGTTGAGTCTGCATATAAGAAGGGATGGTACGGTGAGTCAGGTTCATCCAGTAAGAGATTTGCTAAGAAGGATAATGAGCACGTCCCTGAAGTCAACATGACTTATGTGCAGAAGGCACCGACTCAAGTCCCGAATATGCAGTTCGCTCCTCAACAAACGTCTGGCTATGGTCAATAGAATCAAAAGACGAATTAACGAAAGAGCCAAATTTTTACTTCACTTCCTGGGACCCCTTCCCAAGTCTTAGCCGTTTTACGGAAAAATGGTCTTTTGTCCTCTGAACCCCAACGTCCTAATGCTACGAAGTATCCCAAGTATGACCCTACAAAGAAGTGCGACTACCATTCAGGTGAACAAGGCCACTCGATCGACGATTGTTCCGTGCTTAGGCATCGCATCCAGGATTTACTTGAGACTGGAGCATTTGCACTTCAGCCATCTAAGCCCAACGTGCAAAATAATCCACTCCCTAATCATTCGGGCAGTGCAAATGTTGTCCTTGGCCCAGGGGGTAAATAGATTCAGGGTTTCAGGGTTCCTTTCGATGATATGCTCGATGCTTTAGTTTGAGCTGGTTATTTTCCGACTGGCAAAAAAGTATCACTTACTGAAGTAGAGAAGAAGGTGGATGAGCTAGTTAGAGAGGGAATGATTGGAATGATTGATGAATTTGGGGTTGTGGCCATTATATCTCAGGTCATTATCAACTGGGAAGAAGAGCTTGTGATGTTGACCAATGAACAGATTAAATTGGATCTCGAGCTAACTGACATGCCTCCTCTCGTGGATGCCTCTGATGATGACTTTGGGATTGTCATACCCAATGCTTCTGAAGGGTTGGTGCTAGCATCACTTCAACCTTATGCTTATGAAAGTGATAAGAGGGTCCCTTGGTCCTACAACATTGATCTGGTAACGAGGTCAGGACGAACTTATACTGATAATCAACCAACCAAGCCGGTGGCTGAGAAAGAAGCAAAGGAATTCCTAGCCGTGATCAAGGCTAGTGACTACAGCGTGGTCGACCAGTTGAGAAGATTACCTGCACAAGTCTTGTTATTGGAGCTTCTTCAGACATCAGACAAGTATCGGGGTGCGCTGATGAAAGTTTTAAGCAAAATTCATGTGCTTGAGACCATTGAAGAAGATAAGCTAGAAGATTTTGTTGGGACGGTCCTCCTCAAGGATCAGGTGGCCTTTTCTGATGAGGAAATTTCGGTTGAAGGGCGAGGCCACAATAAAGCACTCCATATATCAGTGAAGTACAAAGAGACTCATATGGCTAAGGTGCTCATTGACAACGGGTCGGCTTTGAACTTATGCCCGTTGGCTACTCTGAAACGGTTGGGTATTAATCCATCTACCATGCAGGCAGCTAAGACTTCCATCCGTGCCTTTGACGGAATGAAGAAGGAAGTGATGGGTCGGATTAACCTAGAACTACAAATCAGACCTTCGGTGTTCAATACCCTTTTCCAGGTGCTAGATATCCCTTCTGCTTTTAACTTTTTGTTAGGACAGCCATGGATCCACAATGCAGGTGCAGTGCCCTCTAGTCTACATTAGAAGACCAAGTTTGTAGCTGAGGCCAAGTTGGTTACAGTTTACGGAGAAGAAGATCACCGAATCTTTAATGCAATGAAGGCCCCATACATAGAGCCCGATCATGCCGAGAAGGATAGCTATCACTCATTTGAGATAGTTCACGTTGTTCAGGCTTCCCCCGACATGCCATTGCCTGTTCTTGAGGTTTTTAATGCAGCTATTATGGTAGCATAGGTCATGGTTGGTAATGGTTTAGAACCAGGCAAAGGTCTTGGGAAGGAAGGCCAAGGCATTCGTGCCCCGATCGAGACGAAGGGACGATCCCACACAGCTGGTTTGGGATACCATGGGCCAGGAAACTATGGACGAGGTCGTGGTCGTCGCGGAGGCCGAGGAGGAACATGCCAAAGTCCTTTACTGCCCCCCCATTAGTCATACCTTTCGCTCAGCTGGAGTAGTAGGAGGGTATAAGCATCTGGAGCCGAGCCGGATTGAGGATGATCTCGGTTTTGTTTTTGCTGAATGGCCCTAGCCCATGACTGGTCAGCCACCGAGAGCTCCCAAGCACGAGAAAGGCAAGGCAATTCTGGTGAACTTGTCTGATGATTCTGAGAATGACTAGCCACTATGTGTTCTCAAGAAACTAGAGTCAAAGGTAGTGAATCTTGACCTTGGTGATGGTATACCCTACCTCACCGATTGGTTTGCTGGGACCTCCATTGGTGTAATCACTGGAGAACCACTCGAAGGGATGGGCGCTGGCCCTCAAGAGTAATTATTTTAAGTTTTTTCACACCTCCCCTACGTGGGAACCTTTATTGCTTTCTTAGTTCAATTCATATTGCACGTTGATTTTTCGATTTAATCCAGATGTAATTCATTAGTTTACTATCAATAAAATTACAGAGGTTTCTATCATTTTGAATCTTGTCGAAGTATCCCAAACCAACCCGATGACGATAACCTATGATTAAAAAAAAATGTCTCATCTACGGTAAGAACTGAGGGTTGGGCTTCCCAAGAATTCTCGTCCCGAGGTCTTCGAAAGTAAAATGGGCTTTAAAAGCAAAGGTTTTCAAAAAAAAAAAAAAACTCGCATGGATTTAATCCTGTCTTGTCTTTTTTATTCCTTTATTTTATGTTTTAGGAATGACCTTGAGGTATGCCAAGGGATGGGAACGGTGGACCCAAATGTGTGCGATGCAGACCAATCAGATGATTCCGCCAACTATAGCCCAAATGATGAGGAAATACGTCGAAACTTAGAAATCCATGAAAATTCTAAATCTTTGACTGTTGAAGAAACTGTGTCAATCAATCTAGGTGATGCAGAGAATCCTAGAGAAGTAAAGATCGGGGTATGTCTCCCCAAAGATGTTGCGGAACGTCTGACTCAACTGCTGAAGGATTATCAAGATATATTTGCCTGGTCTTACGCTACTATGCCGGGTCTGGATCGATCGATCATTGAACATTGCTTACCGACTGATCTCTTGATGAAGCCTAAGAAGCAGAAGCCTCGGAAGGTTAAGCCTGAGTTGTCAAAGAAGATTGAAGAAAAGGTTATGAAGCTCCTTGATGTCGGGTTCATTAAGACTACCTAGTACCCTGGTTGGGTTGCTAACATAGTCCCAGTTATGAAGAAAGATAGTCGTGTTCGAGTTTATGTGGACTATCGCGATTTAAACAAAGCTAGCCCAAAAGATGACTTCCCGCTCCCTCATATCGATGTGCTTGTCGACAGTACAGCAGGTTTTGAACTATTCTCATTCATGGACGGTTTCTTTGGTTACAATCAAATTTTAATGAATGAAGAAGATAAAGAAAAGACAACATTCACAACCCCGTGGGGTGTATTCCATTATAAGGTTATGCCTTTTGGCCTAAAGAATGCTGGGGCAACTTACCAGCGGGCAATGGTAACTTTGTTCCATGATATGATGCACGAGGAGATTGAAGTCTATGTTGATGATATGTTGCAAAGACCCAACGGGGAGAAGATCATGTGGAGACATTGACGAAGTTATTCGAAAGGCTTCAGAAGTTCAAATTATGCCTTAATCCAGCAAAATGCGTGTTCGGGGCAGCTTCTGGAAAGTTGCTTGGCTTCATTGTTAGTAGTAAGGGTATTGAAATTGACCCGTCAAAGGCGAAGGCCATCTATGAGATCAAGCCTCCAACTTCAGTGAAGGAGGTTCGAAGTCTGATGGGTAAGCTGAACTACACAGCTCGGTTTATTTCCCAATTATCTGACACCGCAAAGCCTTTCTTCAAACTCCTCAAGAAGAATGCACTGATCAAATGGGATGAAGAATGTGAGTAGGCGTTTGAAAAGCTTAAACATTACTTGATAAACCCGCCGGTGCTTGTTCCACCAACACCAGGGGAGCCTTTGATCCTTTATCTTACGATTCATAGCGAGTCTCTAGGCGCCATGCTGGCTCAGAAGAGTCAACAGGATGGAAAGGAGCATGCGATTTATTACCTGAGTAAGAAATTCACGGCCTCTGAAACGAATTACTCTAAAGCAGAAAGAACATGTGCAGCACTGGTTTGGGTGCTTCACAGGTTGAGGCAATACACTTTGCATTACCGGATACTACTTATAACCGAGTGTGATCCCATCAAGTACTTGCTTAATCAGCCCGCTTTGGTGGGGAAACTTGCAAAATGGCAAATACTCATATCTGAGTTCGATGTTCAATTCTTGCCGCAGAAATCGGTCAAAGGGCAAGTAATTGCCGATGTCCTAGCCGATAATCCAGGGGCAAGTGAAGAGATCGATCCTCTTGAAGACAGGATCATGCCAATCAATGAGTATATATGGACTATGTACTTTGATAGAGCCGTGAATTTGTCTGGATCAGGCTTTGGGGCGGTCTTAATATCCCCAGGCAGGTAACATTATCCCGTGGCCGCAAAGTTGATATTCCCATGCACTAACAACATAGCCGAGTACGAAGCATGCACTCTTGGGTTGCAGGCTGCAATCGAGATGGGGTAATTCGACTTAAAGTGTTCGGAGATTCGGCGTTGATCATTCTTCAGACTGTAGGTCAATGGCAAACCAAAGATGCTAAACTACAACCTTATCACGCCTATTTAGAGGAATTGGTGGAGGAATTTGAAGACATTTTTTTCGAATATCTATCAAGAACTAAAAATCGGTTCACTGATGCTTTAGCCACCCTGTCAGCAATGTTACAGATCACAAGTGGATTAAAAGTTGAGCCTTTGAAGATAGAGGTACTACAAAAGCCGGCACATTGTATGGTCACAACTGAAGAGCCTGATGGCCAGCCATGGTATCACGACATCAAAACTTATCTTCAGACGCGGGAGTTTCCTAAGAAGAGTACCGCATTTGACCAGAAGTATATCAAGAAAATGGCATCGAAGTTCTTCTTAAGTGGAGAGAGCCTATACAAACGGTCATATGACTCGATTTTGTTGAGATGTGTTGACTCAGCTGAAGCCGTTCGCCTAATGCTTGAAATGCATGAAGGAATATGTGGTTCTCACATGAACGGTCATATGCTAGCAAGGAAGATAATGAGGTTGGGCTACTATTGGCTCACAATAGAGAGTGACTGCATCCAGCATGTCCAGAGTTGTCACAAGTGCCAGATTAATGGTAATAAGATCAATGTCCCTCCAAATGAGTTACATCAGATGTCTGAACCATGGCCATTTTCTATGTGGGGGATTGATGTGATTGGCCCCATTAATCCTAAGGCGTCAAATGGACATCGATTTATCCTGGTCGCTATCGATTATTTTTCGAAGTGGATCGAAGCTATGTCCTATACGGCAGTCATGGCATGGAACGTAGTGAAATTCATTCATCGTGACATCATTGCTCGATATGGTGCGCCTAAGACCATAATCACTGATAATGGGTCAAATTTGAATAACAAGTTGATTGATGCGTTGTTCAAGGAGTTCAAAATCAAGCACCTGAATTCCTCCCCATATCGACCTCAGATGAACGGAGCGGTCGGAGCGGCCAATAAGAACATCAAGAAGATCTTGGCTAAAACATCTGAGAACTATCATGATTGGCATGAGAGATTACCCTTTGCACTAATGGCTTATCGGACTTCTATCCGAACATCTATAGGGGCAACTCCATATTCTCTTGTGTACGGTATGGAAGTAGTTCTACCCATTAAGGTCGAAATTCCTTCATTACGTATTCTTTCGCAGGTACAATTATCAGAAGCAGATTGGATCCAGTAGAGAATGGATCAGTTGAACATTATTGATGAGAAAAGACTCAGAGCTTTATGTCATGGCTAGTACCAGCAACGAGTTGCTAAATCTTTCAACAAAAAGGTCAGACCTCGACATTTCCAAGTAGGCGACCTTGTCCTACGAAGGTTGTTACCTATAGTTCCTCTTCCAGAAGGAAAGTTTGCTCCGAACTATGGTGGTCCATACATCGTGAAGAAGGTACTTCCAGGAGGTGCTTTGATCCTAGCAGAGATGGACGGTCGTGTTTTCTTTAGTCCTATTAATTCTGACTCTGTGAAGAAGTATTATACTTGATTAATACTCGTTATGACTTTATAATCAAGTCTTGGATTGAATTTCATGAATCAATTGATTTCTTGTTCTGTTTTGAGCTTTGTTTGAGGAAGGCTTTTGGTTAGGCAATCTGTTTCCATTCTAATAAAATGATCCGTTTGAATGAGAAACATCAGGACGATGAAAGGCAAGCCATTTCCACACACGTCCTGAATATCAATCTCCAGTGCGAGTTGAGTAAAAATTTTCGTATTGACAAGTTAAAGGTTATCTCGAGAAAAGTATGACGACCAAAGTAACAAGAGACGTTCATTTTCTCTATCTAAATACTACAGGTTACCCTTTGCTAACCCCTTTGAGCGAAGTTTCATTTCTTACCCTTGTCAGGAACAACCCCACGTTAAGGCAATTTCTCGAAAAAAGGTTCAGAAATGGTTAGAATTTTCTTGCTTTCACTTGCATCAATCTTCAAGCATATTTACTGCATGCAAATTCTGTGTTAGCTTAAGTGCCTTAGATATGATGAAGAGCATTTCTTTCTATATTCCCTACACACTATACCATTTGCTTACCCAATTTGAGCGGTGGATTCACTTTAACCCGATTGGTGATCATTCCTATGATGAACAAATGAAATCATCTCAAAGCAAGTTCAAGGTAACTTGGGGCAAATGGAAGCTCAAAAGAAAAATTCGTCCGAGTAAGTGTGCAAAAAGATCTCCATCAAGCGAAGTTCTCTCTCAAAGAAAATTTCTCTCGAAAAAAAATGAAAAGAAAGAGAATTCTCTTTAAAAAAAAAAGAAAAAGAGAGAAAGTCAATAAAAGTTTCTCAAAGAAAAACTCTCTCGAAAAAAGAAAAGAAAAGAAAAAAAAAGGACGAGAGAAAGAGAGGCTTTAGCAAAAGCAAAGTCGATAAGCAAGAACATTCTTTAGAGGAAAAGGTCCATTTGAATTTGTGGAACAAATTGCCAGAGCAAAATCAATGGCAGAAGTGTGAAGATTGGATGATCACCAAAACTCATTTCCCCAAATAATACCCATTTTGTTTAAAATAAGCCATTCATTTCAAGCCTACATGAATCTACGTTACAACCCTTACCAAAGTCTCTTCAGATTATGGCACTTGAGTTAACGTAGGGTTTCAAATGCTTATAAATGTTGCTCGAAGAAGTGCGAGCAAGACTTTTCTATCTCATTTTGCAGGGTTCCTGACTTGTAAACCCAATGCAGCTCATGATTTGATTCAAAGCCAAATAACTCTCACGAGTCCCTTTTTGCTTAACTTTTGACCAAGCCTGCATTACAATCCTTATAAAGATCTCTTAGATTGGTCAGGTCATACCGATTTTAAGAATACCCAGACCCTTGTTAAGCACGATGAAGAGAGTTTGAGTGACTCTCAATACCGGCATCAATAATCGGGTAAATAGTCTTTCGATGAGAGAATGAGTGAAAGTCCTTTTTGATTGAAAGTTTCTCATTCAATATCATCAGATTGTCAAAAAGATCAAATAGATTTTTCTTGATTGATAGACTTTCTCAATAAAGCTTAATAACATGAGCTAATTCTTTTGAGAAAATGCACTACATAGTTTCATCTTGTGCATGAAATGGAAAGACAGGTAGCCTGGCTGCTCCTGACCAATGGAGACGAACTTAGGTATATTTCTTGATTCCTCTTTAAAATCTTACCTTACATCGACACTTGATTAGCTCAAGTTTGTCCCCAAGATTTTATTTTATCTTTGATACTTGATTAGCTCAAGTTATCACACCATTTTGTATTCACACTGATTAGCTCAGGTGGTACACCCCTATGGGTTCGTTTTGATTAGCTCAGGCGTCACACCCTTTTGTATTCACACTGATTAGCTTAGGTGGTATACCCATTTGTGTTCGTTCTGATTAGCTCAGGCGTCACACCCTTTTGTATTCACACTGATTAGCTTAGGCGATACACCCCTTTGTGTTTGTTCTGATTAGCTCAAGCGTCACACCCATTTGTATTCACACTGATTAGCTTAGGTGGTACACCTTTGTGTTCGTTCTGATTAGCTCAGGCGTCACACCCTTTTATGTTCACACCGATTAGCTCGGATGTCACATTCTTTTTCGTGTTCACCTAATTCGCTTAGGTAGCACAACTCTTATATTGGACACTTAATTGGCTTAAGTTGTCCTCCAAAACTTTTTCAAATATCTCGCGTTGTTTCGCATTTGAGGGAAAACCTTGGGTAATAAACAAGCAACCCATACCTTGAAAACCTTACTTTTTTAGTTTGGGGTTCATGGGAATTGTCAACATTACAAAGCATTTAGAAGTAAAAACCTGAATGCTGTATACGCGATCCGTACGCTAAGTCTTTTTTACCACTCCGCTGGAACTAGGAAGCCTTAATGTACATTACTTATTGTCTACATTTACATTCCATGTGTCATACCTATTGCATCAGAAAATGGGATTGACAACTCCGACAAAAACAACATGCATTGCATGGCCAAAATTTAGGTCTCGATTGAGTCTTTGAACGGAACCTCTACGAGCTCCCGCTCAAAGAGGGGCAACTGTTGACACCTAAATTTTGACCCTCATTTAGTTTAGAATTTATTAAATTGCAAAAATAAACATAAATAGAGACTGACCCCGGCCCTTACCAAAAATATTTAATTTAATTACATTTAGTTTGCATTTAGACTTAAGAGCATTTTCTTAAAATTTCAGCATAATTAAAACATGCATTTTTTTTCTTCTTTTTTCGCATTAAAAAATTGAACCCTCATCTGCAAGCCCCACTATCGAGCATTCGACGCAATTGTGATCCACCATCCACCGTTCGAATCGTGGCCAATCCTGATCCGTGAGTTCAAAGAGGAAAACGAATATCCATAAATTCAAATTAGGATCGGTGGTGAATGTTTTGGAGAAGATATCGGATATTTCAAATAAAAATAATGACTTTGTGGCCATATCTTTCCATTTCAAATTGCTTAGTTTATCTTTTATTTTGCATATATAAAAAGGGGGTTGGTGGCATAAAAAAAGGGAGGCGAAAGAAAAAGAATTGGTCTTCATCAAGAACAATTTCGTCTTCATCAGAGGGAAAGAGAGAGAGATCGAAACAGAGGGAGAGAGAAATCGGAACGTGCGAGGAAAAGAAAAGGAAAACAATCGTCCAAGATTTGACCGGGGATCGTCAACTTTGGTCTCTTTCTCTTTCAAGCGCAAGCACGAAAGCAAAAGGAACAAGCGACGCTCAGGGATACCTTTCTTTGATCGCACGGAGGAGATATGAAGAAGATGGATTTTGTGCGGTTTCCCGACGAGGCCGAAAGCATAGTACCTGGTCATCCCTCACTATGACCATCCTTGGCTGCCACCACGAGGCATGCGCCGTCCTCACTGTGGAGCACCACCGACCATTGTCTGACCAATCCCGCTGGTGAACCCAATCTGCGGCCACCGATTCCGATTCGACCCGCAAGTTCAAAGGAGGAAACCTGATAACCGTGAGATCTTCAAACTAGATTTGTTGAAGAAAGTCCGTGAACTTGTGTGTTACACTCAATACCACCGTCGCAAGTACACCGTGAGCTGTTGACCACTGCGCCGGCCGTCGTTCCTCTGCCATCCTTTCGAGCCCCATCCGATTGATCCAAATTCGGAAAACTTCCAGATAAGGTAATTTTTATTTTATTTTATTTTATTTACTTATTTAATGTTATGTCCTAATTGTGTTTTCTAGTTTTTTAAAAAATGTGTGAATCTTTCGGACGAGATAATATCGCGTTAGAAATAACATGCTATTATTTTTAAAATTAGGCACATTATCTTAGGAGATTTTTTTTTTATTTTGTCGTGATTGTTTATCTTTATGATTATGATTGTGATTTAATTTTCACATTAATAAATAATTTTGCTCATAATATATGCTCCCATCGTGCCTATGTCCCGAGGAAAATGTGCATTGGGTGACGTCTGACTTCGATTCAGAAGTATGACTGTACTCGCACATAGAAATTATACGTTATATTCTCGATTATGAGAATCGGATTGATAATTTCAAAATAGGATTGCAAAATCTGCCCTATGTATTTAGGGACGATGGTTATTCTATAAATTAATTCACTTTCTGACCCCAATTTAGGGGAATGCTGTGAAATCGAAAATCGGAATTAAAGGTATATTATGGGCAAGATTAATTATTTTTGTTCAAATTATCCATTCTTGTTTAATGTAATCAATCATTAAAAAAAATTACAAAAAAATTCTCATCATGTGCATGTCATCTTTGCCATGTCATTAGTCTAGATTCATTAATGCCATGTTTAGGTTCATTTAATATAATTTTTTAGGTGCATTCATATAAAATTAAATGTCTAGGTTCATTCATTAGAAAAGGTAAGTTTAGGGTCATAAATGCATGTAATTTAATTTTACTTCATTAGACTTAGATCATTTAATTAAATTCATTTCATTTTAGAATATGGTTGCATTAGCATTGCATTCAATAAAAGAAAACCCCAAAAACATTAATCTACATTGCCAATCAAGAAATTTTCATGAAAAATGGGTACCGAAAGGGTGTTAGTAGAAATATTAGCGTAATCAAGTTCCCGAATTCATTTAATCTCTGGTTCGTAGAAATAAAGTATATCTCCCTATACTTTATTTAGGTTTCTAATCGGCCTACCATAAACGATTAGTGGCGACTACATTTTAAATCTTTTGCATGTTAATACTGAACTTGAATTTGGTAGGACTTGGGAGGGTTTGAGCTAGGTTGGTTAATTTAATTAACTTAGTAATCCATTAACTTAGGTTTCAGCGAAATTTAGGTCGCGACAAGAGAGAGACAAGAAAAGACAAAGGAAAAAGGAAGACAATAATGTATATGTCACGCCCTGGACCATACGAGCGCGATAACATCCCAGTCGGTTTCCGTAACAACCAGGATCCTATGACGGCGACAATAGTGCGGAATAAAGAATGCATGCGGTAGCGCAAATAACTCTATACGTATGAAAAACAAGATGACTGAAATGATTCATAACATAACCAAAGTCGGACGAATACAAAAGCGTACAACTTAGGGAAAACGACAACATAGTTCGATCAAAAAGGGAGACGGTCATAAGTCCAAAGTTACACTAGCTACTCTACACGGTTAGCCAAAAAGATGCCAGAGATGCACCTAGACGTCGGGTTTGCTATCACTAGCAGCTTCTTCTTCATCAGGGTCCATCGGCACTTCATAATGTCTCGGCGGCATACTTTTGGTCTAGGGTTTGAAAATGATAAATCCCACGACGGGGTGAGAATAAATCTCAGTGAACCAAACCTAATCCTATGCTAGTACAAAGGTACCTCCAGACTCTTACAACGTGCAAGTTTTAACCATAGGCATTCATAGGACCAAAAGTTAACAAAACGAAGACACGACAACAGACATTCACATTTTCAATTCAAAAGCAATTCACAAATTCACAAGCACTTGATTAGGGCTAGGCTTCGTTCTTAAGGCATAAAATAGTTCCATAATTCACAAACAGTGCTTTCCATCCAAAACTCAATTCCCATCATCCAACCTTCATGACATATAAGTCATAATCTTGCTATCCAACCCTCACTACGCGCTTTAGCGCCCAGGCCATAGCATAATATTAATCATATCGGCTGATCGGGCCATATAATAATGTATCGGTTCATCGAACCGTCGGCTCATCGAACCGTCGGCTCATCGGGCCATATAATATACTATCGGTTCATGGGACCATCGGCTTATCGGGCCATATAATCAGTAATATGTGGCTTTTACTATACGGCTTTCCTTATAGCCTCTCATAAAGCCGGGATCATTACGATCCAATATCGGCATTTAGCATTCACTCACCACATAGACAATTCACCCATAATCACACAAGGCCGAATATACATATGCCCTCAATTAACACTTACACAAGCCATTTGATAACCCACATGCAAGAATGAGCCATAAACATCAACTTGCACTCAAGGCATGTCTTACAATCACCACTCACATAATCATTTTTATTGCATGTCGCAAGATAACATCACTTACATATTCGGTCACTCATAAACCATCTAGCACCCAATCACATAAAGCCCAACACACAAGACATTTCCATAAAACTTGCAACATTAAGCACAAAACACTTCGTAGGGCAATATTTCGGTGGTACTGTTCACGCATTCAAAATAGCCACTAAATCTCAACAAAACCTAAACCCAACATGCTCATAACTACCTAAATATCAATATCTTAAACCTACAAGTCATCCAACATGAAAATCCCATATAGTTCAAATTCGGATCCCTTGCACTCTCACTATGAACAGCCCGCAAAAAGCCTCAAAACCTCATCCATACATGTCTATTAGTGACCTAGAGTACTAATATAAGGTTAGGGATGACTCACCAAGGATCTAAGCGCGAAAAGCCCCCAAAAATCACCCCTCGAGCTCACGGTACAAGTCGGTCCAGCGGGGTCTTCGGCTTCTTGGGCGAACGGCGGTGCACAGCGGTCACGGGCTGAGGTGGCTCATGGTGATGGTAGTGGATGGCAAGGTGGTGGTGGTGGTGGCTGAACAAGAGGGGGAGGAAGAGAAAAATGAGAGAGTGAGTGAAAGAGATGGTGAAATTCGAAATTATGAGGGGGGAGAGAGAATGAGGTTGTCTTGAACTTCACCTTGGCTTGTTTGTTTGGGAAGCTTTGGTGGGGTTTATGGGAAAAGACAACAATGTGACATGAGGGGAAGGCTAATGATGGGTTGAGTGACATAAAGTAGGAGAGAGAAAGGCAAGAGATGATGGGTGGCTTAAAAGTCAAAGAAGATGACCCACAAAAATCTCACTCTTGTCTCTTATGCAAAGATCCACATTTAAGGCATTAATGCCCTAAAGTTTCGTCACAAAGCCGGGTCACAAAAATTAAATATGCCATTAATTAAAAATCCAAGGAATTAGCCTAAATTCGGGGGTGCAAGGAATTTCCAAATTAATTCCCTTAATCACCGATTTCCAACCTATCTCGGAACGACCCTAATTTCAAAGTCTCGACGAGACAATTCCAATGTTTCATTGTTGGAATTCTCAAATGATCGACGTCCAATTTCGAAGTCCAATTCGTGACTAAAATCCATGAATAGTAATTTCAGGGCGTCTCAAACTAACGAGTGACTTTTAGGATTTTACGCGTATCGACCTATGATCATCGTCACGTTTTAAAGTTATTCGAACCATGACGACTTTGATTGTCATGTAATTGCGAGGGTCAATCGTTGGTTTCAAAAGTCGCGTTCGTTAGAAATCTGGTTTAGGTTAATTTGCAAATTATACTCTGGTCATACGGAATCACCCGCGGACCAATCATATAACGCTAGCAAATTGTTCTAAAACCAATCTTCGAACGGCCTATGATGGCACAGGACGTTCCCTCGGCAATCCTTATGGTCAAGTCGTTAATCCAGGGTCGAGTTCTTTGGTCCACGTACTAAATTCCTCGTTAGCCTTTCCCCTTGGGTTAGTTAACTCAAGAGTGATCAATTCTGAGCGAGATTTACTGAAACACATAGATTGATATTTCATCCATTCATAAGCTTCGAAATGGGTCGAAATTCGAAATGTCACAATATATAAACCAAAGGACTTGGTCTATTTCCAAAGTTGCATTAATGGATAATAGAACAAACTTGGGGAAGCAAAAGTCAAGACTAGAGAGAGAGGGTTCCATTTTCCTAAAAAAAAAAATACATTTTCCAAAAATGCCCTTACGGTAAAAAAATGTTTTCAAAAATTGTCATCGAAAGCTAGAATGATAGGTATTGCTTCCTCTATCCACTTTATAAACATCTTACCAAAATCGGAGATAAAACTAGGCTCATACAATTCGATGTTGTAATTATCGCAAAATTGATAATTTAAAACATAGCATTATTAATTAATCGTATAGAGACTATTTTCCGATAGTCTAACAAAAATTAACGTTTTCAAACGTTATTCTCTATGCATACAAATGGGTAAGCCAAATTCGGGATGTCACAAATCTCCCCACCTTAGAAATTTCGTCCCCGAAGTTAAAATCTTTGCACGATGTCAAACAGTCAAGGATACTGTTGCCTCATATCTTCTTCATTTTCCCAAGTGGCTTCTCTAGCGTCATGATTCTGCCACAACATTTTCATCAAGCGGATAACTTTATTCCGAAGCACATTTTCTTTTCGATCCAAAATTCTTAATGGTTTTTTCACGTATTTAACTCGTTTATCCAAATCGATCGTCTCATAATCCAAAATATGACTAGGATTAAGGTGATACTTTCGTAACATCGATACGTGGAAAACATTATGCACACTAGCTAATGGTGGCGGTAAAGCTAATCGATATGCTAGACTCCCAACTCTTTCCAATATCTCAAATGGTCCGACAAATCTCGGACTTAATTTTCCTTTCTTGTCGAACCTTGATACACCTTTCATAGGCGATACCTTAAGAAATACGTGATCTCCCACTTGGAAATCCAAGGGTCTTCGACGTCTGTCCGCATAACTTTTTTGTTGGCTTTGTGCAGTCTTAAGTCTATTCTTGATAATCTTAACCGTTTCAGTTGTAATCTGCACCAATTCTGGTCCCATTAAACTCCGTTCTCTAACTTCATTCCACCAAATCAGAGTTCTGCAAGTCCTTCCATATAAAGCTTCAAATGGGATCATACTAATACTCTGTTGGTAGCTGTTGTTGTATGCAAATTCTACCAAAGGTAACTTTTCGTCTCAATTACCTTTAAAATCAATCATGCAAGCCTGCAACATATCTTTTAATATCTAATTGACCCTTTCTGACTGTCCATCCGTGTGAGGATGAAATGCTGCGCTGTATTGAAGCTTTGTTCCCAATGTCAATTGTAAACTTTTCCAAAACCTTGATGTGAACCATGAATCTCGATTAGAAGTGATGGTCACTGGAATCCCATGTAGGCACACCACTTCCTTAACATACAAATTTGCATACTGGTCCAATGTATAGTCCACCCGTACTGCAAAAAAATGAGCCGATTTAGTTAGGCGATCCATTATCACCCAAACTAAATCATGATTTTTGAACGTCCTTGGCAAACCTTGTACGAAGTCCATTGTGATATGTTCCCACTTCCACTTGGGAATTTCCAACGGCTTCAACATTCCTGCCGATTTTCGATGTTCTGCCTTAAGTTGCTGGCATGTTATGCAACTCGCGACATACTTAGCTATGTCAAGATTTAACCCATTCCACCAATAGTATTGACGAAGATTCCGATACATCTTCGTGTTTTCCGAATGAATGCTATAACTACTTCGATGGGCCTCTATCAAAATGTCCCTTCTCAAGACCACATTGTCAGGCACGCGCAACCGTCCACGAAATCTAATGATTCCATCATCAGATATTTGAAAATCCGATTTCTTGCCTTTCAAGGCTGCTTCACGAATTTTCGTGAGCTTAGGGTCATCCTTCTAAAGTTCCTTAATCCGTCATTGTACGAGATCAGGTTCAACTCTAAGAGTTGCTAGAAGTCTCATCTGGTAACCAACCTTGAACTTGAATTCTGAGTTTGGCACTTCTGCCAGTAATTTCCATTCCTTCATCCTCATACTTGCTACCATTGTAGACTTTCGACTCAGAGCATCTGCTACCTTATTTGCTTTTCCTGGATGGTACAAAATTTCACAATCATAATCTTTTAGCAATTCCATCCATCTTCTCTATCTCATGTTCAACTCCTTTTGTGGGAATAGGTACTTGAGACTTTCATGGTCCGTAAAAATCTCAAATTTCTCCCTGTATAATTAATGCCTCCAAATTTTCAACGCAAAGATAATCACTACCAATTCTAAATCATGCGTCGAGTAATTCTTCTCATATGGCTTCAATTGTCTTGATGCATAGGCAACAATTTTTCCATGTTGCATAAGGACACACCCAAGTCCTTTGTGAGAAGCATCACTATAAATTATAAACCCCCCATTGCCCGACGGTATTGTCAAAATCGAAGCAATTGTCAACTTCTGCTTAAGTTCTTGGAAACTGAACTCACATTCTTCACTCCACTCAAATTTTACATTCTTCCTTGTCAGTTGGGTCAAAGGTCCAGCTAAATGAGAAAATCTCTCCATGAACCTCCAATAATACCCTGTTAGTCCTAGGAAACTTGGAATTTCAGTCATCGACTTTGGCATTGGCCAGTTAATTACAACTTCAACTTTAGTTGAATCCAACGAAATTCCTTCACCTGTTACCACGTGTCCCAAGAATACAACTCGGTCTAGCTAAAACTCGCATTTACTGAACTTTGCACATAGCGCATGCTCACGAAGAGTAAGAAGTACCATTCTCAAATGCCTTTCATGTTCTTCCAATCCTTTTGAATACACTAAGATGTCGTCAATGAAAACTATAACAAATTGGTCCAAGAACGGTTTGAACACCATGTTCATTAAATCCATAAATGCTGCAGGTGCATTCGTCAATCCAAAAGGCATGACCAAGAACTCATAATGTCCATATGGAGTCCAGAAAGCAGTCTTAGAAATGCCCTCCTTAATCCTTAATTGGTGATAACCCAACCTTAAATCAATTTTCAAAAATATTGATGCTCCTTGTAATTGATCGAATAGGTTGTCTATTTTAGGCAAAGGATACTTATTCTTAACTGTGGCCTGATTCAATGCATAGGCGCATCGATCCATCCTTTTTCTCGACAAAAAGCACTGGCGCTCCCCATGGCAAAGCACTTGGTCAAATGAAACCCTTATCAAGCAATTCTTATAATTGCACCTTCAATTCCTTTAATTCCATCGGGGCCATTTTGTAAGGAGTCCTTGAGATAGGCTCTGTCCCAGGAGCAAGTTCAATCTTGAACTCAATCCCACGTTCTAGAGGTAATCTTGGCAATTCTTTGGGAAAGACATCAGGAAAATCCCGAACCACAGGAATTTCTTCTAACTTTGTTTCCATTCCAAATAGGTCCTTTATTGTCGCCAAAAATCCTTGGCATCCATGACTAAGGAGTCGATGGGCCTCGATGACAGATATAACTGCCGCAGTCAGCTTAGTTTCATTCCCATCGAATTCGAAGCTAGGTTGTCTAGGAGGATTAAAATGGATTACCTTTCTATGGCAGTCCATACTAGTCCTTTGCTTACCCAACTAGTCCATTCCTACAATAACATCAAAATCTTGCATAGGCAGTACTACTAAGTCAATCTTTTGACTTGATCCTCTCACATCCATCTTACAGTTCCGACATATCAGTGTGACTAAATTTTCATCATGAAGGGGTGTAGTCACACTAAGAGGTATTTCAAGCAATTCATACCTTAACCCATACAATTGCACAAAACTAGCACATACAAAAGAATGGGACGCCCCGGTATAAAACAATACTTGAGGCTTATGATCACATATAGGAAGTGTACTTGCTATTACAGTCTTGGAAGCCTCAGCTCCCTCCCGAGTCACCGTATGTACTTTTCCTTGCATCGGGGGTTTTTGAAAATTTCTCTATTATAGCACAGAGCCCGAAAGAGTTGGTTGGAATTGGTGTGTCATCCTCGCACGTGATTGTTGTGTTTCACGAGGACAGTCCCTAAGCATATGGCATGGTTGCCCACAACCGAAACATGCCCTCGGTTCGAAGCATGGCACATTTCCATGTGCCCTACCACAACATCGACACTTCTCGCCAACATTCTGTCTTTGGCTCATCATGCGATTGTTACCAAAATTTCCATAACTTGAAAATCCTCGTCTCTTATTGGATATCGTCGATGTCCTGCCAAAATGCATAAGCCTTTTGTCATGCTTGAAATTTCCGACTGGAGGCCCTAACCTCACCTATGACACTACCTCAGTTTTTTCCTGTACCAGCTCTTGCTCGACTAATTGAGCACGTCAATAGAGTTGATTTTAATCTCTTATTTCCATAGGTACCAACTGTCTCCTAATATCAGCCTTTAGGCCCTTTAGAAAATTCTTCGCCTTGTCCTCCGGGTTCTCAATTAGTCGAGGAGCATATCTAGATAATTAGCGAATCTTGCCTCATACTGATCCACTGACAAATTCTTCTGTGTCAACAGCATAAACTCCTCTACCTTTTTGTCCTTAACGTAATTAGAGAAACACTTTTCATTGAAAGCATTCTTAAAATCTCTCCAAGTGACATCTGTACCTTCAGGAAATATCATTTCTCGTGTCGCTTCCCACCAATGCAAAGCATTGCCATCAAATTGATATTCAGCTAAGACTATCTTATCATCCTCATTATAGTTTAAGAGTCTAAAAATCCTTTCCATGCCTTCGATCCACTGTTCAGCCTCCTTTGGGTCTCCTAAGCCAGCGAACCGAGATGGTTTCAACTTCAGAAACTTCTCGACTAACTCCTACATATGGCGACCATTATCTTCCGCCACAGCCGGTGATGGAGCTTGCTGCCCTATAAGCTTGCCTAATGCTTCCAAAATTCCATCAACTCTTGAGTCTCCTCCCACCAATGAAACTGTCCTTGTCGATCCCACCGGTGGAACTGCCCTTGCCGGTCTACCCCTTTGCCTCATCTTGTCTTAACAGAACTTCTTATGCAAAACAGCCTTGTTTATTAGCGACCATGAAACCTAATACTATAAGTAACATAATGTCACTTAGTCAATAAACACCGACAAACAAAAGGATTGAATAAGTAACCGAGGTTACTATCACAAATAGCAATCACAAGCACATACACAAACACTCAATTTAAACCCACAATATGTTTACCAAAGTCTCGAGTCCTTAGCGCACCTTGTCACTCCAGGTTAACATAAGGCTTTGATACCATAAAATGTGACGATACCTTCACGAGCCGTGACTACCAGGGTGTCACATAACTAAATAGCTTAAATTATTTATTTCGTTACGAAGCGCAAACAGAAGGCCATAGAAATTTTAAACAACTACAACATTGAAAACACAACCTGCAATTCTTATTTATATAACATTAAGGCGTTCATTACATTTACACGAGAGGAAATGAAATCTGGGAAGTAAGGATAACATCAACTCTACTCGCCAGCTAACCCCAAAATACCGTCTCCCAAGCCCGCATACAAGCTCTCAGCTAACAGTATGAAAAACATGGAATTCAAAACCAGTGAGATAAACTCAGCAAGTCAAACAAGCCATGACCTTTCTATTCAAATAATCATATTATAGAAAAAGACCTACCACTTATTGCAATCATAAGCAGGATACAAATAAAGATATTATATATGTACAACTATAATATAAAGGTGATAATCGTCAGCCCATACTAACGATATGCATGTAGTGAATTCCCCCACGTGTACCACTGTCAATTGTAACCATCAGTTTCTAAGAATCGATTAGGTTCATTAATATCACTATCGATTTCTTTATAAATCAATCATCTGCAAACCACTAAGTAACAAGTAACTGCAGACCACTAAGTAACAGGCATCTGCAGACCACATAGCAGCATGCATCTCGTCTCCTACTCCACAAGGTTATCTCCTGTAGACCACTAAGCAACAGGCATTTGCAGACCACATAGCATCAAGCATCTCATTTTTCCCTCGTTGGCTCCCACAGGGCATAGTCGATACAACCACAGTTCGACCTTCTTCACCGTTATCACGCTCAATGAATGTACGTGAGTGAAAATGTAGTAATATGCCATACTAGATTCCACAATCAACCATCATGATGTGATAAAAGTACGGCACTAATCCGGCTGAACACGATTGAACCACCAATCATCATATCAGTCCGGTTAATTCACATGCACTATTCACATGCACTATTCATTTTTCTTTCCATGTGCCACAATTCATTCCACGACTTCATCGTCATCGCGCTGGAACAATGTAATTCAGTATTTTTACATCTCAAAGCTAATACGATCGAAACTTTACCTAGTTCGATTTTCGCCACAATACCACCTCAATATAACAATACAATTCCTCCGACGTATAACTGACGAACGATCCCATCGTCGCAACTACTCAATTTCTGAACAAATATCATCAATCTCAGACAAAATATAACTACTATCCATTTTCGAGCTCAACGTGCATATTCAAGCTACGCCTTTAATCATGACATAATCAGTTGAAAAGAATTGAAATGGTGAGATAACTCCCCTTAATTGAACAACCAAAGCCACAAGCGTGCATGTCTGTGATTTGCCGACGAACCAAACTTCAACGAAGACTTTAAGGCGAGCTAAGCTTGAGGAAAATGAACTTGGGGAAGAAAATTTTGGGAAATTTTTTTATGGAGGGGTGTCTCAGCCAGAAATGAGGAGGGGAGGAAGAGAGAGAGAGAAGGAAAATAAAAAAGGAAAGACAAGGATTAAAGCTACTAAAGTCCAACTCATCATGTCTAACCATAAATGCAACCCCAAAATCTAATCCAAACCAACTTATAACCAAAACTTGATGAGGAAGCCAAAGTAATGAAGGGGAAAGGGGGGATGTTCGGTCAAGGTAGAGAAAGGGAAAGAGAGAGAGACAAGAAAAGACAAAGGAAAAAGGAAGACAATAATGCATATAAACCAAAGGACTTGGTCTATTTCCAAAGTTGCATTAATGGATAATAGAACAAACTTGGGGAAGCAAAAGTCCAGACTAGAGAGAGAGAGGGTTCCTTTTTCATAAAAAAAAAAAGCATTTTCCAAAAATGCCCTTATGGTACCCGAAAATTACGAAAATGCCCCTGCGGAAAAGAAAAGTTTCCAAAAATTCTCACCAAAAGCTAGAACACTAGGCATTGTTGCTCTATCCACTTTAAAAACATTTCACCAAAACTGGAGATAAAACTAGGCTCATACAATTCGATATTGCGATTATCGCAAAATCGATAATTTAAAACATAGTATTATCAATTAATCGTAAAGATACTATTTTTCGATAGTCTAACAAAAATAATGTTTTCAAACGTTATTCTCTACGCATACAAATAGGTAAGCCAAATTCGGGATGTCACAGGTAAATTTGTCATATGTGTACCGTTTATGGTTTTTCTTGGTATTAACCCTAGTTTCTACGGATCACCCTTTTAATGAATAGGGATGTTTTAGTAGAATTCGGTTTCGGGGTAATGAGAAAGTACTATATATGCACTCAGTGTTTGGTGATCAGAAGTGATGCCCTCATCTTGGACAAATGAAAATTGGGAAATCCCGAGTATGTACATTCTCAAATTCGAAACAACATCCCCATAACTAGTCTTAGATAGATCAAATCTAGGTCAATTAGGACTCACATAGTTCTCAATAGCAAGCTTCCGAGGGATACATGTCGCGAGGCTTTTCGACAAGGCTTTGTAATCTCTCCTCTCTAAATCTCCTCTCCAAAATCATTTGTAATAATACCTGATGAGTTGTGGGTTTTAAATTTCTGCACTTAGTTTTAGCTTGTCATTTCAATACCTCGCGTGTTTACTTATCGCTTTATCTTGATTGTTAATTTCTTTTCTAAATTAGGTTAAGCCTAGTTTAGAATTTTAAATGAAAAACACAAAAACAAGATGCATGGGCACATAAAATGGTTCACATGCTTCATTAAAATCAATAAAGATCGTTTGATCCTTGTTAGGAAATAATAGCATAAACTAGTCCACAAGTCTAGAATCTCTAGTTTCATAGGATCGAGGTAACTCTCCCGTGCCTCGATTGAGTTTCTAATCAACCCACTGCAAACGATTAGTGGCAACTCCCAATAAATCAAACTTAGCATTTAAAAAATGAAAAATAGAAGTCTCTCGTGCCGTGCGAAATGTGAGACTTGGGAGCGCCTCGGCCTCTAAATAATTGAACTTAATCCAAGTTCACATCTTTGGGCAAACATCTCAAAACTTGTCCATTTTCCCTAAGAAAGAAAAAGGAGAGGTTGCGACATATAGTTACGTTTGAAGTGAAGTTTTTTTATTTCCTTATTCACTTGTGACCTGTCTATTCTAATTAAAATCGAAGAACAATTTTCGGTGAAAAATATTTCATCGCTAGATAAATTCCGACGAAACACTTGGGTAATATCTTTTGACTTTCGCTGCAGTTGCAACTTCATTGATTTATGTTGGAAACCATCATTGAAACTTTCCTTCCACCATTGAATTGGTTCAATAATTGAGGGCTGGCTTTTTTTTTTTGTCAAAAGAAAGATTCTATTCATTAATTAGAATAATACTTGAGAGGTACATAGAAGGTTTTCAAGCCTAGCAAATCACAAATAACTACAGAACAAAGAAAATGCCAAAAGAAAAAAAAAAACAAAGAACAGTCTACGGTTAGGAGCACACACTCTCTTCTCTCAAGAATAGATTTGCAATTGTAAACATTTGTCTATCAATCACTAGAATAAGTTATGATGTGGTTCATATCTAGATTCGACGTCCTCATCATCATTGCCAAGCAGTGATATCAACATCAATATGTTGAAAGAATACTAATCAAATACATGAAAGGAACTCCTAGATCTAGATATAAATCTAGTTTGAGAGAGTAAAACCCCTAAAGCTATACCTAAATCTAGAGAGGAGAGCGGCCTAATCTCGGAAAGATTGTAGAGTCACGTCATGAACATCCTCCTTGGCAGCTGTCAACTAGTCAAATGGCCGAACTGATCTCTCTGTTCACTTAAGATTAGTTGCAGAAATTTATTCACATACATAAATTCCCAAAACATAGTGGGAGAGAAAGGAAAAGACAATAAAAGCAAAGAAAAATAAGAGAAGGAAGATAGAGAGGGAGAGAGTGGATGAGGGAGATAGACTCTCTCTCTCAAGAAAGTCGCTAGAAGGGCGGCAGCGGCTTGAGAAACCCTAAGGAAATCACAGAGGGCATTTCGACAAAACAAAGGCTGGCGTTTAAACAAGTGAAATTACGGAGTTCCCAATTTAGAGCAATTTTCATTCGCCGTGTTTGCTAGTTCTACCTATAATAGAGTTTTACGTGACCTACAGGAGATATAACAGCTTGTGTGCTAAATGCAAAGTTATCATGTCTGTATTTGTCCCGCAGAGGTTAACGAGAGACGATGTTGTTGGGTTTGTGATTATCTCTGTTGACATAGGACTGGTGGACTGGGATTTTAAAATTTCAATTTAAAGGGTAAATTTATATTATTACATTGAGAGTTGACACAATCATAATTCGTACGTGTCTCGTTTTTTCCTTTTATCCCTTTTTTTCTTCTGGGAGCGGCCCGACCACTTCCACACCCCCCCCCCCCCCCCCC
>BCNH02000010.1:15393701-15442314 GCA_001662345.2 Metrosideros polymorpha var. glaberrima
GGGGGGGGGGGAGATTCATCGATTAAATTTAATGATTATCAACCGCCGCTTGCATTCACAAATCAGTATGCTAACATCATTAACCCCTAATTAAGCTCTAATCACCTTCCTAACCTACCCGTCGAAAGGCATGCATCGGGTCTTAACATTCATCTAAAACACACATGCAAATCTAACTAAGTCATGTAATTAAGTCATACAAAACAATCATCAATCAAGCAAGCAAAAGCACTAATTATTCTAGAAAGGCAAGTAAAGGCATTTTCCTAACCAAATTTCTAATATTTTAATTTTCAAAAATTTTAATATTTAATATTTAATATTTTTTATTATTAATATTATTGTAGTTCTGGAGATATGCTCGGGCTTCCATGTGGGTTTGGGTTGTAAAGGTAATTCGGGCCATAAACACTAAGAGCCTAATGGAAGAAATAGGTCCATCTAAGCCTACTTACACTGAAACAACTCTAAACCATTTTCTAACAAGCCCAGCTTCTCTTATGGCTGAATTGAGCCCATACTCATTAGACCTTAAATCAAGCCCAAAATCCACTAGGGCCCGATATCGCCATTGTCTCTCTCAGCCTCTTTACACACGGCACTATGTCTTCTCCCCGCAACCAGAGACGAGCGGCCATGAGCCAGCACGTCTGCAGCCACTCTCGATCGTCGAACCGTCTATTGGCCACATCTATCAGGCTCGCTCAGTCGGTCATTTTGCGCCGACTTCGCCAAACCGCCCGTCGGCCATGTCTAGCTCCCACCTTCATCATTGTAATTCACCATAAGAGAAATCCATAGAATCAAACGACATAGGATTGAGAAACAAAAAGATAGGTTCCCTATCACATGGTCAATAAACGCAAGTTAATAATTATGGATCCGACTTGTGAATTTCATTGAACACATGGTGAGCGACTGATTTGAGGAAGATATCTTAACCATTTGACTCCTATTACGTCCTAAGTTCCAGCTAACCTTAAGCCCTACGCTCATAGACAGTAAGACAAACTTTCACAAACTCAGTTTATTTCAACTGACAATCAACATTCTTGGTTATTTCTTGCTCAACATATAGTATGTTCGAGTAGAGGCTTTACCTGGTCATGGAGCGAGATGCAGCTACGATTAAAGACCAAATCGGTAAAGGAACTATTGGATGTATGCCCTAAAGCAACCATGTAATAGTTACATGTTTGGGAGTTCAGTTGTACTTTCAATCTTATTATTTAATTAATGGCGAAGACGTCTTCATTCATTTATCCAATTACTTATATATATGTATGATTCCATAAGATCAGTTGTGAATGTATCTATTCTTGAGACGTTAAGAATATATGTGATAGGTTCATAGTTAGATTGAATCTCTAAATTGTTCCCGGTCAATGGATTATTGAGTGGATATTAATAATCTTGTTGAGATCGGTGTGTTCTTAGCTTCACAGTTAAGTATTGGATACTTAAGGGAAAGAAGAGTTACGAGTCATTGAGTATTGTGATACTCGAGTTAGAACACAAGTGCTTGTACTAGACAAGTTTACTGAACATGACAACATAAAATGATTAGCAACATGAAAGCCGGTCAATGTCTAATTGTTCATGCTCTAGTCTTGTGTAAATAATTCTTAGACCCGAGGCATAATGTTGAGTTGTGTGTTGGATGATGGTTATGATTCACATGTGTGCATATGATCAATTTGTTTATCCATCTCTATACTTGAAGGTTATATAGTTCACTCACATGCGAATTTACAAGTGTACGCATAATGGAATTTGTCTTCTTGTTACACGCAAAGTATATTAATGATGTCTTATGCAATCTAATCATGACACTACATTGAAGTTCTCAGCTGGAGTTGCAACCAATAATGAACTGTTAATGTCTCGTATAAAATGCATGTCAATTAGGTTTGTACATTAAATCGAATTGGTAGCGTGACAAGTATTCCATGGTCTTTATTCAATCGGGACTGTCACAACCTAAAAATTAATTAGGCTAATAGATTACTAAGTTAATTAAATTAACTAACTAGCTCAAGCTCTCCCAATTTCTACCAAATCGCAACTTAGGTCCATTTAATTTCTCTAAAATATATTTAACTTGGAGTTGCCACTAATTGATTTATGGTAGGTTGATTAGATACCGAAATAAAGCATCGAGAGCAAAATACTTTATTTCTATGAACCAGAGAAACTAAGTCCGGGGACTTGATTATGCTAAATTAAATCTACTGCCCTTTCGATACCTTTCATTTTTATATGTAAAAAAAAAAAAAGAACATTTGTAGGCAGCTTGGATTAAATTTTAACCTGATTCACTAAGGCATAGGTTATCGCATGTGTGCACATCCAATAAAGTAAACACCCAATTCAAATAAATGTAAGGAGCATATGCCAAACAATTTGTTCTCTCTCTTTTATCTTTACTTTTTAAATGAAAAAGACTAACCTATATGCAATGCATGAAATTAATCTAAATGCAATGACATGGAAAATTAGGCAACTAGTCTAATGCATGTAAATGACATTAATTCCTAAACTATCATGGAATTAAATTAAGTTAACTACATGACTATCTTTAAATGACATGCAATCAATATAACTAAATTAGTTTGCAAGCGACATGATTAATTAATCTAACTAACCTATGCATGCGCCTACATGGTATGCTAATTAAATGACATGCAAACTATATGACATATTAATTAAATGTCCTAACTCAAATGACGGACAAAAATGAATGCAACTATCTAACTTGTATTTTAACCTAATGACCCTAACTATATGACATGCATTAATGACATTTCCATTTTAATCAAAATTCAAATTAAGATTTAATGGAATTAGATTACCAAGCAAATGATGTCATCCAAGCTAAACTAGAAATTAAGCTAACCCTAATTCTAATTTAAAATGAAATCTATTCTAACCTCTAGTATCTATTCAAATAAACTATCCTATCTAGAAATTTTATCTTATCTAAATTAATCTATCTTAACTAGGAATTGATTTAAACTAGAAATCCTATCTCTATTTAAACTAGAAAAGTTATCTAGAATCTATCCTACCTTAGGAATTAAATTAAACCAAGAAGGTTATCTAAATTATCTAAAATTCAAATATTCTAAATTAGTCTAGAATGTCTATTCTAGGAATATAATCTATCCTTAAATGATGTGCAATCTTATATATATGCAACTTAATCTACATGAAATCTTTTAAAGTGTGATATCCCTAATTTTGGACCAATATACTAAGATCGAATTTGATGGATTTTAACCATGAATTCTAATCCGATGAAGAGTATTGGACATTACTTTGTCGAATTCTAAAGTTTATCGGTAAACTCTAAATTTTTGGATAAGTGGCGATAAGTCGGAAATTGAAAACCAAAGAGACGTTATGGACTTGGCATGAACCAACGGGCCTATTTCCTATGAAATTCGGCCACCAAGAGGCCCTATAAGAGGAAATTACTGTTTTGCCCTCAAAAGTCCATTTTTGGCACAAGCCCTTTGGATATCTAACCCATTAAGTCTATTAAATTCAAGCCCAAGCCCAAGCCCACGTGAATAATCCAATCCCACGTGAATAGTGCCAAGGGTGGAAATGACCAACATACCCCTTCTAGAAACTTGGACTTTAAGGGATAAAAATTTATGGGCATAAGACAAGCTAATTTAAAACTTGGGGATGAAAGTTTTCTTTTTCTTTTCTCCAAAGTGGCCGCCCACCCCATCCTCTCTCTCTCTCTCTCTCTCTCTCTCTTTCCTTCAATTATTTATCTTAAGTTGTCTTGAATTTTATGAGCCAAAGTTGATAAATTTTAGGGTTGCATTAATGAGAGCAATAATGCAAACTTAGTCGAGAAGAAAGGGAAGCAAGACAACTCTCTTTCTTTCTTTCTCACTCTGTTGCTCACTTTCATTTTCTCTCTTTCTTTCTTCTCTAGTTCGGCCACCACTCCATTGCCCACCCTTTCTCTTTTTCCTTAATCTTCTTCCTTTTCCTTCTTGTTTCATCGACGTGCCACGCCCTTACTGTCCTTGCCATTGTGTAGCCATGCCGTGCCATCACCACCGAGCCGCCCAAGCTACGCTGCATCGTTGTCCAAGCTGTCCATGCCGTGTAGCCGCGCCGCACCGCCGTCCATAGCCTTGCTGTGTAGCCGCGCCGCGCCGCCGTCCATCGCTGTGCCGTGCCGTCGAGTCCATCGTCGTGCCGTTCGTTCGTGTCGTTGCTGCGCCAAGCCAAGCTGCGCCTTTACCGTTCGTCATTGTCGTCGCCACCATTCAACTAGTGAGTTAACTCCCTAATCCTTGGTTAGGTTGTTAATTGTGTTTGGGGTTATATTAAGTTGGGTTTATGATTAATTATTGGTGGATTAGTTGATAAGTTATCTTAATAAGTGAAAAGTGAGGATGATAAGTTATCTTGATAGATGACAAGTGATGATGATAGGTTATCAAGAAAAATGATAGGTGGAAGTGATAACCTATTAAGGAAAGATTATAAGCTATCATCAAATGGATGATAAGAGCATTTGGATGATAAGCTATCACTAAATGGGTGATAAGCTATCGACTTTTGAGTGATAAGCTATCACCAAAGGGTGATAAGCTATCACCAAAGGGTGATAAGCTATCGATGATTAGAGGATAAACTATCATGGTTAGTTAATAAGTCATTAATTAATGTGTTTTGTGCTTGTGATATGTGGTTGTTCAATGCATGCTTTTGTGTTGTTTGAAGGATAGATTGCCTTAGAAAGATGGTTGCCTCTTGAACTATGGTTTTCTAGTTGAAAAGAATGCATTTTTGGCATATAAATTATGATTCATGAGGTGTCGTGCTTAGATACCAAGTTTTAGGTGTTGGAATAATCTAGGAGGCTTGAAAAATGAAGCACGTGAAGTTTGACGGGATAAGCATGTCTATGTGATCACGAGTGATTTATTTATTGAATTTTTAAGTGTGAAAATGGTAATGAGTTTGACGTATGAGCACGTATCATGGTTGCATTGGTTAAGAGAAGAAGAAATGAGATTTGTATGCATGATTGGTGTGCTCGTGTGATCACAAAGTGTATGGACCCTCAATGGAGATTGAGGATGATACTCTATTTTATCGATGATATTATCAGATGCCCAATGAGGGTTCGGATGACAGATTGTGGTAGAGGCCAAACCGATTTTCTTTATGGATTGCCGTCTACCTACGGGACAGGTTGAGGTGGGGCCACACCTCAATCTTCTAAGAGGAGATGTTGTCGTGCTCGATGGGGCGGGACGATGCTCGGTCATGTTGGAAGACTGCCAATCTTCAGGTTGTGCCGTGGCCTAGAGAGATTGAGAACTGTCAACTTTTGGGTTGTGCCATGCTCAAGAGCGGGCATAATCACTAGGCATAAAATTGGAACATGCTTGGATGCATTGTGCATGAGAAAGAGTGATATGTGTTCTGATTGCCTTGGCTAATGTATTGTTCCTTGAATATTATAACCGATGATATGTAAGGTATGTGTCGAGGTGACATAAGAATGCCTGTGATTTGTTGTTTGATCGGAATTGAGTTGAGTTACTCGAATCTATTATAGATGAAGTAGAGTGAGAATTACTCGCTATTGATCGGTTATTGATAATAAGTCACATATTTAGGGTATGCTCTAGGCAAATCAGCACCCTACACGAGGCTCAGGTTGTTAACTTATTGAGATTTTATTTCACTCGTTGTTGTTCACCGCTTTTCAGACCTGTAGTATAGATGTATGTCTAGTGCGGTTTGGGGTTCCTACGGATCATAGTCTCATTATCACACTGCACCCTATTCCCGATGCAGACTACAATTATGAGCTATACGTTACAATAGTCTGGGTCAATGAAGGGTTAGGGCACCTGACACCTCACCGCTTCAAGGCGTGGTTCGTTCGCCACGGTGATGCCCTCTTTGGTCCTTTGAGGGATTTTGATGGACTTGGCAGAGGTGGAGCTCCGGGTGAAGAAGTTTGGGATCCTATGAATGTAGAGGTTCCTGACAGTGCTGTTCAAGATCTGGAGTCTGACTCGGATGCAAAGAGCGATCCCGAGCCTCCTCCCGAGTACTACCTCTAGTTCGGGCTTGGATGACCGACTTTTGGTGTAACCCCGTCTTAGCAAAGATAAGTTAACTTGATTCTAGTATCTTTTTTATGGTCTCGATATGAAGTACCATGTAGCGAGGGCTTGTAAATATAAACTTCCTAGGGTTAACGTGTATGTAAATAAAGAGTGTTTTGGTAATTAGTGTAGTTTTGTTGTTTTTCTTACTATCTCTATTTTTGTAATTGTTCGGGTGTTTGTTAATCGTTTCCTCTTGTGTTAATCAAAAAAATAAAATGAACGGGTCGATGACATGTCCTAGGATGTCGCATTCAAATGACCCAAGAGAAGTGACAGGGATCGTCGCATGTTCGAAGGCCGGGGCATGACATCCTCGTTTTATTGGTATCAAAACATAATCATAACCTAGAGAGATAAGGTGCGTTGGGTTTTAAGATAGTTAGTTAGGAAAAATATCCCGTGCTTGTGATTGTTGATTGATTTTCAGGAACGTTGTTCTTGAGTTCTAATTTCGTGTCGAAATTTGACACGTAGGAATTCGTGAGATTCTTGCAAGATGAGCAGCTGCAATGCTAGAGTACCCAGAGGAAGAGTGACTCAAGAGGATTCTCGACTGGATGAGATTCTTCAAGCTTTATAAGTTATTGGAAACATCATAGGGCAACAAGCTCAAAATCAAGCTGATGCTGCTGCTGCAATTGTTTTGCCCAATGAAGTCTCGTTGGCTGGGAACGGGAATGGCGACCAACCCAATGAAGTCTCATTGGCTGGGAATGGGAATAGCGACCAACCGATGCATAGGTTGGTTGAGTAGTTTCTAAAGCTTAAGCCACCAAGTTCACCGGAGCAGGTGATCCTAAGGCGGCAACCCTCTGGATCAAAGAGTTAGAAAAGGCTTTCGTGTTACTAAGATGCTCGGAGGCTATTTACCAATTGCAAGGTAACGCTAGCTCTTGGTGGGAAGCCACTCGAAGAAGGGTTTTTCCTGAAGATACGGTCTTGGTATGGGATGCCTTTGTTAGAGCTTTCAATGGGAAGTATTTCTCGGATTGTGCGAGGGAACAAAAGATGGTTGAATTTTAGCGGCTTCGTTAGAACCATATGTCAGTAGACCAATATGAGGTGAAGTTTGTTGAGTTGTCTAGGTATGCATCGAGATTAATTGAAGACCCGGTGGATAAAGCGACAAGCTTTCGGGATGGTTTGAAATCGGAGATTAAGGACCAGTTGGTGCCCCTAAACCTCAAGGACTACGATGAGCTATATAAAAGGGCCCAACTCATTGAAAGGAATATGGCAGAACGTGCAGCCGCATCTGGATCACGGTTTGCACCTAATCGGGACAACCATCGATTTGGAAAGAGGCCAATGACTGGAGGAAAGTATTTTGTCCTTCCCAACTGAAAGAATGGCATAGTAAAGTTGGCACACAACTCATTTGGTGTGTGCCGATTTTGTAATAAAAGACATAGAACAACCCTATGTCTTGTTAGGATAGGAACTTGTTATGGATATGAACAGCACGGCCACTAAGTGCGGGACTGTCCACGTAGACCTTTTAGAGCACTGACACCACCGTTGTAAGGAGGACAACCATTAAGGAATGCCCCGCAGAACAATCTGAATCGACCCTCGATATAAGAAGGGTTTATGCCGTTATCAAGAAAGAGGCGAAGGATTCGCCGACCGTTACAAGTACGGTCTCCTTGCATGATCATATTGCTTATGTTTTGTTTGATCCAAGAGCTACGTATTCGTTTGTTGCTAAATAATTTATGGAGTTAGTGCGGTTAAGTCTGAAACCATTGAAAATGGTCCTTAGTATCTCTACCCCATTAAAGGATAAAGTATTATCTGCGGTAGGTTGTTCAGGTTATAAGATAGTCATAGGTGGTCAAGAGGAAAGTATAGATTTGAGTGTGCTTATGATGTATGACTTTGATGTCATAATCGAAATGGATTGGCTCACCAAGCAACGAGCTACGATTGACTGCTATCGTAAAGTAATCAATTTTAATCCGTTAGGAAGGGTTAGTTTCGAGTTCATTGGAAACAAAGGGTCTCCCTCGATTCCCTTGATTTTGTCACTTGAGGCGATGACCTTGCTGGATAAGGATTGCCAAGGTTATTTGGCAACCATGGTCAATACGTTGGTTGAGGAATCAAGGATGGAGAACATCGTTGTAGTGCGGGACTTTTCCGATGTCTTTCCAAAAGAATTGCCTGGATTACCCCTAGAAAGAGATAGAATTTGTGATTAAGTTAGCCCCTAGAATAGAGTCGATTTCCAAAGCACTACTATATTGAATGGCGTTGTCAGAGTTGAAGGAATTAAAAATGCAGATACAAGAGTTATTAGATAAGGGATTCATTTGCCCTAGTGCATTGCCTTGGAGAGCGCTAGTTTTGTTTGTAAGAAAGAAGAATGGATCGTTGCGTCTTTACATCGATTATCGACAACTCAATCAAGTAACGATCAAGAACAAGTACCCGTTACCAAGAGTAGACGATTTGTTTGACCAACTTCAAGGAGCTTCGGTATTTTCCAAGACAGATCTAAGGACGGGTTATCACTAATTGAGGATCAAGAAGGAGGATATACCAAAGACAGCATTTCATACACGCTATGGTCATTATGAGTTTACGGTAATGCTGTTTGGTCTGATAAATGCCCCTCCTACTTTTATGGATCTAATAAACTGTTGTTCAAAGAGTATTTAGACCAATTCATGATTTTGTTCATTGATGACATTCTCGTGTACTCGAGAAGCCATGAGGAGCATGAACAATACTTGAGGATAACTCTATAAACTGTATGTTAAGTTGAGTAAGTGCGAGTTTTGGTTAGCTCGTGTAACTTTTCTTGGACATGTAATCTCTGGCAAAGGAATTTCCATAGATCCGACCAAGATTGAAGCGGTCATGGATTGGCCAAGGCCAACAACCGTAACGGAGATTCGAAGTTTCTTGGGATTGACAGGCTATTATAGACGATTCGTGGAAAGGTTTTCTGCAATAGCTATGCCTCTAACACTATTGCTGAAGAAGGACAAGAAGTTTGAATAAACAGACAAGTGCGAGCGTAGTTTTCAAGAGCTTAAGCACAAGCTAACTACGACTCCAGTTTTGACAATACCATCTGGTCCAGAAGGTTATGAGATCTATAGCAATGCGTCATTTAAAGGATTGGGCTGCATTCTAATGCAACATGGAAGAGTGGTTGTATACATGTCTCGTCAGTTAAGGCCTCATGAGTTGAATTATCTAACGCGTGATTTGGAATTAACAGCAATTGTCTTTGCCCTCAAGATTTGGAGACATTATCTATGCAGAGAAAAGTTCCAAGTTTACACCGACCATCAAAGTCTCAAGTACCTGTTCTCTCAAAAGGAGTTGAACATGAGACAACGACGTTGGATGGAGCTTCTCAAGGATTATGATTGCGACATTCTGTACCATCCTGATAAAGCCAACAAGGTGGTTGATGTACTTAGTCGAAAATCAACGATTACACAAATGATGGTCCAAGAATGGCTTCTTCTCGGAGAAGTGCGAGATTCAGACTTTAAGTTTGAGGAAAGCCATCTATCGAGTCTCATTGCTACTTTAAGGACTGCACCAGAAGTGCATGCAAATATTAAAGCCTTGCAATCGAGAAATCCTGCAATCCAAAAGATTCTACAAGAAGATTCGGCGAAGAGGAAAGTCGATTTTCAAGTAGCTGAGAACGGAATATTGAGATTCCGCGGGCAATTGTACGTGCCCAATGATGCAGGGCTTAAGGAGGAAACCTTATTAGAAGCCCATCGTAGTAGCTATAGTATTCATCCGGGCAGCACAAAGATGTATCAGAATTAGAGGCAGTATTATTGATAAAGTGGCATGAAGGCTGATATCGCCAAGCACGTAACTAAGTGCTTAACGTGCCAACAAGTAAAGGCACAGCATTGCAAGCTTAGTGGACTGCTACAACCTCTTGAGATCCTAGAATGGAAATTGGAGCATATCACAATAGAATTTGTGATGGGATTACCAAGGAGTCAACAAGGTAACGATTCCATTTGGGTTGTGGTTGATAGACTAATGAAGTCCGCACATTTTATCGCCGTTCAAAAGGATTTCGCATTGGATAGATATACTGACTTGTATGTACGACAGATAGTTTGTCTTCATGGAGTACTAGTGACAATCATCTTAGATCGAGATCCCAAGTTCACTGCCACATTTTGGAAAAGCTTGTAGATTGCCTTAGAAATAAAGCTACAATATAGCACATCCTATCATCCGTAGACGGATGGCCAATCAAAAATGACAATTCAAACGCTTGAGGATATGTTGCGAGCACATGTTTTGGATTTTAAAGGAAGTTGGGAGAACAACTTCATCTTGTTAAGTTTGCCTACAACAACAGCTATCAACAGAGTATCAAAATGGCACCATTTGAAGCGTTGTATGGTAGGACTTGTAGGACTCCAATTTGTTGGGACGAAGTTGGTGCACGAAAGATCATGGGTCCTGAGTTGTTACAATAATCGTTGGATGCTGTCAAGGTTATCAGATAAAGACTTAAGATAGCCCAAAGCCGCCAGCAAAGTTATATAGACAAGCAGCGTAGACAATTGGAATTTCAGGTTGGTGATCATGTATTCCTCAAGGTGTCACCGATGTGAGGTACTTCGTAATTCGGCAAGAAATGAAAGCTGAGTCCAAGGCATGTTGGACTTTTTGAAATCTTGGAAAAAATTGGGATTTTGGCTTATCGTCTCGCATTGCCACCAAGACTTGCTCAAGTACATGATATCTTTCACGTATCTATGTTAAGGAAGTATGAGCCTGATCCAGCTCATGTGCTTAATTTTGAGGAAATAGAAGTGGATAATCGAGTGTCGTACGTGGAATGACCAGTGATGATAGATGATAGAAAAGAGTAAGTGCTACGGAACAAGACGATTCCCTTGGTTAAGGTGATTTGGCAACATCACGGAACAGAGGAAGCAACGTAGGAAAAGCGAAGAGATAATGAGGCACCAATATTCCTATTTTTTTTAGGATGTCATGTAATGGTTTACGTTTAGAGAACGAAATTTCTATAAGGAGGGAAGAGTTGTGATACCCCTAATTTTGGACCAATGTACTAAGATTGAATTCGATGGATTTTAACCACGAATTCTAATCCGATGAAGAGTATTGGACTTTACTTTGTTGAATTCCAAAGTTTATTGGTAAACTTTGAATTTTCGGATAAGTAGTGGTAAGCCGGAAATTGAGAACTAAAGAGATGTTACAGACTTGGTATGAACTAATGAGCCTATTTCCTATGAAATTTGGCCACCAATAGATCCTATAAGAGGAAATTACTATTTTGCCCTCGAAAGCCCATTTTTTGCCCAAATAAAGAGTCATTTGAAAATCTAGCTCATTAAATTCAAGTCCAAGCCCACGTGAATAGTGCCAAGGGTGGAAATGACCAAAATACCCCTTCTAGAAACTTGGACTTTAAGGGATAAAAATTTATGGGCATAAGACAAGCTAATTTAAAGCTTGGGGATGAAAGTCTTCTTCTTCTTTTCCCTAAAGTGGCCGCCCACCCCATCCTCTCTCTCTCTCTCTCTCTCTCTCTCTCTCTCTCTTTCTTTTTCTTTCCTTCAATTATTTGTCTTAAGTTGTCTTGAATTTTATGAGCCAAAATTGATAAATTTTGGGATTGCATTAATGAGGACAATAATGCAAACTTGATGAAGAAGAAAGGCAAGCAAGACAACTCTCTTTCTTTCTTTCTCACTCTCATTTTCTTTCTTTCTTTCCTCTCTAGTTCAGCCACCACTCCACCGTCCACAGTCTCTTTCTTTTTCCTTAATTTTCTTCCTTTTCCTTCTTGTTTCATCGCCATGCCGCGCCCTTGCCGTCCTTGCCGCCATGTAGCCACGCCGTGCTGTCACCACCGAGTCACCCAAGCCACGCTACACCACTGTCCAAGTCGTTCGTGCCGTGTGGCCGCGCTGCACTGCCGTCCATCACTGTACTATGCCACCGAGTCTATCGTCGTACTGTTTGCCCGTGTCGTTGCCGTGCCAAGCCAAGCCGCGCCTTTGCCATTCATCGTCGCTGCCATCGTTAAACTAGTGAGTTAACTCCCTAATCCTTGGTTAGGTTGTTAATTATGTTTATGGTTAGATTAAGTGGGGTTTATAATTAATTATTGGTGGATTAGTTGATAAGTTATCTTGATAAGTGATAAGTTATCTTGAAAGGTGATAAGTGGAAGTGATAACCTATCAAGGAAAGGTGATAAGCTATCATCAAATGGATGATAAACTATCGGCATTTGGATGATAAGCTATTATCAAAGGAATGATAAGCTATTGACTTTTGAGTGATAAGCTATCATGAAATTGTGATAAGCTATCGAGGATTAGATGATAACCTATCATGGTTAGTTGATAAGTCATTGATTAATGTGTTTTATGCTTGTAATATGTGGTTGTTCTATGCATGCTTTTGTGTTGTTTGAAGGATAGATTGCCCTATAAAGATGGTTGCCTCTTGGACTATGGTTTTCTAGTTGAAAAGAATGCATTTTTGCCTATAAATTATGATTCATGAGGTGTCGTGTTTGGATACCAAGTTTTAGGTGTTGAAATAATCTAGGAGGTTTGAAAAATGAAGCACATGAAGTTTGACGAGATAAGCATATCTATGTGATCACGTGTGATTTATTTATTACATTTTAAAGTGTGAAAATGGCAATGAGTTTGACGTATGAGCACGAATTATGGCATGAGCACGTATCATGGTTGTATTGGTTAAAAGAAAGAAGAAATGAGATTTGTATGCATGATTAGTTGCTCATGATCACAAAGTGTACAGACCCTCAATATAACATATTCGCTACAAATTGATCTGGTTTTCCCTGTTCTGGGTTTAGGCCCCCTCATTGGTATCAGAGCCGATGATTTTGTGCTTATTTGGTCTGTTTCATGCGCTTAGACGACGATTATCCAGTGCTGCGAAGATTTCTCAATTATGAAAACCCAAGATACTATCCTTGTACTCCTAAATGCTACTATTGCCCCATCTTCTTCTTCTTCCCTCTCAGAGTTCCGTACTTCCAATGTCTTTAAGATTGACTATCTTTATGAAGTCTGTCTTAGTGATGAAACTAAGATCTCTGAAACCCAACTTCCTCTTATGAATCCATACTCTGCTTTTGCCAAGCCCTCTTCCTCCTTGTCTCTGATTCGCTTTATAAGGCAGTTGATTCGTCATACTCCTAAAGATGTCAAAGAGTATGTCTAGTCTTCCAAGTTTGACCAACATCCCATCCCTGCTACTGAGCAAGAGTACTTTGCTACCCTCCAGATTCCAGCAGACTTTCCCAGATAATGGATTCAGCAAGGCTATACCTATCTCCACTATGGTGCTGTTCAACTTGCTCTTACTTTTCATGGAAGAAAAGGTTTGCCAGTAATGGCAAGAATGGCACTTATGGATACTCGGTTCTTAAAATACCAGCATGCTTGCATAGGCATAGTTCAAACTACTTTGAATGCTGGGACAGTCTTTGTAACCTTGTATCCCAACTTCAATGTTGCTCTTTTAGATCCGCAGTTACTTTCTCTCCTAAAGGTGCAACTTCAAATCACTGGTGCACCCCAAACTACTGATTCTATTGCTCCAACTCTCCATTATCAAATGGTCTACAGAGTTCAAAATCATGTTCTAGATTTGAACTTCCAGAATGAAAATGAGGATGCCTTGTTCATATCCATGCAAAATGACCAAGCCTCTTGCATCCATAATCCTCGATAGATCCCAAAGGAACAGTTGGCCAAGCTTCTTCCTGAAACTTGGATTACCAACTATGAAAAACTTTATCAAAGTAACAAGCTACTCCAGTCTACTGATTCTGAGTTCATTAGAAAAAAGGACGGTACTGTTACCATCAAGTTCAAAAAGGCAAAGAAGAGGCTTCTTTAGTCTTTCAAACTTTGTTCATAATTGAACCATGTGTTCCTAATTCAGTTCCAAGGGAACCAGATCCTAAAAAGCTCGTCCAGTTCTTTAAAGGTGATGGACATCCTGTTCATCATTATAAAGACCTATATGGTTATTGTTTTTTGGATCCATTTTGCCAGTGCTCTTCATGCACTAACTCTCTAGATGAGATAGATCCAGCCACATGGATTAGGCGACGAAAGAAGCCTCCAAAAGATCCGTTGTATCAAAAGTTCTAAAATGCAGATCCTACTGTTGACACTCTTGGAGAACATGACAAATACCAATTTGTTGTTTCCTATTCTCCACCCTCATCACCTCACCTTTTCCACCTTCACTCCATCATAAAAAACCAGGTAAGTTTGCAGCGGATATGCTATCCCACATTAGGCGAACTCATGTTCAAGCTCCTAAGGGACTGCTTGTTAGCTGCCAAACTACCTAGAGATTTAGTTCCGAGCTTAATAACACTCAGAGAGACCAGAATGATTGGATGCTTTAGCTGGCTAGGCTGCATTTCTTAGAGAATCATACTAGGCATACAAAGAAGGAAGAGATTTTAGCTAGACATGGGGAGAGATATATTGGTGTTTTTTCAAACTTCCGCTCTTATTCCAAACTGAAGGATTACATGGCCTTATATAGGCGGTGGGAAATACATTGTTTGGACCATAGTCCAAAATTACAACGGACACGCAATAGTAGCTTTGCGTGTTTGAATAGTAAAAAACACGCCTATAAACAGTGCTTCGACAACTGTTTGCTACAATGAATAGTAAACAGTGTTGGTGCTATAGTGATTTTGCTAAAGAGATTTAACACCAACTAGAGTTATAGTCATAATCTAAGTTGTCTGAACTGTGTGCAAATTCTTGTGCAATTTCTCGATCTAGGAGTCTTTGATCCATATTGCGGTCATCGCCTGCAGATTCTGGAAGATTGATTTCTCCATATGGGGTAGCAATCTCTAGAGCGATTTCTAGTATGACTGGCTGTGGCCAGTTTTCAACCTGCATTGAGCTAGAGCTGTTGTCCAATCCTACAGATAAGGATAAGTTCAATGGACCGTGATCATAAGGATCTTGAGAAATTGGTCCACCCTATGGATCATATGGATCCTATGATGAGCTTGCTAGATCAGTTGTGGAGTCTGCCTGTGTGTTTGCCATCTCTTGGTCAAGTTGTTGGTCTTGATTCCATTCTCGAAGTGCTTGTTGTACAGCTGCTGATGGTTCCTCATGGTCCCATGAGACAGGTGTAATGTAGTCCCATGCTTCTTTAGGAATTGTCCGATTTTCTTGGCATAGGATTCTCTATAGTTCTCGGTAACTGTGTTCACAAAAACCAAAATGGCTAGGAAATGTTTTGTAAATGCGGGCCACTTGGAGCTGTGGTTGGGGTTTGTAGGCAATTGTATGTACTCTAGATTGAGCATTAGAGATTGTATTATTATTGTGCATAAAAGTCTAAGGTCGATGGAAGAAAACAACAGTGTGTCTTTCTGGGTCTCCTACGACTTTTTTTAATTCTTCAACAAAGAGTCTTTTCCAATAAACAAGTGGGTAAAACCATTTGAGCACAGTGAGAATGTTACTTTCATGCTGGTTTTAGGGACCAAGTGCCACTAATTTGGTGAGCTTAACCGAAAAGCATAGAGTAGGGAATTTAATAGCTATTAGGTATTTATTGGTTAAATACCATAAAAGCCATTTGAGCTTTTTTGGAAAATCATATGGTTTCCAAAATAGTGGATGGATGAAGGGGTACCTGTGATGTAAATCTGAAGGATTGAGAAGGGAACCTCCATGGTTTCTGAAAAGGTCCGTGTGGTAGCGCTACATGAGATGTTCAAGATGTTTACTGAGTTGGTCATTCTTTATTTCTGGAATGATTTCTTGTGAAAATTCCTTGCTTGGCCAATTGTTCATTCTTTCAATTTTGTACTTCTCAGGTTGAGGAAGAGGATGCCTGAGAATATACATGTTGATCTCTTCTGATGGTGCTTTTGGCCTAGAGAGGAAATCTACGAGCACATTCTTTTTTCCCGCAATATACTTGGTTTCAAATGAATATTTTAAAAACCATTCAACCCATTGGAGTAGTTGAGGATGAGGGATCTACCTTTGTTTGAACTTGGTCATCTGAGGAAATGATGCCATATCCAATTCCACAAGAAATTGGTGACCGATAAGATGGAATTCAAATTTCTTGATTCCATTCTTAATTGCCAATATTTCTTTGAAGGTGGAATGGTAGTGCATTTCTGCATGAGAATGCTTGCCACTTTTGTAGGCACAGAGATGTTGCTTACCATTGATTTCTTCAAACAGTATGGCTGCCCAATATTCATCACTAGCATCGGTTTGCAGTATAGGCTTTCCTATGGATGGGATCTGCAATGGGGGAAGATCTTGCATGATTGTCTTGAGTTCAGCAATTGCTTTGGTTTGGACTTTTCCCCATGGTGGTGAATTTTTCTTTAACATTTATTGAAGAGAAAGTAACAACTTTGCAATATTCGGAACAAAATCTCTAAGATAATTGATGATCCCGAGAAATTGTTAAACTTGTTTAGTTGTAAAATCCTTTTTAGGAAAGTTAAATAATTCCTTGGCAATGTGAGAACTACGATAATATGTACCTTTATTAACGTGCATTCCAAGGAATTCAATTTTTGTCTGGGCAATGATCATTTTCTTCTGAGAGAGCATGATGCCATATTTTTTCACAATTTCTTCAAATTGTTCAAGAAGCTTGCAATGGGAATCTTCATATGGGCTGTAGAGCAATATATCATCAATGTATACCGCTACACTTGCCAGAATTAGTTGAAAGATGCGGCACATAGCTTTCTAAAACAAGGAATGGGCCACTTTGAGTCCGAAAGGAAGGACATTCCATTGGAAGTGTTGGTTTGGGATACAAAATCTTGTCTTGGGCCTGTCTTCAAGATGAATTCCCAATTGCCAAAAGCTTGTCTTGAGGTCAAACTTTGAATAAATGCAGGCTTTTGTCAAGCCTGCAAAAAGCGAATTTCTAGAGGACAGATGGAATTTGTCATCTTAGAGGAAGAGATTAAGAGGTTGGTAATTAATAACCAATCTTAACTTTCCTATGTTCTATTCAGCACGCTTGTTGACATAAAAGGCTTTGCATGCCCATTATGAATCTTAAAATTTCAATGAGGCCTTGCTGCAACAACTCTAAACATTCTTGTTGGACTTGGGCAAGATTGTCCGGGTTCATTCCTGAATGGTTGGCTTTGGTGGGATTTATGTCTTCATTCCGTTTGAAAGGAAGTCTGACATAAAATTCTGGGTTTTGCCATAAAAGATGGGAACATTTCTGGATGAATTCAAAATGATTTTTGAGCATGATTCTAACAACTTCTGCAGATTGGGTCTAGCAGACTCATTTGAATGGAAAAGAGTCTTTGTATATTAACAAATTCAGAGAATTGATTTTTATACGCAAGTCCTTTTCTAGGAATGATTCGAAGATGAGGGAGTTGAGTAATAATGTCCCACCCAATAATCAGGTCTTTATTGGGCATGCTAGATCCAAGAACTTTAGTGTTTATGAAACACTGAGAGAAAAACTGGATAGTTACTGGTGTAGTGCGTACTTTTGTGGAAAAAGTATTTTCGGAGGCTGAATTGAAATACCGAACACAGGAAATCCAGTATTCTTCAAGAAGTACGTTTGTGTCTAGGAAGGATGAACTAGCACCAGTATCTATGAGAGCAATAACTAAAATGAGTTTAGCAAATTTTGAGGTAAAAATTTTCACAGGAAAATGAGAGCAATGAGATTGGCTAGAGTATATGGTGGATTGTAAGTCTGAGGATTGGAGGGACAAATTGAAAAGATCTTCTAGGTCGGATTTTAGGTCAGATTCTAAGCTTATTTCGTTGAGGGTTTGGTAACATGGGATAACACAGAGGGTTTGTTCTGTTGGATTTTCATCCATGGAGAACAAAGACTCTACATCATCATCTTTGAGAGAAATACCTATTTCAAGCTCAATGTGATGTATGAGACGATTCTAACCTTTCTTTTTTTAGGAACAATCCTTGGCAAAGTGTCCCTTTTTGTTGTGGATGAAGCAGCGATATGATTTCTTGCGATATGGAGCATTTCGTCTCTTATTGAGAAATCTCCATTTCTTCTTTATTTTGAAGTGCCTGGGTTTGTGTCTGGACTTCTTATCATAGTATTTTTTTTTATGTGTCTTTTCTTTCTAGAATGGTTTCCGCAAGAAGAGCCATCACAATCTTTTGGGCATTTGATCTTGAGATACTGGCGTGATCATGCACCATCAAGTTCTCGATTATCCTTGAGATAATTCTTGATCATTTGTTGTCTTAGGCACAAGTCATCAAGGCAAATATGGATCTCCTGCTAAAGTTCCCCAAAGGGGATATTAGCTATTTTCTTGCCTTTGTTAAGAAAATTCCTTTCTACCTGTTGAGAGAGTTTTTTGAGGACAGAATTTAAGAAAACTTGTTTCAGATTTTGGTAAGCTCCAAGACCATAAAAGAGTTTGGTCATTGCAGCATAATGTTTATCTAAATGTCTTTTCTAGAGGGAGCAACATCTTCTGTCAAAATACTCTCTTCTTTTGAGCTCAAGTAGATCGGCTGGTTTTCCTATGAAATACTACTAGTAAATGACTTGAATAGGTTGAATAAAATTAGGGAAGAGTAAAAATGCCATTTGATCAGCATCAGAGACTGATTGCCACCAGTGTTTAAGGCTACCAGTAAATTTTCTGACAAACTCGAGGAGAATGTCATATCTACTATGGATAGTAAGAACTCTGGTATTCAACCAAGAATGAAAATTCTCTACCCTTTCTAGCTACTTAGAATAGGGTATATCATCAAGTGTAAAAAGTTGATTGGAAGAAGGACTTGGAACTGTAGTTGGATTAGGGGGTTGAATAACTTTAGGTTCAAACATGATTTCATCTTCATCTTCTTCATCAGCCATAAAAATAAAAGAAGTGATGAACTTTGTGTGGAAAGATTCAACAGGAGGAATCGAGGAGGAGGATGAGTCGGATTTAGAAAGATCAGAAAGACTTGTAACCTGGGGAGGTTACTGTAATATCTCAGAACATTTTTGTTCTGTCTCCATCTCTTCTTTCTATTGGATGCTCAAGTTTCGAAGAAAGGATTCAAGAGGATTTGAGACCATGAGCTGAGGTTCAGGTTCTTTGGAATGTTGAACCAGAGCTTTAGCCTTTCCTCGTTCTTTACGAAGGCGTTCCATTTCTCGAATCTGGTCACGCATTCTTGTCATATCACTTTGATCTCTTCGAGTAGATGTTTTAGCTTCAGCCTGGGCAATTGCAGCAGCAAATACTGGAGAATTTTGCGGTTGTGGAGGATGATATTCCTGTCTTGGAATAGAGAATAAATCTGAAGGTTTAAAAGTTCCGTCTTCAAGGAGTGCAATTTTCCTTTGAAGTTTCTCTATTTCATCTTTTGGACTTTCAAGATGATGATATCCAAGACGTTGGCCTGATTCTAAGGCATGAAGCCTTTTTTGGAAGTCTGAAAGCATCTTCTTAATACTTTCACCGTATCTTTTGAGATCTTGATGTACATTGATGATGCGTGAATCAATTGTTTTGAAAGCATCATTGTGTGCCAGAAGAGTTTGACTGCCAATTTAAGATAGCTTCTATTGTAGGTATTCTTTTTGTCTTACACGTTCATCTACTTCAGTTGGCGAGGATATCTTAGGAGCATGAAAATATCTTCGTTGAGGATTAGTGAATTCCTCAGTAGCAGGAAAGGAAAATTTTAAGATTGGGCTTTCTGATGGGTTCAGAGGCAGAAAGTCTGCCTCACTGAACATTCCCAAGAAGGGAGGTTATTTTGGAGAGACATGTGTTTATGCCCGATTTTATTGATGATATTATCGGATGCTCGACAGGGGTATGGATGACGGATTGCGGTAGAGGCCGGACCGATTCTCCTTATGGAATGTCGTCTACCTACGGGGAAGGTCAAGGTGGGGCCACACCTCGATCTTCCAAGAGGAGACGTTGCTTTGCTCGATGGAGTGGGACGATGCCCGGTCATGCCGGAAGACCACCAACCTTCGGGTTGTGCCGTGGCCCAAAGAGGTTGAGAACTGTAAACCTTCGAGTTATGACGTGCCTGAGAGTAAGCGTAATCACTAGGCATAAAATTGGAACATACTTAGATGCATTGCGCATGAGAAATGGTGATATGTGTTCTAATTGCCTTGGCTGATATATTGTTCCTCGAATATTATAACCGATGATATGCATGTGCTGAGGCGATGTAAGAATGCTTGTGATTTGTTGTTTAATCAGAATTGAGTTGAGTTACTTGAATGTATTATAGATGAAGTAGAGCGAGAATTGCTCGCTATTGATCAGTCATCGATAATAAGTCTCATGTTTAGGGAATGCTCTAGACGAATTAGCACTCTACACGAGGCTTAGGTTGTTAATTTACTAAGATTTTATTTTACTCGTTGTTGTTAAATGCTTTTCAGACCTGTAGTACGGATGTATGTCCAGTGCGATTCGGGGTTCCTACGGATCATAGTCTTGTTATCACACCGCACCTTATTCCTAGTGCAGACTACGGTTATGAGCTACATGTTACAATGGTCTAGGTTAACGAAGGGTTGAGGCACCTAATACCTCACTACTTCAAGGCGTGTTTCATTCGCTACGGTGACACCCTCTTTGGTCCTTTGAGGGGTTTTAATGGACTTGGCGGAGGTGGAGCTGCGAGTGAAGAAGTTTAGGATCCAATGGATGTAGAGGTTCTTGACGGCGCTGTTGAAGATTCGAAGTCCGACTCGGATGCAGAGAGCAATCCCGAGTCTCCTCCCGAGTACTACCTCTAATTTAGGCTTGGAGGATCGACTTTTGGTGTAACCTCATCTTAGCGGAGATAAGTTAACCCGACCCCGGTATCTTTTTTATGGTCTCGATAGGAAGTGTCGTGTAGCGAAGGCTTGTAAATATAAACTTCCTAGGGTTAATATGTATATAAATAAAGTGTGTTTTGGTAATGAGTGTAGTTTTGTTGTTTTTTCTGCTATCCCAGTTTTTGTAATTGTTCGGGTGTTTGTTAATTGTTTTCGCTTGCATTAATCAAAAAAATAAAATAAACGGGTCAACGACGCATCCTGGGATGTCGCATTCAAATGACCCAAGAGAAGTGATAAGGATTGTTGCATGCTCGAGGGACGAGGCATGACATAAAGTTTTAAAACATGCAAATAATATAATCAAGATAATATCCACCCAATTCAATCAATTCAAATAAGGAAAGTGGCTAATCGGACTCAATATTTTACTATTTTAAATTCTATCACCGATTATAAGACCTTATAGATCAATCATCAAATTTAAACCCACGGTAATTAAGAATTAATCTAAGGCCTTATAGACAGAATTAAAAATCAGTGTGGTCAACGACAATCGATGCACGTGAGGTGGGGGTTGCTCTCGGAGGGACCCATGGATCGTTGTGAAGCTCATTGGTCATAGTGGTCGCACGATGCTCTTGATGGATGGCTTGCCGCGATGGGACTCAACGAGATGCTCTTGGTGAAGGGGATCCACAATAGCTCTGCAAAAAGAATTAAAAAGAAAACTCCCTAATAACACCAAAAAAAAATTAAGACCAAATCTGCCTTTTTCTCTTTTTTTTTTTTTCGTAAGGTAAGAAGTAATATATCCAACCAAAGAATAGAGTACAAAAGGGCCAACCCTCAAGGCATGTCGTGTACATATGGCGACATTAGCAAATGTCATGATTTGTACGAGGGTGTCGGGGTTAGACAGGAAGCCTGGGGGCATGAGCCTCGGCCAAAAAAGCAAAAAGAAAGCTAAAGAGACCAAGTATACGACCCTAAGAACTAATCAAAGATCGTCGAAGAGATACCCCAGTTACATTGGAGACGTTTGTTTCTTGGCGTGTCCCGAACGTGTGTGAAAGTTGAGGCCTTGTCCTTTACCGCCTTCATAAGATGTGATTTAAGGGACGGCACAAAGAGGGGCTTATCGCGGAAGAGAATGTTGTTCCGCTCCGTCCAAATGAGGTGGCATAAAGCACCAAAGGAGAAACGTGCGATAGAGGTATGGAATTGCGGGCCACTTAGGTGTTGAATCGCCCACTGCAGGCTTTCAAGCCAACTGTGATTGTTCCAAGTAAGGTTACACCGAGCCGCCCATAATAGAGCGATTGACCTAGTGATAGTGCAACCAAAAAGAGGTGGTCGTTGGAATCCGATCGGCTTCGGCAATATGCACAAGTTCCTTCCTGTATCCTCCGACAGTTAAGGAGGAAAACTTGGGTGGGTAGACAATTACGGGTGGTAATCCACAGATGGAAGGCATGTTGAGGGGCCAGGCTTTGGTCCCAAACGAATTAGTGCCATTGGGCAGGTGGGCCTTTGCATCTGATGTGATCCCAGGCCGCGGCAATGGAGAATTGGCCGGAGGGGTGTCCATTCCACCATAATCGGTCGTGAGCCAAAGGTTGGAGGATTGGGAGGGGTTGAAGCCAAGCAAGAAGAGTAGTAGAGAATGAAGAGATGCTGACTGTGTTAGAGATAGTGTTAGCGACCAAGGATTGCTGTGGGATACCAGATCGGTAGATATCACCAGCGGAAAACAGCCTGAAAAGTGGGCTTTTAGAGTGCTAGGGGTCAAACCAGAATGAGGTAGTTTGTCCGTTGCATAAGCGCCACTGGAATAGGTGGTGGAATTCGGAGCAAAGTTGTAGGATCTTCTTCCACACCCAAGAACAATGTGTTGGTGTGTGGGCGGTCTAGAAGTTGGCCTTCTTGAGGAAGGTACTGTGGATCCACCTGCACCAGAGGGATTCTTTGTCGGTGAAGAGCAGCCAAATATGTTTGAGCATGGAAGCACGATTGCAATCGAGGAGACACCAAATTCCAAGGCCCCCTTCATCCTTTGGAAGGCAGACGTCATCCTAGGAAACTCATGCTCCGCCTACTCCAAAGGACGGACCCTTCCAAAGAAATTGACGTAAGATCTGTTCTATCTGAAGGAGAACATATTTGGGGAGGATAAATACACTTGCCTAATAAACTTGGATTGCTTGTAGCACCGATTTAATAAGTTGGAGGCGGCCCGCAAAGGAGAGAAATCGTTGGGACCATGAGCGGGCACGGACCGTAATAGATTGTATCAACGATTCACAGTCCAATTTTCCAAGACGAGATGAGATGATAGGTACTCCTAGATACCGAATCGGGAGGGTGCCAACCTGGAAACCGAGAGCCTCACGTATCTATTGGTGAAGGGACTCCTGGCCTCCCGAGAAGAAGACTGCACTCTTATTGAGGTTTGGGTAAAGACCCGACCAGTTAGAGAACTTAGTGAGGCCTGTCTGCATGAGGGTAATTGATACCATGTTAGCCTCGGCCAAGAGCAGTACATCGTCTGTGAAGAATAGATGCGAAAGTTGAGCTTGCTTGCATCTCCAGAAGAACTTAAAGCCCTATTCCTGTGTTTGTTGCTATAGGATTCCAGAGAATGATTCCATAACCAAAGTAAACAGGAAGGGCGATAAGGGGTCTCCTTGGTGAAGGCCCCTTCCACTAGGGAAGAACTTATGCAGTTCCCCGTTAATTGAAACGGAAAACTTGGCGCTACGAACGCATGTCATAATAAGGTTGACAAATATGTGAGGAAAGTGAAACGCCTTTAGGATCGTCTCAAGAAAGAGCCAGTCAACAGAGTCGTAGGCCTTTTGGAAATCCACCTTAATGGTACACTTAGGAAGGTATGCCTCGTGGTAGAAGTTGCTAAAGAGCTCTTGGGCTAGAAGGATATTGTCCCCAATGCGCTGGCCCTTTACAAATGCATTTTGCGCCGGGTTTATCAGAGAAGGGAGGACACTGGCCAGTCAATTTGCCAGAATTTTGGCGATCGGCCTAAAGTCATCCATGCTTGTTGCATTTTGGACCTTCGGGACAAGGGTAAGGATAGTGGCGTTAACTTCCTTAAGCAGACAACCAGATTCAAAGAAGTCTTTTACCGCGGTGAGGGTGGAGACTCCCACAATATCCCAATTGGCCTTAAAGAATTCTACGTTGAACCCATTCGGTAATGAGAACAGCGTACTTTTAATCTCATCATCTGAAACAGAATGGGAAAGGGAACTAACCTAGTGAGTGTCCAAGGTTCACCCAATGATGGATTGTAGCTCCATGGCCGTCGGGCAGGACAGTGAAGGTGTGTGAGCGAGGAGATGTTGGTAATAGGAGACAATATGGTGCTGGACCTGCCTAGGCTCGGTGAGGCTATTGCCCGAGGTATCAATTACCGAAAGGATACGGTTGTTGCTGTTTCTCTTGTTGACGAAGTGGTGGAAATATCACGTGTTGAGGTCTCCTTCTTTAAGCCAACGGATTCTAGATTTCTGTTTAAAGAATGCCTCCTCTTGGAGCCATAGAAGAGAGAACCTGCTAAGCGAGCCTGCCTCCTGAGCTGTGAGGGACTGATTAAGTGAATCGTGGGAGAGCGCGGCCTGGGTGGAGGATAGCTCAGTCTTTGCTTCCTCGATTCGAACAGAAATATTGGAGAAGGAATTCTGATTTAGCTGCTTCAATTTCCTTTTGAGGATTTTGAGTCTGCTGCACAAGGCGAACATTGGGGTTCCATGAATGGGTGTGCGCCAGATCTGTGTGACCATTTGTGAGAAGGATGGGTGTTCTATCCAAAAGTTAAAGAATTTAAATGGCCACTTGGATGAGGAAGGTGCCAAGATTTTGATGACCATGGGAGAATGGTCTGAGACCCCCGGGGCCAGGAAAGAAGCCTTTGAAAAGGAGAAATTAGCCCGCCATTTTGTGTTGATGAGGACTCGATCAATCTTGCACTGTTTGTGAAGGGGGCCCGAAGATGTAGACCAAGTGAAATGGAAACCATTGTACCTGAGATCCTCCAGGCCCGCCTAGGATAGACAGTTGCGAAAGTCATCGAAGGAGGGTGGCCATATATTGGAGTGACCAATCCTGTCCGAAGGGTCATGTATGGCGTTGAAGTCACCGGCGATGATCCAAGGAAGATCTTCCAGAGCCAAGCTAGATTGAGTGAGGTCAGTCCATAGGGCGCGCCTCAACACAAATGTATGTTCTCCATACACAATAGATAGGTGGCAGCCGATGTTGGTCACCAGATTCAGTATATAGCCTTGGATCATTTGGGAGGAAATAGAGGAAGGCGCAAAATTTACCAAAAGCGGATTCCACCCAACCCATATTCGACCTCTATGCGAAAATTTATAATTGGCCATCCAGCACCACCCCGGCATTAAAGTAGCAAAGATGCGAGTAAAGTGAGTTGGAGAGACCTTGGTCTCTAGAATACCTACACAGCAAAGTTTGTTTGTGCGAATGAAGCTACAGACTTCGGCTTGTTTCAAGGGGAGACCAAGGCCCCTGATATTCAAGACTCCTATATACATATATACAATGGGAGACAGATGTTACCACTTTCTGTGGCCAACCAATTTCTTTTTCTTCGGCTTGGCCTTCTTGGTATGATTGCCACTGGAGACAGGGCTTCTTTTCTGAGGAGGGTTGAGGGGATTGCTGTCCGAGGCGGGTTGTTTACCCAGAACCAGTCTGGCTGCTTGGGACACTACTGATTTCTGCCTGGTAGTTGGAGGGGTCAAAGGGGCCTCCTCTTCATCCTCACTGCCACTGATACTGGCCTCTTCCTCTGACATGCGTTCAACATCAGACGAGGCTGTCGGAGTAACTGGTAATGGAGCTGCTACCGATTGTGGCTTAGAGGGGCCAGAGTCAGGATACGGAGGTGAGATCCGTGGCTGTTCTACTTGCTCACCGTCCAGACGAGCTGCGGGCCGGCCTTTCCTGCTTTCAACGGTGATCCAAGCTTGAGGGTTCTGATTAGCTATAGCTGGTGTAGAAGAATTCAGGACCACAGAAGGTTCTGAATTTGCAGGGGGGCATTTGTGCCCAAAGTATCCACAGGAGGCGCAAGAAATGAGCTTCCATTCATATTCTACTGAGATGAGGTGCGAATACCCTTTGAGGATTACCTTGATTGAGTCACAACACGGCTACAAAGCCATAATTTCCACACATACCCGAGCGTAGGAGATCATTTTCATGTTTTCCGTTTGTTGGTCCACATATAGGGGTTTCCCACGAGCACTAGCTATGGCACTAATACCCGGGGCCGACCACAAGGCAAAGGGGATGTTCATCAATTTGATCCACACCGGCAATGATTCATGTTGACCCCACTTTAGGTCCAAGAGAGGATGCCATTGTTGGAGAATTAATGGCACCCTAGCAATAGTAATGGGACCATTGTCCAGAATTTTCCTTCTAAAGCCTTCATCAGGGATGTGAAAGAAATAAAACCCATCGATGTTGGCCATAACTTCTGAAAGGTGTGGACCCCATATGTGTTTGGTCGCCGATTCCGTCAGTTTAAAAGGGAGATGTTTGCCGACGAAGTAACCGACTAGACAAGCTTCCCATTTCGGATTAATGGCCTCAAGTATATCATTAGAGATATTGACAACAGATTTATTATCAACAATAGCAGGGGGTATATAGGAAAGTTGGTACCCTTTCTCAGCAGATTTCGCTACTGCTGCCCAGGATCGCTGGTTAGGTTATGGTGGGATTCTGGCGTGGGCGGGCCAGGGTTGGGCTGACTTGGAGGGAGCTCGGCTTCGACTCCGACTACGTCCCCCAAGGAGAGGCCACCGTATTGTGTCGTTTCCTGCTCGACCAGGTACTGAGGTGCCAGATTGAGCGGGGGTTTTCCCCTGCTTAGGGTCGAGGGGGCCAACTACAAAGGGTCCCGCAACATTGGACACAAAATGAACGCCCACTTGCTCCTTGGGGAGTACAGGAATACCTGGGGCTTCACCATTTGTCATTGGTGCATACTCAGAGGGAGGCGGAAGTTCGCGAGAGTTGGCATGAGCGGCGCACATATGTTTATGCTAGATCTGCCATCACGGGTGAGGAGGAGCTTCAAATCTTGATTCCTTCGGTGAGAAAGGTGAGATGGTTGAGGCGATCCTCCACACCAAAATGCAGCCAAAACCGCATGATATTTCGACCTTCAGAGCAGCAGTACAGAGAAGATAAATACTGCGCACAGGAGCATAAAAAGGAGAGAGTTGTGAATAGTGCACGGGTCAATGGAAGGATATGCTTTCATAGTTGCCTTTGTCTCCTTTCAAGCTTGAATAATCCAATAAAGGACAAATTTTCTCCTCTTGAATTCACCACTTTCTTCGAGTCACGTTTTTCTCCTCTTGCTTTCTTCACGATGTTTCAAGTGGACTCTTCTTCTTTTCAGTGACTTGTCTTTGTCCTCCAAGTTTTGCAATTCGAGATTCGTCTCAACTTGGTGAGGAATCCGTAGGTCGGGTCGTGCACGCCAATTAGCAACAGGAGTCGGTAGCCTCCACGGTGAGTCTTCGAACAGCAGGTCATCACGGGGACTGTTCGCAAGACTTTCTATGTCAGCGCGACAATGCAACAACCTCAAGGTAGCAAGTTTCACAGTCGAGCTCAATGAATAGTGACGGCTTCAATGGAGAATCATGGCCAGTGTTGTTCGCGTCGTAGATTTCCTGGCCTGAACTTGTGGCTTGCTTGAATCAAAGCAGCTGGAGGTGATGGCGCCGAGTGATGGAGGAGCAGCAGGTTCGTCATAGTGGCGTAGAGGCAACAGTAGCCTGGTCGAGTGGATGCACACCAGGCTTGACATCGGCAGAGGGAGGTCGCATGGCTGTGTGGTTCTCAGTCGTCGACTCCTCTCTTTCTCTCATGTATACCACTATGTGTATTCTATAATTCCAATTGCTGACCCAGAATTCTGAGGCATAATAGTATATTCATAGAAAACCTAGGTTTTCTCAACTTTTGCATATTTACAAAATAGTCTCTCAACTTTTGGATATTCGCAAATTGACACTCGAGGGAAGATTTATGTTCAATTTGTCCCTAGGTGTTCGGCTAGCCCATTACATGGGCTTGGCCGAACATTGGCCTCTTTGTGGGCTCGTTCACCTCTTGCGGGTTTAACTTATGCCTTTTTCTAATTAATTAATGGACTATTATAATTAAAAAGGCTTTTTATAATTTTAATGGGCTGAATTAAGTTCCAATTAGGCCCTAAGGCCTTCTAAATGTCGGCTATTCCCCTCTTTGCTTGGCCGAATTTCATGATGGGTTCTAGCCTAGTTTGCACGTCCGTTTCAAATCCAATTTCACCGCCAATCCGATTTAAATGCAAAATGCATGAATATGTTTATGCTAAAATTAAAACTAAATGAAAACTATACTAAAAATGATTTAAATGTTTTTGGCTAGGGGCCGGGGTTTGTCTCTAATTTTTTTATGTAATAAATTACTAAAAATTTATTCTAAATAGGGAGTCCAAATTTAGGTGTCAATAGGGATATAGTAAAATAGAAGGATCGAATTACACTGTAAGCAAAGCTGACAAGTTTATAATGTTTTTAAAACATTCACACTGTATGGATAGCCATGACATAATGCTATATGTCAATCATGGCTAGTATTCTTGGAGGTTGGTCAGGACAATCGATATTCTTGGAACTACTGATGTGTTAGTATAAATCTTACTACCAGCTTAATGATGAACCTAAGAATGTCACACACCATAACAAATTCAGGATGATGTTGAACAGAAGAGATAATGTTGCAAATATGTTTACAATCACAGCAGTTGAATTGAGTCTGACTGAAATAAAATTAAATAGTATTTAATTTAATCTTTTTTTATCGGCATGCGTGCATATGATGACATACACGTCCATAGTGGAATAATATTAGTGTGCAAAAAAATTTGCATACTACTGTGTCATGCTTCGTGCAATTTTGTTCCCATTAATGTTCAGTCCATCTAAATAAGGTCTTAATTAAATTTATTTTTGTTTTTAATTAAAAAAATTAAATGCATGATCATGACCACGTTACATGCATAATGATTAGCAGCAACAATTATTCACGCGTGTTACCTGTATAATGGTCAGCAATATACTGTGATGTGCCCTCAAGCAGCACGCGTTACCATGATGGATGGTCGGTAATCGGTTGCTGACTATCATGCCCCGGACCATACGAGCGCGATAACATCCCGGTCGGTTTCCGTAACAACCAGGATCCTATGACGGCGGCAATAGTGCGGAATAAAGAATACATGCGGTAGCACAAATAACTCCATACATATGAAAAACAAGATTACTGAAAGGATTCATAACATAACCAAAATCAGTCAAATACAAAAGCATACAACTTAGGGGAAATAACAACATAGTTCGACGAAATGGTGACAATTACTAGCTCAAAATTACATTTACTACTCTACACGGTTAGCCAAAAAGATGCCACAGATGCACCTAGACGTCGGGCTCGCCATTACTAGCAGCTTCTTCTTCATCAAGGTCCATCGGCACTTCATAATGCTTCGGCGGCATACTATGGTCTAGGGTCTGAAAATGGTAAATCCCACGACGGGGTGAGAATAAATCTCAATAAACCAAACCTAATCTTATGCTAGTACAAAGGTACCTCCAAACTCTTACAACATGCAAGTTCTAACCACGGGCATTCACAGGACCAAAAGTCAACAAAATGAGACACGACATTAGACATTCACATTTTCAATTCAAAAGCAATTCACAAATTCACAAGCACTTGATTAGGGCTAGGCTTGGTTCTTAAGGCATAAAATAATTTCATAATTCACAAACAGTGCTTTCCATCCAAAACTCAATTTCCATTATCCAACCTTCATGACATATAAGTCATAATCTCGCTATCCAACCCTCACTACGCGCTTTAGCGCCCAGGCCATAGCATAATATTAATCATATCGGCTCATCGGTCCGTCGGCTCATCGGGCCATATAATAACTTATCGGTTCATCGGACCGTCAGCTCATCGGGCCATATAATAAATAATATGTGGCTTTTACTATACAGCTTTCCTTCTAGCCTCTCATAAAGCCGGGATCATTATGATCCAATATCGGCATTTAGCATTCACTCGCCACATAGACAATTCACCCATAATTACACAACGTCGAATATGTATATGCCCTCAATTAACACTTACACAAGCCATTTGATAACCAACATGCAAGAATGGGCCATAAACATCAACTTGCACTCATGGCATGTCTTACAATCACCACTCACATAATCATTTTTGCATGTCCCAAGATAACACCACTTACATATTCGGTCACTCATGGACCATCTAGCACCCAATCACATAAAGCCCAGCACACAAGATATTTCCATAAAACTTGCAACATTAAGCACAAAACACTCCGTAGGGCAATATTTTGGTGGTACTGTTCACGCATTCAAAACAGCCACTAAATCTCAACAAAACCTAAACCCAACATGCTTATCACCACCTAAATATCAATATCTTAAACCTACAAGTCATCCAACATGAAAATCTCATATAGTGCAAATTCGGATACTTTGCACTCTCACTGTGAACAGCCCACAAAAAGCCTCAAAACCTCATCCATACATGTCCATTAGTGACCTAGAGCACTAATATAAGGTTAGGGATGACTCACCAAGGATCTAAGCACGAAAAGCCCCCAAAAATCACCCCTCGAGCTCACGACACAAGTCGATCCGGCGAGGTCCTCGGCTTCTCGAGCAAACGGCGGTGCACGGGCTGAGGTGGCTCACGGTGATGGTGGTGGACGGCAAGGTGGTGGTGGTGGTGGCTGAACAAGAGAGGGAGGAAGAGAAAAATGAGAGAGAGTGAGTGAAAGAGATGGTGAAATTTGAAATTATGAGGGGGGAGAGAGAGTGAAGTGATCTTGAGCTTCCTTTTGGCTTGTTTGGGAAGCTTTGGTGGGTTTATGGGAAAAGACAACTATGTGACATGAGGGAAGGCTAGTGATGGCTATGAGTGATAGGTTGAGTGACATAAAGTAAGAGAGCGAAAGACAAGAGATGATGGGTGGCTTAAAAGTCAAAGAAGAGGGCCCACAAAAATCTCACTTTTGTCTCTTATGCAAAGATGCACATTCAAGGTATTAATGCCCTAAAGTTTTGGTCACATAGCAGGGTCACAAAAATTAAATGTGCCCTTAATTAAAAATCTAAGGAATGAGCCTAAATTCGGGGGGTGTAAGAAATTTCCAAATAAATTCCCTTAATCACCGATTTTCAACCTATCTCGGAACAACCCCAATTTCAAAGTCTCGACGAGACGATTCCAATGTTTCATTGTCGAAATTCTCGAATGATCGACGTCCAATTTCGAAGTCCGACTCGTGACAAAAATTCATGAATAGTAATTTCAGGGCGTCTCAAACTAACAGACGGCTTTTAGGATTTTACGCGTATCGACCCATGATCAACGTCACGTTTTAAAGTTATTCGAACCATGGCGACTTTGATTGTCATGTAATTGCGAGGGTCAATCGTTGGTTCCAAAGGTCGCGTTCGTTAGAAATCTGTTTTAGGTTAATTTGCAAATTATACTCTGGTCGTACGGAATCACCCGCGGACCAATCATATAATGCTAGCAAATCGTTCTAAAACCAATCTTCGAACGGCCTATGATGGCACAGGACGTTCCCTCGGCAATCCTTATGGTCAAGTCGTTAATCCAGGGTCGAGTTCTTTGGTCCACATACTAAATTCCTCGTTAGCCTTTCCCCTTGGGTTAGTTAACTCAAGAGTAATCAATTCTGAGCGAGATTTACTGAAATACATCGATTGATATTTCATCCATTCATAAGCTTCGAAATGAGTCGAAATTCGGAATGTTACAACTCTTCCCCCCTTACAAAAATTTCGTCCTCGAAATTTACAACAAAACCAATTAATCAAAAAGATGGGGATGCTGGCGTCTCATCGCTTCCTCGCTTTCCCAGGTAGCGCCTTCTGTTCCATGATGTTCCCAAATCACCTTTACTAACGGAATTGTTTTGTTCCTCAGGACTTGTTCTTTCTTGTCCTCGATTCTAACTGGCCTTTCTACATATGATACCCTATCGTCCACTTCAATGACTTGATGGTCCAGCATATGAGTCGGATTTTGTTCGTACTTTCTCAGCATCAACACATGGAATACGTTATGAACCTGCGACAGATTTGGCGGCAAGGCGAGACGATAGGCCAAAGTTCCGATTCTTTCCAATATTTCGAAAGGACCTACATACCTCGGACTTAGCTTTCCTTTCTTTCCAAATCGAGATAGTCCTCGCATCGGCGACACTTTGAGGAAAACATGATTTCCCACTTGGAATTCTAAAGGCCTACGCCGCTTATCGGCATAACTTTTCTAGCGACTCTAAGCTGTCTTAAGTCTTTCTCGAATGATCTTTACCACCTCGACTGACTGCTCAACTAATTCCGGGCCTGTTATGCTTCGTTCTCCAACCTCATCCCAGCATATCAGTGTTCTGTATGCTCTACCATACAATGCCTCGAACGGCGCCATTCTAATACTCTGCTGATAATTGTTATTGTAGGCGAACTCAACTAGATGCAACTGCTCTTCCTATCCACTTTTGAAATCTATAGCACACGCCCTCGACATGTCCTCGAGCGTTTGAATCGTCCTTTCAGATTGTCCATCGGTCTGAGGATGATATGCCGTACTAAACTGTAACTTGGTTCCCATTGCACCCTGAAGACTTTTCCAGAAAGTCGCAGTGAACTTCGGATCTCTGTCTGATAGTAATTGTCACTGGTACTCCATGAAGACGTACTATGTGACGCATATACAATTCAGTTTACCGATCCATTGCAAAATCCTTTTGCACAGCCAGGAAATGTGCAGACTTGGTCAATCTATCCACAATTACCCAAATCGAGTCATGACCTCTCTGGCTTCTCGGTAAACCCATAACGAAATCCATTGTGATATGTTCCCATTTCCATTCAAGAATCTCTAAGGGTTGCAACATACCACCGGGCTTACAATGTTGTGCTTTCACTTGCTAGCACGTCAAGCACTTAGCTACATGTGTAGCTACGTCTACTTTCATCCCATTCCACCAGTAGTGTTGACGCAGATTCTGATACATTTTGGTGCTACCCGAATGAATGCTATAACTGGTCCTGTGAGCTTCCTATAAGATCCTTTCCTTAAGTCCCTCATCATTGGATATGCACAATCGTCCATGAAACTTTAAGATCCCATCTTCTGACACTTCGAAGTCGAGTTTTCTCTTATCTGCATCCATTCCTAATATCTTCTTAATGTCAGGGTCCGTAGGTTGCAATGCCTTAATCCTTTCCTGAATCTCCGGTTTAACTCTCAATGTAGCCGTTAGACTAGACAACTAGCAAACCTCCAACTTGAATGCTGAATCCCGTATTCCTTCCATCAGGGTCCATTCTTTAACCATCAAGTGTGCGATGCTTGATTTCCGACTAAGGGCGTCCGCTACTTTATTTGCTTTCCCAGGGTGATACAGGATAGTACAGTCATAATCCTTAAGCAATTCGATCCATCGACGTTGTCTCATGTTCAGTTCTTTTTGGGAAAACAGGTACTTCAAACTTTGATGATCTGTGTAGATCTAAAACCGTTCTCCACACAAATAATGCCTCCAAAATTTTAAAGCAAAGATGATCACTGCAAGTTCCAAGTCGTGCGTCGGGTAATTCATCTCATGAGATCTTAACTGTCGCGATGCATAAGCAACAACTCTTCCATGCTGCATTAACAAGCATCCTAATCCCTTTAGTGACGCATTACTATAGATCTCATAACCTCCAGGACCAGAAGGAATCGTCAATATCGGCGCGGTCGTCAATCTATGCTTAAGCACTTGAAAGCTCCTTTTGCACTTATCTGTCCATTCAAACTGCGTTTCCTTCTTAGTTAACCTTGTCAACGGAGTAGCTATCGAAGAGAACTTTTCTACGAACCTTCTATAATAGCCTGCCAATCCCAGAAAACTTCGAATTTCGGTAACTGTTGTCGGTCTTGGCCAATTCATTACTGCTTCAATCTTTGAAGGATCTACTGAGATCCCATCTCCAGATACTACTTGACCAAGGAATGCTACCTTACGTAGCCAGAATTCGCACTTGCTAAACTTAGCGTAAAGTGAGTGTTTTCTTAAGATCCGTAGGACAATCCTCAAATGTTGCTCATGTTCTTCATAACTCCTCGAGTAAATCAAGATATAATCTATGAAGACGATAACGAATTGATCCAGATACTCCTTGAATACTCGGTGCATCAAATCCATGAAAGCGGCTGGAGCATTGGTTAGTCCAAACGGCAAAACCGTAAACTCATAATGCCCATATCTCGTCCTAAATGCCGACTTAGGTATATCCTCCTTTTTTATCCTCAACTGATGGTAACCCATCCTTAAATCGATCTTGGAGAATACTGACACTCCTTGCAACTGATCGAACAAATCGTCTATCCTAGGCAACGGATACTTGTTCTTAATGGTCACCTGATTCAATTGCCTATAGTCAATGCACAGACGCAATGACCCATCCTTCTTCCTTACGAACAACACTGGCGCTCCCCAAGGCGATGCACTTGGGCGAATAAACCCTTTATCCAGCAATTCCTGAGGAAAGACATCGGGAAATTCGCGTACTACAGCTATATCCTCTAGCTTAGGTTCCTCAATCGTTGGATCAACCACGACAGCCAAGTAAGTTTCGCATCCATCGTCCATCAACTTAGTCACCTCAAGTGACGAGATTAAAGGGATCAAGGTTCCTCCTCGACTCCCTACAAATTCGAATCTAGGGCGACCAATCCGATGAAATTGGATCAACCTACTACCATAATCCACTACAGCTCCTTGCCTACCCAACCAATCCATTCCAACAATAACATAAAGTTATGCATTGCTAGCACCACCAAGTCTATCAATCCTTCGCCACTACCAATGACTATCTTATAGTTCTAGCATCCTAACGAGACTAACACCTTATCCCTTAAAGGGGTAGTAACATGAAATACTACATCCAACGGTTTTAATTTCAATTCAGCCAAATCAGCAAACTATGCAGACACAAAAGAATGCGACGCTCCAGGATCAAATAAAGCATAAGCAGCTTGGTCACATAGAGAGGCCTTACTTGTGACCATGCCAAGTGTATTCTCTGCCTCCTTACGTGCCACAGCATACACCCTTCCTTGAGCTGGCGGCCTGTTCAGATTGGCCCGTTGGGCAGCTCCCATTTGCAGTCTCGGTTGGGGTCGTGGTTGTTGATACCGAGGTTTCGCGGCTGGGTTCCTACACTGCCTTGCAAGATGGCCCTTTTGACCACACTTAAAGCACGCTCTTGACTGATTGGGACAAGGCCCATTTCCATGCTTTCGTCCGCAAAGGCGATAGTTCCAGTCGTTCCAAAAAGCTGGCTTTCCGATATTCCTCTTGATTGAAGGGACGAATTGCCTGTTGTTCATCATAGGCCCCTTGCCAAAGTTTCGGTTGTCCCTAGCATGATTAAACCGCGGTCCAGAAGGGATTCCTCTTTCCCTCATATCCCTTTCTATCAACTGACCTCGCTCGTAAAGTTTGTCATAATCCCTCAAGTTCAGTGGCACCAGTTGACTTCTCAGATCAGGCCGCAGCCCGTCTCTAAACCTCCTTGCCCTATCTAAAGGGTTCTCAACCATTCATGGAGCATACTTGGAGAGTCTTGCGAACTCAGCCTCGTATTGATCGATGGTCATGTGATTCTGGCGGAGACTCTAGAACTCAACCAACTTCTGTTCTTGGGCAGCCTCTGAAAAGTACTTTCCATTAAAGGTCTCGGCAAAGACGGTCCAATTTGGCACAACTCCTTCTGGGAAAACTCTCCCCTTGGTGGCCTTCCACAATCATTCGCAGTACCTTGGAGTTGGTAGACTGCCAGGGTCACTTTCTCAGCTTCGATGCACCCTAAAACTTCAAAGGCCTTTTCCAATTCCTCAATCTATCTAGGGGCAACCGCAGGGTCCCATTTACCATCAAACTTAGACGGCTTAAGCTTCAAAAAATTTTCTACTAGTTGACCCACCATTCGATTCCCATGGCCTTGTGCGTTGCCGCCTCTGTTACCTTGATCGTTGTTCCCATTGTTTCCATTTGCAGCATTAGCAACGGCAACAACGGCTTCAGCGACTTGGGCGGCCGTGGTAGCCCTTTCTTGAGCCTCTCGGACAACAGCGGCAACTCTTTCTTGGGCCTGCCTACCCATCAAATTGCTAATTTCCTCCAGCGCCCTAATGACCCCATCGACTCTCGGGTCCTGTACCTCTGGTGCTCTTGAGCTAAATGCTCCTTTTGTGCCTCTACCCCGATTGCTCATTCCTACTAATCCTCACTACACCTGAACCATATAATTCCATCTAGGAATTAGAGACCTAAGCCAACTACTAGAAACTAGCAGTCCAAGACTACCACTACAGCAACAGTCACAGCCAACAGTTCATCACAATTCAACAATCAGAAGCACCACATTAAAAGATTCCTACACGTACCTTGAGTCCAGACGTATCTGCAACTTAGCATAAGCACCACAAGCAAACCAGTATGTCAAGCAAACAACCACAAACAATGACAAGTACGAAGCCCCTAATCGTGCCAATCACAAGCACCAATTCATATGTCATGCGATTCGTGCCTAACTCTAACGAATGCCTGAAGTCTCAATACTTGACTATCCTAAAGTCATCTCTCCTTATCACTCCAGGCTTCGACCAACTTGGATCGAGCTAACCTTGCTCTGATACCAATTTAAACGGGGATGTCATGCCCCAGACCATACGAGCGCGATAACATCCCGGTCGGTTTCTATAACAACCAGGATCCTGTGGCGGCGGTAATAGTGCGGAATAAAGAATGCATGCGATAGCGCAAATAACTCCATACATATGAAAAACAAGATTACTGAAAGGATTCATAACATAACCAAAATTAGTCAAATACAAAAGCATACAACTTAGGAGAAATGACAACATAGTTCGACGAAAGGGAGATAGTTACTAGCTCAAAATTACATCGGCTACTCTACACAGTTAGCCAAAAAGATGCCACAAATGCACCTAGATGTCGGGCTCGCCATTACTAGCAGCTTCTTCTTCATCAGGGTCCATCGGCACTTCATAACGCTTCGACGGCATACTTATGGTCTAGGGTCTGAAAATGGTAAATCCCACGACGGGGTGAGAATAAATCTCAGTGAACCAAACCTAATCCTATGTTAGTACAAAGGTACCTCCAGACTCTTACAACGTGCAAGTTCTAACCACGGGCATTCACAGGACCAAAAGTCAACAAAATGAGACACGACATCAGACATTCACATTTTCAATTCAAAAGCAATTCACAAATTCACAAGCACTTGATTAGGGCTAGGCTTGGTTCTTAAGGCATAAAATAATTTCATAATTCACAAACAGTGCTTTCCATCCAAAACTCAATTCCCATTATCCAACCTTCATGACATATAAGTCATAATCTCGCTATCCAACCCTCGCTACGCGCTTTAGCGCCCGGGCCATAGCATAATATTAATCATATCGGCTCATCGGTCCGTCGACTTATCGGGTCATATAATAACTTATCGGTTCATCAGACCGTCGGCTCATCGGGCCATATAATAAATAATATGTGGCTTTTACTATACGGCTTTCCTTCTAGCCTCTTATAGAGCCGAGATCATTATGATCTAATATCGGCATTTAGCATTCACTCGCCACATAGACAATTCACCCATAATCACACAAGGTCGAATATGCATATGCCCTCAATTAACACTTACACAAGCCATTTGATAACCAACATGCAAGAATGGGCCATAAACATCAACTTGCACTCAAGGCATGTCTTACAATCACCACTCACATAATCATTTTTGCATGTCCCATGATAACACCACTTACATATTCGGTCACTCATGGACCATCTAGCACCCAATCACATAAAGCCCAGCACACAAGATATTTCCATAAAACTTGCAACATTAAGCACAAAACACTCCGTAGGGCAATATTTTGGTGGTACTGTTCACGCATTCAAAACAGCCACTAAATCTCAACAAAACCTAAACCCAACATGCTCATAAATACCTAAATATCAATATCTTAAACCTACAAGTCATCCAACATGAAAATCTCATATAGTGCAAATTCGGATCTCTTGCACTCTCACTGTGAACAGCCCACAAAAAGTCTCAAAACCTCATCCATACATGTCCATTAGTGACCTAGAGCACTAATATAAGGTTAGGGATGACTCACCAAGGATCTAAGCACGAAAAGCCCCCAAAAATCACCCATCGAGCTCACGGCACAAGTCGATCCGGCGGGGTCCTCGGCTTCTCGGGTGAACGGTGGTGCACGGCAGTCATGGGCTGAGGTGGCTCACGGTGATGGTGGTGGACGGCAAGGTGGTGGTGGTGGTGGCTGAACAAGAGGGGAGGAAGAGAAAAATGAGAGAGAGTGAGTGAAAGAGATGGTGAAATTCGAAATTATGAGGGGGGAGAGAGAGTGAAGTAATCTTGAGCTTCCTTTTGGCTTATTTGGGAAGCTTTGGTGGATTTATGGGAAAAGACAACTATGTGACATGAGGGAAGGCTAGTGATGGCTATGAGTGATGGGTTGAGTGACATAAAGTAAGAAAGAGAAAGACAAGAGGTGATGAATGGCTTAAAAGTCAAAGAAGATGGCCCACAAAAATCTCACTTTTGTCTCTTGTGCAAAGATGCACATTCAAGGTATTAATGCCCTAAAGTTTCGGTCACATAGCGGGGTCACAAAAATTAAATGTGCCCATAATTAAAAATCTAAGGAATGAGCCTAAATTCGGAGGGTGTAAGGAATTTCCAAATAAATTCCCTTAATCACCGATTTCCAACCTATCTCGAAACGACCCAATTTCAAAGTCTCGACGAGACGATTCCAATGTTTCATTGTCAAAATTCTCGAATGATCGACGTCCAATTTCGAAGTCCAATTCGTGACTAAAATCCATGAATAGTAGTTTCAGGGCGTCTCAAACTAACGGGTGGCTTTTAGGATTTTACGCGTATCGACCCGTGATCAACGTCACGTTTTAAAGTTATTCGAACCATGGCAATTTTGATTGTCATGTAATTGCGAGGGTCAATCATTGGTTCCAAAGGTCGCGTTCGTTAGAAATCCTGTTTAGGTTAATTTGCAAATTATACTCTGGTCGTACAGAATCACCCGCGGACCAATCATATAACGCTAGCAAATCGTTCTAAAACCAATCTTCGAACGGCCTATGATGGCACAGGACGTTCCCTCGGCAATCCTTATGGTCAAGTCATTAATCTAGAGTCGAGTTCTTTGGTCCACGTACTAAATTCCTCGTTAGCCTTTCCCTTTGAGTTAGTTAACTCAAGAGTGATCAATTCTGAGCGAGATTTACTGAAATACATCGATTGATAATTCATCCATTCATAAGCTTCGAAATGGATCGAAATTCGGAATGTCACACTGACCCTTGGCGATTTTTTTTGTTGATCTCTCTTTAAGAAATAGTTGCAAAAGGATAGTGTGAGTATAATGTATGTTGAGTGTGTGAGTAAGAAAAAGAGTTAAGAAATTGTTTCTCATTTCTGTTGATGCCATGACCGAATTGTCAAGATTGCATAAAATAGTCTCCGGTGGTGTTTATCCGCAAGTTCTCTCTATTGTTCGACATGCGATTGGTGGTGTGTATGAACTAAAGGTCTGACATTTGCAAGGCTCGAACTGAAGAACATCTAAACCAAGTTGTTTAGATCACTCTTCGAGAGGTAATCTGTTTAACCCCATTTGTTATATTTTTTTTTTTATGAAAACGTGCGCACAACACCTATGGAGATACATGTATGGAATTTTGCTTCCGCTATGTTTATTTATTTATTTATTTTTACCTATACATGTTCCATAAATCCCAATAGTGGTATCATAGCCAATCCATAGGCGCTTTCATGCGTTTAATTGATTTTGGTTCATATTTATATTTGCAATCCAATAACCAATTTATTTTTGTTAAGAGAATTGCTTGCTCTTAAGTGGCGGATAGAAGTTGGTTAATCTATTTGATAAATTTGAGTAAAAATTGGAACCAAATCAATTTTGAATCAAAAAAATCAGTAGCTTGTTTTATTTTACGCTTGGCTTCTACAAAATGATATACAGTTGTGAATATAGAGGCGATAACGCTGTTACCACTTAAAATCATGCACGTGAAATTTGTTTCCGTAGCTTTGATTTCTTGATGTGGCTTGTGTTGCACAACCTTGAATTTTATTTGTGCGTTCCAAAGCTTAAAAATTTGAATTTGTGAATTGTAAGGAGGGTGGTAATCATGAAAAAATCCCTAATTAATGTGATTGATAAATGGATGAATATAGGATGATTATAGGTATTTTTTGAGGTTGAAAGTTTAAATGGAGGTTGTTGTTGACACCTAAATTTTGACCTCATTTAGTATTAATTTAGAATTAATTTTAGTAATTAAAGTTGCATAAAAAATCGGGATCAACCCCAGCCCCTACCAAAATTATTTTTAATCATTTTCATTTAGTTTTAATTTAATTTTCAGCATATTAAACTCATGCATTTTTGCATTTAAAATCGGATTGGAGGCAAAATTGGACTGCAAAAAGACTCGTGGATCGAACCAATTTGAACTAAAATATTCGGCCAAGCTAGGGGGAGGGAGAGCCGAATTTGAGAGTGCTTTACGGCCTAATTATGGCTTAATTTAGCACATTCAAAAGACTAACTTGGGAAAAGCCTTTTTAATTATTAAAAATCCATAATTAATTAAGGAAAATACCAAAATTAAGCCCAAAAAAGATAATAATCCCATAGAGAGGTCAAATTATGACCAAGCCCATCTAGTGGGATGGCTAAATCGATTAGGGGCCCGATTGGACAGAGTTTCGGCCTTGGGGCCAATTTGCAAATATTTGAAAGTCGGGGGACTAAAGTGTAAATACCAAAAATTGAGACCCTTGACACGCAAAGCTCTTTTCTATTTAAACACCATTATGCCTAGGGATTTGGGAGAGGCCTTATCAGAATTTTTTAGCTCAGAAATTCGAGAGAGAGAGAGAGAGACCCCCCCCCCCTCCGACTGAGCATTCTTCACACCCACCATGCCACCTCCATGAGCGCCATTCTCCTCTGGCAAGCCACCACAATGAACTAGGTATATCTTAGTTTCATGCCCTCTAGACCTCTTTTCCAAAAGAGCCTCCATTGTGGCAGAGCAAGTTAGAGAATACTTCCCAATCACAAGCCACAACCTAGAAAGCCCAAAACCAGACCTGACGATCTTGCTCTCGAGCAATTTTCTCGGTCCCGATCTAGCCACCTCTCGGCGCCAATAGACCCTGGTGAGCAATTGAGACGAACGAGAGCTGTCCTAGTTTTGTTTCCTCAAGAGCCTCCTTCTAAACAAGCAACAATCAAGATAGTACGAGCCCGAGAAGAACCCTTGCCAACCTGCCGAAGCCCCTTACCTAGGTGCCTAGAAACAGAGCGCGACACTTTGTTTCTTCCTTTTGCTCATTGTTCCGACCTTTAGTGACCCCCTCCGATGTGCAGTAAGGTCCCATGACATTCCAGGTGTGTCCCCAAGCAAAACCAAGAAGATCCATGGCTGAGAAACTCCGCGAAGCCCCTTGTTCAGTAATGCCCAGAACCTGTTTGACAAAATTCCCAAGAGAGCTCTCGGTGTCCAGCAGCTGTTCTAGCGATTTCGTTGACCCTCGAGTGAGCCTCGGCGTGCCCAGCAGTCACCTTCAACGAGCCCAACCACCGTGAACCACCATCCCGAGCCGATTCAATGAAATCCTGATACGATTTGATTTTTGGTTCAAATTAGGAAGTTGATCCGAAAAGGGTGAGATTGTTTATCCTAGTCAAATTAATATATTCGGTTGCCTATCTTGAATGTTGCATTATCTCTAACCTTATCTTCAAGTGGTAGGTAATTTAAATTAGGGATTGTTCCCTAATTTGCCAACCGCATATGAATTTTTAATTTTATGTATAGGCCTTTAGATGAATTATCAATTCACGAGTTTATTCTTAAATTCGTTATGTTAATCTAGAAACCCTTAGATTAATAATCGAATTTAAATGGAAAAATATCATGTTGTTTATTGCTTTCCTCATTTGAATATTTGCATGGATTTTATCTTGATTTTTATCTTCACATGTTTAAAAATTTTCTAAAAAATTCATATAGATTAAATTGCATTGTTAGGGATAGATTACAGTCTTAATTTATAATTTTCAGAATATTTTTTGGTTAATTCTAGATGAATTTTAATTTAATTTTTAGCGTAAGATAGGACAATTTAGATAATATTTTTTATTTAATTTCTAGAATAGGATAGGATTTTTAGGTAACTTTCCTAGTTTAAATAGGATAAAATTAGTTTAGAATATTTTAACTGTCACTCCCCGGCCTTTAGGCGTGCGACAATCCCAATACTTCCCTTGGGTCATTTTGAATGCAATGTCCTAAGACACGTTGTCAACTCGTTCATTTTATCTTTTGATTAACCCAAGCGGAAACAATTAATAATTACTTGAATAATCACAACAATAGGGATAGTGGGAAAAACAGAACTATCATCGTTAGCAAAGCATACTTTATTTATATACTTGTTAACCCTATGAAGTTTATATATACAAGCCCTCATTACGGGCCGCTTCCTATCAAACCACAAAAAGATATACCGGGGGTCGGGTTAACCCATCTCCTCTAAGTCGGGGTTACTAAAAAAGTATATACTCCAAGCCCAATTTAGATGATGTAGTAATCAGGAGGAGGTTCAGGATCGCTCTCCTCATCCAAGTCAGACTCTAGATCTTCCATAGCACCGTCGGGAGCCATTATGTCCATCAGATCCCATACTTCCTCACCTAGAGCTCCACCTCCGCTAGGCCCATTGAAACCCCTTAGAGGACCAAAAAGGGCCTCTTAATGGCGAACGAACCACGCCTTGAATCGTTGGGATATCAGGTATGTCAACCCCTCATCCATCCAAACTATTGTAACATGGAGTTCAAAACTGTGGTCTGAACTTGAGACCGGGTGCGGTGTAATGACGAGGTTCTGGTCCATGGGAACCCCGTATTGCATGAGTCATATATCCATATTACGAGTCTAAAAAGCAGTTAACAATAACAAGTAAGATAAATCTCAATAAATTAACAACCTAAGCCTCGTGTAAGATGTCGATTTGCCTAGAGCACAGCCTAAACATGTAGTTTATTGTCGATGACGGATCAATATTGAGTAATTCTCGCTCTACTTCAACTATAATAAGTTCAAGTGACTTAACTCATTATAGATCAACAAACAAACCACATGCACTTTTACCTTGCCTTGGCACATATCCTGCATAATATCAATTATAACATCAAGCAAGGCACATAATCAGAATACATAACATCATTTCTCATGCACGATGCATCCAAAGGTATTCCAATTGTTACAACTGCTCTCGGTCAAGGCACAACCCGAAGGTTAGCGGTCTCGACCACTCTAGGCCACGGTACAACCCAAAGGTTAGTGATCTCCCAACATGACCAGACATCGTCCTGCCCCATCGAGCACGGCAATGTCTCGGCCTCCCTTAGAGACAAACAGCATTCCATAAGGAGCATCGATCCGACTTCTACTGCGATCTGGCATCTAAACCCTCGCCGAGCATCCAATAAAATCGGGTATCGTCCCCAAAACCTTTGGGGGTCCGTTCGCTTTTGTGATCAAACAAGCACATCAATCATGCATGCCAATTTCATTTTTTTCTCATTTAGCCAATGCAGCCATAATTCATGCTCATACCATGATTCGTGTTAATACGTCAAACTTATTGCAATTTTCTTATGTAATAATGCAATAAAATAATCACACGTGATCATTTGGACATGCTTATCCCGTCAAATTTTACATACTTCATTTTTTAAGCATCCTTGATTATTCCAACATGTAAAACTTGGCATCCAAGGACAACACCTTGTAAATTACCATTTATATGCCAATAAATATATTCCTTTCAACTAAGAAATAATAGTTTTCAAAAGGCAATTATCTTTCCAAGGCAATCCATACCTCAAACAACACAAAAACATGTATCAAAATACCACATATCTCAAGCACAAAACACACTAATTAATCACTTATCACCTTAACAATGATAACTTATCAACCAAAATTTGATAGCTTATCGACCATTCCTCGATAGCTTATCGCCTATTTGACGATAGCTTATCATCCATTTTTCGATGGCTTATCACCTAATTACTGATAGCTTATTACCCCTTTAGTGATAGTTTATCATTCAAATGTCGATAACTTATCACCCCTTTGGTGATAACTTATCAATCTTTCCTTGATAGGTTTTTACTTCTACTTATCACTTTCCTTGATAATCTATCATCATCACTTATCACTTTTATGATAACTTATCACCCTTTTCTACTTCACTTATCAAGATAGCTTATCAAATAATCTATTATAATTAATTCTAAACCTCACTTAATCTAATTCTAAACGTAATTAATAACCTAATCAAATATTAGGGAGTTAACTCACTAGTTTAATGGTGGTGATGAACGGTGACGATAGTGAATGACTCGACAACATGGATGGCATGACACGGGCAAACGTGGCGTTGATAGCAGTGATGGGTGGCTCGGCTCGGTACGGCATGGCAACGACTACACGGCAAAGGTGTGGCTTGGCAACGGCATGGTAGTAAGGGTGCAGCGGCATAGACACGGCGAGTGGATGGCTTGGTATGGCGATGAGGGAGTGGAAGAGAGGAAAAAGAGAGAGAGGGGGGGCGATGGAGGTGGTGGCCGAACAAGAGGAGAGAGAGAGAGAGAGAGAGAGAGAGAGAGAGAGAGAGAGAGGCTTCTTGTCCAAGATTGGCTTCTTACTTCTTCACTAAGATTGCATTAATTACACAAAATATCTATCTAGCTTTGTCTTCTAAACATTAATGCAACAAATATCTTCTAATCCTATTTTGGCTTTTTCCTCACAAATATCTTTCTTGGATAGGGTTTCTAGAAGGGGTATTTTGGTAATTTCACCATTGACACTATTCATATGGGCTTGGGCTTATGCATGATCAAGAAAATGGGCCTAAGATGGGCATTCGAGGGCAAAACTGTAATTTCCTCCTCTATTTGGCCCTTGTGGCCGAATTTGATGGAGAGTGAGGCCCATTGGGCCTTGTCAAACCTGTGAACTCTCTTCGGTTCTCAATTTTTGGCTTATCGTCACTTATCCAACAATTTAAGATTTACCGATAAACTTTAGGATTTGATGAAGTAATTTCCAATTGTTGTCTTTCAATCCTCTAAAGTCCAATACTCTTAATCGGATTTAGAATTCGTGATTAAAATCCATCGACTTCAATTTTAGTACATTGGTCGAAAATTAATGATATCACATTAACTTTAGATTAGAATTTTTAGAATAATTTTAAGATAGGATTTCCCGATAGGATAGTATCTTGGAGATAGGATAATAATTCTAAGATAGATTTTATTTTAAATTAGGATTTTAGTAGTTTTAATTCCTAGTTAGATTAGACTATGCATTTTCTAGACAGTCTAATTTCATTAAATATTAATTTCGAAAATAATAGAAATCATCCGCATCTCATTTCCATTACATGCATTTCCATGCTATTAATGCCATGTCATTTTTTTTTTATGTGATATAGTCTAGGTTCATTTAGTATCATGTTTAGGGTGCATTCATGTTTTCCCACCATTAGATTAGGTCATTTAGAATAATTAATTGATTTGTAACATAGTTTGAGTGTCACTTAGATGAGGGCGCATATATCATGTTAGTATAATTAGTTAATTAACCTACACGTAGTGCCATGTTAGGTTAATTAATTAATTCATAATGTAGTTCATATGTTAGGGTTAATTTAAATTAATTACCTGTCATTTAGCATAGTAATGTAGATAGCTTAATTTCATGTCATGATAGTTGGGAATCATTTTGAATCATTCATGCACATTAGGATAGTTGCATATGGTTTTTCCTATGTTTCTGCATTTAGAATAATTTCATGCATTTCATATAGGATAATTTTCTCTTATTAAAAAAGTGAAAACCAAAAAGAGAGAACAATTGTGTGGCGCATGCTCCATGTTATTTAACACTTGATTTCTGGGTGTTTATTTTAATGGATGCGCAACCGTGTAATAACCTATGCTTAGTGTTTTAGGTTAAAATTTAATCAAGCTGCATGCAAATATTTTTCATAAAAATGAAAAGTTTCGAAAGGGTATTAGATAATATCTAGCATAATTAAGTCCTTGAATTCACAATCTCTAGTTCGTAGAAATAAAGTATTTTTCTCTTGATACTTTATTTAGGTGTATAATCAACCTACTTAAAATTGATTAGTGGTGACTTCAATTTAAATATCTTTTGAATGATAATTAGAATGAACCTAAGTTACGATTTGGTAAGACTTGGAAGAGCTTGAGCTAGGTTAATTAATTCATTTAATTAACTTAGTAATCCATTAGTCTAGATTTAGCGAAATTTAGGTCGTGACAGCTGTGTCCTTCTTTTTATTCTTCACATAATGTGTTTTTTAGCGTAGTTTAGTATAGTCAATTGTTGATGTAAATGCTATAAGGATTGTGTGGAGGAGCCGTTAAGCCGGAGAGCCCTTTGGGCTCGGTCATTGAAGAGTTCAAGGATCCAAGAATTCGAGGACTATCTTAAAGACAATGACATTTTATCACAATGGATGCCTCCTGGAACTCCAAAACACAATGGTGTATTTGAAGAAGAAATTGCACTTTATAATAGGCAAAAGGACACTAAAAGTGCCAAAACTTGTGTGCAGTACTCACTTTAGTGCTAGAAATTTTTTTCAAATCACTTATAGCACACCTCGGCCTCGAGCGCGTAACCATCCCGATACATCTCTTCTCTTGGGTCATTAAAAATGTGATGTCCCAAGATGCATTATTGACCCATTCATTTTATCTTTCAATTAATGCATGCGGAAACGATAAATATTAACCCAAATAAACATCACAACAGGGATAGCAGGAAAAATAGCAGAACAAACATCATTACAAAAACGCACTTTATTAATATACATGTTAACCCTAAGAAGTGTACATATACAAGCCCTTACTGTGGCGACTTCCTATCGTGACCATAAAAAAGATACTAGGGTCGGGTTAACTTATTTCAGCTATACTACAGGGTTACGTCAAAAATTGGCCCTCCAAGCTCAACCTAATGATAGTATTCGGGAGGAGGCTCAAGATCACTCTCCTCATTTAGATCGGTTTTTGGATCTTCCACAACACCATCAGGAACATCTAGGTCCGTGGGATCCCAATCTCCTTCGCCCGGAGCTCCACCTCCGCCCGACCTATTAAAACCCCTCAATGGGCCAAAGAGGGCGTTACCATGGCATGCGAACCATGCCTTAAAACGATGTGGCATCATATGCCTCAAACCCTCGTCAACCCATATCGTAGTAATATGAAGCTCATAGCGGTAGTCAGCACCTGGGAATAGGTACGGCTTTACCTCGAGGCTCTAGTCCGTAGGAACCCCGAATCGTATTGGATGAATATCCATACTATAGGTCTGAAAAGTGGTTAACAACAACAAATAAGATAAAATCTTAGCAAGTTAACAACCTAAGTTTCATGTAATGTGCTGATTCACTTAGAGCATATCCTAAACACGCGACTTAACATCGATGGCAGATCAATAGCGAGCAACTCTCGCTTTGCTTTAACTACCACAGGTTCGTGTAACTCAACTCAATACCACTCAACCAATAAATCACAGGTATCTTTACCTTGCCTTGGCACATGCACACACCTTGCATATTGTCAGTTATAGCATTCTATAAATAATATATCAACCAAGGCATGTAATTAGAACACATATCACCGATTCTCATGCGCAATACATCCAAGTGTGTTCCAATTTTATGCCTAATGATTACGACCACTTTCGGCCACCGCATGACCCGAAGGATTGCGATCTTAACCTCTTTGGGCCACTAAACCTCTCAAAGGTTAACAGTCATCTAGCATGACCGGGCATTGTCTAGCCCCATCAGGCGTAGCAACATCTCCTCCTAGAAGATTGAGGTGCGACCACATCGCGACCAACCCCGCAGGTAGACAGCATTCCATAAAGGAGAATCAGTCCGACCTCTACCGCGATCTGTCATCCGAATCCCTGCCGAGCGTCTGATAATATCATTGATAAAATCGGGTATTGTCCCCAATCACCATTAAGGGTTAGTACACTTTTGTGATCACACGAGCACCTCAATCATGCATGTCAATTCAATTCTTCATATTTTTCTTTCTAACCAATGCCATCATAAATCGTGCTTATGCCATGATTGTGCTCATACATCAAACTTATTGCCATTTTCACACGTAAAAATACAATAAAT
>BCNH02000010.1:15442420-15496725 GCA_001662345.2 Metrosideros polymorpha var. glaberrima
CTAATGATGCATAAGTATCATCTTAATCTTTAAGGGTTAGTACACTTTTGTGATCACACGAGCACCTCAATCATGCATGCCAATTCAATTCTTCATATTTTTCTTTCTAACCAATGACATCATAAATCGTGCTTATGCCATGATTGTGCTCATACATCAAACTTATAGCCATTTTCACACGTAAAAATACAATAAATAAACCACACATGATCACACCAACATACTTTTCATGTCAAACTTCACGTGCTTCATTTTTCAAGCCTCCTAAATTATTCTAACGCATAAAACTTAGTATCTACGCACGACACCACACCAATCACCATTTAAATGTTAAAAATTATATTATTTCAAATAAGAAATAATAGTTCATAAAAATAATTACCTTTCTAAGGAAATTCTCCTCTTACAACACACAAAAGCATATATAGAAATATCACACATTACCGGCACAAAGCATACTAATTAATAACTAACCCAACCATAGTTAACTAACTTAACCATAGTTAACTAACTCAACCATGATTAACTAACCCAACCATAGTTAACTAACCCAACCTTAGTTAACTAACTTAACCATAGTTAACTAAACCAACCATAGTTGACTAAACCAACTCTAGTTAACTAATCTAACCCTAAGTGCAATTAACAACCTAATCAAGGATTATGGAGTTAACTCACTATTTAATAACAACGGCGGTGACGGCATGAAGGCGGTGGTGGTGGTGGCTCGACGACGGCACGTGAACGGAAAATGGGTATGGACGGCGGCTCGGCTCGGTGCAATGGTGGCTTGGCTCGGCTTGGATGGTGAGGGCATGACTACACGGTGATGGACGGCACAGTTCCATGACGGCAAAGATGCGACTTAAGCTCAGCACGGCATGGCGAACAACAGTGGCAAAGTGGGCGGCAAGGTGATGAAACAAGAAGAAAAAGGAAGAAAATGAAGTAAAGAGAGAGAGACAGACAGACAGATAGACAAAGAGGGGGGGACAAGGGGATGTTCAGCCAAGGGGGGAAAGAGAGAGAGAGAGAAAAAGAAGACCATTTGTTCAAGCCTTAATGAACCTTGTCTTGCATCCATTAATATTTGCCCCTAAAGTCCAAGTCTTCTAGAAGGGCCAAAGTGGTCATTTCCACCCTCGGCACTATTCATACGGGCTTGCACTATTCATGTGGCTTGGGCTTGAATTTTAATGGGCCTAATGGGCTTGATATCCAATGAGTTCTTTATTTGGGCCAAAAAGGGCATTCGAGGGCAAAATGGTCATTTCCTATTATAGGGCCTTTTGGTGGCCGAATTGAATTGAAAATAGGTCCGTCGGTTCATGCCAAGTCCGTAATATCTCTTTGATTTTCAATTTTCGGCTTACTGTCACTTATTTGCAAATTTAGGGTTTATCGATAAATTTTGATATATCAATAACGAAACGTCCAATTCTCTTGATCGGATTAGAATTCGTGGTCAAAATCCATCGAATTCCATTTTATTACCTTGGCCATGTGAAAACGTCCAAAAATCCGATTATACATTTTTTCCAAATTAAATCAACAACCGTCCTTTGATTAATCCATAAAGTCAAAATGTCGAGATATCACAACTTAAGTGTCAACTTTTTTTAAAAACAATTACTTAAATGCAGCTCCAGTGAGTTTGGCCGGAAATCCTACGTGGCCATTTTTTTATTAATATTTTGAACCAGCGAGAGGTCTAGTTAGCATTTAAAAAGCTAAAAAAAATTTAAAAAATTTAAATTGAAAAATAAGCTGAAAATTAAAAAGGGGGGAAGGGCATGCAAGTCCTCGCCGCCTCAGCCATGCCGGCCTAACCAAAGGCCACCACTACTGAGGGGGGGCTAGTGGTGATCCTTGGCCAGGCCGGGGCGAGAGTTGCCCGCCCTCACCTAGGTTGGCAGGGGTTGCTAGATACTGGCCGGGGCTCAACGACCCCTACAGGCCATCCCCCACCCTCACCCATGGCCAGTAACACTAAGGCGATAGTGGCGAGGGCTTGCATAGCCCTCACCGCTACAAAATCTTCCCCCCTCTTTTTAATTTATTATCTTATTAATAAATCTAAAAATCCACATGGAGCCTTCATGGACTAAGGTTTTTTTAAAAAAATTACCATGTCAAATAAAAATTTAATTAAATGCCACATGTAAAATTTGGTCGGAATTTCTTCAATTTGACACTTAGTGATCGTTTTTCTCCGATTTTGGCATTTAAGCAAGTTGGCGAAAAGTTTTGGCACTTCTAGTATCCTTTTGCTCTTTATAATATATGGTGCGATCTATGATGAGTTACATCGATTTGCCTATATCCTTTTGGAAATATGCCCTCGAGACAGCTACGTAGTTACCAAATAAAGTGCATCCAAATCTGTTCCAACTATGCCCTATGAGATATGGCATAATAGGAAACGAAGTCTTAATCATATTAAGATTTGGGGTAGTCTAGCTTTTGTCAAGAAGCTGAAAACATATAAATTAGAGGCTAAATGTGAATAATGTCGCTTCATTGGATATCCAAAAGGACTCTTGGATACTATTTCTATTTTCACTCTAACCAAAGAATTTCGGTCAGCAAGCATGCTTCTTTTCTAGAAAATCAATTCGTCTAGGAAGGTGGTGCTGGGCAAAAAATAGTCTTACAAGGATAAAACAATGAAGTACTAAATAGCCAAGTTCAAACACTGATCTTTGATTCAGTGGAAGCTTCTAATACATATTGAACTTAGAAGATGTATGAAAACGTCTCGTCCAACTATTCGTTATAGACACTTGGTTGAATATATTGAACCATTATTCATTGTGAATGATCTCAACACTTATGAGGAGGCAATGTTAGACATCAGCCATGAAATTTGAAATGAATTCAATGTATTGTTTGAACTTTAGTTGACTTGCCTGATGATATAATGCCAATTAGCTGCAAATGGATCTTCAAGAGGAAGATGCACACTTATGTTCTAGTTGGAACTTATAAAGCATGATTGGTGGCAAAAGGATATTGGCAAAAAGAAGGGGTCAATTATGACGAAACTTTCTCACCTTTAGCCATACTAAGATCCATTCAGATTATGTTGGCTATAACTCCACACCTTGATTTGAGATATTCCAGATAGATGTCAAAACAACTTTTCTAAATGGTTTTCTTGAACAAGACATCTATGTGGAACAACTACGGGATTTTGAAACCAATGATAAAAGTCAAAAGGTGTGTAAGCTTAAGAGATCAATTTATGGACTCAAACAAACCTCTAGAAAGTCAGTGGGAGCGCAATTGATGAGGTAGTCAAAACGTTTGGCTTCATTAAAAACCTAGATGAACCTTGTGTATACAAGAAGGTCAGTGGGAGCGCAATTGCATTTCTAAATCTGTACGTTGATGATATACTTTTGATTCGGAATGATGTACGGATGATATCATCGATCAAACTATTTTGTGACATAAATTCTCCATGAAAAATTTAGAAGAGACAACTTGTATTTTAGATACCAAGATCTATAGAGATAGATTGAGATGATTGATTGACCTCTCACAGTCTATGTACATAGTGTCATGACCTAAATTTTGCCAAATCTAGGATAATAGATTACTAAGTTAATTAAATTGAATAAACTAACCTAACTCGAGTCTTCCTAAACTCTACCAATTTGCAACTTAGGTTTAAATGATTAACATGCAAATAATTTGAAGTGGAGTTGCTGTCATAACCTAAGTTTTGCCGAACCTAGATTAATGGATTACTAAGCTAATTAAATGAAATTAACTAATCTAGCTCGAGTTCTCCTAAACTCTACCAAATCGCAACTTAAGTTTAAATGATTAACATGCCAATAACTTGACTTGGAGTCGCTATTAATCATTTACAGTAAGCTGATCAGAACCTAAATAAACATTAAGAAGAAAATATTTTATTCTTACAAACTAGAGATTAATGAGTCCGGGGACTTGATTACACTAGATTAAATCTAACGCCATTTTGGTACCGTTTCATTTTATGAAAAATGTTTCTTAGGCAGCTTTGGATTAATTTTAAACTAAAGTCTTAACACATGAGGTACTCATGCGGGGGTGCAAACATTAAAATAACAATCAATAAATCAAAGCAATAAATAAATTGCAAGAAAATGGTAAAGATGACATATATAGACGCTGCAGCCTAATCCCTAGCATTTATCTCTCAAATGCAAGACTTAGACTAATGCAATTATTTTTTGGGGTTTTCACTTATTTAATGAAAATTCAATGCAACTATGCTAAAATGAAAGGCGCTTAATTAAATGAACTAAGTCTAATGAAGTGCAATTAAATTACATGTATCACGACCACAAACTTACCTTTTCTAAATGACGAGAAAAAATATCCTGACTATATGCCACGCAATTAATTTAAATGACCCTAAGTTTCTAAATTTTATTAATACATGAGCCTAAACATTTACACTATATGAATGCGCCTATGAATTATATTAAATGAACCTAGACATGGCACTAGGATGAACCTAAACATGATACAAATGCATGTACCTACACAAGATTCTAAATAAACCTAAGCACTATTATAAAATGAACTTATACTAAATGACCTACCAAAGATGACCTGCACATGATGAATATTTTTTATATTTTCGACGAATTTCGGAATTAAAGATCAATGAAATTGATACTATCCTAAACGAAGATTATCCTAAATATCTAGGAATTAATCTAAATTAAATCTTAAAATATTTTAGAAAATCTTATCCTAATTCTAAATGTTTTAAGAAGATATTATCTAAATGGAATGCAATCCTAATCTATATGCAGGATTAATTAAATGAAACTAAATCCTATGAGATAAACGTTTTTAAGAAATGTTATCTTTCTAAAATGGAATGCAATCTAAGAGATATGATTTCTAGAGAATCGTATCTTTCTAAAGATGATTTTTAAGATGGAATCTCTAGTAAATCCCACCTTCCTAATTATTTAAATTTTATAAAAATTTTGATTTTTTTAAATTAGGAAAATATTTGCACATTTGCTTTAATTCAAATAAATTGATTTGATAAAGTCGACGGATCGAATCTAAGTAGTCATAAATTGGATAGTCCGACTTTCCATGTGTGTCAAAGAGCTCTAGTGGTTAATATAGAATTGCCAATATCGCACATTTTCGGTATAAGGGAAATCCTTTATTTGAATTAATTAATTGTTTTATAAAAATTTCCATTATCTTCAAGAAAATCAATTAAATCTGGAAATCATCTAAAACAAGGAATTTTTAGATCAAATGTTTCAAAAATAGGCAACTTATCGATTAGGAATAAGAGATAAGAAAGTTACCTAATTTGAAACCTTGTGGATAATTCACTTTCCTTCTTTGAACTCGAGGATCGGGGAACTTGGGCCGGCCGGTGTTGCTCACTGTGGTGCTTGGCGCTGCTAGGATCACGGGTGGTCATCGGAGAAGGGCGGATTTAAGGGATGTTAAATATGCTTAATTATTTATGTTAAGCCTCATGAATTAAATCGATAATAGAACCTTTGGCCAAATAAGATATTGTTAGACTTGAGGAGGATTAACCCAATTATGTGGCTATTAACACCTGATGTTGACAAATGAATGAGGAGAGAGGTGAATGGAGGGGGAAATGTGCAACAAACATTACAATGGCTGGAGGCAGGCTTCAAAGGTATGTCCTCGATCAAATGTCACTTTTCTTTTCATTTAGTTTCCTTGCATTTCATTTCTTGTCTCGAGTCAATCGACTAAAATTTAGGTATTATTTTGTCACGCCCCGATCCTATTTCCCCAAGGCTCGAGCACGCGACTTCCCTGCATTGGTCATTTAATTGCGACATCCCAGGAGATGTCGTCAACCCATTATTTTATCTTTCAATTAACACATGCAGAAATTAATACTATAACACCCATCCAAAACAATAATGGGATAGCATGAAAAACATAGATACAAAAACCCATCTTATTTATATGCATCATCAACCCACATCGGAAATTAGTCTAATTACACGCACGTTACTCCGGCGTTTTCTCGATTGCGCCAAAAGAGAGGGATTGGGATTAACTTAGCTCCTTCTACCTACGAGGGCCAGCTCTAAAAAGCGACTTCCTCCATGCTTAGGCAAGCTATGGCTCGAGCTCGAGGTCATAGTCGGGATTCAACTCCGGATTGCTCACGGCACCATCGGGGACACCCAACACCATAGTATCTCACGGCATTGCTCTTGGTGCACCTGACGATTCGTCAAAACCTCGGAGAGGGCTGTATATTTCCCCTCTAAACCACACGTATCATACCTTGAAACGGTGAGAAACCAAGTCATTTAGCCCCTTGTTGACCCAAACGGTCGTTATATACTTCTCGTACAAGGTATCGGATCTCGGCACTTTATACTCTACTACTTCCAATTCTTGGCTTACGAGAACACCGAAACAGACAAAACCAACGTCATTATTAAAGGCCTAAAAATAGTTAAACAACAACAAATGAGTAAACTCAATAAGTAAGACCTCTAAACCTCGTATAGGAGGATGCCTCGCCACGGGCACGTACCAAACATAGGACTTAAGAAGTCGATGGTAAATCAATAGCAAAGGCTTTTCTTTGCCTTATCTATATACATGAAATGAAACCATATCCTCTTGACATGTCAAGAACACAATCAAATATTCACACGTGAAGCCTCGCTTCTAATTATCATTCAACAATTACACAAAATAATCAAGAACACTTCATATCTCAATTTCATGCGCAATGCATCCACATGTGTTCCGATTATTACGATCGCTCACGGCCACGATCAACACTTGCATCAGTGGTCTTCCGGCATAATCGGGCATCGTCCCACCTCATCAAGCACAGCAATGTCTCGATCTCCCTCAAAGATAGACAATATTTAATTAAGAGCATCGTTCCGAAATCTATCGTGAACAGCATCCAGGTCACAAATCCTCTTGGCATTCGAGTCACAAATCATTTGGGTATCAAACATCCCCCATAGTCGTATGGGTGGACAATCCCTTTATGTGATCACACAAATAAACAAACACTCAAGTCAATTCTTATGTTTCACATTAGTCATTGCAAGAGTGTTTAGTTCTCACACGTTCGAACATTTTCAATCCCGCATACACAAAAATGCACGAAAATAATCACACATAAACAACCGAAATTCTCCAATATGCGAGAATTCACATACTTCACTTACAACCATTCCTTGTCAAGATGCACACAAGCAAAATGACTTATAATGTTATTTTCTCAAAAATTAATAATCATAGAGCAATAATAGCCATTTTTGCAATAAATCGTCACATGAGCACATACTCTTCATTTTAAATTCTCATAGCTTACATATGCCTCAAGAACACTCATCATCAAATGGCAAATTGATTAACAAGCATAGCATGACCTTCTACATGAGCAAACCATACAAAATTACACACATGAGCTTTCTCTTCCTAGAACAAGCAAAACCAAGCAAAACAAGCATTAACATGTAGATGACATTCAACCTAGGTCCAATTTGTGTAGAGTAACGCCCTAGTCAAGGCTTAGAAGAACTACTTACTACATTGGACAAACTTAAGGCAACGACGACAACGAACGGCGGCAGCAAAAAGGAATGGTCGATGGTGAGGATGGTACGAACGGCGTCACGGTGGTGCCGCAATGTGACAATGATTCGGCGGTGGTGGCCGAATGGTGGTGAAGAGAGGGGGCAAATTGAAGAGAGAGAGAGAAATAGAGAGAGGGAAAAATGAACTAAGGCTGCGTTTGATCATCAGGATAAAAGGCAAGATATGATATGTTATTTCCTATCCTGTGTTTGGTAGATGTCCAGGATAGAATAAAGGGGGATATAGGGGGGATAAAATTATCCTAAGGGAGAGGTGGGATAAGGTGGGATAGGATTTCACTTCCCTTCCTCTTCCCCCAACCTCCTTGCCGCCGCCCTCCGCCACCGCCAGTCATCGCTAACCGCCATCGCTGGCCACCTGTCACCAACGTCAACCGCCCATCGCCACTGCCGACCACCACTACCGGCTGCTCGTCGCCACTGCCAACCGCCGACTGGCCACCTCTAACCAGAATTCTCTCCCCCCAATCTCCTCGTCACAACCCTCCGTCGCCACCCACAGTCGCTGTCCACCCCCGCTACCAATATTGGCCACCGCCCACCATCAGCTACTAGTCACCATCGTCGGCCAACCTCCTCTAACCAGAATTCTCTCCCCCCAACCTCATCTTTGTCCCCACTAGCCGCCACCACCAACCGCTCATCGCCACCACTCGCCTTTTTCAAGAATTCTCTCCCTAACCTCCTCACCACTCGCCGTTACCGCCCACACCCGCCGCCACTGCCAACCATAGTGTCGAGCCTATGCCATCAAAGCTTCACTGGTAGTTATTCTAAGGAAAGAAAAATTTTAAAAGTAGTTTTAATTTGTTCATCCCTAAAATGTCCAATTGTATATCCGACTTTAAATCCGCCGTTTACCAAATAATAGATAGGATATGACAAAATCCTAGGATTTCTTATCCTATCCAGTCCTATCCTGACAAAAAATCCGAACGACCAAACACAGCCTAAGGGTTGAGCTATTTATAATTTCTTGCAAAAGGGCCAATAATACAATCTTGCAATTAAAACCTATAATCTATTCTAGCTTAGGCCTTCTCAATGTGCTCTCATCCAAGAAAATTAAATGTCAAGAAGACTTCTTGCAAACTTCTTAAGCAAGTCTCATAATAGGCTTGCATGGCTACTAATCTTAGGCCTCCTTAATTAACTACCATCCAAGCAAAATTTAATGCCAAGAAGACTTTTTGCAAACTTCTTAAGCAAGTCTCATTATAGGCTTGCATGGCTACTAAGAAAAAAATAGGCACAAAAATCTCTAATCCTATTTGTCTTCTTCCTCACAATTATCTCTCTTAAGATAGGGTTTCTAGAAAGTAATTTCACCCTTGACACTATTCATATGGGCTCAGGCTTGGGCTTGATTATGAAAATGGGCCTTCTTGGGCCTACTTGGGCGCTTATTGTGGCGTAAGGCCCATTGGGCTTCTAAGCACGACCCGCGTCCACTCGTCCAAAAATTAACAGTCCAAAGATGTTTAAACCATTTTTGGCGTCTTAGGTTGGGTGGGATTAAGGATGTCATAGATTTTGGGAAAGTGTTATACAAAAAAGTTGTAGCCCAAATCCATATTTAGTCTATGAAAAATTTTCATGGCCATACGAAATAAACAAGGTAGCCAAATCGATGAATCCCTTACTAATTGCTTTGGATCATTTTTCAGATTTCCATTTTATTTTGTAAAAATGAAGGTGTTGCTGTCGTTGAAAGAAAACTCAAAACATAAAAAAAAATGTTCATTAGGGTCTTAATTAGTATCCAATAAAATTTCAGATCATGGGTCATTGATTTAGTGGGTTAATTGAGCAAAATTCGTACACTGTACGTGCTGATATTCCAAACCAGCGGTTCTGACCTCTGGGAAAAAATTTCCATTTTTCATTAATTTCGAGGGCTCCTTTGGAAAAACTTAAAACATGAAACTTGCTTAGGACATGTTGATCCATGTCTTTGTCAAATTTCATGATCATTGAAGGTCATTTACTATTTTTATTAGACCCAAAAATTTTCAAGGGAAAATTAGTTTGTTTTCTGACTTATAGGTCTAATTTGCAATGTTATCAATTATTTAAGACTTATATGGCCAAAATTGATATTCAGACCCTCAAACCCCATTCTTGGGATTTCTCAATGATTAAATTTTGCGTTTCATGGTCATTGGGTGTGATTTGCACGAAAATTGGGACATCACTTTTAATTCATGCCTGTCATGTCGCATGCTTCAAATATTTCATAATTGTCATCTATTTGAATGTTCGATTCGATCCTTCAATTCATGCTTGACGTTTAGAGTATCAAATTACATTAGTTAAGCTTTATGATCGATGCCATTACCCACTCACGGCGCTTGTACAAAGTGGAGGCTCAATGGGCTCAATTAATGATAACAATTAATCATAATCACTCGCTAAGGCATGAACCTTTAAATTGCATGTCTACAAAGGCCGACCCCGAGGCCATTTGGTTGTTTTTACTTGACCTTGATTGCAAGTTGATTGTTAAATGCGGCGGCCTATCGAAGATGGCGAATAACCGATGTCCATTCTGGTCCCTCTCTCTAACTTTTGTAAAATGGGTTGTAATTACTAATGCCTGATGAGTTGCGGGCTTTACTTTCTCGTATTTAGATTAGTTGCTTTGAATTTCTTGCTTGTTTATTACGCATTCCGCACTCCAATATCTTGATTGTTAATTTTATTTCTAGAATAGATTAGCTCGGTTTAGGAATTTAAAAAATCACAAATCACAAAAAACATGTGCATGCTCACCTACAACTAGTTTGGACCTTTAGGATTAAAATTTGTCAAGATTGTGTGATCACTTAGAAAATATCCCAACCAATTAGGTACTAAAAGGGCGCTAATAGAAATCATTAGCGTAAGTAAGTCCCCAAATCCTAGAATCTTTGGTTTCGTAGAATCAAATCTATTCTCCCCCTGACTCGATTGTGTGTCTAATCTACTCACCTCGAAACGATTAGTGGCGACTCCAAATTTAGCTTCCTTATACCCAAGTTGCGATTAGCTAGGATTTGGCAGAGTCCGAGCTAGGTTAGTTAAGCCCAAAACTACTTAATCTAGTAATCCTTTAGCCTCGAAATACAAAACCGGATCCATACCCAATTTTTTCCAAGGTGGTCACGACATGCTCACAAAGAGTTCCAGCAAGCTTATCTAGCAGACTATTACTCACCCATTTCATTCTATTTCCTTTACATTCCCATCAAATACTTCCAAAAAGTCCTAACTTTGTTTGTGACATTCTCATATTCAGGTCACAAGCTCACTGAGATATCCCGAAATTTCATATTTATGGATGAATCAAAGGACAGTTGTCGATTTAATTCGAAAAAAGTGTATAATCGGATTTTCGAACGTTTTTGCACGATCAAGGTAATAAAATGGAATTTAATGGATTTTAACCATGAATTCTAATCCGATTAATGGTTTTGGACGTTACGTCATCGATATATCAAAATTTTCAGTAAACCCTAAATTTTTGGATAAGTAACGGTAAGCCAAAAATTGAGAACCAAATAAATGTTACGGATTTGACATGAACCGACGGACCTATTTTTTATGAAATTCGACCACCAAGAAGCCCTATTATGGGAAATGATTATTTTGCCCCCCAAAAGCCCATTTTTTGCCCAAATGAAGAACCTATTGGATATCAAGCCCATTAGGCCCATTAAAGTTCAAGCCCAAGCCACGTGAATAGTGCAAACCCGTATCAATAGTAGCGGGGGTAGAAATTACCCTTTTACCCCTTCTAGCTTGGACTTTAGGGGCAAATATTAATAGTTGCAAGACAGGAATCATTAAGGCTTGAATGTGGTCTTCTCTTTCTCTTTCCCCCCCTTGGTTGAATTTCCCCTTGTCCCTCTCTCTCTCTCTCACTTTTCTTTCTTTTCTATTAATAGCTTAAGGTTGTCTTGATTTCTAAGAAGCAATTGGATAAGTTTTGAAGTTATATTAATTGAGAAGACAATAATCCAATCTTGAAAGGAGATATAGCAAGAATACTCTCACTCTCACTTCTTCCTCTTCTAATTTCGGCCACCTCTCATCGCCACTCACTTTGTCGCCCACGTTGCCACCACCGTTCACCGTGCCATGCCATGTCGAGCTTGAGCCGCATCTTTGCCGCCGTGGAACCGTGCCATCCATCACCGTGTAGCCGCACCCTCACCACCACACCAAGCCGAACCACTGTCCATACCAATTTTCCATCCACGTGCCGTCGCCAAGCCACCACCACTACCGCCTTTGCATCGTCGCTGCCGTCATTAAATAGTGAGTTAACTCCTAATCCTTGATTAGGTTGTTAATTGCACTTATGGTTAGATTAGTTAACTATGGTTAGATTAGTTAACTATGGTTGGTTTAGTTAACTATGGTTTGAGTTAGTTAACTATGGTTGGGTTAGTTAACCATGGTTGGGTTAGTTAACCATGGTTGGGTTAGTTAACTGTGGTTAAGTTAGTTAATTATGGTTGGGTTAGTTATTAAATTGTATGCTTTGTGCTGGCAATGTGCAATATTTTTATATATGAGGATTTCCTTTAAAAGGTAATTATTTTTATGACCTATTATTTGTTATTTGAAATAATGTAATTTTTTGCATATAAATGGTGATTGGTGTGATGTCGTGCTTAGTTACTAAGTTTTATGCATTTGAATAATCTAAGAGGCTTGAAAAATGAAGCACATAAAGTTTGACATGAAAATCATGTTTGTGTAATCACGTGTGGTTTATTTATTGCATTTTTACATGTGAAAATGACAATAAGTTTGATGTATGAGCACGAATTATGGCATGAGCACGTATTATGAGTGCATTGATTAAAAGAAAGAAGAAATGAGATTGGTATGCCTGTGTGCTCGTGTGATCACAAAGTGTACGAACTCTCAATGGTGATTGGGGACGATACCTGATTTTATCGATGATATTATCGAACGCTCAGCGGGGGTTCAGATGACGGATCGCAGTAGAGGTCGGACCGATTCTCCTTTATGGAATGTTGTCTGCCTACGGGGGAGGTCGGGGTGTGGCCACACCTCGATCGACCAGCAGGCGACGTTACCGTGCCTGATGGTTTTGGGATAATGCCTGGTCATGCAAGAAGACTGCCAACCTTCGAGTTGTGCCGTGCCCAAGAGGGGGCGCAATCACTAGGCATAAAATTGGATCACGCTTGGATGCATTACGTGTGAGAAATGATGTTATGTGTTCTGATGTTGTGCCTCATCTGATATATTGCTTATAGAATGTTATAACTAATATCATGCAGGGAATATGCCAAGGCGAGGTAAGAATACTTGTGATTTCTCTATTGATTGAGTTGAGTCACTTGAACCTGTTATAGATTAAGTAGAGCGAGAGTTGCTCGCTATTGATCCGCCATTGATGTTAGGTTGCATGTTTAGGGTATGCTCTAGGTGAATCAGCACCCTACACGAGGCTTAGGTTGTTAACTTGCTAAGATTTTATCTCACTAGTTGTTATTAACCGTTTTTTAGACATGTAGTATGAATTCGAGGATTGTACAGTTTGGGGTTCCTACAGATCAGAGCCTTGAGGTAAAACCGTACCTAATCCTTGGTAAAAATTACAGCTACGAGTTTCACATTACTACAGTTTGGGTTGACGAGGGATTGATGCACTTGATCCCTCACCGGTTTAAGGCATGGTTCTTACGCCATGATGACACCCTCTTTGGCCCATTGAGGAGCTTTGATGGGGCTGGTGGAGGTGGAGCGAGAGAGGAAGCCTAGGATCCCATGGACGTCAAGGTTCCTGATGGCGCCATCGAAGATCCAAAGTCTGATCTAGACGAGGAGAGTGATCCCAAGCCTCCTCCTGAGTACTACCTCTAGGTCGGGCTTAGAGGACCGACACCTTTTTGGCGTAGACCGGTAGTATTAGCGGAGATAAGTTAACCCCGACCCTAGTATCGTTTTGTTGGTCTTGTATGTAGTGGCCTGAAAGTGATGGTTTGTAAATATAACTTCATAGGGTTAACAAGTACATAAATAAAGTGTGAGTTTTGCTATCCATGTTTGTTTTACTATTTTTCCTACTATCCCTATTGTTATGTTTGTCGGGTATTTGTTATTCATATTCGCATGTGTTAATCAAAAGATAAAATGAATGGGTCGTCGACACATCCTAGGACAGCTCATTTTTTATGACCCAGAGAAGAGATGTATCAGGATGGTCGTGCACTTGAGGGTCGGGGCGTGACATCCTCGTTTTGGTATCAGAGCATGGTCATAACCTGAAGTGATAAGGTGCGTTGGGTTTTAGGATAGTTAGTTAAGAAAAACACCCATTTGCTTATGATTGCTAATTGATTTCAAGAACGTTGTTCTTGAGTTCTAACTTCGTGTTGATATTTGACATGTAGGATTTCGTTGAAATCCTGTGAGATGAGTAATTCATACCCTAGAATCCCTAGAAGAAGGGTAGCCCAAGGCCAAGAAGGTGCTCGAGAAAGAGCATAAGAAAATCCCAGATTTGATAAAATTCTACAAGTTCTAGAAGCCATGGGAAATCTCTTGGGGCAACAAGCTCAGAATCAAGTGAAAGCTGCTGCTATGACCGACGCGCCCTATGAAGTCCTGATAGCTAGGAATGGGAATAGCGACTAGCCAATGCATAGGGTGGTTGAGCAATTTTTGAAGCTTAAGCCACCAAAGTTCACCGGAGCTGGTGATCCTAAGGCGGCAATCCTTTAGATCAAAGAATTGGAAAAGGCCTTCGCATTGCTGAGATGCTAAGAGGAAGACAAAGTGACACTAGCTGTTTACCAACTGCAAGGTAACGCTAGTTCTTGGTGGGAAGCCACTCGAGGAAGAGTTTTCCCTAATGGTATGGTCCTGGTGTAGGATGGCTTCGTCAGAGCTTTGAACGGAAAGCATTTCTCAGACTGTGCGAGAAAACAGAAAATAACTGAATTTCAGCGACTTCGTCAAAACCATCTATCAGTCGACCAATATGAGGCGAAGTTCGCTAAGCTGTCTAGGTATGCGCCGAGGTTGATTGAGGACCCAGTGGATAAAGCGAGGAGGTTCCGAGATGGCTTGAAATCAGAGATTAAGGACCAGTTGGTGCCTCTGAACCTCAAGGACTATGATGAGCTGTATGAAAGGGCCCAACTCATCAAAAGGAACATGGTAGAACATGCAACCACATTTGGATCGCGATTTTCACCTAATAGAGATAACCATCGATTTGGGAAGAGAACAATGATTGGAGGAAAGTATTTTGTCCCTCCCAACCGAAAGAATGGTGTTGGAAAATCGGCAAGTAATCCATTTGGTGCGTGCCAGTTTTGTAATTGAAGACATGGAACAACCCCATGTCTTGTCAGGATAAGAGCCTATTATGGATGTGGTCCATACGGCCACCAAGTGCGAAACTGTCCGCGTAAACCTCTTGGAGCACCAGTACCACCGTCACAAGGAGGACAACCATTAAGGAACGCCTCGCAGAACAACTTGAATCGACCCCCGATGCAAGGAAGATATTTTTTCTGTTACCAGGAAGAAGGCGCAGGATTCGCCAACCGTTATAGGTACGGTCTCCTTGTATGATCATATTGTGTATGCTTTGTTCAATCCAGGAGCTATACATTGGTTTGTTGCTAAGCAATTTATTGAATTAGTGGGGTTAAGTCCGAAACCGTTGGAAACGGTCCTTAGTATCTCTACCCCATTAAAGGATAAAATATTATCTGCGATAGGATGTTCAGGTTGTAAGATAATTATAGGTGGTCGAGAAGAAAGTATAGATTTGATTGTGCTGGCGATATATGACTTTGATGTCATAATCGGAATGGATTGGCTCATCAAGCAATGGGCTATGATGGATTGCTATTGTAAAGCAATCAAGTTTAACCCGTTAGGAAGGGTTAGTTTCGAGTTCATTGGAAACAAAGCATTCCCTTCGATTCCCTTGATTTCGTCGCTTAAGGCGACAACCTTGCTGGATAAGGGTTGCAATGGTTATTTGGCAATCATGGTCAATACATTGATTGAGGAACCAAGGATGGAAGACATCGTTGTAGTATAGGACTTTTCCAAAGTCTTTCCAAAGGAATTGCCTAGATTACCCTTAGAAAGAGAAATAGAGTTTGTGATTGAGTTAGCCCCTGGTACAGGGCTGATTTCCAAAGCACCGTATCGCATGGCGTTGTCGGAACTAAAGGAATTAAAAGTGCAAATGCATGAATTATTGGATAAGGGATTCATCTGCCCTAGCGCATCACCTTAGGGAGCGCCAATTCTGTTTGTGAGAAAGAAGGATGGGTCATTACATCTTTGCATCGATTATCGGCAACTCAATCAAGTAACGGTCAAAAACAAGTACCTGTTATCAAGAATAGACAATTTGTTTGATCAACTTCAAGGAGTTTTGATATTTTCCAAGATAGACCTAAGGACGGACTATCACCAGTTAAGGATAAAAAAGGAGGATATACCGAAGACAGCATTTCGTACGCATTATGGTCATTATGAGTTTACGGTTATGCCATTTAGTCTAACAAATGCCCCTACTGCTTTTATGGATCTAATGAACCGTGTATTCAATGAGTATTTGGACCGGTTCGTGATTGTGTTCATTGACGACATTCTGGTGTATTCAAGAAACCTAGAAGAACATGAACAACACTTGAGGACAATTCTGCAGACCCTTCGAGAGCATAAATTGTATACTAAGTTCAGTACGTGCGAGTTTTGGTTAACTCGCGTAGCTTTTCTTAGACATGTAATCTTTAGCGAAGGAATTTCCGTAGATTCTACCAAGATTGAAGCAATTATGGATTAGCCAAGGTCAACGACTGTAATGGAGATTCGGAGTTTCTTGGGATTGGCATACTATTATAGACTATTCGTAAGAAAGTTTTTTTTTTATAACTATGCCTTTGATCCGATTGCTAAAGAAGGACAAGAAGTTTGAATGGACGAATAAATGCGAGCGTAGTTTTCAAGAGCTTAAGCACAAGCTAACTACGGCTCCAGTTTTGACAATACCGTCTGGTCTAGGAGGTTATGAGATCTACAATGATGCGTCATTTAAGGATTGAGCTGCATTCTAATGCAACATGGAAGGGTGGTTGCATACGCGTCCCGCCAGTTAAGACCTCATGAGTTGAACTATCCGACGCATGATTTAGAATTAGCAGCAATCGTCTTTGCCCTCAAGATTTGGAGACATTATCTATGCGGAGAAAAGTTTCAAGTTTACGCCGACCATCAGAGTCTTAAGTACTTGTTCTCGCAAAAAGAGTTGAACATGAGACAACGACGATGGAGCTTCTCAAGGATTACGATTGCAACATTTTGTACCATCTTGGTAAAGCCAACAAGGTGGCTGATGTGCTTAGTCGAAAGTTGATGATTGCGCAAATGATGGTTCAAGAATGGCTTCTTATCGAGGAAGTGCGAGATTCAGATTTTAAGTTTGAAGAAAGCCATCTATCGAGTCTCATGGCTACTTTAAGGATTGAACCAGAAATGCAGGCAAAGATCAAAGCCTTGCAATCCATAGACCCTATAATCCAAAAGATTCTGCATGAAGATTCAGCAAAAAAAAAAGCTGATTTTCAAGTAGCTGAGGACAGAACATTGAGATTCCGTGGACGATTGCGCGTGCCCAATAATACAGGGCTTGAGGAAGAAATTTTGTCAGAAGCCCGTTGTAGTAGCTACAGTATTCATCTAGGCAGCACAAGGATGTATCAGAACTTGAGGCAATATTATTGGTAGAGTGGTATGAAGGCTGATATCGCTAAGCACGTGGCTAAGTGTTTAACATGCCAACAAGTAAAGGAACAACATTGCAAACCTGGTGGACTGCTACAACCTCTCGAGATCCCAGAATGGAAATGAGAACATATCACAATGGATTTTGTGATGGGATTATCAAGGAGTCAAAGAGGTAATAATTCCATTTGGATCGTGGTTGATAGACTCATGAAGTCTGCACATTTTATCACCGTACGAAAGGATTTCGCATTAGATAGATATGCTGAACTGTACGTGCAACAAATTGTTCATCTTCATGGAGTGCCAATGACAATCACTTCAGATCGAGATCGTAAGTTCACTGCAACGTTTTGGAAAACCTTGCAGACCGCCTTAGGAACAAAACTGCAATACATCACTACCTATCATCCGCAGACGGATGGCCAATCAGAAAGAACAATTCAAACGCTCAAGGACATGCTACGAGCATATGTTTTGAATTTTAAGGGAAGTTGAGAGGAACAACTTCATTTTATTGAGTTTGCCTACAACAACAGCTATCAACAGAGCATCAAAATGGCATCATTTGAAGCGTTGTATGGTAGAGCTTGTAGGACTCCAGCTTGTTGGGACGAAGTTGGTGAACGAAAAATCACGGGTCCTGAGTTGGTACAACAATTGTTGGACGTTGTCAAGGTTATTAAAGAAAGACTTAAAACAGCCCAAAGCCGCTAGAAAAGTTATGTAGACAAGTGGCATAGACCATTGGAATTTCAAGTTGATGATCATGTGTTCCTCAAGGGGTCACCAATGCGAGGTACTTCGCGATTCGACAAGAAAGGAAAGCTGAGTCCGAGGTATGTTGGACCTTTTGAAATCTTGGAACAGATTGGGATTTTAGCCTATCGTCTCGCATTGCCACCAAGACTTACTCAAGTACATGATGTCTTTCACGTATCTATGTTGAGGAAATATGAGCCTGACCCGGCTCACGTGCTTAACTTCGAGGAAATAGAAGTAGACGACCGAGTGTCGTACGTGGAACAACTAGTAAGGATAAATGATAGAAAAGAGCAAGTGCTGCAGAACAAGACGATTCCCTTGGTCAAAGTAATTTGGCAACATCACGAAACAGAGGGAGCAACGTGGGAAAGAGAAGAGATATTGAGGCACCAATATCCCTATTTTTTTGAGGATATCATGTAATGGTTTAAATTTCGATAATGAAATTTCTGTGAGGGAAGAGTCGTGATATCCCGAAATTTCAACTTTATGGATGAATCAAAAGACGGTTGTCGATTTAATTCGAAAAAAGTGTATAATTGGATTTTCGAATTATTTCGCATGGTCAAGGTAATAAAATGAAATTCGATGGATTTTAACCATGAATTCTAATCTGATTAAGGGTTTTGGACGTTACATTATCAATATGTCAAAATTATTATAGACCCTAAATTTTCGGATAAGTGATGGTAAGCCAAAAATTGAGAACCAAAGAGACATTACGAATTTGGCATGAACTGACGGACCTATTTTCTATGAAATTCGGCCACCAAGAAGCCCTATTATGGAAAATGACCATTTTGCCCTCGAAAGCCCATTTTTGGCTCAAATGAAAGAACCCATTGGATATCAAGCCCATTAGATCCATTAAAATTCAAGCCCAAGCCACATGAATAGTGCAAGCCCGTATCAATAGTGCCAGGGATAGAAATTACCCTTTTGCCCCTTCTAGAAAACTTGGACTTTAGGGGCAAATATTAATGGTTACAAGACAAGAATCATTAAGGCTTGAATGTGGTGTTCTCTTTCTCTTTCCCCCTCTTGGCTGAATTCCCCTTTGTCCCTCTCTCTCTCTTACTTTTCTTTCTCTTCTATTATTAGCTTAAAGTTGTCTTGATTTCTAAGAAGCAATTGGATAAGTTTTGAAGTTGCATTAATTGAGAAGACAATAATGCAATCTTGAAAGGAGATATAGCAAGACAACTCTCACTCTCACTTCTTCCTCTTCTAATTTCAGCCACCCCTCATCACCACCCTCATCGCCACTCACTTTGCCGCCCACGTTGCCGCCGCCATTTTCCGCATCATGTCAAGCTTGAGCCGCATCTTTACCGCTATGGAACCGTCCCATCCATCACCGTGTAGTCGCACCCTTACTGTCGCACTGAGCCGAACTGCCATCCATACCCATTTTCCGTCCACGTGCCGTCGCCAAGTCACCACCACCACCGCCTTTGCGCCATCGCTGTAGTCGCCACTGTCGTTAAATGGTGAATTAACTCCCTAATCCTTAATTAGCTTGTTAATTGCACTTATGGTTAGATTAGTTAACTATCATTGGTTTAGTTAACTATGGTTAAGTTAGTTAACTACAGTTGAGTTTGTTAACTATGGTTGGGTTAGTTAACCATGATTGAGTTAGTTAACTATGGTTGGGTTAGTTAACCATGGTTGGGTTAGTTAACCATGGTTGGATTAATTATTAAATTGTACGTTTTGTGCTGGCAATGTGCAATATTTTTATATATGAGGATTTCTTTAGAAAGGTAATTATTTTTATGAACTATTATTTCTTATCTGAAATGAAGTAATTTTTTGCATATAAATGGTGATTGGTGTCATGTCGTGCTTAGAAACTGAGTTTTATGCATTGGAATAATTTAGGAGGCTTGAAAAATAAAGCACGTAAAGTTTGACATGAAAAGCATATTTGTGTGATCACGTGTGGTTTATTTATTGCATTTTTACGTGTAAAAATGGCAATAAGTTTAATGTATGAACATGAATCATGGCATAAGCACGTATCATGAGTGCATTGATTAAAGAAAGAAGAAATGAGATCGGTATGCCTGTGTGCTCATGTGATCACAAAGTATACGGACCCTCAATGGTGATTGGGAACGATGCTCGATTTTATCGATGATATTATCAGACGCCCGACGAGGGTTCGGATGACGGATCGCGGTAGAGGCCGGACCGATCCTCCTTTATGGAATGTCGTCTGCCTGCGGGGGAGGTCAGGGTGTGGCCGAACCTCAATCAACCAGGAGGAGACGTTGTCGTGCCTGCTGGTTTTGAGACGATGCCCAGTCATCCCGAAAGACCGCAAACCTTCGGGTTGTGCCATGGCCTAAAAAGGTCGAGAACCGCCAACCTTTGGGTTGTGCCGTGCCCGAGAGCGAGCGTAATCACTATGCCTAAAATTGGATCACACTTGGATGCATTGCATGTGAGAAATGGTGTTATGTGTTCTGATATTGTGCCTCGTCTGATATATTGCTTATAGAATGTTATAACCAATATCATGTAGGAAATACGCTAAGGCGAGGTAAGAATGCCTATTATTTCTCTATTGATTGAGTTGAGTCACTTGAACCTGTTATAGATTAAGTAGAGCGAGAGTTGCTTGCTATTGATCCGCCATCGATGTTAGGTTGCATGTTTAGGGTATGCTCTAGGTGAATCAGCATCCTACACGAGACTTAGGTTGTTAACTTGCTGAGATTTTATCTCACTAGTTGTTATTAACTGCTTTTCAAATCTGTAGTATAAATTCGAGGATTATACGGTTTGGGGTTCCTACAGATCAGAGCCTTGAGGTAAAACCGTACCTGATCCTTGGTAAAGATTACAGCTACGAGCTTCACATTAGTACAGTTTGGGTCAACGAGGGATTGATACACTTGATCCCTCACCGGTTTAAGGCATGGTTCTTATGCCACGGTGACACCCTCTTTGGCCCATTGAAGAGCTTTGATAGGCTTGGTGGAGGTGAAGCGGGAGAGGAAGCCTGGGATCCCATGGATGTCGAGGTTCTCGATGGCGCTATTGAAGATCCAAATGAGGAGAGCGATCCCGAGCCTCCTCCCAAGTACTACCTCTAGATCGAGCTTGGAGGACCGACACCTTTTTGGCGTAGACTGATAGTATTAGCGGATATAAGTTAACCCTGACCCCAGTATCTTTTTATTGGTCTTGTTAGGAAGTGGCCCGAAAGCGAGGGTTTATAAATGTAACTTCCTAGGGTTAACAAGTACATAAATAAAGTGTCATTTTTGCTATCCATATTTGTTCTGTTATTTTTCTTGCTATCCTTATTGTTGTGTTTGTCGAGTGTTTATTATTCGTTTCTACATGTGTTAATCAAAAAGATAAAATAAATGGGTCGTCAACATGTCCTGGGACGTTGCATTTTTAATTATCCAAGAGAAGAGATATATCGAGATGGTCGTGCGCTCGAGGGTTGGGGCATGACACTCACCTTGGTCCTTTTTCGAGCTAGAGGAGAGGCTAAAACGAGCTCATTTGAGCTTCGAAGCAATGTCAAGCAAAGGTATAAGATTGTATCTTTACTTTGAGTAAAACCTTTGCTTGAATGTTGATATTTAAGCATGTCTAACATGAATATGGTATGTTTGGAATAAGTTCATTTAGTGGTCATTTTGTTCGTCTTATGCCGTGGATTGATTGATGCGTGTTTTGGATGATCCGTGAAAACTGAGTTCCATGAGTCAATGTACTTTAATGCTTGATATGAATCCGAAAATGGCTTCTTTTGACAAAGTCACCAACTAGAGAATCAATCTAGACATCCTAAGCTTCAATTTGAGGGGTCACTTGCCTCATTTGAGCATCGTTTACTATGTGAAAGCCCTTTAGAATCCAATCACAGAATCAAAAGGATTTAAACTAACATGTTTTCTTTGTTTTCCTGACTGACCTTTATGTGTTCTCGAATTTTTGTGATTTTTTATTTACAGAATTTGGAAAAGTGTTCTAAATAAAAATTGTAAAGAACACCCATATATATTCTGTGAAAAATTTTCATGGCCAAAAGAAATCGTTCAGTTGGCTGAATTGATGCCCAAACTGACAATCTTTTCTACTGATTTTTCAAGTTTCTAGAATAAAATATTGTTCTGTTTTGAATCGCAAATATGACACTGCTGCAACCCTTTTTTGCAAAAACCTAAAACATGAAAGTTGTTTATTGGGGTCTTATTTGGTAAGCTGAAAATTTTAGGGTCGTGGGTACTGAGTTTGATGGGTCGATTTTTCAAAATACAAAAAGTACCCAGACCGGTTTTCAAAACTGAGAAAACCTGACCTCCGGGGAAAAACCGGTAATTTTCATAAATCAGAAGGGATCATTTGCAAAAAATCAAAACATTAAAGTTTCTCAAAACATATTGATATATGATTCTATGAAATTTCGTGACCTTTGAGCATTATTTTCTATTTTTTCTAAATCGTCAAAGTCCCAGGTCAAGACCAGACTTGTTCCTGACTTTCGGGGTAAAATTGGCAATTTTCATAAATTTAAAGGGCTCTTTTGAAAAAAATAAAAACATGAAAGTTTCTCAAAACATATCGATCTGTGTCTGTGAAATTTCGTGATTTTTGAACATCGTTTTCTATTTTTCTTTAAGTTGTCAAAGTTTCAAGTCAAAATCGGACTTGTTTTTAGACCTTTGGGACTGTTTGCTAAATTTACAGGTCCCTCGAGACCAAGTTGGCCAAAATTTTCCTTTAAACATGTAAACTAAATTTGCCAAGCTTTCCAATGACGTATGGTTTACCGCAATTGAGTCTCGTTTGTTAGGGTAATCAGTTTAATGTTCATGGAGCTTGATTTATGATGAAAGGCGACATGTCATGCTCAATTGCTTAAGCCCTTGTTTTTGTTTTGTCATATGACCCAACTTGATAATCAAATTGCATGCTCACCTACAGGTGTCCTTGACCTTTAGGGTTAAAAAAATGTGGAAATTGCATAATCACTTAGATAACTAACCAACCAATTTGGTACCAAAAGTGTGTTAATAGTAATATTAGCATAAGCAAGTTCCTAAATTTAGAATCTTTGGTTTCGTAGAATTGAGATGATCCTCCATCATCTCAATTGGGTTCCTAACCTACCCGCCTTTAAATGGTTAGTGGCGACTCCAAAAATACTCAAGTTGTGAAGAACTTGAAATCAATAATCCAACGTTACTCAAGGTAGACGTTTGGGAGAGCCCAAACCTAAATTGATGGATTAATCGGCCCATTTCTTTAGGCAATTCCCCTAAACCTAATCTCTTCCCCCCAAACAGAAAATTTTAGGTCGTGACAGTAGCTTATCAAGTCTATTATTTTAAATTTAATATGAGCCCTTTTTAATTAAATATATAATAGGTCATATATTTATAACATCCAAATGGGCTTGTAGAATCCATATTTTAAATCTCGATGGACAATTAAGATTTGGCAGTTCTAGGGTTGGTCCCATCACTCCCTCTATATAAGATCTCTTTTGGTGGAAAATGTGACATCAGTTATTAAGATTTCCCCTTTGTCACAAAAACTGAAGAGAGTAAAAATACACATCCATCACGATGATTATAGAGAAGAGTGGTGAAGATTAATACCCACAAAAAGATATCTTCTCTCTCATCGGATCAACAATGGCTTCTTTTGATTCGGGTATGCTATATTTATTGATTTGATATTATGTTAATGCGATTGAAAGATCCTATAAATCTAATATCCTCTTGATTATATCCCTTTGTGTGTGTTGCCCAGTTAAAGAGTCCTGATTAGATGCTGCTTGAGACCTCCTTCAGTCGAGAAAGAAAATCATGAGAGTACAAATATGGGGGCTCCTTGAACGATCAATGTGTTTGCCTTTTGAAGAGAGGGGAATGGGTTGGTATTGAAGAGATGGTGAGATCGTGATTATCCAAAATGGAGAATGGCGGGCTGCACAGAAAGAAGGGCCGGGGTTCGCACAGGCCTGTCTGTGGATCTACTGTGAAAGCCGGTTTCTGAGCCGGTTTATGGGTTCCTTTTTTAAAAAATATTATTAGTAGAATATTTTCTAATAATTTTCATAATTTACTAATTTATCTCATCCTTCTATTTTATTTTATTTTCTATTTTTATATTTTTATAATGAAATAACAACTTACTAGACCGATAAAGTTAGGTGTAAGCACAACGCACTTTTCCCTGAACTTTTTGCAGCAGGGCCATATGTCTTGTATGAGTAGGGCGTGGTTGGGCCCAAATCAGCTTATTAATGCATCACACTCAATTTTCATAGCCCAGTTGCACCCTTGAAACAAGAACAACGCAAATATATTGCACTTTGCGAAAAATAGTAAGATGTATATTTGCACCAAAAAATGATAGCTAGTCATTTTATATGCATTGACTGAACAATTCTATACTTAATGAGATCGTTTTAAAAATTTGAGTTATTAGGTAATTATTTGATTTTGAGTAATTTTTTAAATAAGCTGGTCATATTTATGAATGAATAACAATCTGACTTATCACTCGGTGAATGGATTTTTTTAATTGATTCTAATAAGTCTACAATTTTCCTTATTGACATTACAATTGAGTCCTAAAAACGACCGTATTTCCCATGCATCAGGACATTGACCAAGTCTCAATGACATTTGCACTCTTGAAGCGCATCTTCCTAAACATCAGGGCTTTCAAACTAGGGAAAAATTGGAACGTGCACCTACTTCAATTCGCACCCCCAAAGTTCCAACTCGTTAAATTCTATAGATTTCACGCAAAACGCATGCGAACATCATCCAAGAATTCACGGTTGTCCTAGGACACTGGCCCCGAGTATACGCCATAACCTCCGATCCTTCGTTCAGCGACTGTAGAAGAATATGTTGCCATTCCCACTTTCTCAGCCTTCTCTTTCTTCTTCTTCTTCTTCATCATCTTCTTCTTCTGGATTTTGACTTTGAAAGTTTGAAGTAAATTCAAAACCACAGTTCACCAAAACCTTACCTTATGACGGGCTGAGAAATGCTTAGAGGCAGCAACGATGGCTGCTTCAGGTGCGGTTCGGTTGGTCTCGTGCTTCTTATGATCCACTCTATTGACAAAGCCAAGAAAGAAAAGAAGGTCTTCAATCAGGTACGTTTTTCCTATCGCTCTTCATCTTCTAATTCAAATTCTTGTATTCACAACACCAACTTAAAATATCAATAGGTAAGAAATAAGACAGAAAAAGAGAGTGAAAATGGAGTTGAACTTGTGAACTTGCTTCTTTGATGGCTGATTTCGTGTGTTTTCTTGATTTTTACAAAATGATGTCTATGTATATATGGAGGTGATGTTACTTGATGTCCAAGGTTATACCAAAGAGACTAGACCTTATAGTGTTAAACATAGGAAACGTTTTAAATTTGGGAAAATTACTAAACCTATTGCAATTGTGTCAATTCAATTCTAAATTCTCTTTTTTTGTCAATTCAGTCCTAAACCTTTTGCAATTGTGCCAATTCAGTCTATCTGGCCAATTTTGACCAGCCGACGCTAAAGTCCGGCAACGCTTACATATCAATTTTTAATAATATTTAATTTTTTTCAAATTTTTATTAAAATTTTTATTTCCTTTTCTCTTCTTTTTTTTTCCTTTTCTTTCTTTCATTTTTTTTTCCTTTTCTTTCTCTCTTCTTCCTCCAGTCCAACTGGTTGCCAAACCTCAATGATCGGCCAGAGGCGGTGGCCGATGAGGACGACCTCATTGGCCTCGAGCAAAGCTTGCCCTCGAGCAAAGCTTGCCCCCGCCAGCCATTGGTAAGGGCGAGCCTCCTCGCCCATGGCGAGAACGACATGGTTGGGGCAAGGTCAAGCCTCATCGTGGCTGGGCAAGGCCAAGCCTCGCCAGATCTGGCATGGCAAGGCCCGACCTTGCCAAAGTGGAGACACCGGAAACCCTAACCCAATTACCTTGAAATCCTAGCGCAACAGTGAAGCCCTAACACAAATAAACTGTAGCTTGACTCGTGAACCAATGGCCCACATGACCTTGGAGATTCGAAAACACCCCTTATGGCTTCTCGAAATCGAAAGAGAAGGTGTGGTCAAGGTGGGCTCTCACGCCCCATTGCTAGGCCCTGAAGGTCGGATCCAGTGAAGCTCAATGTTGTCCTCGCCAACCGCTGCCTCTGGCTGGTCGCCAAGGTCCAACGATCGACTGGACTGGAGAGAGAGAGAGAGAGAGAGAGAAAATAATAAATAATAAATAATTCAATAAAATAAAATATTATTAAAAATTGACACCTCATCGTCACCAGCACTAGCCAAATAGACTGAATTGACACAATTGCAAAAGGTTTATCACTGAACCAACAAAATAATTTAGGACTAAATTAGTACAATTGTAATACGTTTATAACTTTTTTGGTAATTTTTCCCACGGGTTTGGACTACAACAAGATTCGGTTGACTTGGTCCATTTTTGTGTTACTACTCACACACAGCATCTTCTGAATTTTGGTGCAGCCGCAATTTCATGGGATTTGTCTTGAAACCATCACTGAAGCTTCCTCTTCCACGTTAAGTTGGTTGAGTAATCACGGCCTTGCATTTAAACAAGTGAATTCACGGAGTTTCCCACTCCGAGCAATTTTTATAGGCCATTTCTGTTAGGGTTAATACCAATGAAAATTTCAAATTGGTACACTTATAACAAATTTACCATAAATTAATTTTTTGACCACAAAAAACCCAAAATTGGTACACCTACAACAAATTTACCCCAAACTAATTTTTTTATCATAAAAAAACCCCAAACTGATAAATTTGTGATAAATTTACTGCAAACTGGTACACATGTGATAAATTTACCCTCGCTAGTTTATGCTAAATTGGATTAATATCACGAAAAATCCCAAACTGACATATTTGTGACAAACGGAGGGTAAAACCCTAAACTGGTATATCCTGTCAACTGTTACGTGTCATCAAATTTAGCAATTTGATGGTAAAATTTGACGAAAACTAACATAAGGTAAATTTGTCACAGGTGTACCAGTTTGGGGTAAATTTGTCACAGATGTACTAATTTAGAATTTTTCGTGGTCAAAAAATTAGTTTGAGATAAATTTGTCACTGATGTACCAGTTTAGGGTTTTTCTAGATATTAACCATTCATGCTGGTGCTACATGTTTTACTCAAAACACGAAGATATAACAATTCATGAGCTAAGGAGGCCTAGGTTTGGATGGGATGAAAATGCACCTGATTCAAATTGACCCATTTTACTCATTTGGGTCATTTTTATGTACTATAGTTTTAGTGACTCATACATCACCCAATCTGGACCCAAATTGGACTATAATTCTTAGCAATTTCTTTCCTTAAATTGATATCTTTGAAGAATGGGCGACTTTATGGATCGGCTTGCCAGTAAGGAAATTCAAATGTTTGGGTCAGCTTGTAGGTTGGGACTTCGAGATTCACATGAGAAACGTGGAGACGTGAGTGAGCGCCGCATTGATGGACAAGAATACCAATGTGGACGGGTTTCGGGTCGGGTACTGGACGGAGGTGTGAAGGTGGTGGTGAGGCAGAGGGTGGTGGAGTTTGCTCGGATGACTGGCAAGGAGCAATGCCCTTCCTTTCGTGAACCAGTTCGTTTCCAGGTATCGCCTGATCACCATGGTGGCTGGAGAGCTTTGAGTGAAGTAAGAGAATAGGTTTTATCTAGTAATTTGTTTTTTCCTCTTTTTTTCTTTTGTCCGTTTCGGGTAAAACATGGGAGGGGAGCAGCAGCAGTTGAAGTGTGGTGAGCATTATTCCTGGCTCTTAGACTTCGTCGATGGAAAAGGACAAAAATGAAAAGAAGAAGAAGAAAGGACAGAACTTTTAATCTTGCTAGTTACAAATTATTCACAGTTTCACTGTTCCTAGTTCTGTTGCAAGCGAAAAAAAAAAACACCTCTACAGACCTCTACAGATTATCTTTTTTCTTGGCTTGATAGCTAAATGCTCATATTTGTTTATGTGAAATAGACGCTGTACATGTTCAATTCATCATCTCAAGATTTACTAGTTTGATATTATGAAAACCAATCTCACGGCTTCCTTAGTCGTTGAGACTCGCGAGTTTATTTTTCATGAGAAACTAGTTTTTTTGGTCAGTGTTTCACCAAAAAAGTCGATGAAATACCTTTTAAAATTATGGATGGATCGATATGAATCGACAAAAGTTATGGATGGTCATTTCGTTGATTTTAGATAAGAAAGTAAATGACAAAGAATTTAAAGGTACTTCACTGGGAACAATCAATGCTAATGATGTTATGTAGGAAAACAAAGGTGAAAGATAAATTTGCATAAGAATGTTGAGTTTTTTTTATTGATTGGGAATTTTTTTTACAATGAACACAATTGAGGTATTTATAATCCTCTACAAACGGTTATATATGACAATTATATACAACAGTATTTGAATTTGATCAAATAAATAATTTTTAATCTTATCGGTGGTTACAAAAAGTTACACTATCTCTTATCAACTCTTATCCAGAAGAAGATATAAAAATTCTATAAACTAACTACCCAGCAAATATGTTGTTGTGCTGATCATCATCATTGCCTTCAAGTTCCAACACTTATTAAAATATGCAATAGCCTTGTCCTTGTCGACTAGTGAAGGCTTTTGACGATAACTTTCACTTTGTCAATGACTTCATTGGCAGGTTATCATTTCTTCAAGCTATCGACTATTTTGACCAAGTTGTCAACTAAACACTCTTGTTGCAAACTAAAATAAATCTAGCATTCAAATCTTTCTTGTAGGTTAAATTTAAAACTTTTGAAAGCCAAATTCGTGAAATTTTTTTTTATCAAAATGCGATGCAAAGCATCAAGTTAAATACATCATATGATATTCCTAATTTTGGATCAATGTACTAAGATCAAATTCGAAAGATTTTAACCACGAATTCTAATCCGATGAAGAGTATTGGACATTACGTTATCAAAATCTCAAAATTTATCAATAAACCCTAAATTTTCGAATAAGTGACAGTAAGCTGAAAATTAAGAACCAAAAAGAGTCCACGGGTTTGGTAAGGCCCAATGAACCTCATTTCTACAAAATTCAACCACCAAGAGGCCTAATAAGAGGAAATTACAGTTTTGCCCTTAAAAGCCCATTTTTTGTCCAAATAAGGAGCTCATTGGATATCAAGCCCATTAAGCCAATTAAATTCAAGCCCAAGCCCACATGAATAGTACAAATAGTGGAAATTACCATATTAACCCTTCTAGAAACTTTGAATTTATGGGTCACATTTATGAGTAAAAGATAATTTTGATAAATGCAAAGTGAAGACTTGGTGAAAAAGTGAGAAGACATCTTGGAGTAGAAGACTTCGACTCTCTCTCTCTCTTCTTTTTTTCTCTTCAATTATTTGCCTTAAGATTGTCTAGGATTTTATGAGTTAAAATTGATAAGATTTGGAGTTGCATTTATGTGGAATAATAATGCAAAAGACTTTCAAGACAACTCTCTTTCTCACTTTTACTCTCTCCCTCTCTTTCCATTGGTTCGGCCACCATCCACTGCCCACCACCCTCTCTCTCTCTCTCTCTCTCTCTCTCTCTCTCTCTCTCTCTCTCTCTCATTTTCTCTCTTTCATCGCCGCCCCTCACCTTGTCTCTACTGTACCGTGCCCTTGTCACCGTTCGAATCACCGTCACCACTGTCCAAGCTGCACCACGCCAAGCCCAAGCTAATCACCGCACCAAGCCCGCTCGTCGTGCCATGCCGTGCCGTCGAACTGTGCCATTGCCACGCCAAGCCAAGCCACACCATGTTGCCGTTCATCGCCGCCGCCGTTAAATTAGTGAGTTAACTCCCTAATTTTTTGTTAGGTTATTAATTGCATTTATGGTTAGATTAAGTGGGCTTTAAACTAATTGTGGTGGATCAATTAATAGGCTATCTTGATAAGTAGAGTAGAAAAGAGTGATAAGTTATCATGAAATGATAAGTAATTGTGATAGGCTATCATGGAAAGTGATAAGTGGAAGTGATAACCTATCAAGGAAATGTGATAAGCTATCATCAAAGGGATGATAAGCTATCGGTAATTAGGTGATAAGTTATCATCAAAAGGATGATAAGTTATCGACATTTGGATGATAAGATATCATCAAATTGATGATAAGTTATCGAAAAATGGATGATAAGCTATTGTCAAATAGACGATAAGCTATCGAGAAATTGTCGATAAGTTATTAATTAGTGTATATTGTACTTGTGATATGTGATATTTCTATACATGTTTTTGTGTGATTTGAGGTATGGATTGTCTTGAAAAGATTATTGTCTCTTGAACTATTATTTCCTAGTTGAAAAGAATGTAATTTTTAGCATATAAATGGTGATTTGCGTGATGTCGTATTTGGATACCAAGTTTTAGATGTTGGAATAATCTAGGATGCTTGAGAAATAAAGTATGTAAAGTTTGATAGGATAAGCATGTCCGTGTGATGTTATTATTATATTTTTACGTGTGAAAGATTGTCATAAGTTTGATGTATGAGGATAAGTCATGGCATGAACATGTATCATGGTTGTATTGGCTAAAAGAAAGAAGAAATGAGATTGATATGCATGATTGGTGTGCTTGTATGATTACAAAGAGTATGGACCCCCAATGGTTTTTGGGGAAGGTGCCCGATTTTATCTGATGCTCGGCGGGTGTTCGAATGCTGGATTGCGATAAAGGCTGGACTGATGCTCCTTAGGGAATGCCGTCTATCTTCGGGGGAGGTCAAGGTGTGGCCACGCCTAAACTTCTAGGGTTTGAGATGTTGCCATGCTCGATGGGGCGGAACGATGCCCGGTTATGCCGGAAGACCCCCAATCTTCGGGTTGTGCCGTCACCTAGAGTGGTCGAGATCACCAACCTTTGGGTTGTGCCGTGACCAAGAGCGATCGTAATCACTAGGCAATAAAATGGAACATGTTTAGATGCATTGCGCATGAGAAATGATGTTATGTGTTCTGATGTATTGCTTATAGAATGCTATAACTAATATCATGTAGAGTATGTGCCAATGCAATGTAATAATGCCTGTGGTTTGTCTGTTGAATGAGTTAAGTTGCTCGAACCTGTTATGGATTAAGTAGAGCGAGAATTGCTCACTATTAAACTGTCATCAACAATAAGCTGCATATTTAGGGTATGCTCTAAGCAAATCAGCATCATACACGAGGTTTAGGTTGTTAACTTACTAAGATTTATCTCACTTGTTGTTGTTAACCGCTTTTCAGACTTGTAGCATGAATATGCGACCCGTGCAGTTCAGGGTTCCCTCAGACCAGAGCCTCGTTATAACACCGCACCCGGTCCCCGGTGTAAACTATAGTTTTGAGCTTCACATTACAATGGTCTGGTTGATGAGGGGTTGAGGCACCTGATACCTCATCGATTCAAGGCGTAGTTTGTCCGCCACGGTGATGCCCTTTTTTATTCTCTAAGAGGTTTCAATGAGCCTGGCGAAGGTGGAGCTCCAGGTGAGGAAGTATGGGATCTGATGGATGTAGAGGTTCCCGACGGTGCTATGGAAGATCCAGAATCGGACCCGAATGAGGAGAGCGATCCTAAGCCTCCTCTCGACTACTACCTTGTCTAGCTTAGACTTGGAGTACCGACTTTTTGGTGTAACCCCATCTTAGTAGAGATAAGTTAACCCAACCCCCAATATCTTTTTTATGGTCTCGATAGGAATTAGCCGTAGTGAGGACTTGTATATATAAACTTCCTAGGGTTAACAAGTATATAAATAAAGTATGTTTTGCTAACAATGATAGTTCTATTGTTTTTCCTATTGTCGTGATTGTTGGGATGTTATTAATCGTTTCCGCTTGCGTTAATCAAAAGATAAAAGGAACAAGTCGAAACGCGTCTTGGGACATCGCATTCAAAATGACCCAAGAGAAATATCGAGATCGTTGCGCGCTTGAGGGCCAAGGCATGACACAACAGAAGTGCCAAAAGTTGTGTAAGAAGATCACTTAAGTGCCAAAAGTTTTTGCCATCTAACTTAAGTGCCAAAATCGAAGAAAAACAATCGCTTAAGCGCCAAATCGGAGAAATTCCAGCCAAATTTTACACATGTCATTTACAATTGATTTTTTATCTAACGTGGCAATTTGTTCTAAAAAAACTTAGTTCATATAAGCTCCACGTGGATATTTATATTCATTAATAAGATGAAAATTTTAAAAGATAAAATGAATTTACAAATAAGCTTAAAATTGAAAAAAAAAAAAAGAGGGGCGGGGAAGGAATCTGTTCGCAGCAACAAGGGTCACCAAGCCTTGTCAACTGTAGGCGAGGTTTGTTGGCCCTCGCTTAGGCCTAGCCAAGGGCCGCCACTGGCGAGGGTTGGCTGCCAATGGCCTACCAGTGGCGACCCTTAGCCAAGCCTGGGCGAGGGTCACCCGCCCTCGCCTGCGGTCACCACTAGCTGAGGTTGGGCAACCCCCGTCGGCCATCCCCCATTCTTGCTAGCCATTACCAGTGATGGTGAGGTAGCAGCAGCGAAGGCTTGCACAGCCCTCACTGCTGTGAACAACTCCTCCCCTCCACCCTTTTTCAAATTTCATCTTATTTTTATGTTAAAATTTTATTTTTTATTTAAAAAAATTAGCTTTTTTAAATGCTGACTGGACCTCTAACGGATCATAATATTAATAAAAAATTGCCACGTAAATTTTTTGGCCAAGCTCGCTAGAATTAGCACTTAAGTGATTGTTTTAAAAAAAAGTTGACACTTAAATGATCCAAAACAAACTTTTGTCACTTAAGTGAGCTCTGTACACAACTTTTAGCACTTTTGCTATACTTAACTCGCAAAGCATCTATTTACAACCTTCTTAAATTGAGTAATAGACTAATCGAATGACTCACTATTATATTAATATATCTAGCCAAATTAGCGACCGATACTTTAGGTATGATTATATAAATTTGAGAATGGAATTGTCTTTCCATCTCTGCCTAATTAAACACCAAATTTGATGATAAATTAGTATACCAAGTGAAAGCAGTTTTCGACAAAAATAAAGGAAATAACTTAAGTCCTAAAAACTCGTTTGTCCATACTTCTCCACACTAGGCTATATATCGAATAATGTGTTTGATGGTCGATTGCTCATCTTTGCCAGTAAAAATGGCAAAGACAAGCATTTTGAGACCTCTTGGGAAAGGCTTATTATCAATGCACTCAGGATATGGTTTCCTATAAACAAGTATAATAACAGCCCTATCTAACCCCAATTGTTGTTGAACTTCTTTAGCAAATTATGGAAGCTTCAAGTGTGGGTTTAGTTCGCCATCTTGCCCCTAGGGAATGATGTTGGTCTTTCTGAATACCGACATTACCTGGTATATTAAGCCGAATGGGAATATTCACATTGGGTGGTACTAATGGAGCCACTGATCTTAGATTTTCAACATTTGACAGTTAATCGACCTGTCGACAAAAATGATTTTTCAAATTATTGTTACTAATTTGGTTATTTTAAGCAACATTAGGGTGATTATTCATATTATTCTGACTTTTATTAGAATATTTAAGCCTTTGCATAATTCTACATTTACAAACATTTTTAGCATCAACAAATGGAGAAAGACTAGGAATGCACCCGTTGAACAATCTTGGCCTCAAGAGGGCGTCATTCATAGCATTGATGACGATTAGCTTGATTACGTAAAATATATAACTCACAATGTAGTTGGCCATGTCACTATGTTGCTCTTTGAACATTCTTTTCACGATAAATACGATGTTAGAATTTGGAGTAACATTTCTTTACTGCTCTTCAGTAATATGCCTTTTTGAAAGATTAACTTCTTCGCGTTGATTTCTTTCTGCCGTTTTCCAGAAACTGAAGTATGAGAATGTGCAACAACCTCGTCACCACCTTGTGGCACTGGACTGTTGTTGCTAGTAGTATTGTCAGACAATAGAAAAATTCTGGTTCATGCTATTGTAGTATCCTCGAATCAATAAAATGTGTTCTACCAGGCATGCTAAAAAGATGTTTCATCAAAAAGTCAACAAAATGCCTCTAGAAATTTCCTAATTCTATAGGTAGTTACAAGAAGTTACGTCTCCTATTATCTAGTAACATTTATCCACAATAAATTATAAAAATTCTAAAGAGATAACTACCCAGTAGTTATGTTTTTTTATCGATTCATCATCATTGCCTTCGAGTTCCAACATTAAATAAAATCTCCAATAGCCTTCTCGACTAGTGAAGGCTTTCATCGAGAACTTTCACTTTGTGGATGACTTCACTGGGGTTGTTGATTCTTCAAGTTATCGACTATTCTGGCCAAATTGCTAATATCAACTGAGTTTGCCACTTGTCGATAATAACCACAAGTTGATCAGTTTTTAGTGTCAACAACAAGTAATATAAATGTTCGACAAAAAACAAAAACAAGTAATATGAATGTCACGATAGAAGTCTGCAGCGAGTGATTGAGAACCTGATCAGTTAAATTCTTGCCTTGGTGATCCAGAATAACTTTGCTCGTGCTGATTCTCATCTGGTGCCTCCATGCAGGTGTCTGTGAAGAATGCACAGACATTAAAAGTTTGAGTTGTTGCCTTGCCTCCATGCCAATTCTCATCTGGTGAAGTGGTAGAGTTTCCATTGCTATCTAAGATTGAAAAAAGGGAAGCATTTTTCAAGATGGAGGTCAATATGTAAGACTTTTATGGTATGAAGTGTAACCCCTTTTATTTTTTAATTTTTTTGGTTTGTCAAGTATAATTCTGGACTTTGGAGCTCTTTTACGAGGGGCTTGAGTGTCCCGGTCCACGTGGAGAAACCCCATAAACCCCCTTATCCGGAGGGAGGAGGGGAATTTTGAATTCCCCACCTCCTCCCCGTTCCCATGTGGGAATGGCGACACCTGGGGCAGGCCCCCAGTGGGGATGTGCTCATCAATCAAGATAGAGAATGAATATTTTCCTTTTCTTTTGCTTCGCCTTTGCTTAGTGTATTCGAGCTCACGCCGTGTGACGCGCCTTGGGAAGCATCGTCAACCATCTGCTCCCACCTTCTCCTTCGTCTTCTCCCTCCTCCATTCTTCTATAAATCGCGCACCATATCTGTACTCTCTTTATCCTGTCATCTCTCTCGCTTCCTCTCTCCATCATCTTTAGCATCTCTCACTCTCTCCAAGAACAAACTTTTCCGTGAGCTAGAGATCTTAGTCAACGTTTCCGATCGAAGATGAGCCAATACAACAACCAGAACCAAATCCCAGGTAATAATCATCCGCGATCTCCGTCGATCCTCCTACCCTTTTGATATCGACTCTCTCTCTCTCTCTCGCTCTCTCTCATTTTCGCCAATTTGATATCGGCAAAATCGTTTCTTTTGCCCCTCTTCTTAATGCAATAATAAGGACATATGTGAACTTAGGAATTGAGGAATTACGCGTTGCTTATGATTAAGGTCGAGCAAGAGATTCGACATCAGTTTATGGTCGATTCACGATTGCAACAACAGTTCAGGACTCTCGCTTGTGCCTGTCTGTCCGTCTTGTTCTTTTTTTTTTCTTTAAACCACTGAAGTTGAAACAATTTTTTCGAACTATTCAGCTTGAATTATACTAATGGGTATTTATATACCAATGACTTGTGATGATGATATGCAAAATTTGTGCAGTGGCCTACCCACCACCGGCATCGGCAGCAACCTACATAGCACCACCCCCACCGGCCGGCTATCCCACTAGGGACGGTCAACAGCTTGCCCAGAACGTCGTCCCTATTGAGACCAAGACTAGGGGCGATGGCTTTTGGAAGGGCTGGTACGTTACTATCTCACAACGCAGCCCTATTTTTTCTTTTTGTTAATATCTTTATATATTTATTTATTTATTTATAGGTTCAGCTAATTATACGTTCACTTGTCCTAATTACTCTCCTTTCTTTCTTTAACAGTTGTGCTGCGTTGTGCTGTTGCTGCGTCCTGGAGGAATGCTGCTAGGAATCCCCGGAAAGGATCAGCATTCGTCCTATTTGTCGCTCTTTGTGTTTAGTATTCAATTTTCCATATACAGGACTTGATATTGTCGCCGTACAACTATTATTGTGATATATACTTGTGTTTTTGAATTTTTCTTTCATTTTTCGTGTCATCAATTGGACCCGTGTTTTCTCCCTTTTTTCTGCCCAAAAAGCGAGTCCGACATAGATTTTATCGAATGATCAGGGTAGATGCAAATGTGAGATGTCAAATCTTCAGACTTCGTTTTAATGAGTGGCAACGCAAAGAAAACTACGAACTTGATTTTCGTCTCATTTAGTGTAAATGACATCGAATGTTAGAACAAAATTGGGGGCACTTAGAGCTTGTACCAAGAATGAACATAGCACAAAGTAAAAGAGTAATTACAGCATCCTCTAACGATTAATTAAAAATTATAAAAGCAGCTCTATACACTATTAGATTGAGAGAGACAAAAAAGTGACCATCCTTAAAACAAGGACATATGAGACCATTCATGTAAAATTTAATAGACATTGGCAATGGGAAATTTGCCAAAAAAATTGTTTAACATATTTTTATGGAATCCTGTTCAATCATGAACATTTTGATTTAGTCAATTTAGTCATAAACCTATTGTACACTAACTAATGCGGTTGCATGAGGAGGTAAGTGTCATTTTAAGTGAAGTCGAAGGAGGTACAAATAGATCATAGTGTATGGTGATGGAAGATAGACAATAGAAGGAATCACTCAAAACAAGTTCTCCCTTGAGCTTCGATACTAACTTGATACTTGCATAGACGAGTGATTCTGGGTAATAGAGATTTTATAGGATATGTGTATGGGACGAGAGTTTAAGTGAAAAGGGAATGAAGTATAATGAACGAATTATAGGAAAATGATGTCAATGGGTCAAGGAATATATAGGACAGAATACGATCAAAATCAAGGAATATAGAACACGCCACCAGTCAAGGGTCAAGATTAGGATTCAGGATAGGAAGTTCACCGCCAAGGTCTAAAGGATAATCACCAGCCAAGGTTAAAGGGCTTTTGGCTCACCACCGAGAAAGAATCCACTTTCTAGGGTTAAAGAAACCGAAGGTAAATAATTCAACTCATGAAGAGGAATTCTCATTCATTCAACTCTGCCTTACAATAAAGAACTCTCCTTTATCTATAGAGAGACTAGGATATAGGCAACAGACAAACATTTAAGAGACATGGGAACTATCTGACCATTAGAAGCATGGGAATCGTAAAGTAATTAAAGTCCTAGTAACTAAAAACTGTAGTAAATAACATGGAGACTTGAAATTTTGACTCTTCAGCCTTGTGGGTTCATCTTTCAGTATTCATCCTCCAGTCTTGACTGGCATATAACTATCTTATAATATCAACAAATATCAAAGGAAATTGCTTGGAAGAGCCTTCCATCGATATGTTGATGACCAACATTGAAATCGGCAACTAGTCTAGATGAAACGAAACTTAGTCGGTAGGGGGAAGAATGAACAAGTTATTAATCGACAGTCTTCATGTCAACAGCTTCATTTGCGATCCACCGAAGTAAGTTGTGACCAAAATCAGCCTTGGCTTGAACAAACAATGATTGTGCTTGGCTCGTCGATGGAATCATTTAAAACTAAAGGGTTGTTCTAATGGTTCAGATGCTACCGCATTACTAATGATGCATACTTTATTTTTCTAAAGCAACTTGTTGCTATCGTCACTATAACGCAGTCAAAATAGCAATTAACTAAAATTGATGGGCGTTTTCTAATTAGACGGCCTAATTTAATGGCGGTTGCTTGCTTGACTATTGTGCAAACCTTCGTTAAAGCATTTTGTCATAGATATCAAGACTTACGTGTATGATATTGCTTAATAATTGTTGAAATCTCTCCTTATTTAAATATTGATATTTTGGGATGATTCCAAATGACGTGAATCCCTTGGTCGCTGGAAATATATAAATATATAGTACATACATATTTTATTATAAAGATTACTCAAATGAAAAAAAATTCAGAAAAAAAAAAATCCACCTACTCTAAATGTAGCCTTGTGTCTCATTGGCCACCACCTGTCTAATTATTCATCCGCCAAGTGTAATCCATGGATCCCTAGATAACTATGAATGGTGGACGAGCTATTTTCTTTCTGTCAACATCAGCATCGCCATCATACAATTATCTTGTTTTGCCCTTATACAAGTCGTTACCACACAATATGATTATATACTTTCTCTAACAAATAATTATATTAGCTTAGTAAGCTAAATTCGTATACTACAAAATAACAAAATTAATTAAAATCAAGAAAAATGCTTCGATGGGGCCATTAGTTTACAAGAACCCTAAAAGTTCAACTCGTCAGAGACACCTTTATTATTCTTCTATAAAAGGTGTTGACACTTTTGCGATTGAATATTGTTATACTTGATTCTGAATGCCCTTAATGATGTATCTTATAAGGGTCGTGCAAAAAATTGTCGATCCTAACTACTACATCATTATCATATTTATTACAATTGAGCTTATCCCTCTAACAAGTTTTTCAAATCTCCTAATTTTCAAAGATTTTGCCTAGTATTGTTTGTTCAACCGAGGGCAAAAGGATACTTAATAAAAGATTTAAGAGATAAGTGCACTATAAGTCTTAAAATATGTTGCGAAAATGCAATTGAATCCTAAAACTTTTAAAAGATACAAACAAGTCCTAAAACTTGTCAAGTTGGTTCGATTAAGTCCTTCCATTAACACCGTCAATTTAACTAACGGAAAATTCTGATGTGGCATTTTAAAATTAATTTCTCTCTCCTACTTGGCATTTATTATTATTTTTTATTCAAATCTTATTCACATTATATTAAAAACTAAAACTAAAAAGATAAAATTGTATTTTAAAAAGCAAAACCGCAAAAAAAAAAAGGCTAAGCTGCCGATGGGGGAGCTGCCACCGCTACCCATCATCGGAGGGGGAATGGCAACCTTCGCCAGCCCTTGCCAGGCCAGAGTGAGGCCTCACCGGCCCTAGGCAAGGGTCGCGAGCCTCACTAGGCCCAAGTGAGTGTGCCCAGATCTAGGCAATGCCAGCACTTGTTTGGGCCTAGCGAGGGTCGCTAGCCCTCACCTGGAACCGACGAGGCCTTGTGCTACCTTGTTGAGGCTCGCCGTCCCCAAGCGAGGGCTAGCAAGCGAGTACCGGCGCTGCCAAGATCTGGGCGCGCTCACCCAAGCTTGGCGAGGCTTGTCGGGGCTTGGTGAGGGCCAGCCACCCTCGCACGGGGCCAACGAAGGTTGCCGACCCCTTCCAGCAATGGCAGCAGTGGCAGTAGCTCCCCCATCGGCAAGCCTCCCTACCTCGATTCTTTTTCTCTTCTTTTTTTTCTAACAGTTGTTTTTCTTTTTCAAATAAAATTTATCTTTTTTATTTTTTCAATTTAGTATAAATTCTGACAAAAATATCTAATTTAATAAATTTAAAGAAGAAAATAATAAAAAAAATGCCACGTAGGAGAGAAAAAATAATTTTTAAAATGTCACGTCAGTATTTTTCATTAGTGTAGTTAACGGTGTCAACAAAAAGACTCAATTGCACTTTTTAGGACTTATTTGCATCTTTTAAAAGTTTTAAAATTCAATTGCACTTTCGCGACAAGTTTTAAGACTTATGGTGCACTTATCTCAAGATTTAAAGAGAAAGTGAACTTTATTCATGTGCATGGTTCATGACTAGCGAAAAGAATTTAGTTAACTATTGCTGCGACATCCAAATTCAAATTGGGATACAGTGTACCTCTTTAATCAAGAGAGAGTACATGAAGATTTTTCTCTTCTTTTTGTGCACATGTATCTTTTGGCACATTATGCTGGTTGCATTGACTAGTTCCCAATAAAGCACTACACGTGTACCATTTACCATACTTTTTCTTTGGTAACCCTAAATTGGCAAAGACCTTTCATTAAGATATTGCAATTTTTTTGTCAAATTTTTTTTTTTTCGAAAGGTGAAAAGGCTAATGGATTACTAAGGCCGCGTTTGGGAATAGCTTTCCCAGGTAGCTTTGAGTGTCCAAAGCAACTTGGGAAAAATATTTGGTGTTTGGGAAAAAAATTTCCCCCACCTTGGCCAAATGCCAAAGGCTCCAAATGCTGAATGCCCAAGGTAGGTTGGAGGCTGCCTTGGGCATTTGAGTATTTTCGGAATGCTCAAAGAGGGGTAAGTGGATTTTTTTTTCTTCCCAAAATATCCTCAGTTATTTTTTGCTTTTTCGATCTTGCCCTTGCTTAGTACTGTTCATCGTCTTCTCCATCTTCATTGTTATAGGCGCTGTGCAAGAGGCCACTAACAAGTCGACAAGCCACTGCCAACGTCTCCGACCGTTGCCGGACCTCAAGCGAGGCGGCCTGAGGCTACGCGACCTTAGGCGAGGCTAGTGGCGGCTCACCGGCAAGCCTCTCCGGTGGCAATTTTTGATTTTAAAAAAAATCTTCTCAAATGGACTTTGCAAAGTGTAATTTTTCCAAACATCATTTTACCAAAGTTGTATTCAAAGTGTGCTTTTACCAAATACTATTTATATTTCGAAAAACCCATTTAACCCAAAGGTATTTGCATTTTTCCAAAAAACTTTTCCCAAAATGCTTTTCAAACGCAGCCTAAATCCTTAGACTTAGCACGAGCTCTCCCAATTCTTACCTGTAACCTGATACTCAACTTAACAATTCAAATATGCAATTTCTTTCAATAAGAAGTCGCTACTACTCAGTTATGGGCGGGTCGATTAGACACCCAAGTAAAGTGTCGGAAATCACTTTACTTCGACGAACCAAGAATTATGGATACGGAGACTTAATTATGCTAAATTACTTTAACGCCATTTTAGTACCTTTTCTCTTTTCAAAATTTAATTTGCAAGCAATTTGGATCAGTTTTAAACCTAGCCCCTAACATGCAAAGAGATTACCATTCGGATATGCAACTAATAAAAATAACGCTCAATAATCCAAAGTAATAAATAAATCATGGGAAAGAAAGCGAAAATCAAACATCATTAACGATTGATTAGTTAATTAACCTCTTTTTTGGGTTTTCTATTTATCTAGAAATAAATTTAATCTATATGCAATGAAAATTTTCTCTAAATGCATGAACACACTGAATAATTCTAATTTACATATTTACAAAAATGATTAATTTAATTCACACAGCATAAAAAAAATGGAAGTAAATTAGGAAAATAAATTAAAAAAAATTAGGAAGGCCCCCAAAATGTCATCTGAGCCCTAATTTAACACGATTTTATATTTTTGAAAATTTTCATTTTCTTAATATTTTTTTGAATTATTTTTTTAAAAAAATTATTAATTCCTTAAGCCGAAGTATTCCTGATTTACATTATGAACATGTACCAACTCAGAACTTGAATACCACATTAAACAACTCGAAACAATCGTTCCAAAATTGAAATGAGGTTTAGGCATTTTGTCGAACACTTTGTGTGCATCAACTACCCAGAACGTGTTTCTTCGAGCCATATTCATGGCCTTTGATCTCAACCTGAAGATAATATCAAGAAAATTGAAGCAATAATTACCTAAAAAAATATTCATATAGTATAATAAACTCATTAAAGTGCCACAAAAATCATCAAATCATGGTTAAAATTGCTTCCAAAGTCGCCGGTCTGGCTGTTTCTGCAAGTCTGGGTTTGCACCCAGAACAGCCAACCCCGTGAATCAACCAAATTCACACCCCTATATCTAACACATGGAAGGGTTCAAGAAAAATGCACTCTATCAGAATGAAAATAGGTAACATGTTATTTCAAATGCAACAAATGTCTTGGATAATGATTAACTACACTCATCAAACCAGCTCTCCAATTTGCCTATATGCATGACTCCCGCTGGCTGAGCATGTACATAACGTGACCCAGGATGCACTTGAAAGGCTCTAACGGGAATTTCAACAAACAGTTTCCACGCATTAAAAATGTGGAGTCTCCTCACAGATTCGAATAATTTTTCAAATTTTACTGACGCTGGAACATCATATGATTGTGATTCATCAAACAACTTCTTGGATTTTCAGCGATTCAGGCATGGGTAATATAAACACATCTCGGCCTTGTGTCTCACCAAAACAGGGCAGGACATGGGAGGAAGAATCGCCTGGTTTATCCGCAATTATGGAGCTGGGATGGCGCACGAATCCTCAGTTGGAGCACCTACAGTCGTCCACAAATGAATCTTGATGCGTGCGTGGGTGAGTGATTTCGGGTAAAGGGAATTTTCTAGGGTAAGTGTATGACGAATGTTTAATTTTCTTCGAAGGATGAACGAAGATACAGTGATAAAACATGATCATCACCGAGGCTTAAAGGATATGCCACTAACCAAGGATAAAGATCGGGATTCGAGACAGAAACTCACCACCGAGGTTTAAAGGATAATCACCAACTAAGGCTAAAGGGCTTTTGGCCCACCACCGAAGAAAAATCCAATTTCCAAGATTAAAAAAAAACCGATTTTAAGTAATTCAACTCAAATAGAGGAATTCTTATTTATTCATTTTGATGTCTACCTTACAATGGAGAACACTCCTCTATTAATAGAGAGATTAAGACAAAGGAAATAAAAGACAAACTCGTTTGCCAGCTTGTTTAGCTATTAATAATTTTCAAAGATCTACTAATATCAAAGGAAATAACTCTAATCAGCCTCCTAGTGATATGCATTTGATTTGGCATCAAATCAACAACTAATCATGCAAGATATATCTTGAATATGGCATCAAATTAGCAACTAATCTAGCAAGAGTATATCTTGAATATGCCATGGAATTAGCAATCAATATGGTGAATCGGCAATCTTATTGGCAAGGAAAGAACAATACTTTATTATTGACAATCCTAGTCGATAGTCTTTATGTTGACATGCTCCATCAAAGTAAGTTGTGACCAAAATTAGCCTTGGTTTGAACAAATAATGATTGTGCATAACTTGTGGATGGAATTAAGGATTGTTCATTAAGGTCGAATGTCAAGTAATTTTGGACTTCACTAAGTTGTTCATCGATGAACTTACTTTAGATAACATTGGCAGGTGCAGTGTTATTTTCATTCATGGATCAACATCATCGAATTCTAGATATAAGCTAAGCTAAGCTTTAAAAAAAAACCATGGAACCCGAAACCTGACCCGACCCGTGCTTTCAAATCGGGTCATAACCATTTTGAGTAGGGTTTGGGTTAACGAAAACACAAAACACATCTTATTCGAGTCAAGTTGGGCAGCATGGAGACTCGACCTATTTCACTCTTCCTTATGTGCAGGTTTTACTCTTTCTCTCCCCTCTTTTTTTTTTTGTGTTGGGTAAAGTTAGTTTTTAAATGTTGGTTTTATGGAAAGGAGCTGAGGAGTCTCTTTGAGTGCTCACTCAACGATTTAACTCTCTTCTCTCTGGTTCAGTTACTGTTTGATGTTGATAGTTTCTCTTTTAGTTAATAAATTACTCTATATTAATCAAGAAAACTTTCATTTTCTCCTACTTTCTTGTTTTGAGGACAATGTGGACTTCTTTTTGCATTATCGTCCTAGCATTGTTTTTCTATGCAATTTGATTACATAATGGGGTATGAGGAATTTATGCATCCCCAGTCAAAATCCTTACTTGTCAAATCTTTTCTTTGCTTTTTTGTTGGTTCTAATGCTATGACCTGTCTTTGATAAGGTAAATCTATGATCACTTGATGAAGAAGTGCTGATTTCTAGAACTCGATGCAGATGATCCGGTACTTTACTTACTGTCCCTTGATTTTTCATTTTGACAATGAGTTTTGGTGGGCATTATGCTCATAGCAAAATGAAGTAAAGTTGTATATCTACTCTACTCTACTCAAACCAAATTCTATATCTCGAGCGAGGATGGGATTGATGTTATGTTCTGGTTGTGATGTCTCTATAGTTGCCACAAAGCAGCATGCTCCAGCTATTGATGATGAAGAAAGAAAAGATCTTGTTACTAAAAGCATAAAGAAAATTTATTTCGGAAAATGCAATAAAGCTGTCCAGTGTTTGAACTTCACAAAGGAAATAGCAAAAGCAAAAGCCAAGCACCATGATTATGTGGGAATGAAGCCTTCTTTAAGAGCTGTGTCTTCCTGATTACTACGTGCCCTACAGAGAGTTTATACTTACTTGGACTTCTTTGTTCAGGTTAAAGCAGGGGCTAGTGTGACAAATCAGGAAATTTTGGACTTCGCTAAGTTGTTCATTGATGAACTTACTTTAGATAATATCGGCAAGTCCAGTGTTATTTTCATTCATGGATCAACATCATCAAATTCTGGATATAAGCTAAGCTTTAAAAAAAAAAAAAATCTGAAACTCGACCCGACCTGACCCATGCTTTCAGACCGGATCATAACCATTTCGGGTTGGGTTTGGGTCAGTGAAAACACGAAACACATCTTATTCGGGTCGGGTCGGGCATCATGGAGACCCAACTTGACCCGTTGACGCCCACATTGCTAAAGCCTAAAGATTCTTATAGTGGTGGTATGTCTATATTGTAAAATAAGAATAGATTCCATTTTATGATCACATTAAGTGAATCCATGGCTAGGGTCGATTTTGACTCTTGTCGACCTCCGATTCTGTGGGAGCAAATTCGATAGATTGAGATAAGGGACTTGAGAATCGATAATGACCAAGCTAATGTCAAGAAATTGCAGAAAAGAACATGATGATTTCGTTTATTTAGTGTAATTTTTTTGGGTCAATTAGTTAGTTTAATTTTTTTTTGTCAGAATTATTTTAATTGAATTGTGCATTATATGCTAGCCGGTTTCGCTCACCTGCTTCTATTTCTAACCAAGCCACATACTCAATTATTCATCAATAGAGCTACCTAATTGTTTTTAATTGGCTTAGATCCACCTAATTTTACTTTTGGCCATCATTTGCCAATTTGGCAGATGTCAAGATCTACATGAATTATTGTTCCTCTTTCCCTATGTTACATGTTCTAAAATTATTGAAGTTCAATTAAAGAAAAAACCCAAATTCGAGATGAACTTTGACGATGACAGTGGAAATTTACGAAAAAAATATACGATAAATATAATTTTGAGGCAAATTAATAGAAAACGCAAACTTCACCAAATAAAGTAAGTATTAATTAATTTTCAGTTAAAAGATAGAGTAAAATATATATCTTTAAAATTATTTTTATGTACAATGTCAATGAAATTCTTTTTCGACCCATTTAGCAAAGAATGGGTGACACGTGGATGAATGCCGTTACACAACTATTTTTACATATATATATTTCAATTTAATGGTGAATGTATAGAAGAAAATTTTATACTTGTAATGAATTTTAATATTATTTTATTTCGCTAGATAATAGTGAGTTTTAACTCATCGACGTGTAGGTAAAACCCTGTCTTTTCGGGAATTAAAAGAAAACCTGGAAGCTTCGGAAGTTCGGAGTGAGTGCGACAGACGACTGACCAAGGGTTTCGGCCCGTAAAACATCGTCGAATCTCAGCCCTTCATCTTCCATCGTGGCGAATCTTGGCCGTCCCTTCCCGCAGCGGCTGATCGCTCGTCGAATTCATCTAATTTCTGAACGGAAAGTTGTGTAATTAGATTGCATTTCGGTTGATGATGATGACATTCTGCTTGTTGGTGGGAAACATGAGCATTTATTCGCTTCTTCATGCTTATGAAGTCCCTTTAATGCTTGCATTTGATCTCTCTCTCTCTCTCTCTCTCTCTCTCTCTCTCTCTCTCTCTCTCATTAGTTCGGTTTAAGTGATGATATTTCAGTTTCTTGGCATTTCGGTGTTGAATTATAGCCATTAATGGATATTGTGAGTTTGAGTTTCATAACAGTTTCCTCGCTGTGTACTTTAAGCGTCGAAGTTGTGAATTCATGCTATGCATATCACTGTCTTGTTTGGGAGATCGCTTTTCTCTAAATTGCTGAATGCCTGGATTCAGATAATATGAATGTCAAGAGAAGCAGAGATAGGGATGATCAAGGAAGGCTTTGTGGGTATTTGGCAGTGAGAGATGTGCTTCTCCATTAGCTCTGTTGAAGGCTGAACCAAGGCAAGAATCCTCTCTCAGTGAACACCCTTTTCTTTTTTTTTGGCACTAATGTTTTAGTAAGCTTTATCCGGTAATGACATGCCTTGTTTTCGTTTTTCTTGGTGCAATGGTATTCCTGTTTCTTTGTGTAAGAGAGGTGATAGAGACCGTGTAAAATTGTAATAACCCAAGGGATTCGAGGTACTCTTGATTTTAATGCAATTCCGAAACGTAAGTATAGGGACATCAAGGTGTGAAACGGTAAGCAACTGACTTTTCCAACCGTCAGAAAGGAGCACAAATTATATGTTTTATGCATATACTGGAGATGTGATGCGAAGGTCGTTCAGAATTAAACTTGATTCCTTCTTGGGCTAAACCTTATGCAGTTGTTTGTGGCGATTTGCCTCTAATGCTTTGGCCCTGTTTCTGTTTTCCTCTATCACAAAGAGAGTGAAAAGGCGTGTGGTGCAGCGTATTACTTATTCGGAAATTGGAATGTGCAAATTTTTCCGAGAACTTTGAGATTTTGATAACCAGACTTTAGTGAAGACTGCCTTAACTGACATTCTTGGGAAAATTAATTTAATTTCAAAAAGGGAGATGAATGATATGTTGCTTATTAAGCCTACCTAAGAAGGTATCCTGTCACTTTAGGTTTTATGCTCTATGGGGTTATACAATGGGATAGGTCATACAGCTACGCATGCAATAATCTAAATAAATTGAATATGCTCCAGATCTCTTTCTCGTTTTTCTTCTTTCTGTCTATTTTTTCTCCTGTCTTTTCCTTCTGGGGATGGAGAGCTTCAGTGGAAGTGGGAGGGGATGTTTTAGGGGCTATTTGTCAAGTAAGAATATTCCACATTTCTATTTTCATCCTGATTTGAGAATGAAAACATAGTTTTCATTCTGCACTAACCTTGTATTCTCCTCAGCGCCTTCCACATTTCTCAAAACCAGGAACAGAGAAAAACTTCTTGGATAGTGAGATTGCCCAATGATTACTCCTCTATAACCTCAAGTCCCTTGTCCACAAACGAACACATCAGCATAAAGAGCAAAACAAATCGACACACTTGTGTGTGTGTGTGAGAGAGAGAGAGAGAGAGAGAGAGAGAGAGAGAGAGAGAGGGTCCTTCAGTTTGCTGGAGAGATGAGCTGCTTGAACCTCGCTGAGTTTGTGAGAAGTGGAATCGCTATTGCCATGTTAGTAACGAAATTTCTGTTTCCAATGAGGGCAATAAAGATGAAACATAAATTTGCTACCGATATTGCAAAAGCCTTCTTAAGATACATAAAGGAAGGAACCAAGCTTCCTTGAGAATTCTTTCTTTAATGAAAAAATAACAATGAAGGAAAAAGGCACGCAAAAGAACACAATCCAAAACAAATGTTATCGATGTAGTTAATTTTGGTTAATAAAGTAATTATATCTTATAGTGTCATTCTATGAGGCCTTTCCTTCTTTTCCCCCTAAAAATTGTAATGATAATTTTTAGTTGTAAGAGAGTGCTGAACATGTTTTTGCAATTTTCATTCACACATGAAAATTTTAATTTCTGTGTGCCAAACATGAGGGCGAGCATTGGTGTAGCGGTAGAAGGTTGCACATCATGGCATTAGGTCAAGGGTTCAAGTCACAGAAATAGCTAAACCATGGGGTTGCGTGCTTCAACCCCTCTCCAAACCCTGCCTGGTTCTTTTGGACAACCTTTTTGTACGACAAATATTTTCAAGAGAACCTGAAGATGAAATAGAAAAGTGTTTTTATTTTCATTTGAAATAATTCTACAATTTTCGTCCATGTACTTTCACTTTATTTCAAATCAAGTTTTTGAAATTTCAATTTATCTAATCAAGTTTCTTGAGCAAAAAATCAGGCTAATTCCAACTAACGTGACCATCGGAGGATGCTGGAGTGTGATGCGGATAAAACATAGCCTTCGTGGACTCCCACCATGGACAGAGAATGAGCAGGAGAAAAATAAACTAATAAAATTTAATTCATTCACCTTCCATGCCTCACAATGGATGTAAGAGGTGTGCATGGTCCGGGCCAGACCGGTCTGGTCCCCATATGGAACCGAGGACCGGACCGATAGTCCCGATCCCTAAATTTTTGGGACTGGAGATCGGACTAGGACCGGATCGGTCCTAATAGTACCGGCAAACAAGTCGAAGAAGCCGTTGTAGCTTGCGATTCCACTTGTCACGGATCTTGGAGAGCTCGGCCTCAATTTTGTGGAGGTACGGTGAGTTCCCACGACGTTATTGTAGGCGATGGAAAGGAGACGCAGTGGATACTGATGACGTTGTAAATAAGTGTCTGCTAAAAAAAAGTCAATGTATTCTTCTAGAAAGTTTCAACACTAAATACACAGTGTTGTTTAATCATAGTTTTTGTTCTCTCAATTTGATTATCTCATATAAGAAGAGTAAGGCTCATTAAAAAATGAATTCATTAGCTGCTTTTTGAATTTCAATACTAGCCAATTTCCTTTGGTCAGAAACTAAAAAAAAATTTTACAAATTATATACATCCTATAACTTTGGTGTTTTTACCTTAACAATAATATCGATCATTACCAATGTGAGAGTCTCTATCAATTTAAATGAGTTTAAGGCAGAACATTGTTGGACCATCAAAGAGAGAAAAAAAGGTCATGAATGTAATTTTATGTAATCTAACTCTTTAATTGTTTCAAATGAGTTCATAAATTTTGACAAATAGCTCACATAGTTAAATTATCATATTCATTTCCAACAAATATTTGTGTTGACACATAAATTTTGGCTATAGATTATCTATTCATCTCCTAAGAAAGTTCAAGGAGGAAGGGCATATATATATTTTATCGGTCTAGTCCGAGCAGTCCGATCCCGTCCCATCCCCCTTGGGACTGGGGACCGAACCGTCCAAACACCGATCCTGTTTATTGGGACCGAGGATCGGACCGGCCGGCATCCAGTGTCCACCGTCCAACGACCGGCGGTGGTGACAGCAGGCGGAAGGCGGTGGGGGCGACTAGTGGCGATGGGCGGCCATCGGTTGGAAGCAAGTGGCGGTGGGCGACGATGGGTGGTGAGGGCGGCGACGGGTGACGGCGGTTGGTGGGCAAGCGACGAATGGCTGGTGGCGGGGGAGTGAGCGGGCAAGCGGCAAGCGGCGACAACGGGGAGCCATGAGAGAGAGGAGAGCGAGTTATAAAAAAAGATGAGAGAGAAAATTTCTAATTTCTGTTTCAGAAATCAAGAAGTTGAAAATTTTAACTTATGATTTCTGTTTCAGAATGCTTTCTGAAATAAAAAGTTGTTTCAGAAATAGAAAAATGAAGTTGCATTACCAAACAGATTTCTATTCCAAACCTGTTCCAGAATGATTTTTGGAACAGAGATTGTGAAATAAAAGTGTTATCATGCGCACCCTTAGAGTCTTGAATAGTGTGTCGATCTAGGATTTGGGTAGGTTGACAAGATTGTTAGAGCAGTTACTGTTTTTGACTTGAAGGAGAAAGTTTTATCAACATAAATGTTTTCATTTGCATTTACTTCACCATTTCTCTCTCCTCGTCTATTCTTTTTGACGCATAGTATTTTTTATTCAGCCAGCCATATCCACCAACTTCTCCGATGGAGCCCTTTTTTTTTCTGATTAATTCTCCGCTTCCCCAGCATTTCTGATCAGACGTAAGATAAACAGATTAGATTCAACCTATTACTAAGCTGAAATGAACACAAAGGTATCCCAGATTCATTTGTTGCTGGCATCTGCGTTGGTTGTCTGCTTCAGAGAGCAGCTCTCTTCTGCTGCCTCCTCCGACACCAATGGATGATCCTTTACTTCTCTTCCTTCTGTGTCTCCTGATCTGGACATAGCTGTACATGACCAAATGGCTGCTGCTTCCCTCAGAGGACTTTTGAGAGGCGAGTCTGGTGGAGATAGGATGGACAGGAAGCCTTCTAGAAGAAGGCGTGTTTTTGTTCAAACTGAAACTGGTTGTGTCATGGGCATAGAATTAGACAGGAGTGACAATGCTCATACCGTAAAGAGGAGATTGCAGCTTGCTCTCGATGTCCCAACTGAAAAGTGTTCATTGTTTTATGGAGATATGGTGTTAAGATACGATCTAAGCGCTGTTAGAAATGATTCTCCCCTGCTCCTTGCAAAGAACTTGTTGCTCAGAAGCAATTCCACCCCATGTCTCTCACCAACTGGGAATGACCTTCAACGGAGTGATCAGAGTGATCCAATTGAGATATTAGAATGCTCTGATAGCTATGCTGGAAAGAAAATTTTCATTAAGGAGATTGTGAAGGCTATGACAAATGGTATTGATCCGATCCCAGTTCGTGGTGGTCTTGGCGGTGCATACTATCTCAGAAACTTGGATGGAGATAACGTCGCTATTGTGAAGCCAACAGATGAGGAACCTTATGCTCCTAACAACCCAAAGGGCTTTGTGGGAAAAGCTCTCGGACAACCTGGATTGAAGCATTCAGTACGAGTTGGTGAGACGGGGTTTAGAGAAGTGGCCGCTTACCTACTTGACCATGATCATTCTGCGAATGTACCCTTTACGGTGCTTGTGAAGGTCACCCACTCAATCTTTAATGTCAATGATGGGGTGAGTATAAATAAGTGTCATATTAAGAAGCAGATCGGCAAGATCGCTTCACTGCAGCAGTTCATCCCTCATGATTTTGATGCAAGTGATCATGGAACATCAAGCTTTCCTGTTTCTGCAGTTCATCGGATCGGAATACTGGATGTTCGAATTTTAAACACTGACAGGCATGCTGGAAACCTCTTGGTTAGAAAGCTTAAAGGGACTGGCAGCCTGGCTGAGGTGGAGCTTATTCCCATTGATCATGGTCTGTGTCTTCCAGAAAGCTTGGAGGACCCATACTTTGAGTGGATACATTGGCCACAGGCATCAATCCCTTTCTCTGAGGATGAACTTGAGTATATAGATAATCTTGACCCGGATAGGGACTCTGACATGCTTAGGATAAAGCTGCCAATGATCCGAGAGGCTTCCCGTCGTGTCTTGGTTATTTGCTCAATTTTCCTAAAGAAAGCAGCGGCTTTTGGATTTTGTCTGGCAGAAATTGGTGAGATGATGAGTAGGGAGTTTCGAGGCCATGACGAGAAACCAAGTGAACTTGAGTTATTTTGCATTGAGGCAAGGCATCATTTAGATAAGCGAGAAGTAGCCTTTCAAGAGGTTGAGCCAGAAGATGATAACCAGTTTCAGTTTGACACTGATAGCAAGAATGAAGAATTAAAATGCACTTTTAACATAGAAGAAAGTTTGGAAACAAAGCCTATTTGGTCTGGCAGAAAAGGTGGAAATGGTCGTAATCCATTGTCAAAGCTGAAGGAGAGCACAGAGGAGAATGAAGAAGAAGAGGGGACTGAGAATGAGTTTGATAGCACAGCTTCAAGGATAGACAAGCACACTGACCTTGCAAGAAACCTAGAGCCACACGTTTCTAAGTTGTCCAAGTCACTGAAATTTGTTCACAATGGAGAGAAGAGCTGGCAGCACCTGGGCACCTGGCAAAGGACTGGCTATTTGGCTGGTACATCATCTGGAAACGGGAGTGTGAATGAGCAGCTACCGGCAAGTAGTAGTTTTGTGAAGTTCGCTGATATGGATGAAGAAGTATGGGATCAGTTCCTTGAAAATTTTCAGGAGTTGCTGTTTCCTGCTTTCACTAGTCGTAGATCTGCGAGTATGGATCACATGCAAAGACAGAGGCTTGGAACTTCCTGCCAATTCTAGGGAGATTGAACAATAACAGTACAATAGCTGATGTTCAAGGAGAATGTTAGTTGTCTAACATCCCTGGAAAGATGAATACCTTTGCTTTACAGGTCTATCCTCTTGCAGGACCATTTCTGCGTAGGATTTGGAGTTGCTGCTGCATCAAATTATACCCATGTAATGGGGACAGGATCTGCTCTCTTTTCATCTTTCACTTTATTATGTTCACTGTTTTTACAGAAATAAATTGAGAATGGAAGGGTTGAAGGGAATTAGTGATGTATATATATACAGTTATGAGAATGGAGTTTACCAGAGTTTCAACATAGTTTACTTATTTGTCCAGTGCCACCATTTACCCTTCTTAACATCTTCAGGCTCAACAGCGATAGCTGGATTCTAATGTGCGGGCACTTATAGCTTGCCCACTGTTTATAAGTGGCAAGAATGCACTGCAACGATAGGATCTCATCATTTTGATTCAGCCAAATCCTGGGTGCTAGTAGACTTTTTTGTTTGTCACAAATGGAATAGTTGGTTTTCTTGCCATTAGATTCTTGCCATAGACTTGGCGGATTAGCATCGTGAGTACCCAGTAGTGAAGTTTAGATGGACTGATCTAACTTTTCTTATGAGCGTTCCATGGTTCTTTTCATTTCCCTTGCATATAGTTGTGTGTCCGTGCTCTGTGTTACGATTTTTCTGATGTCCTAGGCATTGTTTTGTAGTTGGATGTACCATTTTATCCGGACTTGCTTATTCTCCACTGACTTTTCTTACGCCTTACAATAGCTGCTGGTGAGGAACCTTGGCATTGACAAATCTGCAGAGATCCTTATTAAGTGATGTCGGATGAGCACGATAGTTTTTGAGGTTTGCTTCCCTCTTTTCTACAGCCAATTGGAAGGAGAGGAAGTGAATCTCCTGTCTATGTATTGCCTTCTCTTGCTCATTTTCGTTTTCTTCTCTTAAGTCTCATATTGAGTTTTGCGGCAATTACTAACAGATATATGAGGTGGAATTTTCAGATACTTGTTTTGGCTTGCAATGTTTTGGTGAATAATGTTGATATGTTGTGGGTTCATTTCAATTTGAAATAGAAGACTGCTGATTGATCAAACTCAGAGTCCAAGTCGGGAGATTAGGAAGCTATTGAGCAATTGATTATGTGATTGTTGACACCTAAATTTTGACCCCATTTTAGGATTAATTTAGAATTGATTTCAGTAATTAATAAAAATTAGGGGTCGACCCGGCCCCCAGCAAAAAATAGTTAAATTAATTGCATTTATTTTTTATATAGGTTCATAATTATTTTTCATCACATTAGATTTTCATGCATTTTGCATTTTAAATCGGACCGATGGAAAATTTGGGCTCAAAACAGACGCGTGGACCAGGCCAAATTGAATCACAAAATTCGGCTAGCATAGGGAGTGAGTAAGCAGGAATTCGTTCAACAAATAGGAGCCAACTCGATACAATTTAACCCCCTAGGGACCCAATTGAGAAAATAATCAAATCTTGGGGTCCAATTTGCAAATAACAGAAAATTGAGCTCCCTGTCTTGACCTAATATCATCTATATAAGCACCGCTATGCCTCAGGGTTTGAGGTCGGCAATTGAGTTTTTTTCAAAACACACATTGAGACACACGTGAGAGAGAGGGACGGCTGCAATACACGACACACATAGAAAACATCGAGAGAGAACGTTCAAGAGCAAAAGCGGCAGCGAAGCCTTGCTGCTACAGTCTTCCCAGGCGTTTCCTCCTGCTGCTACCGATCAGACCTGTTGCTACTCCTACTGCTGCTTCCTTGCTGCTGCTAGTCAACCCCAGCGACACCAAACCCCTGTTGCTGCCCTTGCTGCGTTCCTTGCTACTGCCAATCAAACCTGTTGCTGCTCCTCCCTACTGTCGATCGGACTCTGCTCCTGCTCCCTGCCGCTACTGCCGATCAGACCTTGCTGCTGCTGCCGATCATTCCCAGCAACACCACAGGCCAGCCCCTTGTTCCAGCAGCATCAACATCGTCAAGCCTAGCCGCTGCAGTCCCGTCGGCCACCGCTTGAGCCACCACCGGTTTATCTTGATCCCGATCCCGTCACGTTTGAATTTGGAAACGTTAACCACGAAATAGGTAATTTCCTTATCCGATTTGATTCCGATATTTATC